>CM048658.1:29044061-30264061 GCA_026401315.1 Dysphania ambrosioides | reverse complement strand
CACCAAAACTCATCACAAGGTGGAACAACACATTAAGCCCTGATATGATTGCAGAAGTATAATGGAGTGGAATGAGGAATGATATTTAGAATAAATAAAATCAGCTTTAGAGAATTGTTTAGTTAATTAAGTAAAGAAATGAGTTTTAAATCATTTTCAGTTATTTGGTTTAACATAGGACTGAGATTCAATTTTTACTTGTTGTTTGGTTCAAACATGAATAACTGTAATCTTGATACTGATAATAAAAATATTTTTATTTTTATATATTCAAAATATTAAAATAGCTATAATAATAAATATTATAAAAAATATACTAATGATGGTGATGATGTTGATAATAATAATAATAATCTATAAATATATTAATAATAACGATAATAGAAATCAATTTAATAAATAGAATAAAAAAGATAATGTCATTAATAATAATAATATAAAGAATATATTAATAATATAATAATAATTATTATTATTCTAAGAATATAATAATGCTATATCTAAAAAGATGGAGCGGGGTGACGGGGTGAAGACTAAAAACTAAGGAATCAAAAAGAGAATTTTAAGAGTGTTTGAAACCCCAAATGATTTGAAACACATTCGAAGAAGTTTTAATGGGAGGTATGAAATTATATTAGGATATTGAGATATCAAATATAAATATTATTATATTATATATAATTATTGTTATATAAAATATAAATATTGTTATATCAGAAATATAAAAGATGTAAAAATACAAAAAAAAAAAATGCATATTAAAAATAGACATTATAATCACAGATATATTGACATTACAAAAGTGCTCACACAGAATATGCGGCAGGTATAACTTGCAAATCCAAAGTCAGATCTAATTAAAAAATTCTACTACACAAAATAATTCCCAAACACCAATCTAACGATCAAGAAATTAAAAAGTTAAAACTTATGGTATACTAATGCATAATCTCAAGTTTTGGAGAATTCAGAATTGAATTTCCGATGATAAGCGGGGAGAACAACTTGAGTAGAAAAGTCACGTTGATAACGTGAGTGGCCTACTTGGTGATTAACATGATTGTTCGTCTCAAAGCCATGATTGGTTACACTCTTTGGAAAAGTAAATGCTGCTGAAGATGATGATGGCCTTGGCTTCTTTTCGTCTCTGCTTCCTGATTTCCCATGATAAGCGGGGAGAACATCTTGAGCAGAGAAATCACGTTGACAACGTGAGCGGCCGACTTGGTGATTAGCATCAGTGATTGTCTCAGACCCATGATTCGTGACACTCTTTGGAGAAGAAACTGCTGCAGAAGATGGTGATGGTCTTGGCTTCTTTTTGTTTCTGCAGCCTGATTTCCTAGCGCGCTTGAATAATAACGCCTTAATCCTATGCACGACAGCGCTAATTTTAGCCATTGCTTTCTTGGAGTGGAGCTACAAGGTTGAGGGACGTGATGGATTTATTTAGTTCATATCGACTTGATATCATATTGCATACACAGTTGAAGTAGTTACTATGTTCATACACAGACCTCAAATTCAGCTGACATAGACTGGGTAGGTGATTGAGATAGTAGGAAGTCGACTTGTAGAATATAGGGGCATTGCAAAGGAAATTACTAGAAAACTCTAGTCTGAATTGAAGTTGATTTTTTTTTTTTTTTGTATATAGATCTCGGTGTTCATTTACAAACCCTAACTACCTCTCCTTGAATCAAGGAAGATAAGAGATTATCTTCTGCTTAATTCTATCTGTTTGTTATGCACCTTTCCCGACCTTATTTATCTGCTTGTAATTTCGTAATCTTAATTGGAGTTGGCTTAGGGTTGCTCATGTATAAATAAGGTCTAAGGCGAAGGGTTAAAACAATTCTTCAATTTGGTAATCCTTCTTTTCGTTGGTATATTTGCGTTGTGATCAAATCACATCCCTCAACCTCGTAAAGCAATGGCTAAAATTAGCGCTGTAGTGCATAAGATCAAGGCGTTATTCAAGCGTGCCAGGAAATCAGACTGCAGAGACGAAAAGAAGCCAAGACCATCATCATCTTCTCCAAACAGTGTCACTAATCATGGCTCTGAGACATTCACTGATGCTAATCACCAAGTCGGCCACTCACGTTGTCAACGTGATTTTTCTGTTCAAGTTGTTCTCCCCTCTTATCATCGGAAATCGGGCTACGGAGACGGAAAGAAGCCAAGACCATCATCATCTTCTGCAGCAGTTTCTTCTCCAAAGAGTGTCCCTAATCATGGCTTTGAGAAGATCAATCATGCTAGTCACCAAGTCGGCCACTCACGTTGTCAACGTGACTTTTCTGCTCAAGTTGTTATCCCCACTTATCATCGGAAATTCAATTCTCGAATACTGGAGAATATGTATTAGTTTACCTTAAGTTTTAGTTACTAGTAATGATTTTGATTTCTTGATCGTTAGATTGGTGTATACATTGGGAATTATTTTGTATTGTGGAATCTTTTTAATGTGATCTGATTTTTAAGTTGCACTTATACTCAATGCAAAATTTATATTGTGCAGACTGCAGACGTCTTTGTTTTTTACCTTTCCCTGATTGAAGTTGTACAATAAAGTTAATGTTTTTCCTGTTTGATTATCTGATGCAAAGCATAAATGGCTCTCTACAATATATTTTTGTCGTGTGTGAAGGTTGCATGCTTACATCTCTTCTGTTATATCTCTGCTCTGCACTTTTTCGTGTAGAGAAATATTAGAATTAGATATGGCTGAAAAGTGAAATAGAATCATTGAGTATTCACTGTGAGATTATTGAAGTACTGCATATATGTCTGGTTTTCTTTTTCCTTAATGGCTTCATTTTATTGATTGACAAGCTTTTAAGATGAATTTTGATTGGTCAAAGGTTGAAGTAGACGGATAACTGATTTTACTAGTTTCCCGTTGTGGCTAACATCATCCCATGGGATTTTTGGCAATCCTGTGGAGGGTTCAGTCCAGAAGCGCCGAACTTGCTGTTGTCATTGCTTAGGCTCAACCTCCATTTTTATTTGGCTTGCTAATGTTGCCATTCACTGGCTTCAATGAGCTAGAATACAGGCTACAGTTTCATATTATATTGCAGTTCTAGGTTTCACGACTTCAGGAATCTGTTTTCTCCCTTCGTTCTCCCACAGTTTAGATCTTTTTATGATTTCATAGAGAATGTAAATTCATTCTTAACTTAGATTTCCCTACCTGCTGAAATGTGACATGAGGAATTATGAAATATTCGATGGCATAGTACCAGTAAAAATACATTCTTCTAACGTAATCAATGAAACTTATTGATTATTAACGATTTGTTATCGATACAAAGTTATTCTCATCTGCGTTTATATCATCAGAAACAGTCTTGTCTAGATCCATGACATAGTAGTTATTTCTGCATACAAGTTGCCAATTTCATCCTATTGTAAAAATTCAATACTTTGCCCTGCGCACTCTGAAGGAAGGCGTTGACCTCCATCACACATGGTAACATTTTTCGGACACTTGAGACAATTGTGAGCTAGGCTCCCTGTGACTTTAGCCTTTTGAATGCCAAATTCAGGGGGTACACCTCCAACCAAAAAGTTGTGGTTAAAGAACACATGCCTCCAAGGAGCACCAAGTCTCACCCCAAAACTCCTGGGTATAGGTCCAGAAAGCTGGTTGTGACTCAGGTAAATTGCTGTCAACTTCTCCATTGTGGCGAGATTTGCTGGCAGGTGACCTGTGAGGCGGTTTTCTTGCACATCAAGAACTTCAAGATGTGTGGATTCACCTGCAAATTTGGGAACTTGCAGTTCTGTGAACCAGTTGACAGACAAATTCAGACTGATAACCTCGGGTAAGTTGACGATTCCTCTGATTCGGCCACTAAACCTATTATCACTCACATCCAACATTCTGAGGTTTTGGAGTTCATATATGGAATGAATACTCCCAGAAAGAACATTGTGGCTCAGTGTCAAAGTTCTCAAGCTTGTAGGAAGTTGAGGGAGAATTCCAAATAGCTGGTTGCTGCTGAGATCTAAAGTGTGGAGTTGCCATAACCCTGCTAAATTGGGGATACGTCCAGAAAATCCATTGCTGGCCATTCTTAAGGACTCGAGGCTCCTAAAGTTGGTGAGCCAAGTAGGTATCAAGCCAGTAAGTTTGTTGCGGGAGACATCAAGCTCTTGAAGCCTTTTCAGTCTTCTTAATCCTATTGGTAAGCTGCCAGTAAAGAAATTGTCGGACATCACAAGCGCTGTTAACTTGCTGAGCTTAGTAACACTGTCAGGAATCGGTCCTCGAAACTTGTTTCTACTCAAGTTTAGGATGGTGAGCTCTGTCAGGTTACCAATGTCACTAGTTAGAAAACCATCATAGCCAACACCATCCAGGTCGAGTATTGTGATACGGCTGCTTGAGTTGTCCTCAGGGATCGAGCAGAGAATCCCTAGGAAATGGGCTCCTGTGCTCTCGCAGGGGTCAAGTGCAAAATCCCAGCTGCTGACAAATGAATTGCTAGGAATAGAGTTTGGATCAATCCCTTCCTTCAAAGACCTTAATACATCAATTTCTGAGCTCAAGGTAGTCGAATGAACGGACGTCGACCATAAAACGGCTAGAATGACTGTGATAATGAAGGACAATGACATTTTCGAGTGCTCATTGTTTGCCATTGGACGTAGGAATGTTTGTGGTAGAAAAATGTGCTTGAATTGATGAAATTTGTGCAGTGAAGTTGTTTATATATTGTCAAAGTGGTAAGAGAAAGAGGAGAAAAAGAAAGCAGCATGAGATACTTCATATCAAGAACCTGTTGATATTATCTTGTAGTATAAAGTCATACTTTAGGTTTTGTTTTATAAATAAATGTTCTTATACTTAGGAAGATGGTGAATCATTTGTTTGGGCAGTCTGGAATAAACAAAGACATCAATGAAAGACGTTAGATCAACCTAAACTTCTTTCTTAATTTATCTGTTGCAACACTTCTTTTTTCTCTCTTTCTTTTGAGTGCCACAGACTTAATTTTCTTTCAACTCTATGTCTTATGTATCATAGGTCCATATTTAGTCAGTACTGCGATGTGCAATATTTGATCCTTGTTCTAAAGTTCTGGAAACTTCTAACAAAATAAAATCAGCAGGAAGATTCTGTTATATCGCAGAGCAAGTATCAGTGTACTCTGTTTAAGTGGCAAATTCATCTCATAGAGTTCAGTGTAGAACATAAATCAATTTAGCTACGTGATTAAGCGTTTTTAAGTTATCTGTAGTTTATGCTGAAGTGATTATATTGGTAGTTGTATCTTATGTAAACAAACAATCGTATAAAGAATGAGGAAAGTAAAGTTTCAGTATTGTAGAGATTTATTAAGTATTTAAGACTTTACAAAACCCCATCTATGAGAGTTATGAATGGAATCCTTAATGCAATCCAGTGGTAGAATTTATTGCTTGTATATTTTCTGTGATGGATAACTTAGAAGTACGTATTAAAAAAAAATCATCATATACGAAACTGCAAATAATTTGAAGGCTATAAAGTTAAAATTAAATGGTCTATCCATACAGGATAAGCATGTTCAGCAAAATCTCTGACAAACTAGTAGCCTAATAAGTGGCAGATGTATGGTTACCATGTAATCTAATCCTCTACCCCTAATTATTTGTCCAACTTTTCATAAATACACGAACTTAAATAAATTTATCTCCGAATCCGTAAGACAAAAAATTATAAACACTTAATATTTTAAAATTTAAAATTGAGATATATCTTACAAAATTCGTAATCAAACTTTTCAAACTTTAATTTTATAAATAGAAATAAAGCAAAATATAAAGGACCAGGTTAATAGAGAGTAGCTAATACCCCAGTTGAGGTGGTTGCAAGATCTTAAGGCTGGCCATTAAAGTATTTTATGCAAGTTTTTGACAAACCAAACTCAAAAGCTAGTATTGGCGTTTTCTGCCATGTACAACACCAAAAGAGCTAAAATGTGTTGTACTTTGCTAACTCACCAATGCAAGGAATTAGTAGAGACGGCCAGTTGGACGGGTTGGCCTGGCCCAAAACCAGCCCGACTCGGTTTGTGGCCAGTGAGCCTATTACGAATTGAACCATTCATAGCTCAGCCATAGCTCGACCCAACCCCTCTCCAGTTGGAGCTAGTCCAGCCCGGCATGTATATGTCCGGGCCCGCCATTGGCCATCACTAGGAATTAGTAGTGTTTCGACTTGCTCCAAACACTAATGGAGTACTTTAAAAGATGTTGCCAAACAGACCCGTAGTGAGAAAAACACTAGATAAAAGGGACTCGAGGGAATAAGCTTTGGCTTTTCAGTAGGTACAACCTTACAAACACTAACTCATGCATTAGTATGATGTTAGTCTGCCAACAAGTCTATCTGAGAACTTGTATACCTCAAACCACAGGCTTATAAACAATTCACAAACCTCATAAACATCACTGAATTTATAGCTCCCACTTTTGCAATACGTGTCTCCAAGATCCAGATATGCATACTACCATAAATTCATAATGTACTATCGCAATCAAGTGTCTGGTAACTTTGTTATTGGCAAGAGCCAAATTACAGATTGCTAAAATATCAACCAAGATCAGGGACGATTGAGTACTCGTCATCATCATCACGAGTTATCTCTATCCGAGGCTTTTTGTTGGGCATGCTGGTCTTGGTAGGTCTGTATTGAATTGTATGGTTGCTTGGCAGTGACATTGGAAGCTGAGGAACTTCAGCTGCTGCCAGGGCTTCATGAGAAATTTGCTCACCAAACAGATTCACATCTGACCACCAGTCGAACTCTCCAAGGTCAAGTTGTCCTTTCTGCAAATCGCATTATGAAGAACAAATCGTCAATCATAACTCTAATTGCAATAAAGTTTTGACTAGTTGAAGGAATACAGACGATCTAATTAACATCAACCGCACAAGGGGATTAGTTAGTGCATGAATGAAATTACTCAAGTACATGAGACTAGGTATACATTAGTATTAGAGTGTTCCTCACCTTATTGGCAGAATCAAAATCAGTGAACTCCAACAAATCATCAACAGCCCATGATGAGGGAGGTGAAAAGCTGGGAGGCTGTTGCACTGTCTGTTTCAAGGCAAGTTGTGGTGCACTTTGGTTCGATGGCTCTGTGCTGCTCTTTTCAATTTCATTTCTGCACTTTGACAAGCAGCCCAGTGCAACCCGTATACCAGTGGCTAAGTATCTCTGGTGGTTTGCAGCAAGCGTGGCGGCCGCATGAATGGATTCGTCACAATCCTGACAGAAAAGGGCTCTGTCTTCTACACAGAAGATGAATGCAGTCTTTTCCTGTAAAATTAAAAAGGAGCACAAGTTAGCAAAACTTCTTGCTTGCGAAGAATGAAGTACAAATACAATGATAAGAAACTGCTAGCAATTGGAGTTGCGGAGAGTACACATTTGGACTATAATACAATGATCAAAGATAGACAGGCAGACAGTATGTGTGTTATTATGAACCAGGTGAGCATATTGTCCACGTTTCTGTGACAATATGCTCAATAAGCCTAAAGCCAAAACTCTTGAAGCTTAAAGACCTGGAGTCTAGGCTAAAATACATCTAAAGGAGAATCTCAGAAATACAAAACACTAATGGATCTACAGAAGCCCTAGACGTAGTCCTACACCACAGAGTTCATGAAAACCTTGAACAAGGAAACTGATAAGCTATAAGTTTGGAACACGAGAAAGCAATAAACTGAAACATCTCTAGGAGGTAGATACTAGATAGCATATCCACATGAGACAGTAAAACGAGCATGTAACAAGTTTCAGGTCATTGATTGATATGAATAGCGCCATCAAAACACGAATACCATATCCTTGACGTTCTTCCTCATACCAAGAGCATATGGAAAATTGGACAACAAGTAGTATACAAGCAAAATGTTTCAGCATCTATATTCGTAGAGACCTAAAAACTAGAAGCTTAACTTATCACATCCTTGAGTCATTGGAGACTAGGTGATTATGGTGAATCTATTACCCTAGTAACTTCACTGAAAATATTAAGCACATACAGGCGAGGATATAAGTAAATTCTAGAATAACAAGCTTATACTCCGTATTAGTTCAAAGTTTGGTACCGACGGAATAAAGATATGTTTCGAAATATGTTAAGATAAAATGAAATATGGGTAATTCTATTAATAACCCTCTACTTTTTCAATTCATATTTAGTCAAGCAAAAAACAAACACTGAAAGTGCTAGAAAGAGAGGAAAAGAGAGTGAACGTACCTGGCAAATGTCACAGGTAGGGAGTTTGCTTGAAAGACAGTTAAGCTGAAGTCTCTGATGTTTACTTGCAAGCTTGTTTGCGGCATGAACTTCTGTATCACACTTTGCACAAAGCGCTGCTTCATCTGCGCAACAAATTACTGTCGCTGGATTTCTCTCACAGACATCACACTGAATCTTCATCTGTTTTTTCTACTAATGATATCAAATTTCACACTATAAAGATGCAATCTTTTCAACAATTAAGATATACCCAGCTGATAATCTTAACAAATTAACAAAACCCAGAAATTTTTTCAAACAAATGATTGGAAAAAGCTCCTATAATTAAGCTCAACTACTTACTTTCTAAGAGATAAGAAAGAAGAAATTGAGGAGGAGAATGGGGTATTAATAATTCAAAATTTTGAGAGAGAAATTGAGTGGACGGTGGAGGTGGAGGGATTTAAGTTGAAAATGACCAAGGAACGTCTCACTAAAAAGATAGCGTACAACCGCAAATTAGACCAGCGATAACAAGTTCCAAAAAAAATAAAAAATATATATATATACATAACGAACGTTTCATATAATTAACATATATATTTCTCTGAAACGGTTGTATGATGCTTACAGAACACCCTGTGCACTTTCCGCTAAATACAAGATATTTGCAAGATCAAATAAAAGGCACACATTAATCCAACACATCTTAGTGGGTCCCGTCATGTGTGGTGTGTAAGATAGTACATAAAATTTGTGGTCATAAAAAGTTTAGGGAATTAAATTATCTGTTGCTGAGTTGCTAGATGTTGTTGTTGACTTGTTGGGGTGCCTTTATTATAAAGTTTGATGTGATTGATTTTCAAGAATTCATGGCAAATTGGCAGCTAAAGTTAGTACAGGTGCATCTCTTGGTCATGTATAATGCAAACTTCACTTACCCCATACACACTTGTCTGTGCATCAGCCATCAGTGTGTAATGTGTGTTGAGGAGGTTTCGACTTGTCGTGATTGATCAAGTTGTATTTTTTTCTTTTTAAACTGTGTTTGAATAAAAGTGAGCGTCTGACCTCATTGCTTAGCTATTGAGAGGGGTCTTTCTGTAACAAACATCATTTACGGCGAAAAGTCCATTGCTTTAGAATTTTGATAATAATCATGAATGGTGTTATCTTTCTTGAGATCCCATATTTCTATTTATATAGTTAAAATTTGAAAAATTTAATTATATATTTTAATTATATTATTAAAAAAATATATATTAGAAACTCTAAATTCTCACATTTGAATGGCTATTTTTGTGATTGATTAACTGAGAAGCTGTTTCGTTGATTTCTGTTGTATCGTGATACATGTATTTATAGTAACATGCGACCAAGGACTTTGATTCTACTTAGAATACTCTATTGATGTACTTAACCTATTTGTATTCTAATGAACTACTACAATTCTGATTTATCTTTTGATCCTAAATTATAGGATCAAGTCTAACCATATATCTTTTCTACACTCCTCCTCAAGTTAGGTGGTAGGGAAACCAACACCTAACTCGCTTAAAACATCTTCAAAGACACTAGCTCCTACTGCTTTTGTCAAAATATCAACCATTTGTTTCTCTGATCGGCAAAACATGAGATTAATAACTTTTGACTATAAGTTATCTTTTATGAAATACTGGTCAACCTCCACATGTTGTACAAAAATTTCAGAAATACTTATTGTTGTCTTATTGTCACAGTACAGTTCACAACATTCTTTCTAGGGAAAAACCGCATCCTAATAGAAGCTTCATCAACCAAAGAGCCTCCGTTACTCCTTTCGCAATTCCCCTAAACTCCGCCTCAGCACTGTACATTGTAACAACCTTCTGTTTTTTACTCTTCCAGGTCATCAAGTTTTCTCCAACTAAAGTAAAGTATCCAAATGTGGATTTTATACTGTCTAGATCTCCTGCCTAGTCTGCATCAGTGTAAGCTTGGATTCTCAAATGACCATTATTTTTAAACATCACTCCTCGACCAGGAGTTTTCTTCAGATACCTTAAAATCCTAAAAACTGCCTCCAAATGTGATATGTGTAGTTTATGCATGAACCTGCTCATTACTCCGACAACATATGCAATATCAGGACGAGTGTGAGATAAATAAATCAGTTTCCCTATCAACTTCTTGTACTGGGTTTGATCTTTTCCATTTTCTTCAATTTGCAATCCATTATTCATTATTACGGAGTGTTTGACGGCTTACAATTGAGCATTCCAGTCTCGGTTAATAGATCAAGAATAAATTTTTGTTGAGAAACGAATACCCTTTTTGGATCTGAGTACCTAAATTCCTAGAAAATACTTGAGCTTCCTGAGATAATTTATTTCAAACTCCTAAAAAATTTTGTCCTTCAATACCGTAATTTCTTCCTCATAATCACCGATGATAATCATATCATCCACATATATGATGAGACATGTCGTCAAGCCTCCCCTCCTTATAAAGAATAGTGTGTGATCAGAATTGCTTTGGCGATATCCAAATTTTTTCATTGCCACTGTGAATCTTTCGAACCAAGCTCTTGAAGATTGCTTCAAACCATACATATCATTTTTCAATCTGCATCTCTCTCTTGATAAGAAGTTCTGTTAGAAATCTGGGGGGGCCTCCATATATACTTCTTCAAAAATTTCACCATGAAGAAATGTATTTTTCACATCAAATTGATGTACTTGCCATTCCTTATTTGCAGCTATTGAGAACAAGACTCTTATAGTATCAATCTTTGCTATAGGCGAGAATGTCTCTAAGTAGTCAATTCCGTATACCTGTGTATATCCTTTGGCTACCAGTCTTGCTTTGTACCTTTCAATACTTCCATCAGCATTGTACTTTACTGTAAAGACCCGTCTTCATCCTACTGGTTTCTTATCCTTAGGAATAAGACATTTTTCTCAAGTTTTGTTCTGAGATAGGGCATTAATCTCCATCTCCATGGCATGTTTCCAGTTTATGTTTGAGTGCTTCCTCAACTGTCGTCAGAATTTTCTCCAAATATACAGCTGCATTAAATGCCACAGTTGTACGAGACAAATTACTCGCAGTTGTGCTTTGCATGGGATATCTCGACCTTTGGTCCTCAAATGACGGATCATATCTTCTTGGAGGTATGCCCCTGGTACTTCTTGGGGGTAACTCATATATTCCTTGTTCTCTAGTATCTTCCTGTACCACTTCATCATGAGTAGAGTTAGACTGGTCAGTTATAGTCACAGGAGAATGATCCATACTTACCTTAGATTCTTGTAATGGAACAAGATACTCAATCCCAGTGACTACTAACAGTGGTACTAGAGCTAGAGCAGACTGTATTATAAGATATGATGGAGTTTTAACAGTATTAATGTTACTGTTATCATTAGTCAACCAACTAAGATCAAAGATTGGGATAAAAGTAGGTTTATTCAACAAAGTTACAATCCATTGTAGTGTACAAATGGTTTAAGACTGGATCAAGACACCTGTATCCCTTTTGAGACGTTCCATACCCTAAGAACACACATTTAATAGCCCTTGGTTCTAATTTATGGCGACTTCTTTTTGGCAAATGAACATAAACAACACAGCCAAAAATCCGAGGCGGTAAAGAATGAATTGAAGGGTTGAAACCAAAGGTTCAAAGGGTATCAAGAGGAGTATGATAATTAAGTTTCTTTGTTGGTAGGCGATTGCTAAGATAGTTTGCGGTAGCAATAGCCTAAAGCCAATATGATTTCGGTACACAAGCTTCAATCATCATAGCTCTAGTCTTTTTAAGAAGGGTTCTATTTATCCGCTCAGCAATCACATTCTGTTGGGGAGTGTTTGGACACATAATTTGATGTAAAAGGCCATGATTAACATATATCCCCCCTATTATCAGATCAAAGGATACTAATATTAGTCTCAAATTGGTTTAGAATCATTTGATAAAAGGTGACAAATATGTTAAAAACTTCAGATTTTTGCTTCATGAAATAGATCCAGCTCATACGAGTGCAATCGTCCATAAACAAAACATAATAAGAAAAAACATGATTATCAAGTTCTAGAGCAGGTCCCCATACATCCAAATGAACTAAATAGAAAGGCTTAGAGCTATGACTTATACTATTAGGATAGAAATGCTTATGATTGTTGGCATAATAATAAGCATCACAGTTAAGGATTAATTTTGATCTAGCAAGAGAAGGGACACAAACGTTCTATATACCCTATGGACGGATGTCCAAGACGATGATGCCATATTTTGAGCTGAGCTTCAACTGTTCCTGACACAGCCGTAACACTTCCCTTCTTAGGCTCCTTGTCAATATAATACAATTCGTCTTTTTCAGTACCACGCCCAATAGTCCTCCTGGTTTGAGCATCTTGTAACACACAAAAATACAAAGTTAGTAGTGCAGTACAATTCAAATCCCTTGTAATATAACTAACTGATAATAGCTTATAGGAGAGGTTTGGTATATAAAGGCAATTATTTAGTAAAGTATTATTCCACAGTCTGATGGGCCTGGCTCCTCCAACCTCCATATAATCGCCATTTGCAGTCTGTATAAAGGTTTTATTGGATTTAGTTATGTCTAAAAAATCCCGAATGTCATTAGACATGGTGTCAGTCGCCCCGTAGTCAAAGATCCACTGAGAGGTTGGGTTTGCGTGATTCATGGGTTTTGGGCTCAATTTATTTTTGGGCAGCTTTGGGTATTTTTTAGAGTTAGGTTGAGTTTTATGGAGAAGTTAAGTTGGTTTGGGTTTGTTGGGCCTGGGCAATACACGTAATGGACTGAGTAGAAGCTTTGGGGGTTAAGGTTTATTTTGTGGCTAGGGTTAGACACGGGGCGAGCATCACTTTTATGGTTGTCGTTTTGTCTCTAGCTTATTTTAGGGCTAGGGTTAGACACAGGTTGAGGAGCATCATTTTTAGGGTTGTCGTTTTGTCTCTCTTTACCTTCTCTCTTAGCCGTTTTCTCCTCTACCTTCTCTCCCTCTGATTTCGGTTCTTTCTCAGCCATGGAAGCTTTCCCTTTCTTCCTCACATCTTCTTCTTTACTCGCCCCTTTTTGCTTGGTCTCTGTCCACCAATCGGGATATCCAATCAGTTTGAAACACCCCTCCTTGGTGTGTTGGGTTCCTCCACAATGTGAGCACCTGAGCTTGCTCTTGCCCTCTTCGCCACGCCGGAGTGATGGTTTGTTGTCTGACCATTTTTTTCTGGCCAATCCACTCCCTACTCCCTCCGACGACGGTAAGTAAGGTAAGTGTCCTGACTTCATCACCTCTCTTTAGGTTACTTCTTTTCTAATGGTGTTGTATACTACATCCATTGTTGGTAATGGATCTTGATTAACAAGATCTTTCCTATCTTTGTCAAATGATTCTTCAAGCCTGGCCACGAATTGATATAGTCTTGTTTGTTGTTGTAATTTGTTGTAAATCGTGATATTCAAGGGATATGTCATGGGATTGGGCATGATTCTGTCTATCTCATTCCATATCGTGATTAGCTTGCTATAATATGTTTCAATCGGATCTTGACCTTGTTTAATGGTGTTTGCTTTTGTGGCTAAATCAAAGATTTGGAGGCCATCTTTCAATTCCCTCCACTATACACGGCCTTGATCCCTTGCCAAAGGTCTAGATCAATATATTGTCCACGATCCATGTTCAGACCACGACATCAATTTGGTTCCAATGGTTCTGCTCTTCGGTGTCAGTGGGGGGTTTGCATAATTGTGATGGCTCAATTTTCTAAAATTAAACAAGCAAGGCTGACTCGTGATTTTCTTGGCTCCTATTACTGTTCAGTTTATCTAGAATTTGTAATAGTTGAGTCATAGTTACGGGTGTCTCGTCTGGATTTTTTGGTGGTTCACTAATTGTAAGGTAAGATTCTTGGTAGGTGATGATCCAAAAAAAAACGCCGAAAACCACCATAGAAACCACCGTGATAAGGTTGACTCTAATACCAAGAAATTCTAAACTCTCATGTTTGAATGGCTATTTTTGTGATTAATTAACTGAGAAACTATTGCATTGATTTTTATTGTATCATGATATAGGTATTTATAGTTACATGCTGCCAAGGACTTTGATTCTACTTAGAATACTCTATTGATGTACTTAACCTATTTGTATTCTAATGAACTACTACTATTCTGATTTATCTTTTGATCCTAAGTTATAGGATCAAGTCTAACAATCTATCTTTTCTACAATATTCAAATAAGATCTTATTGGATGTATTTCAATGTAAAAATATCAAGTTTTCATAATTTTTTGTCTTATAAATTTGGTGATAAAAACATTTATAATTTAATCTTAAAAACCGCGAAAAATCAAATGGGTCTTTCTTATAGAGACATATAGAGTACTAGTAAATCATACTCCCTCTATCCCTTAATATTTGCCCCATTTTAACCATTTTTATAAGAGCTTTTTGGTAAAATGGGGCAAACATTAATAATAGAGGGAGTAAATTTTATTTTAGCTTCTACCTTGAATTCAGTTATATAATACTTTTTTTATTTGGCAAGGGTATATAATACTTTATACTTCTTAAATTTTTTTAATATAGGAGCTTAATATATGTCTTTAGAGAATAGAAAAGTTTTGGAATGTATTTTCCTCTTTAATACAGAGTATATGCCAAGAGGATGAATGGTAGGAATAAACGTTGCCCAAACATTTCATCATAGTTATTGTACAGTATCACCCTTATTAGCCCACCAACAAAGGATAATTTAGTGTTACTAATACTCCCTCTGTTATTTTTTTTCCTTATCATTTGAAATCAGGGAAGAAACTAAGGTAATATTAAATATTATAAAAATTTTATAAAATAATTTAAATTAATTTAAAAATAAGTATAGATTCTATTAAAAAAATAATGCAAATGGGTTGAGTATTATAGTGAAATTTCTAAAGTCCATGGCATTAAACAATTAAAAATCAACTAATAGGCTACATATCACATGGATAGTAATCCCAACCAAACTTTTTCAATCAATCACAATATAAAACTAAATTAGAATGATTTCAAATTAAAACAACATTTTGAAATTTACGAATGAGAAAAATAAAAAAGAAAGAAGGGAGCACTAAAAGTCTCATGAACATAGCTACCCCTTGGAAATCATATTTAACAAGTATTTAGGAATTACTTATTAAGTACGAATGTGACAAGATAATACGTATATGGTCATGTATTTTTTTAATAAATAAATGCGCACAATTCAGTGATGTGGGCAAAAATATTGTCAAATGAAGAGATCAAATAATACCAAAGCACACCACCGTTTGCGGAATAGATGCTTGTGCAAAAGCACGTTGCTACCACTGAACTCTAGCAACTAGTAAATGCTTGTGTATGTTGTATGTATATTAGGGGTGTTCAAAAATACCCGATCCGGTTGACCCGACCCGATGACCCGACAAAAAACTGTCGGGTTTTTTTTAAAAAAAATTTGCCTTTTCGGGTCGGGTACCCGACCCGGTAAGAATTATACTAATCGGGTCGGGTCGGGTCACGGGCCGGATAAATTATAATCGAGTACCCGGGTACCCGATATTTATTTTTTTTAATTAATTTTTTGTTGAACATTGTACTTTATTTTTTTTACTAATTGGACAAGTTGATACTTTGCAAGAAGACAAGGAATATTAGGCAGAGAAGGGGGATATTTCCTCGACAGTTTTGGAGTTGCTCATCAATTTCAGTACTATGGTTATTTAAAATGATGATGTAGCACAGAAAATTTCAAGTTAGCAAAAACTAATATTTTTTTTTATATTAGTAATAAAAAAAGGGTTAAAGTTGGGTAGTTTTACGCCAGGACAACAGATGAATTGACCTTATATGAAGTATAAGGAAAACATTATTGTTTTGATTTAGAACGTTTGTTGTATTTCCGAGAGGCCAGGTACATGGTTGTGACAGTGTGACATGCCATTCAAAAGCCTCAAGTGTATTTATATATGTGATAAGAGTATACTGATTTTTTACCTCATATTTTTGTACGTTAATTTTCAATTCATACCATATAAGGGCAATTTTGTTGACTTTTTAAAAATAGACAAGTTTTCCAAAATACAAAAACATGGTTGAAAGGCTTTTATAAAGAAATTGACATTACTATGTCTCATATATAGACAATCTCCTCTAAAATATCCATACAAAATCTGCACCAAAACTTATCCGTCTCTTAAACTCTAGTCCTAGAGTCATTAGCCTTAATCTTATACCAAAACTTCTGTTGTACTTGACGTATTGGACTCTTGACTATTGGCCTCAACAAAATTGATTTCAAAGTATAAAAAATGTATAGTGCTTCTCACTATTCAAAATTAGATTTTTAGCAAAAAAAAAAAAATAGTCATTGAACACAAGTTTTTAGTAAAAAAAATAATAAAAATAAACCGGGTACCCTGTGACCCGACCCGGTTAAAGCGGGTACCCGCTAAACGGGTACCCGCTTTAACCGGGTCGGGTCATGGGCCGATTTTTGAACTACCCGGTATACCGGGTACCCGGTATATCGGGTACCCGAAAATCCGGGTACCCGATAATGAACACCCTATTGTATATTGTAATGTTGAGTTATGATTTTTTTTTTTTTTTTGTGGCAACCGTTGAGATAATGTAGCAAGGTTAGCAACTGTATTTAATGCCATTTTTTGGAGTTGGGCAAAGGTCCGGCTGGCACCAGTCCGGTTGTTCCTAGGCCTGTCTTGAATGATCCCGGCCCAAAAGTGTGAGTTTTGGACCTAGGTTTTATAGCTCGAAACTTATTTATACTTGAATTATAATAATTTGAAAAACGGGTTGAAAATGAGTCTATCCGATCTGACATACTAGGTCATAACTTTCTTTATAAAAATTTAAAATTTTAAAAATTTATCCAAATATATACTTTGTACCTTTTAAGTTGTTTATCTATTTCATGATTGTTATTTATTTCAAAATTTCACTTTAATCAAACCTTACTATCTATTGATGAGTCATACCTTCTTAACACCCAATTGTAGCACTAATATATTGCCGATCTTATATGAATAGTGAAGATTTTATTTTTCTCATTTTTGGTAATAAATTTTATATTTCCTCTTGCATTAATTTTAAAAAGTCTGTGAAAACAACCTCTTAGAGAATAAATATGTAAAAAAAAATATATTTTTTAGAAATAAAGTCTATGTAAAAAAATGTATGTTTTTTAGAAATAAAGTCTTACATAAATAACATCTTAGGTAATAAATATGTAAAACATGTATGTTTTACTGAAAAAAATTAGAAAGAAAATTAATGATATACACTTTCTTAACTTGTTAGGGTGACTCAAACCCAAAACTAGTGAGTCAAAAATAAGTCTTATTTGTTCCAATAAAAAAAAAACCTGATCCAATTATAACTCAAACCCTAAAAAATTGATCTAACCAACCCTTTTGAATTTTATTTGTAACACTAACCAACCCAAAGCTACAAATGAAACATGAAAATGCAACAACAAAACTATAAATATAACAGGCAACATAGAGTCAATCACTAATATATTATTGAACAAATTCCTGTAAAATATTACTTGTTAGTCTTGGATTCTTATTCAAAATATTAAATAAATGAAAAAATAAGCACAAAAATATATAGCTAAAAATTTAGCATTCTAGCAATGTTTTTAAAATTTATTGAGTACAAAATTTCAAGTATTTACAAATTACAATAAACAAAAACAGAAGAAACAAAATTTAAAAATTTCATGGGTTCATCAATCTGACCACACAACAATGGATAATCGTCTAACAAAAGACCACTCATTCCTAAATAAATTTGTTACACAAATTAACTTCAACATCTTCCTTTTCTAGCTTTTGCAGCAATCTCCTCTAAAATGGGGAAGCTAAGAGCTAAGTGAAACAATGAGAAGAAAAGTTGCCCAAACATTTCATCAAAGTTGTTGTAAATAATAACCCTAATTAATCCACCAAGAAATGAGACCAAGTTTAGTGCCACTAATATTAAAAGAGGGACCATGAACATAGCTGCTCCTTGGAAGTCAAACTTGCCCTTCAAATATTTCTCCACCTTGTTGTTGTCCATTACCTTGTTTGTCAACTGGAAATTAGCCTTGCCCTTTTGCATCCCAAACTTCTTCACTAGTGCGTCTATCAACCCAAATAGGCACGCAGTTACTGCTTTTATCACCCATATTCTCTGTTCATTCCACCATGTTTTGATTGATTCACCACTTAACATGACTTCCTGTAGATGTTGAAGAAGGGAAGATGCATAGACTACCACGACAATCCCCATCCATGGATCGGATACCTTTAGTGTCACAATACACGAGAAACCGCATATATTAGCTAGGATATATAATTGTTTTACGAAAGAAGTGTATAAATTTTTACAAAATATTTTGTATGTATACGAGATATAGTAAGGTTATTATATTCCAAACAAAATGTTATCTTTCAAATCAACTTTGAAAGATAACTTTTGTTAAATTAAGGATAACTTTGATTCGGAATACAATAACTTTATTGTATATGCCGTGTGCATACTAGATTTTACCTGAGTTGCGTGATTTGAGAGTCTTACCTTGGGAAAAACAGGAATGCCCTTCAAGAGGCACAGTGGAAGGACAAGACCATAGATTAGGCAGAAAACCCCTTGAAAGCATAAAAATGTGAAGTACGCGTAACACATGCTTTGCAAAGTAGACATCCTAGACATGGCATATGTTAACGGGCTAAACTTTGATATACCAAATCCAAATAACCCAGATGTCCATTTCATCAGCTGAACCATGGCATCCTTCATGTCAATTGTCGCGCATCCTAAAAAGCATGGTCTTTTCGGGTAAAGATACACAGAAATCCAGCCTTTGCAATGTAAGAGATACCCTGTGAATGTACTCTCTAACTTACTCTCGTACGAATACCCAATCTGCATGCATGAGAAGATCATCAGAAATTCAATATACATGACTTATATAGTGAAGTATAAGCTTTTCTTGCATAGCCTGGAGTACTTGCCTCTTCACCCCATTGCGTGTTCGATTCATATGTACAAGTAGCCAAATTTCTAGCCTCTTGTAATAGCTCGTCTCTTGACATTTCTTCTAAACCGGTGTTTTCCTTGGAGTTTTCAATAAGTGAAGCGATGAATTTCTTCGAGCAGCCAAAAGCTTTCTCTGGATCAGTATTAAGGAATCCATCTACAGAATAAAACATCACTTTAGTCTGATATGGTGCAAAAACTTACTACTTCAAATATGCTTAATATATTACAGTTTTCATACAATATGTAACCAGAAACTTTGTTCTAACCTTCTTGGTGAGGTTTTTCATACAATGCTTTCCTCTTCAAGTAATACCCAGTACCAGTCAAGACTGGTCCTCTAAGACCATCCATGCCTTGCCATTTTACCTATACATATACATTAAATATAAGATTGTTGCAGCTCCTGGATGAAATTTAAAAACCATTGTACGTAGCAGTACTTAAAAATCGGTAAATTCCTAATTTATATCTGATATAAATGTACTGAGGGTTATTTTTGTAATTTCATTTCTATACAACGATTTTATGTATTTTTATATCTTCTGATATAATTACTTATATATAATATAACAATACCTATATCTCTAAATATTCTGATATAATTTATGTCGGGTATGAGCTAGAAAAAGCTCCTTAAAAAATCATGTTTAACTTAGAAAACAATGCTCCTATATGAAGTCAATAAGGTTTTCGAGTAACAGTTTGAACAACGTAGTAGGAAAATGTACCTTATAAGCTGCTCTGGCTTGGCCATCATATATGTCATTTTTACTAGTGTTGTAAAAAATTTGAGGATATTGCACAAATGCAAGAGTAGGAGCCAACTTCTGGTCAAGATGAAAGCACATAGCTTGACGAGCAGAGGTTGGGTCATGGCAGTACATATCACAGTCCAACACCAATAAGTAAGGTCCATTGCTTAGTAGACCCGAGACACGAAGCTACATAGGATTATCATGGGTTAATCATGATTAGCTTAACAAATTACAAGGCTATATTGATCAACTTTATAGGAGCTGAGATTAAGAAGTACTGATGAATATGATTCTTACAAGAGTGTTAAGTGCTCCGCCCTTGTAATAATGAGGACGAGTTGATCTCTTTTCCCTGGATACATAAACTAGAAGAGGCATTTTCACTTTACTTTCTCCATTCTGTTTGTCGTCATGTATAATCTGAAATTAAATTTGTCATGAATGCAACACATAAGTTCAAGGAATCCACCACAAATAAATCTAGCATTGGGATTCATTTGAGTTATACTATGGTGATGAGTTTGCGTATAAATTTACAAGGAGAGTTTCATACCAACGTGCAATAGTCTACATCAATGCCACTCTAGCTCTTCATTAGTTGAGTAAAGAAGAATTAGGAAGGAAAACACTTGCTTGGAGGTGAATGTGTGGGACATCATGAACTTTTCAAGGGACTTCTTAAGGGAGAATATGATCATTCATAATCTCGAACAAACAAACAAACTATTTCTTCTATTTTGCCACATTTTGCTTCACGAAGTTTTACAATCAAGAGATGGAGCAATGCTGGTAGTAGCCTTGTTGCTTCTATCTCTGCTAGGGATTAGGAGTTGGTAGTGTAGAAAATATGGTGTTAAGCTCAGGGTACCTTAAGTGTCTTGCACATGTTTCCATGCTTTATGGGATGCATTTCTTGGTTGTGTAAATCGGTGAGTCTTCTAGTTGTGCAACCAACATAAGAAAATTAAATAGATCAATCAACAAATTGTAGTGATCGTCTGAGAGCAGAATGAAGTCAAACAAAAATATTTTCTTGCAAAAGTTTGAATCTTTTTACAAATTTAATTTGTTGAAATCTTATCATGGTATCAAAGCAATAATAATCATTCCCTAATAAGATTTTAACTCACAAAAATCTATTAAGATTCAAACTTTAAAGCAAGAAAACTCTATTTGTCAAAACGGCAAGAGGGGAATAACATTAAAACACTAGAAATGCTTATGCAGATCCATACTATCGAATTTTCTTGTGTAGGCTGCGCAAATACTGGCTCACCTATTTATTCAACTAGCATATCAATCCTAAGTAGGGTTGTTCAAATAAGGAGGGGCCCTTGGCGTCCCATTAAGGGCCATTAACCAGCCTATTTATAAAATAGTCTAGTCAATTATGGGGTTGATGGAGCTGGTCTTTTAAAAAGTCATGTTTTATTGAATCTTTAAATGATCAAGTCAGGTTAATAATGGATCAATAGGGTTTCCAAAGCTTTTAAACACTATTAGGTAATAAATGCTTTCCACTTGCTTGTCAATGGTCTATTGTCAAGGAATGAAGGTGATACAAGCATATTATTAACCTCCATAGATAGAACTAAACTATCTTTGGATCGTCTTGGTCCTTTTAGCATTTTGTTTACCTGACCCGACCCATAAGGTATGTGACACAAGGACGACCCATAAGGAGGTATGTGACACAAGGATGATATATCCTATGGAGTACCATATTCTTTTGAGACACCTCTACCTGATACTACTTTGATCAAATAAAAGACAAAAGTCATAAAGCCAATGCAACATTGTAATATGCACACCAGCACCAGGGGAAGAGTACGAGTATACTGTAACTACTGCCCTTTGATAATAGGTCATAGTGTTAATTTGAATTACAGAGTACGGTGTATCATATTCTAAAAAAGAACATTAACAAATAAAGATGTTGGATATATATTGATTCCTGTTCTTTGATAAATTCACAAGGCAAACACACAGACAAACAGAGATTATATGACAGTATCTAATTGTTGTGTATCAAATGTCGGTAACCAAAAAAAGGGCAAGGTAATATACCTGAACACAAGGGGGATGATCATGTACTGTGGTGCATTTGCTTTTATCTTCACTTTGTTCTTCCACATACTTTGCAAAATCTTCATATTTTGACTGCATATTGCAATATACAACTATCATTCACTTCACTAGTTCTCCACAATACATGTTAAAACAACAAACTGCCAATAATTGACATCAAGAAAATGTCAATAGATGACTTCAACATTGTATGTTTGTCCAATTACACAGATCAATTGATACAAAATATGGACATCAATTGTACATTCTCTTACTTTTATATTCATTTAGTTTTAATAAGACAAGACCCCACATAATAAAAATAAAAAAAATAAGTACTAGCTACGTACATGTAAGTAAATGGGCTCTATACTACTTACAAATAGTATACTTCCTCCATTTTATAAAATCACTACGTTTTTATTCTTATTATTATAACACTATTTATATATATAGTTTTGACTAATTTTTTTACTCGTATATTAAATATTTTTCTTTTTTGGTAAATTTTACTAATGAATAGTTAGATATATTCAAAGTCATATAATTTTACTCGTATATAATTTTTATGGAACGAAGAAAGTATGTAATATTTAGATTAAAAAATTAAACGGAGAGAAATAGAGGGTGGGGCCTCATCCAATTTAAATTTTGTACTAAGATTAAAATTTCATTTTTCTACTAAGTTATGATAAAGCAATTTAAGTATAACTAGCCTAAAATATAGTCTATAGGTTCTAATTACAAATAGTAAAGTTACAATACATAAGTTCATATAATATTAAAGGTCCTAAAAAAAGTGATTTAGAAGGTCTTTTGCATTGTATATAAATTTGAACTCAAATCACATAAAAATCAACCTCATGCAAATACTGCTTTTATAGGATATGGGTTATTGTACTTGTGATATACTCTTTTAATATCTTAGATTTTTATAACAAAGTTCAAAAAATTTGACCATAAATTCTCAATATTATAAAAAGTAATATATTTAAAGTGAAATTTCATTGAATCTTAATGTAAATTTTTACAATCTCAAGATTATCGTATCTTAAAAATTACGACCGACCAATAACAAAATAACAATGATGATCATACCTTGACAGCCGCTTCATCATCCTTGAACTCCTCATTCCAATCAAGCCTTTCCCCATCACAAAAAGAAGAGAAAAAAGCTTGAGGACACCTTGTCTTAACGCCATACTTGTTACAAAAAGGAAGCCAAACCTTTGCAAACTTACAGGCCTCCTCTATAGCCTCTCTAGTCAAGGGAGAACCTCCATCATCCGACAAGTAAACCGCCAACTTATCCGTCGGATAGTCGAGCGCCATTGCCGAAAGCACAGTGTTCATCACCTCTAACACCGGCTCCTTCGTAGGATCCGCGGTGCATACAAACACATCAACCCTAGGAAGGTCCTCTTCCTTTATGGACTCCGGCTCAACCACGGCCCGCGCCATGGGACGCCATCGAAAGGACTGCGCAAGGACCCAAACGAAAGCTAGGACAAGCTCGGCGATGGTAATCATGGACCATGGCAGTATCCCCAACTTTGGTATAGAGGAGAAAGATGTGAAACGGTAGTAGAAGAAAATGAGGATGGCTAGGAAATGGAAAAGCATATGCAAACGGTTGAGTGTAGCTCTTGTTCTTTGGACTTCACTAGTGTGGCGAGGCGCCATTTTTGTTTCTACGAGAGTGATGAAAAATACTATGCAACGGGTCACGTTGTGCTAGCTACTTATCTAGTGGCAGATCGAAATGTTTGATATATTATAACCTGGTCATTCGGATGGAGTATGTGCTGGAAGGGATGGAGTGTTGATGTGCACGAGGTGCACGAGGCACACGACGCTACTTCTTTTGTTTGTCAGCCTAGTCAAACAAACGAAGACGGCACGATTTACTGGCACACAACATAAGTTGTTTCTGTACTCTCTCTAGGATTTCTTGTACACACTTTTGGATTTATTTAAAGTAAGGTCCAATCAAAGGTATTTCTTTCCTAATTTCAAACTCAGATAAGTATATCGTTGAAATATTGCAAATGCAAAGATACATTTGGGTGTATCTGAAGTGAATGTACGGGGGTATTCACGAATTTGCAATCGGAAGTATTGAAATCACGTTTTTTAAAACAACTTACTTGTTAGAATGTAAAATTAACCAAGAACAAATATTTGTTTGACTAGATATTAGAACAATTACTGAACCTTGATTAAAGCCTCACTAAATTCCTTTTGAACAATCACTATACAAAAGTATTTAGCACTTTCTACAAAAAAAAAAAAAAAATACTCAAATTTGAAAAAAGGTTTGATATTCACACTAAATAAGATTTGCATAAACTCAAGGAAAAGTACAAAGCTCATAATTTTTATGATCCATCACACCTTAATCTGATTACAGGAGTCCACAGTTATATATATTGGAGCAAAACCCTTAAATCCAAAACACTTAAGATACCTAAATCAACCCAAACACTAAACATAAACGTAAATACAAGTTTTTGTTTAGCGAGGAAACTCTTAAATTCTTGCTCAACAAGGTAACTAGGACTCTTATCTTATCTACTCAAGACTACTAAGTGCTTAAAACATGTAAAAATATCCCAAGTAGGATAGTAAAACCATATAAACAAAGCCTATTATAACTAGAAAAGTAAATCCTAAGTCAATTAGGATTAGGTAGAAGAAACTATTCCTAACTCAAGTAAGAAAAGTGAAATGTTCCAAAACTTCTCCCTAATTAGTTTTGTTAACACAACACAAATCCTAATCGAAGTAGGATTAGTAAAACTAAGCAAATCCTAAACCAAGTAGGTCACCAAGCCATTCCAATATGCCAAACATAACCTTTTGTTGTATAATGAACCAAGCTCAAAAGTTAAATATTTGTTAGATTGAGTATTTTAATCTTCCTTCTTATATTCGTATCAGTATGTAACTCTAGGTGTATCTGGTTACCTGATGATGCTCTGCTCTATTTCTTGTATGTCTCTACTACTTGCTCTAACTACCAAATAATTCCTAAATTTATATCAACTTTTTCTTCTTGAGTCTTGATTTGATTAGGATTTTGTTCTTCTTGATGTTTATTTGAAAATATATAATCTAAACTTGTCTAAATTTATTTGAATTGATTGTAATTTCTATCTTATCTTTATTTGGTGCATTTTGTTAAGTCATAGTTTATGAGTTTGTAATTCCTTTTCGATCCATCTTAGAAGGTGGGTGCCTTTTATAATTGCTTTCTTTAAGGGTAAACATTGAATTTGATTAGTACATGTTATTTCCTCCTTTTGAATTTATTAGATTGGTATAATCTATCAAAATTATATGCATATAAAAAACTATAGAGTATTTGACTTGAATATTCAAAATTCAATTCAAACCTTTTTGAAATACAAGCTGGAGACTAAATAATACATAAAAGATAAAGATAAGAAAGAGTACAAGTTTGTATCTACTCCTTTTCACAAAAACCATACAAGTTCAATGTCTCTACATTCGAGTATAACAATGAACAATTGCACCCTCTCAAGATTTGTAAAGTAATGTACAATAGGTGTTGCTTAGGGATGGCAACGGGTCCAAGACCTGATCCAAACCCGTTCAAACTCGACCTATTTTTTAGGGTATGGGTCTAATTTTTTAGATTCATTGGATTCGTGTCGGATATGGGTCTAAATGTCTTTGGGTCGGATATAGGTCCGTGTCCAAAAAATTTAGACCCATACTCGACCTATGGACCCACACATTTAAAAAAATAAAATTAAAATCTAATCTTCATTTAGAACTAAAACTAAAGATTCATTCACATTGCTCCGCCATTTTCCTCTTCTACTCTTCTCCTCCCCATCATCCATATTCCACTATACTACAAGCCTTCAACTCTTTCTCATCGTCATTCGCTGATTAACATATTCATATAATTTTGATGTATACTTTGTAACTACTAGCTTCTCGTCATCCCACTCCCACAAACATATTCAAATGGTTTTGAGATTACTAGCTTCTATTTGATTTTAAAACTTGCGAGTAGCAATGCACCTGATCTTTAAAATATTATAATAGAGTACTGTTAAGTTTAGGACTTTTGATTTAGTGTTTAATTTTAACTCTAGTCTAACTTGTTTTCCACTCACTGAACTAAATATTATTTTTGCAAATATTTCAACGATACAAATTTTGTGGTTTTCAGAAATAATTTATTATTTTATTTCATTTGACATAATAATGAAATTTATGTTCCTTTATACTACTTAATCAGTAAACAATTTTAAGGTATGAAATGCGAAAAATACATCTAATTATAAAACATGTGAATAATAAGCATATAAAAATAAAAATATGTTAATAATCCATTTTGGACCTGAGACCCATAAAATCCAGTGGATCTAGGTAAGGGTCTAAATTTTAGGACTTAATGGATTTGGGGCGGATATGAGTCTAATTTAAAAATAATGAATATGAGTTTGGGTCAGTCAGACCCGACTTAGATCTGACCCATTGCCATCCCTAGTGGTGTTTGAGAAATTATGAGAAAATAATACTCCATAATAACTTTGGGATAGTAAACCTCTCTCTATATTTATAAAATATAATATTCTATTATAACAACTAATTACTCCGCCATGGTATAAAACATCGTATAAAAACTATAGATGGACGAAGGAAACTAGCTCGATAAGTTTTAGCCTTAAACTTTCTCAATTGCATTGTCTTTCGATGATAAAATCCCAAGAAAACTTCTTTAACAACCCCATTCTCTTCCTCACTGATCTTCTAAGCTTGTTCTTTGTTGTATAATTGTGCTCTCCTTCGGAAAAAATGATAGCTGCTAAGAAATGCTTGCCTTGCATGGCAAAATTCAGGATCTTTGCACGATCAAGTTCCATACACCCCATTCATAGGATGAATCTAAAGGAAATGTCATCAACAAGTATAACAAACTAAATATAATTAGGACTAAGTATAGAGATAATAATATTCGGTTTTTTAGGTGATTATAGTGTTTTGCTTGAAATCAACTATAATTTGTATACTAATTGGATTAATATACTACTAACTTTAACCGAGTCTTATGAGATTACTCATATAAGCAATTGATTGGACAAATCTAATATAATTAAATTGATTAGGTTAATTAAGTCACTTTGAGTAAATTAACACAAAGTCATATATGTAAATGTAAAGTGTTATATATGTAAATACTAGATGTATATAAATATTATTATAGTATTTACTTATATATATAATATTTATATACATCTAGTATTTACATATATAACACTTTACATTTACATATATGACTTTGTGTTAATTTACTCAAAGTGACTTAATTAACCTAATCAATTTAATTTGCAACTCTCACGTATAAGTTACATATATAAGTATATACATATGGGGTTAAGAAAATCCTAATTTCAATACTCTTTTTGCCTCCACTCACATAATTAAACCCTAAAAAGTAATTAAAAACGGTTCTTCATTTCGTACTAACATACGTAGGAGATCTAATCATTGCTTGTGGACCAATACTAGAGGAACGACGTTTAACGTTCAAAAATCTCCGAAAGACGTGCCCTTTTACTTTGAAGAATTCACTCATCAAGGGTATGTTATTTAACCTTATTTTATATTGATAATTCATATTATTATATGCATGAGATCCTGTTTTAGATGCTAAGAAATCATTTTTTACAATTCTACTAATCACATCTAATTCCTACATATCACGATATGCCATATTAATACGGCAAGGGTTAGCATGTACATATTGTCTTGCCGAAGAATTCATAGTTTTCAAGCAAATTTAACTCGATAATCTCTCAATATCCTGAACTTTGCATGATCGTTATAAGATGGTTATTTTACAAAGCTATGAACTAATTGAATCATTTATATATATTTGAACTATATTGAACATACTAGAAGTGGTTGAACAAAAGCAGGAATGTGCTTAGTCAAGTATTGGTGGCATTTGATGCACCCAAAATCAATAAATTTACATAATTCGAAAGGAGATAAATTTACGTTTGTCAAACATGAAGGGGAGGTAATTCGTGGAGTAATAGTTTAATATGATAGTTTATGTACTCTTTTTTTTTCCTTCTCTTTTGAAATTTGGAAAAAAACCAAAATAACATTAAATATCATTCAAATTCTATAAAAATAATTTAAATTAATCTAAAAATAAGATAAAATTCAATTAAAAAATGATGTAAGTGGGTTGAACATTTAATAAGTAGTGTGATTTTTAAAGTCCATATCATTAAATAATTAAAAAAAACCTTTTTCACCCAATCACAATATTAGACTAAAATAGAATAATTACAAATGAGAACAATATTTTGAAATTTTTAGATAGAGAAATAGAAAGAAAAAAAAAATGAATAGAGTACTATATACTTGTATGTGTTTTTCTTTTGATTCTTGAGTTTCTAGAGGCATGTGAAATTAATTTTAGTATGATTACATCACAGTGAGAATTACAAGAGAAGTAGTGGACGGAGTACGTGCTATCGATCAACTAACTCTATTTTACAGAGAGGACAATATTCAGAACTTGGAAAAATTGCCCTCCTAACTTAAATAACCCAAGAAAAGCAAGATAAATTGAAAATAACATTGATTAAAAAAGGAACCTTAAAAAACCTCAAATTTTCAAAATTTTTTTTTGTAAAAGATAAGTAATTCATTGAAAGTAAAATGCATATAAGGAACTAATAAATTAATAAAATTTAGTTATAATCAGTAAAACTCAATTTAAATAAGTAAATCAATTTTAATCATTGAAATTCAATAATCTCACGCATTAAAAAATTGGAGAATCGATAGAAATAAGTTTGAATCAGTAAAATAAGTTTGAATCAGTAAAATAAGTTTTATTAGTAAAATTCAATTTCAATCAGCAAAAGTAATTTCAATTCAATAAAAGTCAAGTAAATGCACATTATCTAAGAGACTATATTCTTTTATTATCACAAAGACAAACAGAACCATAAGAGTTCTTCTATTATCTATTAAACACCAAACATGAATAAGAAATCTTAGGGGTTTCAAAATTTCTCCCTAATAATTGTTAATGTTACAAGCAGAAGCAATGCAATGGCTACGAAGACGGCACACATTCAGCTTTATTCATTGATTCAATTTAAAGTCCACCGAGACAATCTTGTCATAGTCAATGCTTTAAATAGTGCGGAGTATTTGGAAGGAAATTAAATTAATAATGTCATTCATTGGTTCAATTTAATGCGAGATAATCTTGGCATAGTCAATGCTTTAAGTTTGAGTGAAGAATTCATTGGGAAATTAACCGTGTCATCTGATGCGTGACTTATGTAGGATTTAGGATTTAGGAGTTTTATTTAGTTTTAATCAATATATTATTAAGTATTTTATTTTATTAGAGCTTTTACTTTTTGATGTTTGTGATTAAACCTTTTTGGGAGAATTCTTATTGAAATTCTGAATGAATTGTTAACCTTAAATTTAGTATAATTGAGTAGTTGCCATCAAACTTAATAGTACTCATTCCGTTTTTGATTTTTTCAGAAATTTTCAATGCAGATTTAAAATTTAGATATTTTCAATTGTGAATTTGTAAAATTATATATATAAAAAATTATACATTGAAATGAATCTATCAAGATTCTAAATAAATATTTTTTTCATCTTATTTGAAAAGAATACATAGTCAAAACTTAATTATAAAATCTATAATATTTCAAATGGGAAGAAAAAAAAGAGTAAAGGAAGTAGAAGATGTTGCTTTCTAAATTCTATGAAGTTTGCATCAAAGCAGTGAACGGTAAAAGAGTCTAAATTTTATGATATTTTGAAAATAAAAAAAAAATTAGAATTGACCTGCTTATTCGTGGAATTCTGAGGATTGTGTCAGGTGCACAATCAACAATTTACAACAATCAATTTCGATAATTAAAGCGTACTCGTTTGTTTTTTGTCATACGTAAAGTAGGCACAATTTTATCTTGTTATAATTCCTATAAAGTTGGTGCCCTAGTTTAACTAGCGGCCAAAATACCCATTACAAGTAAACTTGCTAGATGTTTTTCTTAAATACTTGTTGTCAATAGCTTATATTACTGAATCTAGTGTGTTGGACTTTAATTGTGAGATGTAATTGGATGAAGTTTTGTCTTAATAAATAGAATCTTAGTAATTGGTGGTTTTGTATACTTGCATCAAATAGCCAGTCGAAAATTTGTAATTGGTGATTTTGTGCACTTGCATCAAATGGCTAGTAGCTTGACTTGATAAATTCAACTTGGTTGCTTCAATGATCGAAATATATTGGCAAGAGTATGAGTTTTGGTGTAATACAAGAGATAGGATAAATTTGAGTTTGGGATTTGTCAATTTGACGGTTTATTTTGTCTATATGAATTTAAGAGATGGATTAAAATTAAATATGCTTATAAACTTTTTAAGTTCATAGATTCTAAATCTGTTGTTATTGTGGTATTACTGTTTACAAGTTACACAATAGATTAGTGGAAAAATTAAAGGTCAAATAATTTCAAGAAAGTGAATCAATGATAGGTTGTTGGTTTGGATTAAAACAAGAATTTGAGAGAGGAATTTTTGTCAAAAGTCATACAAAGAAGGTTGATATTGTAAATTGTGTAGTCAAGAACAAGATAAATAATAGTTACATGACTATCAAGAGTTAAGCAAGTATTTGAAACAAAATCTTGATAGCTTTTTGTAATCTTTAAAAGACCAAGAAAAATAATCGGGCCGACCCAATGCAATCCAATAAATTAATTCCCACATTTGACAACACACTCAAATGAATATACTCGTTAAACGAATCCTAAAGCCCAACTCAAAACCCCTAACCCCTTCCCTGGCTCACTCCACCACTCTCTCCTTCGCTCTCCTCCGCCGCCTTCTACCTCAACCACCACCCTCTTTCTCCCTCCTCCGCCTCTTCTCTTCCTCCATTCCGCCACCAAACATGGCGAATCCTTCTGATGACGCCGCGAAATCCGTCGCTAATCTCTCAATTGACTCGAACCCTAATCCTGAGTCCGAAACTGTCAGCAAAAAGTATAGTATTGAACTGAATTTGTTCTTTTCTTGGGTCTATGTGATTGCTTTTTTGTTGCTAATTGTTGTTGAATTTTTGGAATCAGTGCGTTGAAGAAGCAATTGAAGAACAAGCAGAGAGAAGAAGAGCGCCGCCGCAAGGAGGAGGAGAAGGCCGCTAAGCAGGTAATCTCGAATTTTCGAGCTCTTATCTGATAATGTGATTGTATTTTCCTGTGAATTTTTTGGTATGATCGTATATTCAGATAATTAAGTTAATTTGTGATAATTTGATGATAAATTTATATATTATGATCTGAAATTGCATGAATTTACGTAATATATGATTTGGAAATGAAATAAATTGAATAATTCGAAGTTTGATGCCGTAATATTCGCGTTTTTATATTTTGTGTAGGCTGCTATGCCGATTTCTCAAGGTCAGAAGTCGCAAGTAGCGGATGATGAGGATATGGACCCTACTGTATGTATTTGACTGGTTTTTATGAGCTTTGATGATTTGTTCATGGTTGTTGTTGGATGAATTGGTTGATTTTTACGATTGGTGGTTTTTTAACTCGGGTTCTCGCAGCAATACTTTGAGAATCGTGTTAAGGCATTAGATGCACAGAAGGCAGCGGGAGTTAATCCTTACCCTCATAAGTTCTTTGTGAGCCTGAGTATACTTGAATACATTGAGAAATATGGTGTCCTGAACAACGGGGACCATCTCGAAGATGTTCAAGTTTCCTTAGCTGGTAGGAAAGGCTAGATTTTCATTTTATAGGAGCATTTTGGTGTTTTTTTTTTTGCAGTTATGAAAATATGTGCACATTTTGTCTTTTAAGGGAGGATAATGAGCAAGCGTGCGTCTTCATCAAAGCTGTTCTTTTATGATTTGCATGGTGTTGGTGCCAAAGTCCAAGTGATGGCCGATGCTAGGTATTGAATCTTGAATGATCTCTATATTTCAAAGAACTTCGTAGGTTATCGCAGTACCTTCATTAGGAATTTTGTGGATATGTGTATGTTTGTGTGTGTGAACCTTTAGGAGAATTTCTTTTGTGGTTGAACATATAAATTGCCTTTTCAGGACTTCTGAGCTGGATGAAGCTGAATTTTCAAAGTTCCATGCTTCTGTGAAGCGTGGTGATATCGTTGGTGTAACTGGATTCCCAGGTTTGTATTAGGACTTTGGGATTTTGGTTCAACTTGATAGATCTTTCTTGAACCAATTCTCTCCCTTTTGTGTATATCCTCTTCTTGTTTATTATCATATATTCTGAGGGAGAGAGTGGATTGTTTTGGTGGTTGAGGGATGCTTGATTTGGGTACATGCAACATTAAATTTTCTGATTGTCTCTTGTTTCTGGTCTCTCCTGCTTGAAATTGTTTTAACTATGTACTTAGTACTTGTTAGTTTCTTATTATGCTTTTGGCACCATTTTTTTAAAATATCAAGGGTTTTTGAAATTACAAATGGTGTGATTCTATAAAATGGAAGTATGGATGTTTTTAATATTATCTCCTTAAGCATGGAAAGTCCAGTGTCAATTTTCTCAAATGTTTTCCCTAAAATGAGTGGATACTAGCTATGTTTACTCTCTCCTTTTTCTCTAGTCTTTGCATTAGTGTATTGCCATTATTTCTGAGCCCTCTGTATCTCCAGCCTTTCTTCATGTATTGATGCGTCTTCTTTGTATTCAGGGAAAACTAAGAGAGGGGAGCTAAGTATTTTTCCCAAGACTTTTGTTGTATTGTCTCATTGCCTCCATATGATGCCAAGACAAAAGGCTGGTCCTGCTTCAGAGAATGCCAATGTAAGTAATTGGTTTTTCCTATGTTTTTAGCGTGCCTTTTCTGCTTTCTTGGTCTAATAGTTTGTTATTCTATTTCAGAAAGGTGAAATTTGGGTCCCAGGAAGTACAAGAAACCCTGAGTTGTACATCTTGAAGGATCAGGTACTGACTTTGAACTTGAAAATTTGAATTTCCCGGTGCTTATGACATCAGTAAATGAATCTTCTGGCATCAATCTATAAGCCTATACTTATATTATCACATTCCTTTATCAAGAAGTCTTTCTTTTCTCCTTGATCCATGACGCTGCATGGATGCTTGATGAATTATGACACTTGTGTTCTCTTATGAACATATTCATAGTGTTTATTGTGTTTATTGTTGGATGACCCACTTAACCATTATTCCTTGTTTTTCTGGTTATATGATACACTGGTTGAGAATTTAACTGTAAGTGCAAAGTGGTTAACTTGATGAATGTTATTCATAGTTTAGCTATACAGAATATTTTCAGTCCCTGGTAGTCTGGACCTGTCCAGTTTGTTATCAAAATTGCCTTACTGTTTCTGGCTTTAGACTTTTTCTCAATGAAAATCCCTATTCTGTATTGTGTCGTCTTTCTGTTGATAGGGCACTAAAGCAACTTGTTTGTCTTGTCTGGTTAATATTAACCTTTGAACATGCACAATTCCTATTGTTAGCATCTCTGAAGCCTGGTAAATTTTCTTTTTTGTGGATTTTGTATTGTTAGATACTAGAAGTACAAATGAAATGTACTGAAATGTGTCCCTACATGGAAATGTGTCATGCTCTCAATTGTAATGCCTTTCTGAAATATGGGTGACCTTCACTTGTGTTTCCACCGTTTTAAAGGCCAAAAATCAGAAGAATGTACAAAAACACCTAAATGATTTAGGTGCTTTCCTTCCTTTGTGGCGGTCATCTCTGGTTTAATAGGCTGGTTGTTTCTGGTGTCCTCATCTCCATCAGTTGTTGGCCCATGCTGCTCTCATTGATTCTGTCTTTTACAGATGGTTCCTTCAAATGCTTTTCCTAATTGCTTCGTTGGAAATATTTGTTTGGAAAGTAAAATGGAGGAGTATGTAGAGAGTTAGTTAGAAAGAAGGGTGAGCAGGGGGTAATATGTATCTGACAAGACTCACGGTAAACTTAGCATGGTTAGATCCAAACACCCACAAGAAACGAGGATCTCTTATTATTAAAAATTAATAAGATGAACGCCCATTGCAATCTGATGTTATTTGGATTCATTAAAAACAAATTTAAGCAAAATCTCAATTGTATATAATCAATATCAAAAATAAAACGTAATAAATTTTTGCCTTTTATAATCTACAAAAATAGACTCCTAAAAGATCTAGGGAAATAACCCTCCATAACTTGTTTAATGTAAATGGAAATCTATTGTAAAATTCCTTACATTAGTCTTTTAAATAGTATGACATATTTTTGGTTACATGTAAACCCCCCCCCCCCCCCCCCCCTTGAGGGGTTAGTAAAGCCATGTAACCTATGAAGCACGGATACACCTGGTGGGTGCCATTTCTCAAAGTGGTTATGGGTACGGGGATACGACTTGGGTTCGTCTCCAAAAAGTTAGTACGGCTGGCCATTCTAGGTTACGGTATTGGTTACGACTGGACATAAATATGGTCGTACTCTTTCAATGAAGCCCAACAAATTAAGAAAAATCAACGCAACCCAGCAATAAGCTAATTCTAGTAAAGTGTTAGTTCACAGCCCAACACATTAAAGAAAAAGAAGGAAAAACCCAGAAATTCTTTACAGCCCATCAAGCCCCACAAATTGATACAGGAAACCCAAACTCAGCCAGAAATTCTTCTTGCCAACACCTAGGCTCTTGCTCCTACTATCTACTCTTGCTCCTGAACTCCTCACCTGCGACGGTAGTTACCAGATTTTCCACGATGACATGATTGAGTTGACGACCTCCGTTGCTGTTGATCCTGATTCATCTATCCTGATCTTTGAATAAAACCCCACCGCCATCCTAGTTGCTGCTTGTCTTGTTTGTACAATTCTAGAAATGGTGATTCAGTGCCGCTGATAGCCGGAGAATGACTCGGTGGTGGATAAAGCAGCAAATATGGTTTTGAGGGAGAGTTAGTAGAAAGCCCTACACAGAGGTGGACGAAAAAATAGGAGGGTTTCCCAAGGGATAGAGAGGTTTTGTTTTGTGGTTTGAAATTGAAATAATAAAAACTGTAAGAAGAAGAATGAAATGAGAGAGCTTTTCTTTGTTTTGGGTTGTTGGTGTCTTATTGTATTATGTGCCTGCTACCTCTTCTCTTTCTTTCTTTTCTTTTGTCTTTTTTATTTCTTAATTTTAATATGGCCTATATTATTATGTTATATTTCAATAGTAATTACATTAGAATGATTTTTAATTTCTATAATTTCTGTTTTTTTGTTGTTGTACTCGCTTTTATAAATTTGGATTTTACTCATATAACCATATCGGTATCGGTATCGGTATCGGTGGACTGAATGGATTTTTTAGGGAACACTTCCTTGTATCAGTGGACAGAATGGATGGCATGATTTAATGATCCAGGATGACTTTGGTTTGGTGTAGCCATATTATGATCTACTTTTAATCATTGTTTTGGTGAATGCCACTTCATTCTAATGTATGAGGTGCTCTTTCTAGAAATGTTTATTATAAATGACACCTAGCATCTTTACTGCTTACGCTGTATGGGAATGAAACTTCAACCTTGTTTTATTTTCTATTTTGCTTTTTTATGGTTGTGAAATTTGTGATTAGTAAAAATAGTTGGTAGGTTTCTTGTTCTTTTAATCATTGTTGGTTTTCATGTTTGTTCACTGTCTGATTGTAGGAAACTCGCTATCGCCAGCGATACTTGGATTTGATGTTGAATGGTGAGGTCAGAGAGATATTTAAGACGCGGTCTAAGGTTATCCGATATATAAGGAGGTTTCTTGATGATCTTGATTTCCTTGAGGTAAAAATCTCAGCTTTCTCCATTGAAAATTTTGTGCTTTCCTTGTCTTCAAGGATAAAAAACTTCTCTATATTTTGGGTGTTGAATGAGGATTTTTTATGTCTTTATTTACTATATGGTTTCGACAGGGTGGTCATAACCCTTAATTTTTTTACCCTCACAATGATGGACATGTTGTGCTTGTGTTACGATTACTGACTTTAGTCTACAGCACATTGCTACCAGGCAATACTTTTCCCCTGACTGTCATTGGTAGCTTCACCATTGGTCAATAATCCAACAGCAATGGATGTGTTGTGCTTGTGGTACAATTACTTTATATGTTGAACATCACGGAAAATTTTGTCACGTGCCTAATTGACTTTAGGTCTGTAGCAGTAGAGCACAATGCCACTAGGCACTTCTCTTACGTCTGGCTATTTATAGGTAGTGTTATCATTGATCAGTAATCCACCTTGCATTCCAAATCTCCAAAACATGGTGCTGGCTCTTTTACAAGTCATCCTATGCTCTATATGTGCTTGTTCCTTGGCCTGGTATACCTGCTAATATTGAATTCTATAATACTAGTAGCCTGAACCAGTATAGCTACCTGGTTTTGATTTGCTAACCTGTACAAAGGTGGCACCTATTGGTTTGGGTACCAATGAAATGGTTGGTTCATGTTTCTGTTATCATCTTTCATTTGTTTGAGAATCACTGAAGCAGAGTCATCAACAGTTCATGTTGAGAAGTCTATTTATTCCTTAACTTTCAGGTTGAAACGCCAATGATGAACATGATTCCTGGAGGTGCAGCAGCACGCCCATTTGTGACCCATCACAATGACCTGAATATGAGACTATATATGCGTATAGCACCTGAGCTTTATCTGAAGGAGCTAGTTGTTGGTGGATTAGATCGTGTCTATGAAATTGGAAAGCAATTCAGGAACGAGGGTATTGATCTAACCCATAACCCTGAGTTCACCACGTGTGAGTTTTATATGGCATTTGCTGATTACAATGATTTAATGGAGCTGACTGAGAAGATGTTGAGTGGTAAGCATCTCTGAGATAGATGATATTCTTGATGACTTGTCAGATTTTATTGGTTTGACAATTTTTGTTTGAACAGGTATGGTAAAGGAATTGACTGGTGGTTATGTGATCAAGTATCACGCAAATGGACTTGATAAGGAGCCAATTGAGATTGATTTTACACCCCCTTTCAGGTCTGTGCATGGTTACTGTGTATTTTTTCCTATTTGTTTAGTGTCTTTTGTTTTCATTTTTTGGATATGGCATTTTAACACCCTTATATTTATTAAATTTTCAGGAGGATTGACATGATAGAGGAATTAGAGAAAATGGCAAATCTGTCCATACCCAAGGATTTAGCCAGCGAAGAAGCTAATAAGTACTTGATTGATGCATGTGCAAAATATGATGTGAAATGCCCACCTCCACAGACAACAACTCGCTTGTTGGATAAAGTGAGTTTCTATTTTAGGTTTCCTGTATGCTGATGCAGGTGGAATTAATTAGTGCCTGCATATCTGATTCAGAGCCTGAAACTCGAATTCCTTGTAATGTTAATGCAAATTATTAGTGTCAAATGTTCCTAATATTCTGGGGTTACGCGGGAAGTCACTTTATTTGTTTGTCTGATATCAGTTGGATGAAACTGTTTAGCTTACTGGGTTCTACTGGTGGGGAGTTAATGTGTATAGTTCATATGCAAGAAGATATTGGAAAGCTTGTGATGCTTGTTTTTCAAATTCCTTTTTGTTTGTTTTCTGATTAAACATTTTCAAACTTTTCTGCTGAAATTTTCTTTCCTCTGGGGGCTATTCGATTTCCACTGTTAGGTTAGGAATGAATTGCCACATACTTTTTTTTCCCTAAATATCCTATCGGCTGTGTTGTGGATTACTGATTTAGGAGTTTCCCCTATACTTGATTCTGTGTACGGAAAAGATATTCCCTTTTGACTTTGCCCCACTACAGCATAACCCCCCCTCTTTTAAACTTATTCTGTCTTTTCTAATGTTTGCAGCTGGTCGGGCACTTTTTGGAGGAAACCTGTGTTAATCCATCCTTCATCATAAATCATCCTGAAATAATGAGTCCTTTAGCTAAGTGGCACAGGTCAAGGCCTGGCCTGACTGAACGTTTTGAGTTGTTTGTAAACAAGCATGAGGTTTATGTCTGACTCTTTTTTTCTCTTTTGGTCTTCTGTTAATTAGTTATCTAAACCTGTTTGTTGACCAACTGCTCAGCTTTGTAATGCCTACACTGAATTGAACGATCCTGTAGTACAGCGCCAACGATTCGCTGAACAGTTGAAGGTGCTGAAAGCTTTTTCCTGACCTCTATACTGCTTTCGATTTCCAAGTTCATTTTATATAAAATTCTATTTTCCAGGATCGACAATCAGGTGATGATGAAGCAATGGCTTTGGACGAGACATTTTGTACAGCTCTTGAGTATGGGCTGCCCCCTACTGGCGGCTGGGGACTGGGTGTTGATCGACTTGCTATGTTGCTGACAGATTCCCAAAATATAAAGGTTCATTTCTTGTTCCCTCTATATATGTGCCCTTTTGTCTGCATGTGAGTGTGTGTGTGTACTAGCAAGTTGTTACTCCTGTAGAGTGCGTTCGTCATTGATATTTGATCGGTACTTATTGTATTGGTGGGATGTCAATTCCAAGTGTCAAGTTTTGAGGTCTAACTATCTTGTGTGCGTTTATAGGAAGTTTTGCTTTTCCCTGCCATGAAGCCTCAGGATGAGCCATCAGCTGCTCCAGCTAAAGGTATTGTATTGTCATTATTTTACCATTTAGACTCCATTCTTTATGTATTAGTATGCAGGATGGAACATGTACCAGTTTGGTCTTCATTCTAAGTTTCTAGCATGAGTCTGAACTTGTTCAAAATATGGTGTCTAGTTATCAGACTAGATCAATCAGCAAAACTTGGAATTTTCTAAAATGTGTTTTTGTGGCTGCTATGTCTCTATGGACTATATCTGAAGAACACTGGACAATATATCGTATTATAATGACCTTAATACCTTAAGAGATTGTTTATTGTTAATATTCTGCAATTGGGCATCGTCTATGCGTCACGTACCCTATTCCATGTAGAATTGGTATTCTGTCGCATATGCATGCTAAAGAATTGAAATCGAAATGGACTATTATCTTAGCATTGGTTTGATTAGTGGATGCCATGGCGGTATTTGATCTTTTCTCCAATCATTTGCAAATTGGCACGAGAATAGACTGGTGGTAGCTGTGATCCTCCGGGAAGTAGGTGGCAGTTTGGGCAGATGTGCCTGTGATTAGAGTATATTTTGCTAGCAATAGATGAATACAAAAAAAAGGTTGACTGCCAAACTTGTGCCTGAAAAATGTAAGTGACAGGAAGAAAATGTCATATGTTGAGGAACAATAAAGGTCGCTGATTAAATGGAGTTAGGAATTTCTGCTTCTTCTTTTTATCTGTTTTCAATGCTTGAAATTCCAATTTATGCTTTCTTTTGCATCTTGTGTTGTTGGAAAAATTTCAAAATCCAATAAAGGTTGCTGATCAAATGGAGATGGGAATTTCTGTTTCTTTTTTATTTGTTTTCAATGCTTGAAAATCCAATTTATGATTTCTTTTGCATCTTTTATGTTGGTAAATTCTAATTATGTCCAAGCTGGATTTAGTTTTGAACAGGAAATTTTGCTATAGATTGGGAGAATATCTTGCACATCTTATACTTAGCACACTGTCCCAAGTCACAAAATTATGGACAGCTGTATACTCTGTAATATATTCGTATTATGACTGGCTTACACTTAGCAGACAGCCCCCAAGCTGACTGCTTTAATTTCAAGTTTTCAACATAACTATTAACGAGCATCATTTGTCTAATTTTTGGCAATTTGCAGCTGCAGCAGAAGAACACTAATGTTGACACTACCTGTAATGTGGCGTGATTACTTGAGGTGGCTTGCCTATTGTATTGTTAATCATTATAGATACCCCTCCAATTTTGTTCCTCTTGGAATAGAATGATTTAACCTTTTTCTGTAACAAAATTATCAATTATGATATTTTAATCTGCATATTCTTAGCATTTATCTGATGCATGCTATTTCTGTTGTGTGTGTGTATTTGCATGTACTTATTCTTTTCATTGGCAGAACAGTTGATGATTTTGAATTTTTAATCTTACATCATCAAATGTTAGTAAACGAAGCAATACAATAAAAATTCAAAGTTATAGGACGGCATTTGAATAACCTTAGAACTTGAAATGTATAACATTGAAAAATAGTACTCGGTACTTTCTAAGATTATGAAATATAATATAGTTTATATTTAATAATAATAATAATAATAATAATAATAATAATAATAATAATAGTTTAGATAAATCTCACTTTTGGTCTTTAAGTTTGGTCAAAGTTTATTTTGGCTACCTCAAGTTAGGTCAAATTTTATTTTGGCTATCTCTAGTTTAAGTTTATTTTGGATGTCTAGGGTTTACAACTTATTTTACTTTGGTTACCCGTAGTGTGAGTAATTCTATTCAATTACCTAAGGTTAATAACTTGTTTCAGTTTTGGCTCTTATAAACCCCATTAACTTTTCCATCTTCCAAATGAGATGCTAACTAATATAATTATTTTTTTTGAAAAAAATGATTAATGACTGTGCTAAAGGTCCACTCTAAATTAAAAACAAGTTATTCAAGAAATTTTTTTATGTAACTGATACTTTCTTACGAAAAGATCTTAAAAAAAATGAGAGAAAAAACTAATTATGATACGTTACTTAAATAAACTAACGGGGCTTGTTAAACGCTACCTCTGAATTACTCAAACCGCCCCCCAACCCCTCGAATGTACTATGTCACCCCTCTCTCAGAACACTCACTTTTCTCAAACCCCAACTTACATCCACTCCGGAAACAGTCGTCCGCAGGAACCACGCCCACCATCGCCGGAAAACATGAGTAGTTACCCTGAGAAGGATAATAATAAATACCATCGCCACCAAAATTTCCTGTCGAAACCTATTATAACAAAAATAATTGTTACTTAACAATTAAAAAAATTTCCGGCCTGCCAAGGGGCTAACCGTCCAAATAAAACGGCTAGGCCACCGACAACCCTTTTTAAAAAAAAGTTTTTGGCTAAAGTATTTTACCAATACCGCTCCACAAATTAATTCACTCAAAATTTGAAAAATAAATCCCAAATAAAACACTAACATTTAAAATTACGTTCCATATTTAGTAAGATAAAATAAAATATAATAGATGTGTTCATATAACAAATTGTTCAAGGTTAACATTAAAAAGTAAACATAGTATTATGGTCATATACTCATATACGGGTTGTTTTTTCATTATTATGACCACAATTACAAAATAGTTTACATACTTTTCACCAGCTGATTTTCTTAATCCAAGAAAAATGTATATACTACAGAGTAAATGACTTTGAATCCTTGTTCATATAAAAAAAAAAAAACATTTTTTTTGTCAAAGATAATGGTTTTTATCACAACCTTTAATTTTCTTTTTTTTTTTAAAAAAATATAATTTAAAAAGTTAGTATTATGTTAGCATCTTGACAAAAAAAAGTTAATGGTGTCAGTGTGATGTATTCAAAATATATAAGAAAAATAAAAATAAAAATGGAATTACCTAAATATGAATTAACAAAATGATATTTGGCTAGATCTTAGGGACCTGAAGTCAAAGTTACCATAAAAATTTAGTAATTACGGAGTACAAAACAATAGAAATTTGCAGTTCGTGTCAGTAATTAACTTATTCAATTTAACTTGGTTTCAACGTTTTCTAATAAATTATCCTACCCTTTTTTCGCTAAAGTACTATGTCACGCAGAATCCTGCCTAACATAAATCATGAACAATATATTAAAGTTCAAAAAGTATGATATACATATGAAACATAATAAAATTATTGACTTATTTTATCCTTAATCACAACATATTCATATTTTAATCTTTATCAACTTAAAATGGTAACTTTGTTATATCGATGGGTCATTTTTATTGATGACACAATAATTTTATGGTGTCTCGTATATATACAATACTTTGTGATTAATTACTTAGAAACCGATACCAAATTATAAGTACCATTTTATTTTCCTAATTTTGTCTAAAAACTTATCTAACATTATCCGAAATTTCTAGAATCACAATACCAAAACCAATTTGACAAGAACTTTCAAAGTCCTACTTCATGTAGAATCCTGACTAACATAAATTGTGGAGTATTGAAATCATTATCATATCCTTATTCATGTAATAAGAATGTATTTCTCACCATCCGAAAAATCTTTTCCCCCTGTCATAGCCAGCTTATGATTCTGCTTCATGGGGAAGTCTACAGGTTTTGCACCTAGTACCTAGTTTCAGCAATAATATCTAAGGCATATTTGCGCTGACAAACATAAAAACCATGTTTGCTACGCGCTACCTCTAGCCCCGAAAATATTTAAGGACTCCTAAATCTTTCATTTTAAAACATTCACTCAAATATGATTTGAAACTTTCCAAAGCAAATGTATTATTCCCTACAATGATTATATCATCCACATAAATCAACAAACTCAACTACCATCCACCCCTTGACAAGGTGAACAATGAATAATCTTAATATGATTGTTTGAAACCATATTTTTTTAAAGATGTGGACAACTTCTAAAACTAGCATCTTGGAGCCTGTTTTAAACCATACAAAGATTTCTCCATCCTGCAAACTTTGTTAGAACTGTTTTTTTTTTTTTTTAAAACTTGGTGGCATCTTCATATATATCTCCTCATCCAAATCACCATGTAATAAAGCATTATGTACATCCCAATTCTTGATAGCGACAACTACTAAGAAAGTAGAACTATAGCCATTTTTGCCACTGGAGCAAATGTTTCATTGTAGTATATTCCTTCCTCCTGATGATTCCCAAGACACACTAGTCGTGCCTTTAAATGTAGCAAATTTCATTCCTCATCTCTCTTCTCTGTATACACCCACTTGCTTCCATGTGCTTTTGTCCCTACTAATAGTTTCTCCAAACTACATGTTCCTTGATCCTCAATAGCTTTTTTTAGACTTTATTCTTTCGAATGGTATGTGTGATACAATCTCGTAACTTTGTCGAAGGAAACTTTACTCTCTTCCCACGACCCAACTCTTCTACACCAGAAATACCTTCTTGTCCATCAGGCGATGGATTTCCATCAGCCTAGGCAACGACATGACCATGTTGCTATTCCCGTCCATCGGCCTGTACAGTGACATGTCCCTGTTGTTGCTATTCTCGTCCATCGGGCAATGGATTTCCATTGGCCTGGGCAGTGGCATGGCCCTGTTGGTTGACTTCACTCACTACCTCTAAACCTCCACCATTCCACACCTCAAAGTCTTCAATGGCTTCACCATAACCGTACATACCCACACATTCCGAAGTATCACGAATTTCTTCCACACTTCATATAAATGGAAAAACATGCTCATGGAATTTGACATCTCGGGACACAAAATATTCCTTCGTTTCTATGTCATGTAATTGCCACCCTTTTTGTCCGAAAGGATGCCCAATAAAAACACATTTTCTACTCCTAGATTCAAACTTATCTCCTTTGCTATGTTGATTATGAGCATAACACGAACATCCAAACACGAAGAAGCTCATACTCAGTAAGTTTATCCAATAACATCTCATACGGAGTTTTATTTTGAATAGTAAGATTGGGAGTCCAATTAATCAAGTAGCAAATGGCCAATACATATTCCCCCAAAACATAATAGGTAAGTTTCCTTGAAATCGTAGAGCTCGAGCAACATTAAGCATATGTTTATGTTTTCTTTCTACTCTCCCATTTTGTTGAGAAGTTCCAATATGATATGATTCAAAAGTAATTCCATTCTCAACAAAATAATGCCAAAGATGATTAAACGCAGTACCATTGTCACTACGAACAACTTTTATAACTTTATCAAACTGTCGTTTAATTGAAGCAACAAAAGTAAGAAAATTATATTCAACCTCGATTTTATTCCGTATTAAATAAATTCACATACCTCTAGAATAATCATCAATTATAGTTAAAATATATCTATCACCACAAGAAAAAGAGACCTGGACCCCACAAATCAATATGAACCAACTCAAATAGCATACTAGCTTTATTGTTGCTAATAGAAAAACTATTTCTAGATTGTTTTGCACAAGCGCATATGTCGTAAATAATATTATTTCTCCTACCAATGTTACTTACAGGTGGAAGTAACTTGAGAACCCTTTTCAACAGATGACCCATGTGTTGATGCCAAAGGTCCACCACACAATCCACTGCTAGCACCCTCACTTGTGGCACGCCACGAAAAAAATAAAGTCCATCACATCGTTCACCCAAGCCAATCATAGTCCTTGTCGACTAGTCCTGTATAACACAAAATTTTGTTAGTGAATTGTATAGTATAACTCGATTCATCACTCAACTGAGTCACAAAAATTGAATTCCAATTTAAGTGAGGAACAAATAAGACATTATCAATCACCAAACCACCCTCCAAGGTGATCGAACCCAATTGATTCGCAATCACCGTTTGACCATTTGGTAGGTTCACTGGACAATTTTTTATTGTCTTGATATTTCTCATAAGTGAAATATCATTTGTCACATGATTAGACGCACCGGTATCAACAATCCATACTACACTTGCACTACCTTATAACCGTAGTTTAGGTTTAGTGAGCAAATTGATAATGTGTTATACTTGATCCGAAGTTACCCCCGCAAGACCTTGTTTAGGACTCTCATCATCCTTGGCCATCACTAAAGATGGCTATGGAGAAAAGAATTGTGTTTAACTTAGGCTCTTGATACCATATTAAATTCAATGAAACTTCTTACCCTGTCATTCATCTCCTCCAATACATATATCATACAAGAAACCCTAAAAGATATATTTTAGGCAAACTAAAAGATACTCAAGAGATATACACAATATAAAAGATATACTTGATATCTCCGAAATATATTTAATTCCTAAATATATCCTAACATGTATCCAGCCTAAACCTATAAATACGTATACGTCCTTCATCTCCTCTGCTTTTCACGTACCTCTTCATTAAGTTGATTATAGTCTCAAGAATTCAAAACCTTTGATTAAGCTTATCTTTCTCGTTCATCCAAAAACAATGGAGTTTGATTTGTCACCAAAGTTGTCAAAGAAGATCTATGAAGGTGAAGGTGGATCCTCCTATGCATGGAGTCCCTCTGATCTTCCGATGCTCAAAGAAGGCGACACAGGAGCTGCTAAGCTTTCTCTTGAGAAACATGGCTTTGCTCTTCCTCGCTACTCGGATTCCTCCAACGTTTCTTATGTTCTTCAAGGTATAATTTTAGGCATATATTTTGGTTTGAGTTTTTTGGTGTTAGTTAGAAATATTTGATTAAGGAAGATTAATTGTTATGTCATATGTGTGATGAATCTGACGGTATTTGTGATGATGTTGGTCAGGCTGGTGTTGGGCTAATATGTTTTGATTTTGAAGATGATTGAATTGCATGAAGAAATTAAGTATTTTATGATAAAACTAGTCCTTGACTTATAAGTTTGATTAAACGGGATTCCTATTCATCTATCTTTTATTACTATAATATTATATAGGGGATGAATATTGATGTTTTTGATGAGAAATCACAATTGGGGTTTGGGGTTCTTGATATTCAAATTTGGTCACACGTACTATGAAAACTCTTGCATATTTTAATTTTGATCAAAAGTTATGTTTTTATTTTTTTTTTATTTTGATTTAATTAGGCTAGGTTTACTATCAAGAATTAAAATTGCATGATTAAAATAATTTTTAATTAATGAAATTAATAAATTTGAAGTATGTTGATGCTAGATTAAGAAAAATTGTTTCTTTTATTTCGTGTTCGACACTTGCCCCAAATTCAGGCATGAATTTTGATTCTTTTGCATGAATTTGGTTCGAATATAGCCTAACATATGTTTGAATAGCAGAAGTACTCAATTAGATTGTTGTTTTATGTTGAAAATCGAATGATAAATGCCCAATTCATACCGCAAGATATAAACCCTAAATTTAGCCCCAATTCGAATGGAAATCGTTTTATTTCGAAATTAAACCGTTCAAACTGCAATAATGATTTCCCTTTTATTTCAACCAAAAATTCGAGCAAAAGTTGCTCAAATTCATCCCAAAAGTTGCGCAAATGTTGCATGCTCCACGGATTTTGGGCGGCGATTTCGGTTGCCTGCGGTGGTTGAGTATCGAAGGGGATGGGCTTTGTGGTTCGCCAGTGACAGGAAAACACCATGGTGGGGTTAGTTTAGACTGGCAGCGGCCACAAAGGACAATGCGTAGTGTTCTTTGTGGTGCTGTGCGTGAGGGTGAGTGCTGTTGGAGAAGCTCTTGGCTGCCAAGTCAGGGCCACGATGGGCTTTTGGGCTTGGAGCCTGATCTCACGAACATTCTTTTGCAATTTTATTTAATAAATTTGGTTTGATTATCACTTAGTAACTAATGGTTGAATTAAAATAATAAATGTTTTCTGTTTAATTTATTATTGAATGTTTTAAATTAATTAGAAGTTTAATTTTATTAATTTGATTAATAGAATTGGGTCATTTACTTCTAATGTTTTAATATGTTGATATTATGCATTTTATTTATAATATATGATGTTATAAATGCATGAATGTTCTATTATATCCTTAATATGTGATATTATATGGAGATTAGTAAGTAAATTCGAGGTTTTATGTAATATGGCTTTCAGACCGTTTTATTTTTTGTATTTTAATTTAAAGTAAATTACGTAGTTTATTTGAATTAAAATTCAAATATCTTGTAAATGCGTTGATTGAAGAATAAAAAATAAAGATCCATCTAAATCAATATTAAGACTTGTAAAAAAATAGTTTTCATAGGAAAAGGGAACTAGGATTACGTTTATTTCTGCATTTTATTTGTATTAAAATGCTTTATTAGTTTATTGCATATTGCTTCTTCATACATGTAGTTCACTAGTAATTGAACCGACGTAATAAACAAAGTCACTAAAATTAATATTGAGTTATCTTTTCTTCCAAACTTACCTACAAAGCTTTTGATCACTAGTAATAGGTTTTATCAAAGTAGGGTGTTACTTTTTATTTTCGGATAGTAGGGTAAATTTGCGAAATTTACATGAGTAGTTTGTTTATACTCAACAAAACCATCAAAATAGTTTTGTATATCATTTTGAGACATAAGGATAGGTTTAGATATATGATATCACCTATGAACATAAAGTTATAATTGGTATAATTAGTAAGTGAGCTTATAAAGAAGGGCAGCTTAAAACTTTGTAAAATAGGATCTTAAAATCATTTTATTCATCATAGGGACGATTATTTGAATATAGTTTTAATAGTTTAGCTTTAAATTGTTTGATTATGAGCTATTATTGTGATAAGAATATTAAATTTTGCATTTAAATTTTGTAGATATCATGGCTACCAATAACAATAGCTTTAATCTTCCTTCAATCCTTGGGAAGGATAAACTAAATGACAAAAACTTCCTTGATTGGGAGAGAAATCTCAGAACTGTTCTCAAACAAGAAAGAAAAGAATATATTCTTGATAACCCTATTCCAATTGATACTGATACTTCTACAATAGCTCAAATTGAGTCTAATAGAAGTTGGAAGGACCATTCCATTGATGTCACTTGCCTAATGTTAGCATGTATGGAACCAAGCCTTCAACAGTGGTTTAAAAGAATGGATGCTTACAATATTATCCAACAGTTGAAAAGCATGTTTTTGAAACAAGCTAGGTTGGAAAGGTATGAAACCAGTAGGGCAATTCTTAATAGCAAACTCGAGAAAGACCAAGCAGTTGGTCCCCATGTCTTCAAAATGATTGGTTCTTTTGAGAACATGGAAAATCTTGGTTTTAAATATAGCCAAGAGTTGGCTACTGACATCATTCTCTACTCATTACATGACGGATTTAAGGAATTTAGATTGAATTTCTATATGAATAGTACAGAGAAAACTCTTGTTGAACTGCATGAGATGCTAGTGATAGCAGAGGAGAACATCCTCAGAGAACCTAAGAAAGAAGTTCCTATGATTCAAAAGGGAAAGGGGTTTAAGAAGAATGGGGTGAAGAAGAAATGGGTTAAAGGAAAAGGCATGAAAGTTGCTGTTTCTAAACCTGCTGAGGCTACAAATCCAAAGCCTGCTTCGGACGCAAAATGCTACTATTGTGATGGTGTAGGCCATTGGAAAAGGAATTGCTCCAAGTACTCGAAAGATAAGAAGAAAGGAATTGTAGCTTCCACTTCAGGTATCTTTGTTATAAACATTCATTTAGCAACATCTTCTTCTTAGGTATTAGTAATCAGGTGTGGTTCTCATATTTGTTCAAATATGTAGGGACTAAAAATAAATAAAACTTTGGCTAGAGGAGAAGTAGAACTACGAGTTGGGAATGGCGCAAGAGTTGCTACTTTAGCTACAGGAAGTTACAGTTTATCTTTTCCCTCTAGGATAATTTTAGAACTTAATAATTGTTCTTATGTTCTTACATTAAGTAAAAACATCATTTCTATTTCATTTCTAGACAATGAAAGTTTTTCCTTTATAATAAAGAATAATCATTTTTCCTGGGATCTATGTGATTGACTTGATAAGAAAACGTATAACATTGATATTGAAAGACATAGAGCAAATTATTCAAATCCCACTTATCTCTAACGTTATTGTTTAGGCCATATAAATTCAAAATGTATGGAAAAATTCCATAAAGATGAAGTTCTACCATCATTGATTTTTCAATCAATTGATGTATGTGAAATGATGTTTAATGGGTAAAATGACTAAATCACCTTTTATTGGAAAATATAAAAGATTAAATGAGCTTTTAGGCCTTATACGTACAGATGTATATGGATCTATGAGTTCTATAGCTGGAGGTAGACTTAGTTATTTTAATACTTTTACTAATGATTTAAGTAGGTATGGTTATATAGACTTAATGAAGCATAAGGTTTAAATCATTTGAAAGTTCAAATAATTTGAATAAAATCAACATAGCAAGAAAATAAAAGCAGTAAGATCTCATCGAGGTGGTGAATGTTTTAGTCAAGAGCTTAATACTCATCTAAAGGTTGTGAAATTCTTTCGCAACTAACTTCCCCAGGGATACCACGATAGAATATTGTGTTTGAATGGAGAAATAGAACCTTATTAGATATGACTAGATCAATGATGAGTTTTTCCAATCTTCTAATTTCCTTCCAGGAATATGCTCTTGAAACTAGTACTTTTACACTAAATATGACTCTGCCAAAAGTTTTGGATAAGACACCATATGAGATACGGACTGAAAAGGTTCTTAATTTGTCTTTTTTGTAAATTTGGGGTTGTGAGTCTTATGTAAAATGTTTCATTTATGATAATCTTGCACCCAAATCAAACAAATGTCTCTTTGTAGGTTATTCTAAAGAGACAAATGGCTATTACTTCTACCACCAATCTAAGCATATATTGTTTCTCGACATGGTGTCTTTTTGGAAAAAGGATTTCATTTCCAAAAACACAAGTGGGAATAATGTATTTCTTGAAGAGGTTTGAGAAGAACGACAAAATGACATAGCATTACCTAAGTCAAAGGTGGCACACACCTCACAATGGGTGGCACTTGTTGGGCTAAAGGTGGTGCAAGAAATGGTGTAATCCACACCTACCCCCTAAGAATCTAAAGAGCAACCAATGCATTTTTTTAGATAGAAATTGCAAGTTGTCGTGAATCCTCCCCTTGTTGCACCAGTCCCACGTAGATCTGATAGGCCTAGAACTCTGCCGAAGAAATTTATAGATTTTTTTTTAATCGAGAGCTATGAAGTTTTACTTTTAGAAAGTAAAGAACGTGTCACCTACAAAGAATTCATGGCAAGTCTCATCTAAACAAAATAATTTATGGACATGACATCCGAGATGAAATTCATGTCTAAAAATAAAGTTTGAAACTTGGTTGTTTTGCATGATATGGTAAGACTCATTGGTTACAACTGGGTTTTCAAATTGAAAAAATAGAAAATGGTAACATTACTAATCACAAAATCTAGGTTGGTTGCAAAAGTTTATAAATAAGTTCACGGTGTTGACTATGGTCAAACCTTCTCTCTAGTAGCTATGTTGTAAACTTTAAATCCATAAGGATACATCTAGAAATTGCAACTCATTATGACTATGACATTTGGCAAATGGATGTCAAAAACTCCTTTCTCAAATGGTTATTTTGAAGAAGGATGTGTACATGACACAATCGAAAGGGTTTTGTTAGATCCCAAGAATGTCAGGAAGGTATGCAGGGATTTTTAAGTCCATTTATATGCAAGAATGTTAGTGGGAGCTACATTGTTTTCCTAGTCTTGTATGTAGATGACATACTGTTCATTGGAAACGATATTCTTATGTTAGAATCTGTAAAAGTTTGGTTAGGAAAGTGTTTTTCAATGAAGGACTTAAGAGAGGCACAACTAATTTTGGGTATTAAGATTTGTAAATACAAATCAAAAATAATGTTTGGACTATCTCAAGAACTTATATAGATAAGGCTCTTGAGAGGTTTGGAATGAAAGACTCTGAGAAAGGATTCCTACCCATGTGGCCATGTCACATGGCATAAGACAATTGATGAGAAAAAGAAAATGATTAAGATTCCTTATGTTTTAGCTATAGGATATGTCATGTACTCTATGATTTGTACTGGCCCTGATGTATAGTATGCATTAAGCGTTAAGCAAGGCGAGTAGGTTCCAATTGAATCTAGGTGAGGCACACTATATTGCTGCTAAGAACATTCTTAAGTGCTTGAGAAGCACAAAAGATATTTTCATAATGTATGGAGGTGAGGAAGAGCTTGTTGTTGATGGATATTGTCGATGCAAGTTTCCAAATTGACAAGGATGATTCTTGTTCACAACATGGATACATATTTTGTTTGAAAGGAGGAGCAATAAGTTTGAAGAGCTCAAAGCAAGCAACCACTGCTGATTCTACAACTAAAGTTGAATACCTAGTTCCTTTGGAAGCAGTTAAGGAGGTTGTTCAGATTAAAAAGTTCATCATTGAGCTTACTGTTATTCCTAGAATTATAAACCCATTGTCCCTTTATTGTGAAAATAATGAAGCCATTGCACAAGCAAAGGAGCCAAGGGCAGATCATAAATAAAAAAAATATTCAAAGGAAATAACATTTGGTCAGAGAGATGGTTAGAGACTAAGAAATTGTGATATGCAAAATTTTAACGAATGACAATGTAGTTGACCTATTAACTAAACCATATCGTAGCCTAAGCATGAAAGTCATACTTCTACGACATGAATCAAGCGCATTTAAGAATGACTATTATTCAAAGTTTTATATTGTGGATCATTTTCATGATTAAAAGACTTGTGATATCTTTTATCATTATTTAAAAAAAAATCATGTTTATTAACTATGGTTTAGAATTAAATAAATGTTGAAAATAATTTGTAATAGTTGAATAGGATTATCAAATGTGTGATTTGGTAAGTGAAACTCTATTAAGTGAACTGAAATACTATATTTATGTTTGTACCTAGTCTCAGTAATTGAATTGGACACTAATGACCAATAAAGGTTAGTTTGTAAGTTGATTGATAATGCAATTTCATGGGTTTTAGGGCTGTTTAATCAATGATATGGATATGTGTTGGAGAATATATATATTGGACTAACCTAATTTTTTAAGAGATTACAAATATCATAAGAATTTTTCATTAGCTATTTAGTTGGTTCCTCATACTTGAGAGCATTGCTTTTCTCGTGTGTGGAGTAATGTGCTTTTGAAAACATTGAACGTCATATCATAAAAAGAGGCTATAAAGGTGATGTTTATGGTCGTTACAAGTCATATGTAGTAACGTGGAAAACGTGGATGTGCAAGGAATTGTCCTCCTCTTTAGTAGGGTAGGTGTCTTTGGCCTCTTGAAGAGTTAAATAAGAAAATGCATCAAATGGATTAATAGTTAATCATTTGTTTTGACATTTAAGACTCAAAGTTCAAGAAACTTGGATCGAATAAGGATGATATGTAAATTAAGTGACAAAGGAATATGAATGTGCACTTGTATTAGGGCAAGTGGGAGATTAAAGTAATTGAGTGTCCTATGATCAAGCGTTTACATTAATTAATAGTTACCAGGATCAAATAATTAATATTATTAGTTTGGTTGATTTAGGTAGTTATAATGTTTAGCTGGAACATTCAAATGAGCACGACCTAAACCAACCAAATTAATCGCTTGATCATTATTTAGCTAGTCAGGAATTGTTTGACTTAAATATTTGTTCATCACCTAACCACCAAACGTAGAAACCAATGTCAATTAGCATCCTTGTAACACTATGATATGAGGGAAAATAAACCCTTGTTGCAGCTCTCAAAAGCATTAATAAGGTGTGAATTGTTTGTTTGGATTAGTAGCGGTTAATTTAGGTAGCCGTAGTATTATTCGGAATTGTTTGTTCTCTCTAAACAATGATCAATCAACTACCATGTTTATCAAAAATAGTTTGTGCTCTCCATAAAAGTGAAAAGAGTTCTCCATCCTAGCCAGTATACATGGAGGGATCTAGATTTGTACTCGTACGGACTACATAAGAGATTCATAATTGGGTTTCTTGATCTTCAGATTTGGTCATGTAAGAAAATCATTTTATGAAATTATGCTCTAACGTGTATTATTCCTACATTGCATACGTAAATTTATGTTAAATTGACTTGTTATTTTTGCTTACATTAGGTGAAGGAGTAGATGGACTTATCCTCCCTAAGCAAGAGGAGAAGATGATCACAATTAAGAAGGGAGATACAATTGCTCTGTCTTTTGGTGTTGTCACTTGGTGGTACAAGAGGACACTGAATTAACCATCCTCTTCTTGGGTGAAACCTCAAAGGCTCAGAAGCACGGTGAATTCATAGATTTCTTTCTTACGAGAACCACTGGAATCTTCAAGGGAATCACAATCGAGTTTATAGGTAGGGATTGGGACTTGCCTGAAGATGTAGTTAAGACCCTTGTCAATAACCTGTCATCATATGGCATTGTCAAGCTTAGTGAATCCCGTAAAATGCCTGAACCCAAGAAGGAACGTTGCAATGGGTTTCATTAAACTGTGAGGAAGCACCATTGGATGTTGACATCAAGAATGGAGGAAATGTGGTTGTTTTGAACACCAAGAATTTGCCTTTGGTAGGTAAGGTAGGCCTTGGGGCTGACCTTGATAGGCTCAATGGAAAAGTTATGTGCTCTCTAAGTTTTCATGTGACTCTTCCTTACAGGTTACTTACGTTGTTTGAGTGACTGGTCGTGCTCAAGTCATTGGGTTAATGGTCAAAGGATGCTAAAAACCACAATCAAGGCCGAAATTTTTTTAGTGTTGAGGTTCTTTGTGGCTTTGAAGATTGCTGATGATGAAGGTTCATAGTGGTTTTCAATCATCTCCACCCCAAAGTAAGCACCTTTTCTAAGTGCATGAATGTATCTCTTATTTGGATTATATAATTGTATTAAAGCATGAATTATATAGTTTGATTTACTTTTTGTTCAATGTGATAAAATTCTAATGTATTGCGTTGTTTTTACACTCTTAGCATGGAAGACTTTGGTGTGGATGGCATTAGACCTGTGCATTGGGGCGGATCAGGGCCGAGATGGGTCACAAGCAAAACGGGCCGGGGCGGGTCAAAGAAGATGGAAAATGGGTCGGGCCGGGCCAAAGGTATATATAACAGGCCGAATTGGGCCGTGCCGTCTAAAAAGAGTATAGTTTTTATCTATAAAAGGGGATAATTTAAGTGTATCACCTCCAAGCTTTGGTAGTGGATCATCGGCAAGTAAGTGAAAATAATTTGTTAGCTTATAGCGTTTAAAAGTCTTGGAAACTATAGGCCCATTATTGACCCGACTTGACCCATTAAAAATCCAATAAAATATGACCCTTTAAGGGACCGACCCATTAAGCCTATTATTGATTAGACCCTTTTACAGGTCTAGATGACATTATCCCCTCAAGTGCTTAAAGCAGCCTTCAACATGAATTCTGAAATTGAATAGCAACTCTGTTCCAAGAGAGCTTCAAATGAAATCTTCTTTCCTCAACCAACCCAAAATTAAGAAGATAAACCATGCTTCCAGAATCTTACTTATATTTAGACAATAAAATAAGCTAATTTTTTCGCAAATTTAGACTCTAGAGACATTCAAACAAGTGTTTTTTTTATAATAGGTGAGTTTTAATTTTATGTTCAATCCATATTTACATATAGTGTTTTCTTATGAATATTTTTTTGGATAAAATGTATTTCTTATGATTTTGTGTGTGTTTATATTCTCCACAATGTCATTGAACCAACATCCACATGATACTCTCTATTTCCATCAACTTTTTTTTTAGTCAAGCGATGCTTTGGACAAAAATTTAAACAAACAATTCGCACCGTATTAATGCTTTTGGGAGTTATTTATTTCCCTCATATCATAATGTTACAAGGATGTTCAATTACTAGCAACACAGTTTATAGGTGTTCGCCTTATGTCAACACCTATATTGTCCAACTTAGATCATAATGTTAGAAGTTTCAAATCTAGGTGAGAGTTGAAATTTTTTAATTTGGTTCATGTATCATGTCATTCATATGAACTCTTTAGGATTTTGGCATTGGTTTATTTGTTTGGAGATTAGGTGATTAACAAATATTTAACTCTTTACTCTTTTATGGTGTTCTTTTTTTTCGAGTGTATCCAAAATATTGATTATGTTTAAACTTGTAAGAAAAATTTATAGGGATTGTTGTTAGCATATAAGTAGAATATGTGATTTTTCTACTTTTTATGAATCAAGTGATAATTTTAAAAACCTTGAAAATATTCGAAGTACTAGTGAAATTACACAAGCATCTAATTAACCTTTTTAATACCATGAAAAATCTAATTAAGAGCCCCTTAATCTAAAAGTAATGGTTGGAGGATGCTTACTTAATGCTTTAATAGTCACCCCTCATTCGTCTTCACATCTCCCCTTCTAACCCAAATTGATTAAATGTGGTTAAATGTCTGCTCAACATCTTAATCAACTAGACTTATATTGTTTGAATTTAATTTTTCCCTTATACCTATTGTTCCTTTTCTTCATTAAAATAATTAGGAAAATTCTTTATATTTAATAATTTGAAGAAAAAAAAAACTCACTAATTATGACATTAATGACATAATACGTATTTTTAATAACCCACCTCGACCAGCCTTGTACCGCATGGCTAGGTGGGGAACATACTCGAACGTTCTGGTTAATGCCTACTACACAATCAAACAACCTCCTGAAAATCGTCGGTGCGCTGTATTTTTCTCAATCTCTCCCGCATTTCCAGTGATTCTATATTCTGTCGCACAACCCAACTCAAAAATATCAAATCTTTACTCAATTTTCGCAACATACTAAAGTACTAGACACCCAATTTTTTCCCCAATTATTCCTCAATCAATTCGTGGGAGTTTGAATTCAACTGGAATTCGTCAATAGAGGTACTTTTTCAGAACTTTGCGATCTTTCCCCATTTTTACTCACCAATTTGATCTAAAAATCAATACTTGGGAGTAAAATTCCATTACTTTTTGCGCAAAAACCCTGAATTGTATGATAAATTTAGCTTAATTTAGTGGGTTGAATTGCATTTTTATGATCTGGAGTTGGTCCAAATCTTCTTAAATCAGAAGGGTTTTATTCTACTATTTTTAGTTATATATAAGAATGGGGAAGCCATTGATATATGAGATATTGGAGAAGCCAGCCACAAGTTTTATAATTGCAATATGCTGTGCAATTTGGTTTTTTATTCAAAAGAAAAATATAGGGTATTCACAGGTGGGACTGAGCTATGAAACTGCACTTGAAGGGCATCATTGGAGGATAATCACATCGGCTTTTTCACACATTAGTGTGATTCATCTTGTGTTTAACATGAGTGCACTTTGGAGTCTTGGTGTTGTTGAGCAGTTAGGGCACATGGGTCTTGGGGTTCGGTTTTATCTTCATTACACTCTTGTGTTGATTGTGTTGTCTGGTGTGTTGGTGTTAGGTAGTCACCATCTTTTGATAAATAGGCTTAAGTTAGAGCATTTTCGACGAGTGACTGCCGTTGGGTACTCCTGTGTTGTTTTCGGGTGGATGACGATTTTGTCTGTGAAGCAACCGTCTTCGAAGTTGAATTTGTTTGGGCTGCTTTCACTACCTATTAGTTTTGCGCCTTTTGAGTCGCTTATATTTACGTCGATCATTGTTCCTCAAGCGAGTTTTCTTGGGCATTTGTCAGGGATAATTGTTGGGTATGCTATTGGATGGGGTTTGATTCATGGGATGAATAATTACTGGGCTTTGACAATGTTAGGATGGATTGCTCTTGTTTTTGTTGCGAGTTTGAAGCGCTCTGGTGCTTACGACTTTGAATTCCTTGAGATTGAATCGGTTACTGATGATTTGCTGCCTGCAGTTCGGTTTCTTGCCCCTGGTAACGGTAGAACATTACAGATGAGTTCAGTATCTGCTGGAGGTGTTGAAGTGGTATAAACTTTTGTGGCCTGACAATATATTTGACCGGAGCAAGAATGCTAGATATTTAGCATGCTTGGCTGACTCTTATTGAACATGAGGTGGTTTCTAAATGTGATCCATAACATGATACATCATTGGGAAGCATGAATCGTTCTGCATTTGCTGACCACCTTAGGATGCATAACTTTGCTGTTCTGCTTCTATCTGACTGGAAAGAGAAGTTTTTGGCTTATTCTTATCAGTCTATGTAAATGCTCTTATGGCTCATTTAAGGTCATCTGTAAATTGAAATTCCAATTTCTTTGTATATTGTATGGCAAAGTAATTGGGAGTTATATTGGTGGATTTGTACCTTGTCTTCTGCTGTGAAAAAGAGGGAGATACATCTTATATTAGTGCTCCATTTGTTGCAACTGATATACTGTTTTGTACATGAGATTTGACTGAATATAACCAAGTATTCTTGAAATTATTACTATCCTTGTATTCTCTAATTTTAGTATAGTTTTTACTGACTTGTCCACGTATTTGCATGATTTGTTGAACCTTATGATCTAGATGAGGAAGCATTGCTTTTTTTGAAAAGAGCATTGCTTGTTTCTGTTAAACGTATTAGGATACAGGGTCCAGATGAACTTAATGTGAAATTTGTTCTGCGCATGGCAATTGGTTCGTAGCCATAAGTCTTGACTATCAAGACCTGGACTGGTTTCAAATGCTGCACAAAATCAAAATCTTTGAAAGGTGCATTCTGCTCTTGTACTATTAGTAGTTTGCTGAACTGTAAGTAAAGCTCAATTTATGCAGATATATCCCTTTGATGCCTTCATGTCCTGGTTGATATCTTGTAGCTCTTTCATTCATGTCAATTATGAGAAAGTTGTGATCTCCAAAAGTACTCATTCTTGTCTGTATTTCATAGGACCATATTAGAATGTTTGTTGGCATGTTTGCTTGGTGAGTCGAGTTGTGGTTGACATTTAACATAGTGATACTCCTCACTTTTTGACAACTTTCTGGGTTTGAAAAATGGTATGTTTAGCTCGTTAGATCTCTGTTAAGAATGTTTTGTGTCAAAATATGTTTGTGGTCATATTCTACAGTCTGTGTTTCACGTCTCTTATTCATCTGTATATTCCTACATATGAGGCGATATTTCTTGGTTCTAACTCATAACTCTGGTGGACCATACGGAAATGAACTGCTCTGACTGATTAAGTGACCTAAGGTTTCTAGTAGCAACCTTTATTATCTAGCTGCTGTGCATAAGTCTTCATTAAAGGGTCAAAGTTCATGGATTCCTTGGTCTTGCAATATTTTTGTTTATTCGGCTTTGAGTTGAACCAACATTCACACTGTTCTGTTCGGGTGGCGTATGAATGCGAGTCTGGACGGCATTACTCTCGTTGACTGACCCTTTTAATGATGAATTCTGCCCTGGATAATCATTTATGAAATACTGAGCCAAGATATGTTATTCTAAGATCTAATGCGCCACATAAAAAACAAGAGTCGTTTTGTTTTCTTAGCTTAGATAATTCAAATGGTTACTGCCATTGGTTAGTAGTTACACGTGTTATATGTACATTGTGTGCGTTCCTAAGATTTCGGAGGTTCAGGATAAATTAAAAAGTGGGATCAAGTTAAGTAAAAAGGTTTTAAAATATTTATGGATTAATAGAATATTTTTTTTATCAATGAAATTAGAGATATTAAATTTTAATAGTTAGAACAATGTGTCGACAAACTCAAAAATCAAATTGTTGAAATCTTTTGAAATAGAGAATGTATCACATTGATATTCCTTTTTTGAAACATAGGAAGTATCACAATAATATGCCTTAATTGAAATACGGAGACATAACAAAGAAAGTATTACAAATCTTTTGTGGAATCAGTCCATACAGATTAATTTACCCCCTTTTCAACCTTATTTAAAAAAAAATCTAAAATAATAACTGTTTATCGGTTATCCGTTACGGTAATAATTACAACTTACCGGTTAAATTGTAAATCATGAATCTCCTATGCAATAAATTTGTGGACCAATCAAAGGCCATATATACCATAGCAAGTAAACATGTGAATTTCTAAATTTATTTGGGTATGCAGAATTATGCTTCTTCCTCGGCATATATCTGTAAACACTTGACTGTTGATATTTATATGCAAAGATAATTTCTCGTACAAACATTCCAACAAATACTGTACTGAGCTTAACAGTTAACAGTACTCAATAAGCAATATTTACTTATTCAGGAATAGCATCTCTCTACCTATTCTTTGCTATCATCAAATGAGGCGTTAAGAGTTTACCCAACAATGCAAAAACTGGGATTTGATAACTGGTAATAAAATCACAACCATGTAACTGCCATTTGAAAATCAGACGAAACCTTCATTCTGTAAACTGCGTATAACAAGCGGGAAGACAATCTAATAAACAAAGTAAGTAATAAACAGTATAACTATGGACTGATATACATGTTTTAATCTCAAGACTGTACAAAAACAATCAATCAATAAATTATTTGTAGCAATTGATGAATCTTATATTGGCTATACGAATGAAAGAAATCTAAAATTCTGATAGAGGCTGAGACAAAAGCATTAGAAGGATCAGTACTACCTCATCAGCACGATGACCAAAGACGCAATATAGCCTCACATCACATGTCAGACAGCTAAAATGAGAGTGTTTGCAAGAGTGCGAACAATTCTTTTGTTACTGTTCCGAGAGAGATAGCGTCCTTGCAGACTCACAGTCACCCATGCTACCTGGTTCAAAAAAGATATAAGCGTCTTAGCAACATAGTAACTCTTGAGCATTGAAGGGGTAAATAACTAGAATCATAATTAATCAATAAAAGAGATAAAGATCAATTTCTTAAATGTACTGTTTTTGACAGGATAATATCTTACCTGTTACAAAAGAGCCAAATACCACAGGATTGATTTACTATATTTTCATTCTGATCAATTAAAAATAGTATCGCCTCTGGAAAGAGAGATATTACTGAAGTAACAACACAAGGTTCAGGCAATTAAGGACCCCCTGTTACACCCCCTAATCAACAAAGTACAAACAGTCAAGGTTCACCAAAACTTCAAGCTTTGATTGATTGTTTATCTTATGTTTAAGTTGATAAAATTTCGATCTAAACTCAATTAGTTACAAAAGCTCCAGAGATTTCACAGATAAGGAATATTTGCTAGAGCAACAAGAGCCACTAACATGTTTTAAATATAGGCAAGCACCAAATGTGGAAGAGGAGAGTTCGGCAGCAAGGCCAGGTACTCCTCAACTCACTAAAGTAAGCAAATTTTACTCACAAGTCAAATATTTTATGAACATACTTATGAAATTTTTGCTGTGTTTTCACTACTGTCATCATGATCTGAAGTTCCATTCACTTGTGGATTGTCAGAAACTGCACCAGCTTCATTAGCACCTGGATGAAGAAGATTGGAAAAGCCTTGTCCAAATGACTTCCAGAAACTCATACCAGATGAAGGTGACGTAATAGAACTCCCAGTTGAGGATGGTTCAAATAAATGGGCTGAACCAGGGTTAAGTTCAGAGAATCTAAAAGCTCCTAGGATTCTTTCTGGTAGCTCTGATTCAGTTTGGCTCTCAATAAGAAATGCTAAATCAACTGTTAATGATGTTATATAACCAAAGGCAAGATGAACAATAGCATTAGCAACCACTGAAGATCCAATATCAATGTCCACTTCTAAGAATTTCTCTCCTACACAATACTTGCAGGAAAGGGCCCGTCCAATCACACAAATGGCCTGTTCTCCGACAGCTGTCCTAACAAGCCAAGGCCCTTTCACAATATTTGCAATCAATTTAAGCCTTGAATTTCGAAGCACATCATCCCCCTTAATGAATTGATCCACCAGAGAAGCTTCTAGGCACGGTTCAGTAACCACAAAATATGCAATAGCACTGTAATTCTCTTTACTTGGGACTTGAAGATTGAAAGCCCAAACAAAAGGTCGATTTCCTTCAGGAAATTCATTGTCAAGTACTTTCCTTATACGGTTATTTGGATCTTTTAAGACTTCAGTAATCTTCGAAGAACTTTTAATCCAATCAAAGCCCAAAGGCTTTAAAAGATATTCTCCAGCAGGAACTTTCACTTTAGTTGTGAAGTATTCTGGACCCCTAACCTTAAATATGTCTCCGGGGGGTGAAGCCCAACCATTAGGACAGTTGTCAGGTTCGAGAAAAGGAACAGCACCTTCTGATTTTAACCTTCTCATCCACTCAGGTCCATCATTATCATTCTGCCTAGCCATTACCACAATAGATTACCTGTGACATATCAGGGGTGTTAGTAAAGAGTATACATAGACAATAAACTATTCATTTCAAGCAATGTTTCAAGTCTTTCTCCCTCCCTAATGCAAAGAAAGGAAAAAATTCATTACCAAATTAAAATTCATAACCCGAGAGGGGGGGGGGGGGGGGGGGGTTGTTTCCTTTAAGGGTGATGATTCTATATTAGGGATCCGGTCCTTTTGTTTACCACCAGTCAACCAATAACTTGAACATAACTGAATTAAACAATCAAGGATAAGAATCATCACGATTCACCACAAACATCTCTTGAAGAAAAATTGATCTAATAGCACTGCTCCGAAGAATCAAGAGTTATAAGACACAGCTGTCTCATTTCATGAACCAATCTCAATATGCACATGCTGTTAGATGTAGGAAGAAAATCATAGTATCTATATAGATCACATTAGCTAATCTTTATAGAATTACCGTATCTAGATAATCTAAAAGGCAGGTTGAAATAGGGAAAGGTTAAAAGGAGCAAGAGTCCCTCCCTTGTCAATTCTCAATGATTGAAATCTTTCCAGTACGTGATGGATGACAAAGAAAAAATATGTCCCTTTTACTAAACTCAGTTGAAAACCCAATTCCCTTCTATTCCTCTACACATAATGGTATCCATTTCATCTCCTCCTCCGCTTTCATCAAAGATATTAATCAGTTGAAGTGGTCACACACAAACTACCTCATTAGTCTCCTAACGCCAAGCACTCACCAAAACTAAGCTGCTCATTTAAAATTGCTCGAGTTGTTCAGCCAAAATTGCATACAAGAATTAATCTCTTTCGCATTAGCGACATTTTCCAGCTCACATTCTCTGCACATGGGCATGTAAGGTTTGAATATGTGACAGGGTGCATATCCACCAAGCTACCACACACACTTCCTATATATGTCATCAATAAAAAGTAAAAATAAAAAATTTACTCCCTCAATTGAGACAAGTTGTCCTAACACATTCACATAAATAAGTTTCTAGATTAAGACATCAGTATTTCCAATTAGGAAAATCGTCAACATATGCTAAACCAAATTTTGTCAAAGTCAAATTCATGTAGAGTATGTATATAGCACGAACAGTTGAAATTGTACATGAACAATAATACTAATACAATTAAGGATGCAATTTCCCCACAACATGAACAATATTACAGCAAAATCAGCAATACCCAGATCACAAAACAAGTAAACCATTGATCAAGACTGCAAAATCAAACTAAAAATTTCAAATTTCTCAATGATGATAAAAAAAATTCAAGAACCTGACCTTTTTAAGGCTGATAATTCAAGAAAAAGGAAGGAATAATTCAGGGGTGTATTACTTTGGCCAGAAAATGGAGGAAAAACAGGGAAATATTTGATCTTCTGAGAAACGCAAGTTGAATTTGATTAGGAATGGACCCACAGATTGCTGAGTCTTGAGAGAGAAGTGACTTGTTGAAGATGGCAAAGATGGGCACCACCGCACCTGATGACTTCTCTCTTAGCAATTCCCACCCCCCCTAATTTCTTGGGTACAATCTATCAATATTATTGATCACTAGAATTTATTCATTTTGTTCGATAAATCGTTAAACGATGTCCTAAAATATTTATATATTATTTCCAAGTATGAATGAATGTGGAGCCTTTAAAATACAAATTGAATATTTTCGTTGCTTTGGATGAAAAAAAATAAAAAAAAAACTCCAAAATATTAGTTTCGGGTAACTACATCTTTGGTTCGGATAAAACAAAATTAAAAAAAACTTTCAATTTAAGCCAAAAAAATAAAAATTAAAACCAAAAGAGATAAACATGAACATCAGATAAGAGGATAATCATTCATAACTAAATTCAAAGATTTTGACAAAAGTTATATATAAATATATATATATATATATATATATATATATATATATATATATATATATATATATATATAAAGCACAAAAGAGATAAACAAACAATTCAACCACAGTCAATATAAGGCACAATTTTTTATATAAAATAGTAGAAGGTGAGCGGAACAAGAATCACACGAGTAGGAAACAAGGAGTGAGAATAAATGAATAATATAGTATGCATATTAATAATTGAAAGTTACTTTATGACGGGTTTTTTTTGGGTTTTGTGACAACTGAACATAGATGGACACACTGTTGCTTGTTGAGTGTTGAGTGACTTGTCTAAATTGTCTCAACTTGACGAGAGGTTCAAATGTTCCAACCAATACGTGACTACTCGCAGTGTCATTATTCAATTATGTACTTGATGAGTTATGGTAGACCTGTTCAAAATAATTTAATTATCTTATCTTATTATTTCAGAGACAATTAATGTGAGCCCTCTAAAAGCCAAACGAAGGTTTGTCGTTATGTCGGGTGAAAAAATTAAAGAAATTATAAAATGTTGCTTTGGGTAACTAATTAATCTTAGGTTCGGTCAGAAAAAATAAAAATAGAGTAGATTTGGTTTTCCTTTAACTGCCTTTCACTATTAAAATTGTTTATCTACCCCACTGTATTTATCATCACAGTTGTTTTCATTCCTCTAAAAAATTAATTCAAAAAATATTATAAAATACAAGGAAATTGAGGATAACTGACCCGTAGAAGGTGGGAGCTCGGCGACGATGTTGAGTGAGAGGACACCAGTGATGTGGATTGCAAATGAGAGAAACAGGGGAGGAGATGGGAGAGTGTGTTAGTGATTGTTTGGAGGAATTTCTTAAATTTTATGATCTTGGAACTTCACTTTTGAAGGGATGGGTTAAATTAACCATCCTAAATTTTACAACCCAACATAATAAATGGATGTATTATTTATTTTTAGTAAAACATGTAAGGTGTGAGTGTGTGACTTACAACAATAGTGTAATAAGCTATACTAATTTTCTTTTTAACTATGAGTTGAAAAGTTTAGTAATGATAGCCAATTTTATTCAATTTGAACATGTTGCTAGTAAAGTCATTTGAAATTTGGAGTGAGGACCACTGAAGAAAAATATGTTAAAAATAGACAAGTTCGAGAGAGAAAGATGATGAATATATTTTGTTAGGATTAGAAAAGCAAGAAATATGTGTGAGATTATTCTCGATTACAGTTTAGGGGTATAGCGTTTTCAATAGTTGACTTTTTTAGTGGGACCATTTGCCTCACTAATCGAAATTTTGAGGTTTATTCACTTATTTTTGGGTTTTTGGAAAATTCTTTCATTGAAGTTTATTACACTATTTGGGAAAGATGTTAATTTATTATGGGTTGTCAAACTTCAATTCCTTATTAAAAATTTTGTGATTGATGTGAGTTTATAATTTGTTAATGTTATAAGTGTTGAGAACAATAAATTAAACATATTCTTCTAATGATGATTAAAAATTTAGAGATATTATTATCAAAGAAGAAGTACATAAGCATTTAATACATTCGTTCACATTTATCCTCTATGCTCCAAAAGTAGAAAAGGAATAAATAGGAGTTGCGTCAATTTTTTGCATCTAATGGGTGAAGTGTTATTATGTAAAGGAAGATATCCAAATAATCAAATCATACACATAGTCAATTTGTACTTTTCATTTATTTAAAATATATATATATATATATAATTATATTATCTATAAATGATTGATCATCATTTTTTTTCAACTAATTTCATTCGTCCTGATGAGCACGGTATAGGTAAAAGTATTATGTTAATATCAATTAACAAATTTTTACGAAGTAGTTGGCACAAATTTATTATATTCATACTTTAATAAACTTTCCGTGCATTGGCACGGGCACATGCTAGTATAGTTTTAATTTTTAGTAGGCTTTGCCCAATGTTTTAGTTTATATAATGTTGCATGCATAATTGATTATAGTTGTAATTTTGAATTATAAGCTAAGTGATGAATTCTCCTTGTTTAATAAAATATTTTTTTGCACAATAATATTAAGGATAATTTTTTTTTTATCTACAATCAATATTGTTAGAGTTGCAATTCCACTATGATCTTAACAAATTTCTCTATATTCCCATCTAATCCTACATGATTGCATGTGTGAATTGAGTGATTAACTTCATTTTTTCTGAAAATATTATAATTTTTTTAGATTATTAAAAAATTTTAAAAATAAAAAAAATATAGGAATATTAAAAAAAAGTGAAAAAATTATTGAAGTCAGTAAACAAGTTTTATATACAAAAAATAATTATAAAACTTTTTAAAATCTAAAAATTGGAAAAATATTTTTTTGGGTGGAAATTTTTATTTTCATAGTAGAAAATATATTTTTGTTGGTAACAAATATATATTTTTGAAATATTTGTAACAGCTCATCATGTAAATTGCCGTTTAGTCTTTTTTTTTTAATCTAAAAAGTGTATTCCCTCTCTAACATAAAATGGACCCGAGAGTATGTTTTTAATTGAATTGATAGTTATTTATGTCTAAAGGCAACCTTATTTACAATTCTATGAGCTGAGGCATCAGATAATTCCCCATGATTTTTCAAAATATTTCAACAAAATGGTATGAAATATCGTGTATTGTATCCTTCAAATCTTGATTATTTTTTTGTTTTTTGGTCACTACAATATAACATCTCACGTGTTGGAGTCCTTAGGAACCTCTCTCATTCACTACAAAGCTTTCATTTCAACCATATTCTAAAATGCTTGTATTTGGTGCTTGAATGCCTCTTATTTCCTTTTAAATTGCATTATTAGTTATTAAAGGCTTCTAAACCTCCTAATATGACCTTATGAGAAGCCAAATTTCATCAGAGTCAACTTTATAATTTTTTTCAAATATGTTCAAAAAATTATATTTAAAACCTTTAAAATTAAATTATTTTGACAATTCCAAATATGATAATAGATTACAATCATTACACCTTGATAAGCTTATGGGTCCCGTATGATCATAGTAAACCATATGTTTGATTGGAACCATCTAATTTGATTTCAAATTACCACTTTAATAGATTTTCAAAATTTCAAAAATTAGGGCATAAAACTTGTGTCTTAGGGCCATTTGGAGAAAAAATATAAAATATTGAAATGTTGTAAATCTCTCCATATGGACATAGAAAGCATGCATTGAGTATCTTTGTTTCAATTTCACAAAAAAATCAAAAATATATAAAACATAATGTATAGCATATCCTTTAAAGTTTGTCTATTTTTTTATAAGAAAATAATTTCATATGTGTGTCATGAGTTTTATAGGGTCATATTAGACCATTGGAGTGATTGGAAGTTTGAAACCCTCTTTTACTTTAACTCTTAGCACCTATATCAATCGATTTTCAAATCTCATGTAATTGGGTCATAAACTCATTTCAAGGGCCTTTGGTTATTAAATTAAAGGGATTGGGTGGTTCAAAACCTCCACTTAAGACTCTAAGAAGCATTCCCTTTGTTTATATTTTATTTTAAAAAAAATTGAAAATATCTCGTAAACAATATATAATAAGTTCCAAATTTCACCCATTTGGGACAATTTTAAACCTGGTAAAAGAACGCCTTTTTATACTAACCATGACTCTTATAGGGTCGTATTATGCCCTATGAGTGATAGGAAGCACACACTTTGACTCTAAATATCCATTTAAATCAATTTTCAAAACACCTACAATTGGGTCCTAAATTCGGCCTTTGGAGAAAAATGTAAAGTATTAAATAGTTTCAAAACTACCCCACGTGCTATAAGAAGAATTTAGTATTTTTGACTAAATCTCGAAAATAATGTATGACCATGTGAAACATCTAGTACCTTCACAATTCAATCCTTTTAGACAATTTTGGACATAATGAGAGAATATCTTCATATGCTTACAATGGATCTTACGGAGTCATGTTATGCCATAATAATTATTGAAAGTATCTACTCCGTACTTTAACTCTAAGCATTCATTTAGACCAATTCCTAAAACTATTACAATTTGATTTTAAACTTGTTTTTAGGGCCTTTGTAGAACTAACATAAGATATTGAAAGTTTCTTGAAAGTAGTGTATAATAACTTTCATAATTTGATCATTTTGGACAATTGTGAACAAATACCTCCATATGCTTATCATAAATCTATTAGAGTCATATTAGGCCCTAGGAGTGATTGATATTATTTATTTTGACTCTAAACATCCCTTTCAAGTTTCAACTAATTTTTTAAATTTCTACAAGTGGGTAACAAGTCTAACACCTTTGAACAAGGCAAGCACAATACTATCTACTTTGACTCTAAATCTATTCTTTATTGATCCATCTCATTATTTTAAATGTTGGTTGATTAAATACTAATGATATTGTTCTTTCCTTTATAAAATTATACTTCACGTCCGTTTTTCCTAGAAAAGTGTTATTTACTTATAATATAAAGTATTCTTCTCACAGAAAAGAAGTATGTAAGCATTACACAAAAAAGTAAATTAAAAAATATAGTGTTTGTGAAATATTTGTTTGTGTGATCTCTTAGTCTCTAAATGTATTGTCAACTTTTAAAAAATCTTGCAGTGTTTTGACTTTTTGGTTTTTACTCCCTAATTCAGGTTTTAAAATAGATGGGATAAATAATACTCCTTCCGTTCTTTTTTGTTTTTCTCACTTGAAATATTGTAAATTTTAAAGTCAAAGTTTGACTATGAATTATCCCCAATTTAGATAATGAACATATTCATTTAACATTTTGATATATTTGTCCTAATGTATATTTTTCAAATATGAGTTTTTTTTTATAATAATTTTTACAAATTGAAAGTATTTGAATTTTAACTTTATATTGGAATTTATGCAAAAAGCAAATGAAAAGAACAAAATCGAATGTATGGAATAATATTAATAAAGTAATATATTAAAATTTGAAATTGGAAGAGCATATGCAATACTTCTTGATTTTTAATCGAAGTGAAAAAGTTAAAAAGTAATTCTCATCGTAAATTTACTCTCATTATTATACGTACACATGTACAAGGCAGCATTGCATTATAATGCATTAATGCTTACTCGACTATCACATCTAGTCTACTAGGTTGGAAGATTGATCTTACTAAGTAGATCCCCTTTATAGAAGTCAACCCTAGTAATTGAACAAGCTACGATTTACTAAGGTTAATAAAGCACAGACATACATTCATATAAAAAGAACAACTAGTGTGACGTGTGAGCACAGGCGGCCCCATTGTATCATTATTTCATTAAAGCATTTGCCTTTACAGTACAAAAATAAATTTTAAATTCTTTTCTAAAATTTAGGGTTATTGATTATATAATGAACATTTGTGCTGCCAAGAAGTATTGTATATAGACATAGTACAATAAAATGTCGCTCATAAAAGTAACTGCTAAAAATAATATTAATTATATGTGGATTACTCGAGGTTCACATTATGAAAGTCAAAATTAATTTTGTTTGAAACACAAATTATTACTTTAAAGCATAACACCCATCATCAAGCAAGAATGATGCAAAACAATTTTACACAACGTAGCAGTTCCCTCGTTGTTAGTCCGACGAAACACATACAAGAGGGGATGACTTGGAAGTATATGAGTTTTTGCGAAAATTAATCAAAACTTGTGAAGATACAAAATTAAAGGAACTTGCGAAAGAAACATAGAGATTTTTGCGTGAAATACCTTTGTATCCAACTCAAAGATAAAAACCAAGGTTCATTCGAGATTTTTAAACTAAAAGAATCCTAATTATAATATATTAGAAATTCTCTTTACTCAAGTTACACTCATAATTCAAGTTCCTTCCATTCGCTATTGATTTCAATAAGATTTTCTCTCAAGAACATATAAAGCAAAACGTTAATTAGTTGCATCGAATGAGAAAGCAAACTCCATAATTTATATAAATACAGAGCTAGTCCACTACTTCACATGCGTCGGTTCTTCGTCAACCAAGGTAAAAGCACGTAGAACTAGGATTAAAGTCAAACACGTTTTAACCAGAGATGAACCAATGCTGATATTGAAAATCACGTCTCCAAGTAAATTAGACCGTTGGCAAACCTATAGATAACATAGTAAATTTACAAAATCAATTAAATTAAAGTCTCAACAAAATATAAAAGTAAAGAAATAAAACCCGAATCGAACGTAACTTACAATAGAATTTCAAGACTGGCACTACTCCATTGTCTTCAATAAGCTCAAAAATGACGATGTCACCCTTGATAAGACCGTAAGCTTGGCAAAAGGGAGGGTGAGCAGAAATATAAGTGCTCTCGGGAGCACCACTTCTTCTTCTGTGCCCAAGTCGCATCGTCGTCCTTGACCTCCCTTTCTCATCTATTAGCTCTATCTTACTGCTTCGATTTGCTAGACCATATTGCATTGCAAAATGCTTTGGAATACTCTGCATTTCCCAAACTCCTTTGCATAATTACTACTGGTTTTTTTTTTTAATAGCTTTCAATCTGATACTGAGTAATTGAGTATAAGAGAAAGTGACGACGAGTTGCTTACAGTTTCTCCTTGTTGTAGACTACATTTCCCGACTATGCTTAAGAAGTAAGGACAAGCATCTGATATTATTGATGGAGATAAATCTTCACTACCTACGTCTTTCATATTCCCCACTCCTACATAATAACATCAATTCAATTACTAATAATTTTTTATAAATTTCTAATTTATATCTGATATAAATATATTATGAGACATTTTTGTAGTTTCATTTCTATATATGAAATCATAATGTCTATACTTTATATATATTTTTATATCTTTTGTATTTCTATATCTGATATAACAATACTTATATACAATATATCTTAATGTTTTGATATAATTTATATCAGGTATTAGAAAAGCCTAAATAAATATAGACATTAGATAGATAAAATAGAAGGTAACTTACTATAATAATTCATGATTGGCTCATCTCCATTTGCAATAAGCTCAAAGCAGATAATGTCCTCTATCTTAAATCCATTACGTTCATAAAAGGAGGGAAATCCCAATATACAATGTCTATTACCATCTTTTTTGGCACTGTTGTACCAAAGCAGCATAGTCCTTGTCTTCCCTGCCTCATTTCTCAGCACTATGTCGCACCATCTTGTTGTTAGACCATTATCCTTTGCAAATTGTGTTGGAACAACCTGCACTTACCAATTCGTTGCATGGCATCGTATATAATGTCTAAATGATCAAAAATTCAAAATAATGTAACACCAAAGAGCAGAAACAGTTAAACTGTAAATAATAGTAAGGACTATTGGTCGGTTGTTTGAATGGAAAGAACCCGTTAAGAGTTCTTATTCGGTCCGTTTGTAAAATGACCTTATTAATAATGGGCCAAATGACTCGATTTTTTAAAAGGTCATGTTTTATTAGATCTTTAATGGGTCAATAATTTTCAAAACTTTTAAATACTATCAAATAATGAATTATTTTCATTTACTTGTCGATGATCTCTGCCAAAGATTTGAGGTGATACATGTAAACTATCACCCTTTATAGATAAAAATTATACTCTATTTGAACGGTATGGCCCAACTCGACCCATTGTATAAATCCTTTGGTTCAACCCAACCTGACCCATTTGTTTTTCTTGTGACCCATCTATCCCGGACTTGACCCGACCCAATGCATGGGTATGGTCGGGACGATAGGGGGAGAAAATTATGTAGAGTAATTAATATCAAAGGTAAATTACAATTAAAAATATGAAAATATAATTAATGAAATAATGTATATACGTATTAGTGTGTTACATAACTTTATATATATATATATATATATATATATATATATATATATATATATATATATATATATATTTTAGGCTCCCATCTTTATAGGGGATTGTATTATGTACTCCATAATTTACATGGGATATGTACGTCATTTTCTTATTATAAAGTATAAGAGTAGATGAGATGAGATGTACATGCACATCTTGAGGTAGTTTTTTTTTTAAAAAAATCAAATGCTTGTTTAGTTGACTTAAATATATTCCCTAAATCCTTTAAAGATGGCTTCATTTGACTTTTCACAGTCTATAAGATATTACTTTAAATCTTTATATCTCCAAAATTTATAAGATAAAAAATTATGAAAACTTAATCTTTTAAAAATTTACAATGAGATGTATCAAATAATATATCTCTTGAATATATTATTTTTTATAACATAATGAGAAGTTATGATCAAATTTTTCGAATTTTAACTCTATAAATAGAAATGGAACAATAATTGAAAGACAAAGGGACTATCTATTCAAATTTCTTACGTTGAAGAAAGTTGCTTTTTTAAAAAAAAAAAAAAACTTGACACAAAAAATTGAAGAAAATTACGGTGGGCAGTTGTCAAAAGAATTAGTTGTGTTTCCGAGGAAATTTAACTACTTATGTACACTTTTCTCGACTGCTAGAACTTCTCAGGAAAAATTAGAATTTATTACGTCCACTTAAATAAGTTTGGACATTTCCCAGGGCTTAAATTACCAATGCATACAAAAACTTGTGGAGCAAAACTTTCTACCCTTAACCTTAACCTCAACCGAACCACAACTGAAATTTACTAAAGTCATCCCCCAATATCTTACAAGTTCCTGTTCAGTCCATCTTTATACAATAATTAATTAGTAAATTTAATTTTTAATAAGTATAAATTAATTTTAATCGGTAGAAATAAGTTCTAAATAGTAAAAATCAATCTTATTTCATAAAAATCAGTAATCTAGTGTATAAGAAATAATAGTAAATTAGTAAAACATAAGTTTGAATCAGTAATAACCAGTTTCAATTAGTAAAAATCAATTCTAGTAAGTAAAAATAATTTCAACTTAGTAAATATCAGTTGAACCAAATAGGTATAAGTCAATTAAACAATAAAAAAAATTTCATTTCAATAAATATCAATTGAACCAAAATAGGGATAAAAACAAAGTAAAATATACTCCATGAAATAAATGCTGAAAAAAATACTTACAATGACACCACTCTTTAGTTGAGATAACGTGACAATAGTTCGAAAGCAAGGACGACCAGTTGACGTGATTGAAGCAAGCCCTTGTTCAGAAATTTCCTCATTATCTTCCATGTTCTCCGACTCTAGAAAATGAATATGGTTAGGTCCAAAGTCATCTCGTTCTTCCATACAATAGTTATTACATGCTTGAAAAATTAACCATATCTTTTTTAAACAGCTGTAGATTGCACAACCAGTACACGCATGAAACTTACATGCCTTCGTATGATGAAACCAACATAAACCCTCACTTATACATTATGCTTTACATTGCATATGAACAAATTAAATTAGTGGTTTTTATTAGTTCTTATGATTAGACTATATGAGGGTGATTGATTGTTTTGGGTACTGCCCCGGCCATTTGGCTATTGTAATTATTCCAAGTGCTATATGTGTGTTAGTGTCTACTCCATTTAATAAGTCGTGTCCAAGGTAATCGTGGATGCTATTTAGCTTAATTAGTTAAAGTGTTGGAGACTGGTATCCAAGACTTGAGATCAAATTCTATTTACATAGGTTATTACCTTATCACTTGCTACTCCATTTCCATAAAAATAAATAAAAATATAAGGGTTATAGTATATTTTAAAACTTATCCCTACATATAGAAAAATATTAATTAGATCATACGTACCATCCTCAATGGAATCAATGATGCAACAATTATTTTCTTGACGAAAGCTTGAAGTTTTCTCCTTTTCATCCTCAGAAGTCCGAAATTCGCGCTCACAACAAGTGGGATCGAAGACAATAACATCAAACACAAAGTTACCATGATGCCTAAAAACCAAGAAGTCACCAATTTGCAAGTTATGGTCATTGCAAAATGTCTCCCAACCATCCTCTAAATGCCGCCTATCACTACCCACCTTCACGTACCAAATTCTTTTTCTTCTGTCAATTAACTTGGCTACAATAGTCTCACACTCTTTCACTTCATCTCCATCTTCTGCATCTCTTAGATTTTGAAGGAACGACTGAGGGATTAACTGCATGCAACAATTACTAGAGCTAATTAAGAACATAATTACTTTAACAACATGGCTGCATCCATGGTTGCATTAATTGATGTTCTATTCTAGTGCTTTTTTTTTTCTAAGGAGGACGAAAGAATGAATGGCATATACAAGAGGGGGGGACTTACAAAGTTGGACTGAAATCCAGGCACGAGTGGCTGGAAAAAATGAGGTTTTCTTGGGCAGAATAAGGTGGTCATCGTTGCCTGGATTGGCTAGCGTACTGACCAGGGCCGACAATTGCGTGGTGCGTGGTGTGTGGTGCTAGGGTAGGACTGTAGGGTGGTTAGATCGTAAGAACTTGAGAAGGAGTTTCGTGTGTCTCTAGCTTGTTGAGCTCTTAAGGGGTTCTTACTTCTTAGAGTATTGTTTGGGAGTTAGTGAACTAACGGTAAGATGAACTAATTTCATAATTTTTTTTGGAACTTGATTTATTTCTTAAATAAGATTAAAGCTCTTCAGCTTTATCTGGAAAAAAAAAAATTCAAAGTTAGAGTTTATGTCCTTTGTACTATGATTTGTATGCCGTGTGTGTTCTTTTAGGGTGTAATCATTACATAGTTTGTGCCGCTTTTATATTGGTTGATATTGATAGTACTATATGTATTTATAATTTTGAAATAACAAAATAATTAGTTTTTACTCAGACTGTAATTAATTTAAAAGTTACGAGTAATTCTAATTACAAGATGATTAACATGCATGAAATTTTTATTTATTATTATTTTTTTATCATGGATTCATGCATGCAAATTATAGTCGAATTTTCTTATTGGAATCACCTTGTTGTAAATAAGATAGAGATTAGAAGCTATCCTATAGGACAGGTTTGTTGCTGGTTCAAATTATTATTATTATTATTATTATTTTTTTTTTTTGTTTAGTAAAGATGAAAAAAAGGGAGTATCTAGGTTTTCCTTCCAAATACTTCGAATTAAATTTGTTTGGCAAATGAAACTTGCCAAATGTGATGTTCTATTAACAGGCATGCGCACTATCAATAGAATTTGCTTAACATAGATACTTCGTATTATTAACTCTGTAACTTTTTTTTTCGTTCTTATTTGTGTTTTGCATAGATTTCCAAAAAAACTTTAACTTTCAAATCTACAATAGCGTGTTTATCAAATAATAAAAAATTAATATTTTAAAATTATGCATTGAGATTATTGAATCAAGATTTTACATGATTATATTTTTCCTTATAAATCAAGGAGATTTTATGGTCAAAATTTGACATTAAACTATAAAAAAAACATTTCAAACAAGAAGAATAAAAAATAACATGAGTTTTTTTTTATGAATTTGAAATATCTATCCATTAATAGTAAGCTATTCTCTCCGGGTTTTATTCTTTCCATTTGGAATATGAGAAAAAAGAAAAATAATATTAAATATCACTAAAATTCTGTAAAAAAAAATTTAATTAATTTATAAATAATTTTAGATTCTATTAAAAAAAATGATACAAGTGAATCAAGTAGTATATAAGTAGATGACATTAAATATCATTAAAATTTTTAAGTCAGTGACATTAAATAATTAAAAAAAATTCTATCCAATCACTATATTAGATTAAAATAGAAGGATTTCAAATAAAAATAATATAACATTTAAAAATTTACAGATGGAAAAAATAAAAAGAAAAAAAACAAAGGGAGTATTATTATTGGTATGTGTTCAGTTAATTTTTTTTTTTGAAAAATGATAAATATAATCCCTAATGCTGTACATAGAATATAAAAAGCCGGAAAAAAAAACTTAAAAAATTTCAAACATTAATTACACTAATTTAATGTGTAATGTGTGAAATTTCCAAATATTTGTCACTTTAGAAAGATATGTAATCCGAAATGGGTTGCGGAGTAAATAGCATTAACCTTGATACAGAGTATTCTGTACTTGCTTTCTACGTCCACTGTAAAGTTATGCAACTTCGTACTACTTCGTAATACGTAAAACCTGCTTCTGAAGTTCTTAAATGCTCTTCACCCATAAGACTACACGTAATTCATTTATGATAGCTTATAACTGACAACTGACAACTGACAACTGACCCATGCTTCACTTGTGGTTTCAGAGAAGCCTTCATACTTTTCAAGGCAAGGATGCAACTTTCGTGTACGAGAACTGTATGTCTATCAGAATAAGAGGATGGTGGTGACTACTTGTGAGGCTGATGGTGGCTAGAACATGTACTAATAGTTAAAAACAATTATCATAAAGAAAAAAGACTATTTGCATTTCTGGGAACATTTTGTGCATAAGATAATCCTAAACGTAAAACACTCTAAAACTAATATGAATAATAATCTGAGTAATTGTTTTTTCATAAAATTTTTTTGTCAATACATTGACCAGAATATGAAGCTGAACTGACCTCAATCGAAAGACTTCATTCATATCTAGCCCAAAATCAAAAAAGGAATGCCTGTTTGCCACTTCAGCTATGTGTTTTTTTTCCTCTGATGTCAAAATCCTCCCGCTTTTATTTTACCTACAGCAGAACATGAGACTGGTGTGCAAGGGGACTATGTTGGTCAGCAGCTCATCTTTACGTCCATCCATCTCAGGAGTTGGTCCAGTTCACTCGTGCATCAACAATTCCATGCTAGTAACGAAAAAGCAGGTGAGAAAAAACCTGCGGTTACTTGCATATATTGGTGAGCTAATCAGCTTATATAAGCTACAAACAGGGAACGCAGTATCCAAAGCAATCATGCAAGCCATGCAACTTAAAACTTGATCTGCCATTCCAATTTGGTTTTTTATTCACTTCTCATGAGTCTTCAGCTGTACCATTTAGGTTCTCATCACCTGCAACATCAGGTGATCCATTTGATAACCGGTTCATGGCTGTGGAATTTGAATAAGGAGAATATGAAGAAACATGACAGTTTCGAGAGTTCCTGTTCTGAGCCGCTGTGCTACTTCTGGTTATTTTAAGACGGGCCTTTCTACCCTGTATGTATCATCAAAGAAAGGGTCATTAACTAGGAAATCCTAGCAGTATCAAAAAGAAAAAACATCTGTCAGTCTCGCAGAGCCACATAGTTCTATCTTTATTAGGCAATATACAAGATATAATAGTTAAGTTGTCAAAATACCTTTCCCATGCATTTCTCCAAATGTGGGGCAAATCTTCCTGCTGCAATGGATCTCCTGCAGTTCATGCAGTCAAATATTTCATTTGCTACAGTTGGATGAGTTTGTCCAAATATGTCTTGTACATGTTTTCCATTAGCTTCATCATTATTAATTGAATCAGCAACCTTTGCCCTTGCTTGTATAGACAATTTTAATTCTTCTTCCTCTTCATCTATATTCCGATCAAGGCCAAGCCTCGCTATCCGGTGACACTCTGATGCAACATCAACAATAATAGAGTCCAAGAGGTCACCAAATAATTGTGATGAAAGCTGCAAAAACAAACTAGACAAAATCAGCAACTAAAACATGGTTCCCATGGAATGAACATGAGAGACAACTTAAAATACATGCAGGTTCAGCTTATATGCATGGTTCTGGTAAGGGTCAGAACAACTTAAAATTCAAGTGTATCTCATCCTGCAACAGAAAGCGTATAATGTGCAAGACTTTCCATTTCAAACAGATTAACACAGCTATAACCCAGTCGAGTTAGACACTGGAGTTACTCAAAAGGTGAACTCAAATTACAAGGAGTGATATATCCACAGCAGAAATAAAGTTAAACTTTCATATTGAACCTCATCCATGATATATCTGGCTCCAAAGACAACCTTCTCTAGGCGTCCCTGAAACCTTGAGTGAGTAAATCTAAATCCAGGGTTTCTGAAACATCAGTTAATTTAAGAATTGGTATATACAGCAGAAGCACTCTCTATTGTTAACTAAATGTGAAAGAGACAATGGTAACCCAAATGCAAAACCTTACATGTCTGTGAACATTTTCATGCTGTGGATCAGAGATCAGACACATGGCGTCCTTGGTGAATATTGCACATGACTCAGTACATCAACCCCAATTGCAATGCTAAATAGATTTGGAAACAAGCTAACCTTGATCGATTTATTTCATAAGAGGTCGCAAATTAACAGAAAATACAATGCTAAACAAATATGTATGAACACGCTTGACCCCAACCACCCAACAAACACACAAATCAAGAGAGCACGAGTAAACATTTCAGGTGAAAATTCTCAATATGTCAAATTTGGAGATCAGCAGAATGAAGTCTCTCTGTTGCCGCATTTTTTTCAGTATTCCTTCCTTCACTGCAGGTAACACTACATTACTGCTATTGCAGTCAAAGTATTTTCATCGCGGAGAACATACTCTCCTATAGTTATAATTACCAGACGACCAACAATTACTTGAGTACTTGACTTTAACTGGACAGGTTTATTCCATCAAGTTCTATGTTTAGTATAATGATGAGACAATCAGTTGGCAACAGAAAAAGAGGTTATATGAGATTTGGTGGAAAAGGTACAAAACCAGTCAGTCATGCAGTGATTTTCACCAGAATCAACAAAAAGCTAATATAGTTAATTCTTTCCTCTCTTCCACCGAAATTCGATTAGAGTCGGCTGATTTACATTTGCATATGGCTACAGAAAAAAAAAAAACCAATGTTGCTGCATATATTGTTTTTGTCAGAGACTCGTAGTGAAGGAATTTGAAGCCTTCAACGAAGCACTACTTGTAAAACCTGCTTAAAGAATATTGAAAATTTGAAATATATAGATATATTTTTGTCCAAAGTTTCTGAGGGATATACATAGGGTATAGGAGGAGGGCTTGTTTCATGATATCAAGACGCTATCCACTTTGCACTAGGATGGAATTCAAAAGAGTTTCTGTCATAGTTTGCTTAGGAGTTGACATTACATTTCAATCAAGACATGTTGTCATCCTTTCCTCAAAGGTAAATTTCTGGAGGATAGAAGCATTAGCTGAGAAGAAGTGTTAGAGACCTGATATTTGATGACTACCCAATTAAATAAGGAGAAAGTTCTTAGCACATTGGGAAGAGAAACCTTTATATATGCATTCTATCTCTCTGCCTTTTCATCTGGTCAAGAATGAACTTGGATTCCCTCACAGAAATAGGAAGTGACTTTTAGCTGAAACAGCAAAAGAGCCCTTCCTTTCAGTGAAGTAATGGAACTTGTTTGGGCTTCAATTTGATGAAAAATAAAGGGCAATGCATATACATCAGAAATCTCTTTCTAGACAGCAAAATATCTTTAGGTGAAAATGATAGCACATCTCATTGAGTAAATAGATGCTCTAGTCGATGTATTAACTATAGAAAATGGATATGAAGGTATTTTCAAAGTCATTACTTTGTAACCACATTGTTGATATATTGGAACACATTACATACAGCCTTTAATAGAAAAACAATGCCCTGCTCCTTAAAGGCATGAAGGTTGTTGTTCTAGGGGATATAAAAAAGGACCAATTTTAGAAGGGGTTATAAAGGAAGGGATTAATGATAAGAGGGCTGCTCCGTCATAAGAAAAGTTTTTGGCAGATTAGGAATCAAGGTGTTCTCAGGTTAGTGTTAACATGGCAGATAGTGGGGGAAACAAGGGCTGCTGCTTATGCTTACATGGTCTTAGGCTCTTAGCAGCTAAGACATCATTTTTGAAGGAATGTTGTGGATGGTTGGGCAGGAGCTACACAGGCACATTATCATAAGTATTAGAGAACTTTTAAAATGGCCATACCAAAGAGAGATTAGAGAGTGAAGCTTAGATGGCCGGCTACTTCAAAGATCCACACCACTCCAAATAATTATATTGACTAGAAAATTTACAAAGGAACTCGAGGGAAAAGAAAAGAAGAGGAAACGCCAAGGAATAGAAAGTGACTCGCATTTCTAATTCTGGTCCTCAACGGGTTAGTGGATTGTGGCCTCGAATACTTAAGATAGATAAGCTAAAAACTAGGCAAATGAAGTTTGGGGTTGAACTTCTACATTGATTGACCTCAATGGGTGATGTTAATTGAGCACATCAGAAACCTAAACTGCAAAAAGCCTACAACTCTATAACGACAACCAACAACCAGTGAAAGTCCCACCACATTATCGATATACTGCTTAACATCACTTGAACTGAGAGATTGCTTCAAATACAAACTGCAAAGCCTAAACTTGAATGACAAATGACAATACACAATACCCTTATAACTTATCCAGAAGCAGCCATCAAACAATCTAGGATTTCTTGACCTTCCCATCTCTTTTAAAGATCCTACTAGGTACTAAAATACTAAAAATAATCACCCACTATCTACTTCTTTTAAAGTCTTAGGGGTGGTACCCAAGACTAGGATCGAATCCCGTCTACATAATTTACCGCTTTGTGGCTCTCTTTTACCCGAAAACATAAACTTGTTCTAGACGACTTTAAAGCATTCATTAAGTTGAAATGAATACGGCGAAAGGCAAAAGGCGAAAGACAGGTAATTACCTGAGAGTGGGATGAAGATGAACCATCTTCATTAGGTACGGACATTGCTACAAATTTAATCCAGGTAACTGCCACCTGATTTCAATTTCAGCATTGTTTAATCATCATCATACATTTTAAAGCAATCAGATAATTCAACACAATATACACAATTAATTATCACTAGAGTGAAATTGAATTATGCTGATCGAATTTGAATATGATATAATTACTTAATTAGGAATATTACTGAGTCAATCCAAGAAAAAATTAACAAAATTGAAGGGAGGACAACGACTAACTGGAGAAGGAAGCGTGACAGAAAGCCGGAAATCCGCCGCCGGAGAGTAGCTTAGCCCCCCTGTGTCAGTAATTGAGACTAGGGGCTTATGCCCTTGTGGGATAATAACAGGACTAACTATATCAAAAAACAGTATATAAGGACTCTTAGATTTGATTAGGGTCTTAGGGATATGTTTAGATCAGGTTTGACGCAAATAAGACCATGCAGGTGGTAGTGTGGTACTGTGCATTCGGTGTAAAAAGCAAGAAAAATTACTACAAAATACAGACTTTATTAAATACGCGAAAAATACAATGAACATAAATAACAAACGTAATGAACGTGTACAATTTATTATTTTCCAACAAAAACCATCATTAATGCTTTGTAATTTGCGTCATTAATGCTTTGTAATTTGCAATGATAAAGTATTGAAACTATAATAATAACACAACTATTGAAATTCTTTTTATTTATTTAATTTGCATCACATTTTAAAATCTGACAAATTTATTACGCACACCACTGTTGAAAATATCATGTACATTACTTGATATGTAATTGTACATTATGTAAATGTACATCACGTACAAATAACTTGTTCATTACAAAGTCATATGATGTACATCCACGTCATTATGATTACAATATGCAAACTCAGAATTTAAATATCATATATATTATACATTACACAAAGAGTTGAACATTTTATAGATTTGTAATGTACTTTTCTTATGAACTAAATGTACATTGTAGGTACTTTCAATGATCATAAAAACACATACATAATTAATTAAGGAAAGTATAGTCAGTACTAATGAACATTCTATATATTTCTAATAAATAATATAAGTAGTACTTATGAACATTCCATATATACTAAATATTAATTACATTGGAATAAAATATACTCATTACTAATGAACATTCTATATATTTCTAATATTCATTACAATCGATTCGAACGCACATGCTGAATAAACAATATATGCTAGTAATTTCTCATTAAGCATGTGCACAAAGATGTTTAATGTATAAAATACTTAACAATAATGTACATTATATCATAATTATGATGATCATTCCATTGAAATACAAATATACTCAATACTCATTACATTGGAACCAAATGTACTCAAATATACTCATAGAGCATATGCACAAATATGTTTAATGAACAATATACTCAACACTAATGATCATTTTATGTATTTCTAATGAACATTCTATATATTTCTAATGAACTATATACTAAGTACTAATGAACATTCTATATATACTCAATACTCATTACATTGGAATAAAATATACTTAGTACTAATGAACATTCTATATATTTCTAATGAACATTCTATATATTTCTAGTGAACAATATACTCAGTCGAATTTGTTATAAATGAAAAATGAAGATTCACATATTGGGGGTTGTGATAATAATGAGTGTGTGGGAAAACTGACAAATAGAAGTGACGGTTTGGTTTCTGCAGTAATGATTATTGTTTTTTTTTGGGGAAACTTTAAACTGCCAATATTCATTACAATTGTACGGAATGTTCATTACTTTTTTCACATATTAAATTCATACGCGTTTTACATATTACGGCATGTCGTTTTGACTCAGTTCACTGTGCACCCTAGTGCATAGTCCATATGTTGCATGTGTTGAGAGTAGTTTTTGTTCAATATATATGTGTATATATATTTTACGAGATTATCAAAATTTTAACAGAATTTATCTTATTAAAAGTGATTAACAATTAAATAGTGCTATAAACAAATTATATTCTTAGATTTTTGATACCGTTCTCAATACTTGAACTCAATACTTTAACAAGTAAAAAACTTTTTTTGACAAGAAATTAATGACATCTTTATGATTGATTAATTAATGCTATCCAAATTAATACATGTTTATTATAATAAACATGTTTAATACTTAGATTAACCTCATGTATATTGTACTTTATCAAGATGAAAACATAATTTCAAAAATATATACTAATTCAATTCAACTGGGGCAAAGAAAATGGTAACATTATACAAATATGGCCTGCTTAATAATATGAATTAGAGCTAAGATATAATATGATAAGGCACAAGGAAAATCCAAATCACCCTGATTTTTTCCATCAGTTGTAACTAAACGTTGATTGAGCTCCAAAATGAGCTAGTCAAGCTTAATTAAATGGAGATACGTAATAGTTAATTATATGCATTACTCCACTTGCATTACTTTTGATGGAAACTCTACCCTTTCTCTTGCTTTATATTTAATGCATTTCATACATCTTGAATTCTTTCCTGATTCTAAATGAGAAGGAAAAAGAAGGACGCAGGAAGTACTCATATTGGAATATAAATCACAAATTTTGAAAGAGTGGATATTCATAGGGAATAAATTTAATGCAAATAAATTTTGAAGACACCATCACCATTCACAATTCAGCAATTCAACCATAATCGACACATTTATTGAAAAACATAATAATAAGACAAAACCCCCCAATCCCCAATCCCCGTACAATAGCCATTCCCCTGGTACAAATCATCTCAGTCTGAGACGCTGGAATCCCTCTACAGCACATTCAAGTCTCACACTCTCACACTCTCACACTCTCACACCAAAGATAGCAAAAACGAAGATGAATCTAAAACAAAACCCCCTCACTATCTCAGAATCCTTACACTTTGAAATTAGCAGAGGGGAATGCATGGTAGTATACTAGTATGGGACCCATAAACTGTTGATTCATTTTCCAACCTTTCATTTCCTCTTCAATTTTTAGCCGTACCAATCTACTCTCATCCAAATCAAATGCCTTGCCTCTTGACGTTTCATTTACCTTTTACTCCCATATAAGATAGAGGTGTGCATGGGGAGGCAAGCAAGGGATCATCCCAAAAAAAAAAAAAAAAAATACAAGAGAGTGGAGAGTGGTAAAATTCGTGTGTGATTTATCTCTTGTTTATTGCTCTACTTCCGCAATATTTGTTTGTTGACTCGTGTTCTAACGGTTCTGAGGAATATCGACGGGTGGTCGTTTACCGTTAATTCCCCAACAACCGCTTTGCCTCCAAGATTGGAAGAAAGGGGAGACTCCATGAGGAAAAGCTACCACCCTAACAAACCCCATTTTTTCCAACCCCTCCTCCCCGGTTTTCTCTACAATTTTGTGAGTTCTCCATTTCTTCTATCTTTTTTCTTTATGATATTTATTATATTTTTTGATTACTTATTTTGAATGAAAATTTCTTTTTCTCCCTTTAACAAAATCTTTTTTTATTTTTTATTTTTTATATTTCAGTAATAATTGCTGGATTATTGTGTTTGTTAACTATCTACATATCCTACTATTACAAGTTACTTTGCTTAACTATCATACATGCTCATATATATTGGTGCCATAAACATGCATGTCGTGTATGCAGTCAATTCCAACTTCTTTTATTACAAGTTTGGGAGGTAAAAAACTCTTGAAAAAGGATGCGAAGAAGGCTAAACTTAGGGCTAAAAGTGGACGAAGTTGGGACGTCAAGCTAGTACTATCAAGTGATGACAGTAAACCACGTTTCAAAGATGGATGGGAGAAATTTTGCAAAGACCTTGATCTGCAAATAGGTGACATCTTGGTGTTTAGGCATCAAGGTAGCTTCATTTTCGATGTTCTTATCTTTGCTCCCACGGCTTGTGAGCGCGATTATCCAATTTTCTACACAAATTCGGATACTTCAACTTCAAATCCTAATGTTATTAGCCCTGGTATTGTCAATGAACTACTAAATATAAGGATCATTTTTTATTTCTCATTAAATATATATTGTTGCATAAGAGTTGTGACAATTTATATATTCGATGTAAATATTTATTTTGTGGATGTTTTATATATGGAAGGTGACGAGGAAATCAAGTTGAAAGAAGAGGACAATAATAATGTGGAAGGAAATTCTACTTTGTCATCTGAGTATCCTTTTTGTCGTACTGTTGTGACACACAAGTCAAAATCATATGAAATGGTTAGTCTTCAACTTTAATTTAGCATACTTTCATTTGAAGTACAATAGTTGTAAATTTCTTTAAACATGTTTCTCAATGATTTCCTCCTCTAAAGAATTTTAATAGGACTGTAGGGACTTATTACATATATTATGATGTTTCTCATCTAACTTGTAAGTCCATGTAGTTAGTTTTACTGAAATAATTTAAGCACTCAAACTAAAACGATACTTCCCCTAATCTTTAATATTTGACCCGTTTCAATAAAAAAGATTCCACAAAAAAATAGTCAATTGAGGTAAATATTAAGAGACACGAGAGGGTGTTGAAAGTCAGTCCAAGTATCCAAACATGATTTTCGGGCTTGGAGTTTTTGCAGCCTCTTCCTAGGGAGTTTGCAAAGGATAACGGGTTGAGTCAAAGATGGTGCGATTTGGAGCTAATTGATGAGAAAGGGCATTCATGGGAAATGGTATTGAGATATTACCGGACCAAAAAGAATGGCTCTTCCTATATTGGCAAATGGAATGTTTTTTCTAAGGCTAATGGCCTCAGCAAAGGAGACGCTGTCATTTTCGAACTCATCAACAATGGAAAAAAGCCAGTCATGAGGTTCTACAGTAAGTTCATTTATTTAACATCCCTCCTCGTCCCCTTAAAACCTGTACACAATTTAAACATATTTTGTGCGGACAAATAAGGGTATTTTCGTAGTTTTATTTTTATATTTGATATTATAATATTTTTAATTTTTATTTCTAATATAACAATATCTATATTTAAAATTTCAGTATCCTTATATATATAACTTCTAAAAAAAAGTTAATTGGCAAAACTAAATGATAAAACAAAGGGAAAAGAAGAGAAATAGAGGTACAGGAAAAGGCGGGGAAAAAATGCGATCAAATTAAAGTAGGAATATGAATAATGTGAATCATGCATATGTGCTCAACATTTTTTGGCAATAATATGTGCTGGACATAGTGTCATATTTATATATCATATATGTAGTGGTAGTATGGTTCATTAATGAAATATTCTTTCTTTCTTTTATTTTTTTCAGAGATACAATGATTAGTCAACTATGTTATGCTTGATGAGATCTGCAATACTCAAGTTTGTGGTCAATGCATCAGTACGTTTAATGAAGACAGTGCTTAGATCATTTTAGTTTACGTGTGCTTTATGCAGACCAAACTCTATTACGTAGTAATATGTGTTAGGGTAGTATTCATTTCTGGTGTTGGTCCATATTGATAGAAAACTAAATGGGGTTATATATATATATATTCTAAGGTTTGATTCTTTAGTTTTAACTCTATTGTTTGTATATTTAGTTCTATTGTTTTGATTAATGATCATCTTATTCTAAGGTTTAATTCTATAGTTCAACTCTATTGTTCATGAATTTACTTCTCTTGTTCTTAATATTAACTCTAGTGTTCTAAAAACTGACACTATTGTTCTAAATAATAATTCTATTGTTCTACATTAATATCTCTTGTTCTAAACTTTATTTCTTTTGCTATGTTGTTATAAATATTAAATATATTATTCTAAATATTAATTATATTATTCTAATCAGTGATTATACATTCTAAGGTTCGATTTTATAGTTTAACTTTGTTGTTTGTATGCTTAGTTCTTTTGTTCTAAATATTAACACTAGTGTTCTAAATATTAAGTCTATTATATTGTTCTGAAATTTAATTTTAGTATTCCAAACTTTTGCAATGTTTAGTTCTTTTGTTTTAAATATTAACACTAGTGTTCTAATATTTCAATATTGTAATTTATTGTTCTAAACATATATTTATTGTATTATATTTATTCAATACACTAACCTTAATTTTAAATACATTGTACTATAATTTAATATTTGGTAGTTATCTAATGTTAATGTTCTAAATTACTGTTCTAATATTCTAAACTTCTACTCTAATATTCTAAATTTTTTTCCTAATTTTTTACACATCTGTTCTAATATTCTAAAGAGTTGCTATTAGAACAATAGAAACTACGGGAAGAAAATGCTTAAATATTTGTTCTAATGTTCTAAATTTTTTTAATGTTTTAAATTTCTGTTCTATTGTTCTAAAGATATGTTCAATTATTCTAAACTTTTGTTATATTGTTCTAAATTATAGTACTAATGTTCTAAAAATCTGTTATATTATTCTAATGTTCTAATGTTGAAATAATATTTATATACTCCGTAAATTCATATACTTCGTATTAAAACACTTGGCATGTGGTGTTAGAGAGATATGTGAATATCTCTTGTTAGTGTATTTAGTTTTGCATATATTTAGCTTCCTTAATTATAGACATAATGTATGCCTTGTATACTATTTATATTCCAATGAGTGAATGCATAATCGCTTGATCTTTAGTTTTTCTTCTCTTCTTTCTCTCCTTTCTGCCGCCATGTCTGATAGCAAAAGCTTGTTTCATCCGGCTCTCGTGGTGTCGAATATCCGTAATCATATCTCCATCACCCTTGAAGTGGAGAATATTCAATACTTGACAAGGGCGAAGCTCTTCAAAATTACCGCACGGTCTCACCGGGTTCTTCATCACATTCTTCCTCCTACCCGTGAAATAGAGAAGGACTTTGTGACTATGGATGACAAGGACTTATGGTAGACTCTTGGATCGATGTTACTGTTCTTTCTTGGATTTTTACAACTATCTTCATTGATCTCTTATAGACGATCATTCAAACCAGATACTACGACCATGACTACTTGGAACAGGCTACATGACATATTCCAAGACAACAAGAATTCTCGTGTAGTCATCTTAGAAGCTGAATTCTCCAATACTAAGATGGAGAACTTTTCGAATGCTATCGCTTAATGTCAGCGTCTCAAATCTCTTGCTGACTAGTTGAAGAATGTTGGGGTACCCGTTTCAGATAGTTGGCTTGTCATTGAACTAATATCGGGTCTCACAAGAGCGTATCGTGGTGTTGGTACTTTGATCCAACAAAGTGATCCTCTCACCATTCTATCAAGCCCGGTCCATGTTAACCTTGGAGGAAGACGGCTTAGCAAAGGAGGATGTCACCGGGTCAGACTCAGCAATGGTGGTTACCTCTCAAATGGAGTTTGAGGATTCTGGTTCTCAGTCATCAAACTCGGCTAATGCACCTTAGCGTGGGAGGCTGTTTGGACATCGAAAAAATAATAAGCGCTCTAGTGGAGGTCGTGGACTAGGTAGGGGCGACAAGGCCAGAGCCATGGTAGAGGTGGCAGTAGCTATGGAGGACGGAAAAAATAAAATACCCGCAAGGTGGCTCTAGAGGTAAGCAGCAACATAACCATTTTAATGGGCAGCAATGGGCACCGAATTATTTCCCTCCTTGGGGATGGATGTCGGGTTGGGCCACTCCACCTTGTCCCTAGCCAACCCAAGGATAGGCCCATCAACGTCCTATGAGCCTTCAGAGGTAGCAACCTAGAGTTCTTAGCCCTAGACCACAACAAGCATTTATGGGTTCTACGTTTGGACAACCAATGTCTTATACTCCGACAGATATCGAGTCTGCCATGCATATGATGACTCTCAATTCACCTGATCCGTCATGGTACATGGACACCGGAGCTACTTCTCATATGACATCCTTAAATGGTAATCTCTCATATTATTTAAAATTGAGCAATCATCATAGTAGTATTATTGTCGGTAATGGTAAGAGTATTCCAATTTAGGGTCGTGGTCACATTTCATTGTCCTCTCTTAACCATCCCGTCTCTTAATAATGTCCTCCATGCTCCCAAACTTGTTAAAAATCTTATTTTTGTTCGCAAGTTTAATACTTATAATTCTGTAACGACAAAATTTGATCCTTTTGGGTTTTCTGTGAAGGACCTTCAGACAGGGGTGCCAATAATGAGATATGAGAATCGGGCGATCTTTATCCTATTACCAATTTCATCAACCATCAAGCTCTTCCTTTTACTTTTGCAGCCATCTCTTCATCACTCTTGCATGACCATTTAGGCCATCTCGGTTCTCCAATTTTGAATGCTCTTAGACTTAATAAAAGCATTGGTTGCTATAAAGGATCTAGTTCTAGCATTTGTCAATCTTGTGTTTTTGGAAAGCATATTAAGTTGCCATTTGTTCATTCTTGTGATTTAATATTTTCATAGTAATCTTTGGACATCTCCTATTTTGCATACTATGGGTCATAATATTATGTTTTATTCTTGGATGATTATTGTAATTTCTTGTGTTTGATAGATTCTTGGTTTTCAAAGCTCATATCCACATCCAATTTGAACACAATATAAAAAATATCCAATGTGATAATGGCAAGAAATTTGATAATAACCATTGTTGGGAATTTTGTAAGGTTCATGGCATGTCTTTTCGGTTATCTTGTCCACATACTTCTTCTCAAAACGGGAAAGCTGAGAGAAAGATCCACACTATTAATATTGTACTCTCTTAGCCCATGCCTCTCTCCCTCCGTCTTTTTGGCATCATGTTTTGCAAATGGCTGCATATCTTCTCAATGTGCTTCCAAACAAAGTTTTAGGCAATCAATCTCCTCTTCATATTTTATATCACATGGTTCCCTCATATTATCACATTCGGGTGGTTGTTTACTTGTGTTATCCTCTAATTCCATCTACCACCATCCACAAATTGCAACCTCATTCAACTCCTTGTGTATTTTTGGGATATCCCATAAATCACTGTGGCAACAAATGTTATGATTTATGGTCTCATAAAATTATTGTTTCCCGCCATGTTTTATTTGATGAGTATGTGGATTTCCCTTACCTCGTAGCCTAGTTGATCTTTGTGACCCAAATTGGAAAATGACCATAGATGATGAATATAATGCTCTTATTAAAAATAAGACATGGGATTTAGTGCCCCGTCCACTTGGTGTCAATGTTATTTGATCAATGTGGATTTTTACTCATAAAGCAAAATCTAATGGTGTTTTTGAGAGGCATAGAACCCGTCTTGTAGGTGATGGGAAGATTCAGTAGGTTGGCATTGATTGTGGCAAAAAATTTTGTCCAGTTGTGAAACTGGCTATGATTCGCACAATTTTTTCTCTCTCTCTTTCAAAGGCATGGCCCATTCATCAGCTGGATGTAAAAAATGTTTTTCTTCATGGTGAGCTACATGAAACAGTTTATATACATCAACCTTTGGGATATCGTGATCGTGCTTATCCTGATTATTTTTGTTTGTTGCATAAGTCATTATATGGACTTAAGTAAGCACCACGGTGTTTTACTTTTTTGATTTCCAACTTATGGGAGAGCCATTAAGCAATAGTACACAGCCTGAGACTAACCTTCTTGTTGGAGGACATGTATCCCAATATGAGTCACAAAACCTTTATAAGCACAAATTATCAGTTCATTTTAGTATAATGCCTTGACCTATAATGCCAGTAATGTATTTTAATGTGTGTTTGAGAGCTTTGGCATGAGGAATATGAGGAGGTTGCATGTATTGGCTCAAAGTTTGAACAACAAATTTCAAGCCAGGTCTAGTGTTGGTTAAGAAATTTAACTTGCCAACTATGGATCTGTATAGTTGTGGATCATTGTGAAGATTGTACAGTTCAGTCCCTGAAAAATGGTCAAACCTCTCTTCTAAATTCAACCATACTTCCCTAGTTGTTGTGAAATATAATATGGTCTTGGCAATAGTGGGATGTAAACTGAAATCACTAAGTTGTTGCACCTTGTCCATACTCTGTGCATGTATGTTTTTACTGCAGGCTCTAGCAAAGTTCCATCAATAAAGGCTAGCTTATTTCTTGCAGATAGAGCTATTGTTACACTTAAATTCTTTTCTAATCGTTGAAGCCATTGCCAGCATAAAAAAATTCTGATACTAGTTTAGATGTAATAAGATCAGAGGAGCTTAAGAAATACACACTTGTTGGATTTTTCCTGTCATCAACTGGGACAAATTGTTTACAGCCATCATTTACAAATTTCTGTGGTAGGATCTTGATTTCTCCGATACCATGTAGAAGATTGTGATTCAATCGTGGTTGGAAGCAAGCATTGAGTTACGAGCAGAAGCAGAAGCATGGAAAGACAGAAGTAGAGAAGAGCAGGAACAAAGTTTTCTATACACGTGACTTGTATTTATATACGTAGAGTGTTGTAATAGAATTCCTACATTTAAGGAATCTTTTGTAACTAACTCTAACAAACTATTACAAACTACTTTTATTACAAAGCTTCAACTTAGTTTAACAAGGCTTTGCTGCTGCTCTGTTGTACATTGCTTCACTTCAGCTTCATTGTCATCAAGCATGCTTTTATTATTGCATTGTGATTACCACCAACAGTCTCAATTGCATTTTTGATGAACGCCCTTTCTCATCAATTAGCTCGATATCGGACCATCTCTTACTTACTTAAACCATTCTTCTCTGCAAACTCCCTTAGAAGAGGCTCCAAAATCCCTAATTGAAAGTCATACTCCCTCCTATTTGTTTGAAAATATTAAATATTTAGGAAAAATTTGACTAAATCACTTATAAATACTTACCATAGCATGCATTTTGAAGCAATAGGACCCGATGCAAACCGGATAAAGCCCAACCTAGATTTCAATTAAACTGAGTTGACCTATTACCATAATTGACTTGACTCGAATCTACCCAAATTTGAAATAACCCGTTAAAACCCATCTAGGTACCGACCCGGATTGATCTAAATCGACCTTGACTTGAAACAAATACGACCTAACCTGAATCCGAACAGAACCCAAGCAAGTAAATAACTGATTAGACCCAACTTGATAGTGACATAACTCAGCTTGATACGCCAAATTGATCGATTTAACCCAAATCGGTAATCACCAACAAGTGATGGGTCATTCTAGAACAGACCAGTGAAGCTATAAAAATACAGAAAAATATATATCAAATTTTAATCTCAGATATAAAAATGAAATTATCTGTCAGGTATAAATTTGGAATTTCTCCTTAAATAATTCCTCACGCAATGAATAAGTGAAATAGCAAAGGAGCTGAGTTTTATTCATCATTTTTGAGCAACATCACAAGAACAACCACTGATTATTGGAAACAGACAACAGATTCGAACCTAGACAAAATACTTTGTACTCGTAGTAAACATAGTGATAGACCCTAATGTACAGGATACAACTAGGCTGAAAATGCCCCAGCATTTGAGAGGGATTTGCCCCAATTAAAAGGTTTTTGATTGTAACAATCAAGGTTGTCTCCATATGTAATATTAAGAATGTCACAGTAACGCTTGTAATATCCAATTCGGTTTTCAACACGGGTATCTGGCGGTGGAATGTTGCATTCGAGACCACCGTTAATTATATTTATGGTTACACCGAAACCAGGCACTCGGCCTGCGGCTATATCCGATGGAGTTGGTACCCATTTCCCTGTTACGACATCGTGGCAAGATGGCTTGGGTGACTGGGGTGTCATCCAAAACCAAATGGCTGCCTTGAATGCAACGATTGCTTCATTTTCTACTAGATCAGGGTCTGAAAGAAGTGGCAAGTTTAGTCCCACTCCTGCTTGCCCATAGTTGTAGTTGCTGCAAAACATTTCACAAATAGAGTACACATTAATTAGCATCATCGGATAATTCTAGCTAGGTGTGCCATATTTTTATTGATTCTGACAGGCACTAGGCTATGATATGGAGTAAATTACACCATCATCTTGAATTCTTGATGGATTCTTTTGAATTATGATGCCCATTCATACTTACTACTATAATATAAAAATTTAGAATAGATTCAGCAACATAAGTTCAAAACAGGTTAGTTTGATAAGAAAAAATTCCATTTTCTTCAACAAAAAAACTTTACATTTTGTTTTCATATTTTTAAGGGGGCAAGTAAGAATCAAGTAAAAGAAATAAAATCAAATTTTGCCAGAAAAAGAAGATAGAATGTAGCTGCGGGAATGAGAGGATTGAGGAACATACTAGGAAAGCTGCATAGGTCCGCGACCGTAGTACTTCTTGCCAGGAACACAGGGCCATTCAGTCGAGGGCACACAGTAATCGTTTGTGGTTTCTTCTTTCTTGAAACAATAACCCCATGCATATGGTCCATCTTCTGCAGTTGGCCACCCCCCTTTTTTTCAAATCGCAATTCAAAAAGTTAGCTTTATTAGTTATGTATGGAGTATACCAATAAAATAAAATTGAAGGGCCACGCAGAATAATTAGCTTCGTACATACATAATATATTAAATTTGGCAGTGGTTCGAGAAAAATTTGTACTATAAAACATTAATAAACATATTGATATACTCGATCTGATCTACTTGTATGATGGTCATCTAATCCTCACATTTTAGAGATGTAGAGTTGTAGACAGATCGATCCAAAAACGGGATTTTTCATGAGGTCCTCGAGGTTATGCCAAATTTACTTGGTATATATCCTCGAGAACTTTGAAATTTATAAGGTATTACGGACATTATTTTTACTTTTCTTTCGATCGTAAGGTTAAATTTACATTATTGTTATGGATTTGAGCCGCAAAGTAGGATAAACATCCCAATACAACTACATATTACATGATATCATCTAATATAATTTGTGTTTTCTTATTTTTGTTAAATTTTAAAAATCTTAAAATTTAGTTAAAGTTGAAATTTAAATGGAAAAATAGTAATTAGCAAGGAAATCAACTTTAATTTTAGACTTTTACAAAATCATATTAAAGCGGACCAATAAAAATTTCATTTTTCATGATATATATTAAGTTATGTTAAGAATTATTTCAAAATGAAAACTTTACTAAATCTCAAGGGTATAATGTAAATTAAAAAGTTCAAAAAATACCTTGTGAATTTTGTCAAATTTTGGGAACATCTTGTGAAAAATCCTTTGTAAACCTAATTATATATGGCCAAAGACAGTACTAGTACTATTGCATGCAGTTTGCAACATAAATTTTGTCAAGTGCACGTAGTCATGACAATCACTCGTATCATCGTACGACAAGTCAGAATAATATACATGACGATAACTATTGAAGACAAAGAAATCATTGGAAGTTAAAGATACCATTGGTTTCTTGAGACGTCTGGCCAAAGAAAGCAGCAAGCTCCCTCTTACGAGTTTCGACGTCCCCGGTGTTACAGAAGTCAGGAAATGACGTGGCAGCAGTAATGAAATCATAGTAAGTATAAAACCCTACGGCACGGCACCGAGGATCGTTTCGACGCTTAAGCATTTCCTCGAACACGTCTTCGGTGAATATGTCGGTTATAGGACTTGGTGGCATGGGCGGTGGAGGTGGTGGAGGAGGCGTAGGAGGTGAAGGGACAGGACATTGGCTTTGACAATTACCTTCACCGCAATAGGCGTCACTGGTGCCACACCAACCACTAGTGCTGCAGCAATAACCCTCCGTGCAGTTGAACTTAAAATCTACTTGCGACCCACATTGTTGTGCTACACCTTGGTTTAGCAAGAGGACCAAAGTGAAACACAGCAATCCTACTACTAAGCTAGCTTTTGTTTTCATTAACATCTTTTTTTTTTTTTTTTTTTTTTTTTTTTTTTTTTTTTGCCTTGGAATTATTTGTGTTGATGGGAGTAGGTAAGAATTTGAGTGAATTTATAGAGTTTTTTTTGGCAATAGGTCAGGTTTTTTTTGATGAAGTCTGGAGATCACATGTTTATTTTACTAATTTTAGCTGTACTGTACATTATTATTAAATTTATAATGAATTAATTGCAGTATCAACTTCAATAATTTGGTGCCTTATCTTGTTTAATTTGATTGGTCCCTTCATATATATACACGTCATCTATGAATAAGATCTAGAGTGTTAATAAGATTAATGTTAAATATTATCCAATTGTTTTACATAACCACACTAGTGTCAATAGGTCATGCAAACCCATTATTTGGTAATGCAATGTGTCACTAATAATTTCCTTATATGTGTGTAATGACTAGTGGTGCTTATGAACCGAGTCGAGCTCGAGTTTGGCTAAGCTCAACTCGATATCGATAACTCAAACTCAAGCTCGAGTCGAGCTCGAAAGTTCATAAGCTAAAAAATCAAAGCTCGAGCTTGACTCGAAAACTCAATACTCGAGCTCGATTATAGCTCGTTTCAAGCTCGACTCGAACTAGAGCCCGATTAAACCTCGTTTCAAGCTCGATCTCAATTTGTTTAAAAGCTTAATAAACCTAAGTACTTATACCCAATAGGGCCAACAAAAAGTAATAAGCTTAATATGGTTTTAGTTGAAAAACACTATTGTGTTTATATATACTAATTGGTTCAAACCATCAATCAATTTTTTTTCTTCTATGTGGGACTTTGAGTTTATAAATAAAAATCTCTCCAATCATCTTTCGTTTCAATGTGGGACTTTTGATTTATGTATCAAACCATCTTTTATTTTATTCCAAATTTATATCTTAAGTATATTTTTCTATAAATATATATATTATAAATAAAAATTCGAGTTTCTCACTAGCTTTTCAAGTCGAGCTTTGATTTGCTCAACTTTGCTCGTTAACTTATCGAGTTGAGTTCGATCTCGAGTCAAGTCTAACCGAGTCGGGCTTTGACCGAGTTTTGAGCAAGTTGAGTTCGAGTAGCTCGCAAGTAGCTCAACTCAATAATCATCCTTAATAATGCCTAAGTTTGTTCTGAATTAGTATTATTTGTAATCATTTCTCATTTGTACATTGTTTAAAAAACAGTTTTGTACGACCTCAAGAGAACATACAGACCAATATTTTTTTGTATATAAGGAGTATGAAATTGAAAACAAACATTATATATCATGGTTGGTTTGTGATATGGGTGTCATGTTTTCAACCAAAAGCTCTAGGCTGAAGAAATCGATCGATCTGTAGTTGATCTAAGTAATCATCCAAGTAGTTCAGATATATCAGATAAATGGGTTCCTTCACTTTCTTGTGGTATCCGATTGATTGGTTCATACCCTCACACGTACATATATTATTTTTTACAAAAATAAAATAAAATATGATCTGATACATCGAGTATAAATTGATAATGAACCTAATTTTCAACGGATTTTCCACCTCCATCATTTCAATTTCTCCCTCCTCTTTTTAACAAACTAATTAAATCTTTTTTGAGTCAAATAATCTAATCAAATATTTAAGTTTACTATAGCTAATTTAAAGTCGAGGTAGAATAGATGTCATTAAAAACTAATTGTGTAGTAAGTACTCCTATATTGACAAAACAATTACGAGTGGAAGCTTAATATGATACTCCGTTAGAAGATATCTTCATCGATACGGGTATCAAGTGTATGAAGACATCAAAAACGAAGTACTCCGTATTTATTAATGCCTAAGCACCAGGATTTCACCCAAATGCAATTCTTGGTCTTTGCAAAAAAAAATTTCCTATTGGTGCCTAAAGCCCAAGAATCCACGATGTCACCCACATGCAAATGTTATCCTATGCAAAAACTCCCAGGTTAAAATAAGGTCTACTTCCAATTCACCACGTGCTTAAATACTGTTAGATATTATTAGCTTGACAAATTTCTAGATGCATCGGCTAAATTACTTATTAAAAGATGTTTTATGTAAGTTATTGTATTTCAATAAAAGTTTCTACTTAACACATTATATATAAGTTTTTATTGAGGGATAACTTTTGTTATATTAAAAAGTAGCTTCTATTGGAATACAATAAACTTATTATATTTCAGGTACATACAAGATTTTGTGATTACTTGTAATACATAAGGATTGTAGTAGGTATCTAACCATTCGATGGAGCAATCTCATTAAAGGACAAACTTCATTCTTCAAACACTATTGTGAAAGTGTAACAAGTACGGTGTATTACGTAAAATGGTGAAAGTGTAACACTGTTGTAAAAGTCAGAATGGGTAGTTGTTTTGTTGTATTTCTTATTTCCGCTGCCAAAAAAAAAGAACAACCTAACATGGAGTCACGAACCTATTTAAGTTTTTGTGTCGAAAATATCGATCCTATCCGTTATTTTTGGGTCGGGTTCGGGCCTGTTTTTAACACCCCTAAGATGTAGTTATTCAATAGAGTGACTGAAAAAAATACTTTTAGAGTTGAGATGAAATGACTGACCAGTTGACAGGTATTAGTTTAATTGTCTTTTAAGGTTTTAATTTGAACTTGGTGTTGGCCAGAGTGGATGACTGGCCAAGTAAATTTTTTTTAATCTACTTATATAGTTTGGTTATAAGGTCGAGTTCGGGTTGACTCGACTTGATTTTGACCAAAAATAATTTCGGGTTACGTGGGTTATTTTTGGGGTGAAATTTTCAACTATAACCTAATCCTTTTAATTTCGTGTCAACCCATTTAAGTTTCCGTGTCGAAAATCTCAACCCAAACCCGCTATTTTCGGGTCTGATTCGGATCGAGTTTTCAGGTCAAGTCAGTTTTTGCCACCCCTAAAGATAATGAGCGTTTTAACACTTGCAAATAGGAGTGGTATGGGTCTAAAATCCGACCCATTTTTAAGAATATATTTGAATTTAATTTAATTTTGGAATTTATTATATCTGTGTTGCATATAAGTCTAAATGATCTTAGATTGTGGGTATGAGTTAAGGTTAAAAAAAATTTAGACCCAAATTTCAACTCAAATTTGACCCATAGACTTGATATATTTTTTATAAAAAAATTAAAGATGACTAGGAAAAGAAATTTTATACTTTATCATCTTATTGTGTGTGACTTTTTGAATTATAAAATTTTAATATTTTAAAATTAAAATTATCATATGATGGGTTATTTGTTACATTATAATTTTTGATATTTTTTCCTTTATTAAGTAGTTTTCTCAATTGTTGACTATATTAGATTCATTTGGCTAATTTTTACTTTTTTGCAAAAAAAAAAATCCAATTACAAAATAAGAGTATAATAGGCAAATAAAAAAATATTATTAGTCCCAAGATCCGTCAAACCTGATAAATCTTGGTAAGAGTCTAAATTTTTAGGATCCGAATTATCCGATAGGTTCCCATGCATCCATCTCTATGTGGTTTAGTTTCACTAACACAATAGTCAACACATTATTGTAAAGAGTGTGTAAATTAAAAAAAAGTGTATCAAGCCAGAGTATAAAGTAAGCAACCAACCCGATGTCAAAAAAAAAAAAGAAAGAAAAAGTAAGCAACCAAACAATTGGTGACTTCAATGATTCCTCGTATACTTCGTATAATAAATGGAGTAAGGATGAAATTTTATTCACGATTTTAAGCAAAACCTGTTCTTTTTTTTTTTTATTACAAATAGATTTTATTAAAAAATTAAAATGAAAAAATACAACATTTGACCCATCTTGTCTATAAAGGTTAACCTTTATTTTATTTATGAAAAATCCCACCTATACATGTGTTATATTTTAAATACACTCTTGACCGATTACCTATTAAACAGGTCATTTAATTTCATATCTTCATCTTCCTCACATTTATCTTTCCATAGTTCTTTCTTAGGTACTGACTCCACTCCCATCTCGTCCATCATCTTCTCTACATCTCATCATTTTGGAGAAATATTATTATGCTCACAAGTCAGTTTTTCTTCAATTCCTTATTTTTTTCTTATATTTATTTGTTCTTTTGCTTATTTTTTTTTATTTTTTTGGGTGTGATTAAGAATCATTGCTCTAATCAAGCTGACATAACCCAATAGTACTTACAGACATGATAGCAAATGGGAATAGGAGAGTAAGATGAAGCAATGTCAATGGCAAAGTCACTCTTCGTCATCATTCTTCAACATCTTAACCCCTTCTTCGCGTCATCTCCAAACGTGAATCCCTAATCAAAATAAAAAATTATATCCTCTCAATCAAGTCAAAGCTTTCAATCTCCATCCTTACCTCTATCATGACATCTCAATCTCATTTCCCTAAATCATAAACCCTACTCTTAGAAAATCCACCAAAATTTGACCCATCTCATCCTATCTTGTACCCAATCAAAACCCTTGAAGAGCTCGAGTCAAGATCATATTTCGACTCATTTCACTACCCTTTTAACAAATCTCTAACCCCATGCGATGGGAATGTAAATTTACCTCAAAGACCTCAGCTTTTTCCATGATATGGTTGGTGGGTACTTGGATGATGATAAGTGGGTCCAAGGTGGGACCCACGCCTCATCATCGCAATTGGTTTGTGTTCAGGATGAAGCTCTTGGGAACTTTCTTGACAAAATGGGATGGGGGAAGAATTGTGAGTGATTAACTTTTATCAAGTACTATCCTCATAATGAACATTTGAAGAAGAAAAAACAGAGGGGAGGGGATGGGTAGGAGCTGGGTGCTCATTGACCGCCAAGTCATCGCAATGACCTGTTTGATAATTGGTTATTTTTTCAGTTAACCCTTAAAAATACAAAAAATATGCAAAGGTGAGATTTTTCAGAAATAAAATAAAGGTTGACCTTTATGAAAATGATGGGTATGTTGTATTTTTCATTTCAATTTTTCCTTTTATTTTTAAAACGTACAAATACAACATAAAACATACTCCATAGTTGACACACAAGTTAACCTTGATAGGCTGGATTCAGCTAGGCTGCAAATGCTCCTCCATGGGAGAGGAAGCTGCCTCAATTAAAAGGCTTTTGATTGTAGCAATCAAGGTTGTCTCCATAGCTAACATTAAGGGTGTCACAATAACGCTTGTAATATCCAATTCGATTTTCAACTCGGGTGTCTAGCCCTGGAATGTTACATTCAAGACCACCGTTGATTATATTTATGGTTACACCGCAACCTGGTATCCGACCGGCGGAGATATCAGCGGGAGTTGGTGCCCATATCCCGGTGTGGCAAGATGGCTTTGGCGACTGGGGTGTCATCCAAAACCAAATGGCTGTTTTGAACGCAATGATCGGGTCATTTTCTACAAGATCTGTCTCTGAAAGAAGTGGCAAGTTTAGTCCCACTCCTGCTTGTCCAGAACTGTAGTTGCTGCAAAATATGCATTTCACAAAAGAAGATATTTTAAATTAGCATTGGACAATTCTAGCAATGTATAACAAATTTAAAAGTTTGACATGCTCGATGTTTTATGATAATTTTATAGTTAGTATTCCTATTCACAAAACAATCGCGACTGTAAGCTTAGGTCCTGTCTGGTATGAGAAATTGGAAAGGAATAGAATGTGATTTAAAACTCATTCCGAATTAAAGTTGTTTGGTTTGGAAAAAAAGAATGGGTTTCTAACATTCCCAAACCCCCTTTTTGACTCTTTTGGTTTTACTAAGGGTTTACCCCGTATTCATTCAAACCCCACTGTCTTGCTCCAGCTTTTGAATCTTGCGTTATTATAATACTTATTATTATTTTTATTATTACAGTTATTATTATTATTATTATTAATGGTATTATCATTTTTATTCTATTTATTAAATTGATTATTATTATCATTATTATTAATAAATTTATGAATATTTATTATTATTATCATTAGTACTTTTTTCTATAATATTTATTATTATAGTTATCTTAATTAGAGTGGTTAAAATCTAACTTGACCCAATAAACTACATGAAACCGACTTAGACCCAATTTGATTTTGACTCGAAAAATGAGACTCATAAACGGACCCAACCTGATCTGAAATCAACTTGAAACTGATTTGACTTGATAAGCTTTGGTTAATATCACATTCCTGTATATGATTTTCTCACCGATACAGGGATCTTGTGTTTGAAAGACATTAAAAACAAAGTTTTATTAATTCCTGAACACCAGGATGTCACCCACATGCGATTCTTGGTCTTTGCAAAAAAATCATCCAATTAATGCCTAAAACCCTAGAATCCAGGATGTCACCCACATGCAAATGTTGTCCTTTGCAAAATTTCTCCAAGGTAAAATGAGGTGTACTTCCAATTTACCACGTGCTTAAAAGCTAGATATTACCAGCTTCTCAAAAAAAATAAAAAATTGTCCATGCTCGGGTAAAAAACCCCAATATTGATAGATAAGTATTATAGTGGTAGACTCTGACTTATTTATGTCAAAAATCGTCATATAGTGACAACTTAAGAATGAGAAATGGAATAGCTAATTTAATAACGGGTAAAAATATAAGAAATAAAATTAAATAAGAAAATAATGTAAATAATACATCAAATTATTGATGCGTAAAATCTAAAAAAGGGAAAAAATTACGGACTAGTTAACCATCGTTGCACTAGATGAGAATGTTTTTATGGTAAATTTTCATAGGATTCAAGTGACTGCAAGTGCTATAAAATAAGTAAGACGGGAAGGAAAATTGATTACAATGATCATGATTTTGTAACTAGTAAACGAATAGAGAGTAATTATGAAGGTTTGAGATTGGATGCCCCTCCCATTTGTGCGTTGCTTTCCTTTTATAGGCTTACTCAAGCAGAATGTTGGTACGCAATATGGTTCAAAATCCTTACATCTTAGGAGCGGCTCAACTTGATTCTTACTGTGACCCATTCAAACCAAGTTTCCTTGCCGTTACAGAATCTTTTCTATAGAGAAATTCCTAATTTAACCCATATAAATTACTGTAACTTATATTACGGTAAAAAAAAAGAAAAAAAATACTTTACCGAGATCTCAGACTCATTACAGCGAGAGAAAGACGTGACGACCTCAAAAGCTCTGCCTACTCGGTGCTAATTTAGAGATCATGCTCAACTAATGCCTTTGCTTGAGACCACACATCATCTTCTACATCACATCGAAATATATAGGTGATGGGTATAGCTGTCAATTCGGATGCTCCAGTCGGGTTCATGTCAAGTCATGTCGGGTTTTTGGTCATATTTGGGTCGTATTATATTAAGTCAAATCTTTATCGGGTCAGGTTCGGACTTAGCTCGGGTTTAGATCGGATCAAATCATGTCGGATTATTTACCCTTTTGGGTACAAGTTGGGTTCGATTCGGCCAATTGAGGTTCAGTTAAATTTCGGGTTTGGGTTGTATTAAGTCGGGTTTTATCTGAATTTTGTGGTGGGTAATTTCCAGTATAGGTCATATTTAGGTCGGATATTATCGGGTTAGATAATTATCAAATTGGATAGTATTAAGATTGACTCAATATTTGGGACGTTTAATCAACTATTTTGGGTTCAAGTCTGATTTTGGTCATATAACTAACACGATGAAACATTAAGTTTCAGAAGAAATTCTATCCCTTACAAAAGTAACAATACATTGCAAAATATTCAATCAAAGTTAGGTCATTAAGTGGGATATAATATTATGCAAGTCAAATTTGGGTATTTCATAAAAAGTAGGTTAATCTTTCTTGGAAAAAAAACATTAGAAAAAACATGCACATCAATAATCCGCATCATACTTGCGATTTGTAATAAAAAACTTATTTTGGCACGGCCTCCCCAAATTATGGTAGTCGGTCGAAAAATCATTAAGATGTATTATTTGATTCATCATACACTTTATATATATTTTTGAAAGTAAAATTCAACAAATATAATGCATTTTCTTCAAAATTAGGTTATAAGTTATTACAATTTTAATTTATAATGGGACGGATCAACAACGAATAAAAATAAAACGGGTCATGGTTCATAATAGGTCGGGTTTATAACAATTTATCTCGGGTTATAATCTGTTTTGGGTTATAGTCATTTCGGGTTTGCTTCATTGTCAAGTTGGTTTTGGTCGATTATCGGTTTATGTCGGGTCATGTGCAGGTTTAGGTTCGAGTCAAAAAATATAGGATAAAGTCGGTTGTCGATTAATATCAAGTCAGGTTATATGTTACCATTATCACGTTTAAAAGAGGTACAGATCGGGTTTAAATTATTGCAGATTCAAGTCGATAGTTCAAGTTAGGTTAATTTTTGACAGCTCTAGTAATTGGGAATATATGGTTCCAGTATTTGAACAATGAACAAGATGATTTTAGTTTACCAACCCCAGCGTTTCAAAATTGTGGCTCTTGTCCTTGTTTGTCGCCCAAGGTACGAAATTTTACATGCTCTAGCTCACAAGTACTATGAAGCATGGTAGACAAGAGCAAGCTAGGGTGATTAAGGAGACTTTAGCAAAGGCATTGGTGTCGTATTACCCTTTTTCTAGGCGGTTGAAGGAGACATAAGGGGAAGCTGGTGGTGGAGTGTAATGGGGAGGGAGTTATGTTAGATGTTATTATGTCAGATATAAATGTTATTATATCAGATATAGTCATATAAGTGGTATTATATCAGGAAAAAAAGGTAAAAGAAAAAAATATTTTACTGAGATTTCAGATATATATGTGTTATTATTTCAAATATAGGTGTTACTATGTTAGATATAGGTGTTATTATTTCAGATATAGGTAGTATTATTTTAGGTATATAAATGAAATTATGAAAATGACTCTATTAGGTACAAAAATAATGATATCAGGTATAGGAATAATGATATCAGATACAGAAATGAAATTACGAAAATAACCCTTGATATAAGTTACAGTAATTTATATCCGATACAAATTAGAAAAGCCTCATTTTCTCGACGTTCCTATTGACTTGGTCTTCTGTAACCACTTGGGCATATAACTGAGGGTGAATATTTCATACACTCCTATTCCCAAGACTCAAGAATCTTTAATAGGCAAAAGTGCACAACTTGCAATTTTCACCCATCGATCATTGATGCTTAGCCATGACTCTTAGCCTCTTGTAGCGCGCTTAGTCGCGACGGTTAGATTTTTACCATAACACAACTTAGAATGTTTAAATATTTTTTTTTATTTTCTATTAGACTCTGTTTAGTAGGGCGTAGAACATTTCAACTGAAAATGGTTTTCCATGGAAAACCTTTTATGGTGGAAGAACCATTTTCATGGAACTTTTCCGTTGTTTGTTTGCATGGAAAATGATTTTACCTTTAAACATTTTTCGTTGTTTGGTTGAACTAAAAATCAATTACTCTTATTAACTTTTTTAATTGTATTCTCTTGTCATTTTTAACTCTTTTTTTTCCATTATATTTTCTAGTTGTTTGTCATTAGCTAAATTTGTTATGCTATAATAAATATTTATATATATAAAATCTACAATATATTTCTCTAATATATTAATAACATATTACATTATATAAAATATCACCATAAAACCAGAGAACCCTAAAAAATTTGATTCGGCATTATAAAAAGACCTTAGCTAACTGTAAAGAAGTATTCGCAATCGAATAAAAAAACCAATCAACTGGTTATAATAATGTAATAGTCTGTACTTTTACATTTTAAATTCTAACAAATTTAATTTCAAATATTGTTGATTGCCCACATTTTATGGTAAACTTTCATGATTCAATCGAATTAGGGAAAAATCTAGGATTTTATTTATTTATTTTCGACTAAAATGGATAAATTTGTCAAATTCATGATATAGTTCAATAATTTAATAATCAAAACATGAGATTTGAAGAAAACGTGTGATATTCGAATAAGATAAAAAGAAATTATGGATTTTCCCCCCAACTTTTAAGAGACAGTAAGTGTGTAATAGAGAAATATGCTACCAAGAAGATGATAAATGAAAAATGCTTGAGTAGAGCTGGGCATGGGCTGAGTCGAGCAGGCACACTTTTGATGCAGTACAAAACAAGCAAGGTCATGACATGACACGACATGTTATCCGTGGATTGGGCCGCAGTCTAGACCGCGGAGAGCAAAAAAAATTTAGGCAATTGCACGAGAGCGGCATGCCAAATTGGCACGAGACACGGCCTGAAATACGCTATTGTTTAGCACCATTTATTATTATTATTATTATTATATTCTTATAATACAATTTATATTATCTAAAAATAATTTTTTTTCTATTCTATTGTATACTTTATTTTTTGTTAAAAAAATTTGGCCAGCATAAGGTAAGACACGACACGCCAAGCACGTGAGAAATGTAGCACGATACAACACGGCATGACCACAATTAGGCTCGGCACGACACGACACGAGAAGAGGCCAGACACGATTCATGACGGGCACGACACGACTTGTGCCCACCTCTATGCATGAGTTGGTAATGCGTAAGTTGTTTGTTAAATTAATTGGTATTTTTTTGGTGTGAATGGATGTAAAATTGTTTTACTCCCTGTTTTGGAGGAAAATGTTTTCAATAGAGTGTAAAATGAATTTACATTCCAAGTTTTACAGCCTATGTTTTACTTCAAATTAAACAATGTAAAATGGGAAAATAGTTTTCAGGGAAAATATTTTACACCTTACTAAATGTTGCCTTAGTGATGGATATCTAACTCAGTGAATAGTTGGAGCAATCTCATTAACGTTAGTGCCATCCCATGGGGTGGGGCTGGCGGGGCACCCATTCTTGGCCCCGTAGAAAAAGGTCAAATTTTTTAATGTAAGATAAAAAGTAAAAGGGATATAAATATAATATGTACAAATTTTATCATATTAATTGAAGTAGCTCATTGGTGAAAAGGTCTCACTTGTACGAAATTTTTAATGTAATTTGGCATGAGTTCAATTTTCGTTACGATAATTTTATCCAAACGCATATTTCATAATTGTTTGTTGAATTCCTTTTTTCTTAATTATATGCTAACATAAAAAAATATATATACTAACATAAGTATATATATATATATATATATATATATATATATATATATATATATATATATATATATATATATATATATACTTAACATAAATAAAAAAAATGAGTAAAAATAAGTGACAACCTATTAAAACTAAATACGGCATACAAAATATTATTGTCATTATATTTATCCAATTATTAACTTTTAACTAAAATAGCTATTTATGTCACCAATAAAAACTGTAATAAATTCAACCAATTATTTTGTGTGTTAGTTGTACACATTTATCATTATTTAGATAAATGGTCATAATAATAAGATAACTTGGTAAATAAAAACTTTTATGAAGTGGATTGCTCATAATATTGTTTAAATTAAATTTTTTATTAATAACTTTTGTTTTTTTAACACTAATGATGATTTATGTGATTATAGTATTATTTTTAATTAAATTTTTCAACAGTTTATTTATATTTTGAAATAATTACTTAATTTTTTTTATTTGTAAATACAAGCAAATAAAATTATACGAAAGTATACTATTAAATTTTAGGGCCCAAATTTCTTATTTTGCCCTATATTTCTAAAATGTCATAAACGGATATGTTAACGTACCAACATCATTCTTTAAACTGCTTGAATATATTGTGAAATTAAGTGTAAAAAGCAAACCGTATCATGTAAATACTCCATGTAAATAAAAACCTTACCTTGCCAAAAAAAATAAAAGAAAACCTTCAAGATTTCAACATTATTTAAGTATAAAATGAAGTCACGAACTCACGACGGACTGATGAAGGGTTTTCTTTCTACTGATGGAGTTGTGTTGTTTATTTTGAAGAAATCAAGTTGAACCGTTACTAATTTGAAAAGAGAGACAACAAGTGGTGTGGTTTTGGGTTCATTTGAGGTCAATTACTTGTTTTAAATGTTACCTCATTGATCGCATATTGAAAACTTCTGCACATGCCATTTATTTTATAGGTTATTATGAGGTCGATTCGACTAGCCTTGTCTTTAAAATTTTGTTCTTCTTTTCAAGTAGGGTTAAATTTTCCATGTTTAATTTAGCAACAACTTCGTAGAAAGTGGTATACTCTTTAGTATCAAGGCCAACATGGGACGGTGGTTCTCTCTTTCCACTTTGGGTTTGACTCTTTGAAATTCCTAGACTTTGTAGGCTTTGAGTTATCTGATCCTTGAGGAAACTTGCTGCTCCGTTCATCGAATAATTTTTTAAACTTATTTTAAAAATAATATCAATATCAAAATATTTTTAAAAATAAGCTTTTTAAGAATCGGAATAAAATCGATACCTAGAGTATTTGGCTTGATTTGAATGGCTGGCCCATTTTTAAATTAGAAAATTGCTACCCTAGACAATGATTTTTCCTAATTTATTTCGGTAAAAAAAAAAAAAATAAGCAGCGATTTTGATTAAATTTTTTATAACTTTTTTTTACATCGTTGCCAAAGACTGTGAGTTCGATTCAAATTTTGAAAAATACACATATAACATTTGGATCAGCCCAATTCAAGTTGATCCAACATCGCTACCCAAGGTAGTGATTTCATCCGAACCTGCTAAAACTAGTTTTTGAAAATATTTTGGTACAAAACCTATTTTTTAAATTATTTTTAAAAAAGACCCCATTCATCCATTTCTATGTGGTCTAGTTTCACTACTCAATAGTCAGTACATTATTGTAAATAGTCTGTAAATTAAAATAAAAAAGTGTATAAAGCCGGAGTATAAATTAAGGAACCAAAAAATTGGCGACTTCAATGATTCCTCATATACTTCGTATAATAAATGGAGTAAGGATGGAATTTTATTCATGATTTTAAGCAAAACCTGCTCTTCTCTTCTTTATTACAAGTAGATTTTATTTTTAGAACGTACAAATACAACATAAAACATACTCCGTACTCCATAGTTGACACACATGTTAACCTTGATAGGCTGGATTCAGCTCAGCTAGGCTGCAAATGCTCCTCCATGCGAGAGGAAGCTGCCCCAATTAAAAGGCTTTTGATTGTAGCAATCAAGGTTGTCTCCATAGCTAACATTAAGGATGTCACAATAACGCTTGTAATATCCAATTCGATTTTCAACACGGGTGTCTGGCCCTGGAATGTTACACTCAAGACCACCGTTGATTATATTTATGGTTACACCATAACCCGGTATCCGACCGGCGGAGATATCATCGGGAGTTGGTACCCAGTTCCCGGTTATGACGTCGTGGCAAGATGGCTTGGGTGACTGGGGTGTCATCCAAAACCAAATGGCTGTTTTGAACGCAATAATAGGCTCATTTTCTACAAGGTCTGGGTCAGAAAGAAGTGGCAAGTTTAGTCCCACTCCAGCTTGTCCATAATTGTAGTTGCTGCAAACCATACAATTCATAAAAGAAGACACTTTAGATTAGCATCAGATAATTCTAGCAATGTGTAACAAATTCTAGGCTATTGTAGAAAGGTGCAGATTAAATTATGAGGCATACTAGGAAAGCTGAATGGGTCCGCGACCATAGTACTTCTTGCCAGGAACACAAGGCCATTCATTTGAGGGAACACAATAGTCGTTTGCTGTATCTTCTTTCTTGAAACAATACCCCCATGCATATGGTCCATCTTCTGCAGTTGGCCACCCCCCTTTTTACAATTCGCAAATCATCCAGTTAGCTTAATTACTTATGGATGGAGTATACCATTAAAATTGAAGGGGCCATGCAAAATAATTATCATCCATGGATATGATGCGAAATTCCTTATAGATATATGACTGGTAATATTTTTGTTATTATTCTTATTCTTATTATTTTTGCAATCATTCAGTATAAAAGCTGCATACTACTACGCATTAATATAAAAAGTACATGCTATACATAATAATAATAATAATAAATAATTGTGACAAATAAAGGAATCATAAGAAGCTAAGCGTACCATTGGTTTCTTGAGAGGTCTGGCCAAAGAAAGCAGCAAGTTCCCTCTTCCTAGTGTCGATGTCCCCAGTATTACAGAACTCAGGAAATGAAGTCGCAGCAGTAATGAAATCATAGTAAGTATAAAACCCAACAGCATGGCACCGAGGATCATTCCGACGCTTAAGCATTTCCTCGAACAAATCTTCGGTAAATATGTCAGTGATAGGACTCGGAGGCATGGGTGGAGGAGGTGGTGGAGGCGGCGTAGGAGGTGAAGGGACGGGACATTGGCTTTGACAATTACCTTCACCACAATAGGCGTCACTGGTGCCACACCACCCATGAGTGCTACAACAATAGCCTTCCGTGCAGTTAAACTTAAAATCCACTTGTGAGCCACATTGTTCTGCTTCACCTTGATCTAGCAAGAGGACCAAAGTGAATAGTATTGCAATTACTACTAACTTCGATTTTATTTTAATTGACATCGTTATATTTTCTTTATTATATGTATTTATGCCGATGATGAGAATTTAGGGTTGGGAATTCGAGTGAATTTATAGAAGCTCGTCTTTCGGCCACGCCTATTACTCCCTTTTCTCTTGAGTTGCTATATTTAACTTTTCACAGTATCCAATACACAATTTAAAATGATTTTTCTTCAAATTCGTAAGATAAAAAAATATAAGAAATTGATATACTAAAAATTTACATAAAGATACGTATATTCAATAAGATCCAACTTGAATATATTATTTGTTATAATATAATTAGAATTTATGGTTAAAGTTTATAAAGTTTGACTCTCAAAATACAAATATAGCAAGTAAAAAGATGGAGGGAATATATCATTATTATCTAATCACATTATTTACGTGTTCGCATGTCTTTTTGCCTTTTGTTATTGGCTTTGTCTAGTCAATTTCATTATTTACACTAATAATTCGGGTGCTTTTTATTTTTTATATTTTAATTGGTCCCCTCTCATAGGTGTCATATGTCAAAAACGTGGGAATTAACCTTGAATTAAAAAATAAGATGATAAGATTATTCTTGAATAATATTATACGGTGCAAAAGACAGTATTGCACATGTGTGCTTATTAAGTTGAGTTACTCGTGAGCTACTCAAACTCGACTCGGTTAAAACTCAGTCAAAGCTCGACTCGATAAGTTAATGAGCCAAGTCGAGTATATCAAACTCGACTCGAAAGCTCACGAGAAACTCAAATTTTCATTTATAGTATATATTTATTAAAAAATATACTTAAAATATAAAATTGAAATAAATAAAAGATGGTTTGATATAAACCAAAAGTCCCACATTGGATTAAAAACAAATATGGTTGGAGAGAGTTATATATATAAAATCAAAGTCCCACATTGAAAAAAGTGATAGATTGTTTGAAGTAATTAGTATATATAAACCCAATAGTGTTTTCTACCTAAAACCAAATTAAGCTTATTAAAGCTAAAATTTAGCCTTCTACTTAGCCCAATCGGGGTATAAGTACTTAGGCCTATTAAACATTTAATCAAGCTAAAAATGAGTCGAGCTCGAGCTTGCATGAAACGAGCTCAAGTCGAGTTTGAGAATTGAGTTTTCGAGTCGAGCTCGAGCTTCAGTTTTATAGCTCACGAGCTTTAGAGCTTAGCTCGAGTCGAGCTTAGCCAAATTTGAGCTCGACTTGGCTCATAAGCACCCCTGCTAGTTTTGCCCAATTATTTTGTCTATGTACACTATTATTAAAGCACAATGTTAATAGCCGAAAACGCACTAAGATGGAAAGGTTACTATGCCAGAAGAAGACGAAGGTAGCTAAGATGTCAATTTCGAACATAGAGAGAACATAGAATAATCCCATATATGATCCTAATCAATACGAAGAACCTGCATCATATACAAGCAATAATTTCAACCATGAAAGGGACTGCCAAGCACGAAGTCTCCACTCTATAAGACTACATGGACATCGAGGGGCCCTAGCTAGATGGGAGGTGGAAACTCGACGGCCAAAATAATAGCCGCATGGTCATAAAAGGAAATAGGAAGGTTCATAAGATAAGCATTAGGAAACTTCCAAGTCTCCAACACCAATCCCGAGATGCATAGGTCCCATCTAGGTGGTCGTTCATATGAAACATCCTCCATCACTAAGCCGGCCTTCAACGTTACTAGTAGAACTAAATAGAGGTACGAACTCACGGTGGACCGATGATGGAGTTGTATTCGTTATTTTGAGCAATCCATCAAATACATCCGTTAATATTTAGAAACAGACGACATGATTTAAATTATATCATATATTCATTTCTTTATGTTTTTCTTTCGTGACATCGGGTAAAACAAACATTAATACTGTAACAAGTTATATTATTGGGGCCATTCAAACCCTTAACACTTACGAGGCTATCAATATGAGTTTCACTCGCGTTTACAAACCGACTAATTAACAAAACATTAAAAGTTATTGAAATAACAATCCTTTTTCTTGTTGGCCCTTGATTAAAGAAAATGTCACGCACATTATAAACAATGATTGAGTGACCTTTGAAACTTTTAAGACAAAGAACGAACCAAATGTGCCGATAAGTATTTCACAAATTGGTTGCAAATACCTTGTGATCAATCAGAGTTACTCACACGCATTCGGAGTCATTTTTTGTGACTTAATGCCCTCTTGAACAATTACACAGAGTTTTTCCTTAGAACCTAAGAAATTTAAGCACGTTAACATGCTATGAACTCCCAAAATTTTCATTTGGAAAGCATTCTTTAGATAAGGAATTTTGAGAGTAATGATAATATAAATCATTGCAAATCGAAAATGAGAATTAACAAAAGTTGCATCGAACTTTGATCTTTAAAATCAAAACAAACAACTAAATCCCGAGAAACCCAAATATTTCGCCCATACACACTTAAAGAAAAGGGTGACTCTAATGGAGATTCTATAAACAATAGATCCACAACCCTCTTGCTTAGACACATATCTTGACAACTAACAAGGACCAAGAACAATAATAATTTTGCCAAAAAAAAGAACATTAATAAGGTCCCCTAAGACTACTTCAACAATGATTGGGACAAACCCAATTCCTAATTCTAATTCTAATTCTAATTCTTGAAGGGCATTATTTGAGCAAATACGCTCGAGAGACAAGCCTTCTACGTTCACAAAAGATAACAATCAAACCAAACAAAGTAAACTTATTAAGTGAAATACTAGCTAAACCTAAATAACGAAATCTTAAACTAATAAAACAAAAGGAACAACCTAACCCCAAGGAGGAACACCAAATTCCTCTAAACCAATACCAAACCAAAAATCATAATCCACTCTTTACCTTTACCGTCAAGATCAGAGATTTTCGAAAATGGAAGATAGCGGTGAATGCTAGCTTCAGTATTGGACAATCAGATCGGAATCCTTCTTAGCTAACCTAGCACTTCCAATCCCAAATAAAAAACCATAACCCTAATTTTACTTGTATCAATAATTTGACATTGGCATCGTCCAGGATAGCTTTAGAAAATAAATACCAATATAAGTTTATAACATTATAAGAATGAATCCTCCTTATTTAGGAAAAGATGGGATTTGAATTGTGAGCAACCACCAAAGGAAACCAGTGGAGTTAGACAGCCAAGACTCACCGAAATTGTTGAACGGCAATGACCTAGACAGCCAAATACTCACTGGAATCATTGAATGGCGACGAACTAGACAGTCAAATACTCGTTGGAAGCTTGGGGTGGTTGACGATTAACTGAACATATAGCTTTGAACAGAAGAGCCACCTAGACCGCACTAGATGCAAACAATAGAGGCAAAAGACCTAACTCGCTAGCAACCGAATTGATGTGGGGTGAATCACCGGCGAGTTGTGAAGATGGGTTTCTTTTTGTTTTACATATAGCAATTGCATTCAAACACTGAAAGTCATTAACTTGTAATCAAACGTACTCATACCCCACAAGCCCAAACATTTTTAGCAACCAATTAGATGGAACTTTTTTTATTTTTAAGCCAAAAAAAATTAAAATTTCGAAAAATAAGTTACGGTTTAAAATAATTTCAAAAATAAGTCAATTTAAGGTTCGGATATAAAACGCTGCCCTGGACAGCGTTATACTTAATGAAGAAACGCTACCCAGGGCAGCGATATGCATGGGCATGATTTTAGGGTAAAATTGTGGGCCAAAAGAAAACGCTGCCTAGGGCAGCGTTACACTTCAATTAAAAACGCTGACAAGGGCAACGTTTTTCTTTGGAATATTTTCAGAGTCAGTGTAGAGGCCAGGGAATCAGCGCAGAAGAAATCGCTGCCTCGGGCAGCGTTATTACTAATAAATGAATCGCTGCCCTGGGCAGCGATTTCATTGAAGCCAGTTTTTTTTTTCTTTTTCTCCCTTCTTCTTCCCCATTTCCCTCTTCTTCCTCCCATTTCTCCTGCGCTTCACCTCTGCTCGTGCCTCCCCTCTTCGAATAATCCTCCCAAATTCTTCCATTTTCCTCCCAAATTCTTCCATTTCTTTCCATTTCACAAGGTATGTTCTTTATTTTGAGGAATTTTAAGTTTTTATCATGTATTTTATTTTTTCATTTCATGTTTTATTTATTTCGTTTTTTTTATTTGAAATTATGAGTTGTGTTATATTATTTTTTACAATTTCTTGAATTAATTTTTTTATGTTAATTTCGTGAATTAATTTTTGGTATGTTATGAGTTATGGTATGTTATTTTTGGTAATTATTATTGATATTTTGGTAGTGTATATGTTTTATTATTTTAGTTTAGGTATTGATATGGATTTGGTTAAGTAGACTTTTATTTAGGTTAGTAAACCATAAATTAGGTTAGTATATTAATTTAGGTGAGTTTATTGATTAAGGTTAGTTAATTAGATTTGTTTAATATTTAGGTTAGTAATTAGTATAGATTATTTTATTAATTTTGTTTAGTTTATTAAAATAGGATAGTTTATTAGAGTAGATTACGTAATTAATTTATTATAGTAGATTAATTTAGGTTAATGTAGATTAGTTAATTAAGTAAGGTTAATTAATTAAAATTAGCTTATTAAGTAAGGTTAGTTATGTTAGTTAATTAATGAAGTTTAGTTTATTAGATTGGTTTATTTTATTAACTTAGTATATTTAGGTTAATTTAGTATATTTTATTAGGCTAGTATATTTAGGTTAATTAAGTAAGGTTAATTGTAGTAGTTAATTAATTAAGTTTAGTTTACTAGATTAGTTTAATAAGTAAGGTTAGATTACTAGGTTAGTTTATTACTTATGGTTAGTGTATTAATTTAGATTAGTTTATTAGGTTAGTACATTAAGTAAGGGTAGTTTACTAAATTAGTTTATTTCCTTATGTTAATATATTTAGGTTAATTTAGTTTATTTTATTAGGTGCTTATATTTAGGTTAATTAGGTAAGGTTAATTAAGTAAGGTTAACTAGGTTAGTTAATTAATTAATTAAGATTAGTTTAATAGGTAAGGTTAGATTATTAGGTTAGTTTATTAATTATGGTTAGTGTATTAATTTAGATTAGTTTATTAGGTTAGTATATTAAGTAAGGTTAGTCTACTAAATTAGTTTATTTCCATACGTTAATATATTTAGGTTAATTTAGTTTACTTTATTAGGTGCTTATATTTAGGTTAATTAGGTAAGGTTAATTAAGTAAGGTTAACTAGGTTAGTTAATTAATTAATTAAGATTAGTTTAATAGGTAAGGTTAGATTATTAGGTAGTTTATTAATTATGGTTAGTGTATTAATTTAGATTAGTTTATTAGATTAGTACATTAAGTAAGGTTAGTCTACTAAATTAGTTTATTTCCTTACATTAATATATTTAGGTTAATTTAGTTTATTTTATTAGGTGCTTATATTTAGGTTAATTAGGTATGGTTAATTAAGTAAGGTTAACTAGGTTAGTTAAATAATTAATTAAGATTAGTTTAATAGGTAAGGTTAGATTATTAGGTTAGTTTATTAATTATAGTTAGTGTATTAATTTAGATTAGTTTATTAGGTTAGTACATTAAGTAAGGTTAGTCTACTAAATTAGTTTATTTCCTTATGTTAATATATTTAGGTTAATTTAGTTTACTTTATTAGGTGCTTATATTTAGGTTAATTAGGTAAGGTTAATTAAGTAAGGTTAACTAGGTTAGTTAATTAATTAATTAAGATTAGTTTATTGTATATTACATTCTTGAATATCATTAAATAGTTTTCGTTGTTGTAGGCTTCATGAATACAAATGTATACCCATTGTTATGTCGATGGGGTGGAACATTGGTAGAACAAGATAATACGGTTGGGTATGATGGTGGAAAGTGTAGACCTATCGTAATTAGTGGTGAGAACAACTTCTCTAATATTGTTGACATGATCTTTAGTTTGTATGGGTTTGATAGACGGTTGGTGGAACTGAAATTGAGAATGAAGTATCCTACTGGGCCGTCGACATGTATGGCATTGCCGTTCAATGATGACTATGCTGTTAAAGTATTATGGGTGTGTATTCAAAATTATCCACAATCTGGCATTGAAATATATGTCAATCTAGTACTCTTACCATTACTGGTTTAATGGACATCTTATCTCAACATCAGCCTTTTTCAATCATTCCATCCACAAGTCAAATTCACGATGATAACTCAGAACTAGCTACTTCTCGGGTGAATCCATTAAACAGTACGCTTCTCAGAGATGGGTTTGGAAATTACCTTTATGGAGAAAGGACTGGACAATCTAAGGAAGGAGTAGAAAAAGAGGAAGTAGATGAGGAAGCGGAGGGGGAAGAAGATGCAGAAGACGGGGAGCCCGTTAACCTAGAAGAAGAGGATGACGGTCATTTGAACATAGAGCTAGAAGTCGGGACTGGATCGAAGGCCAACGAGATTGTAGTTGAATCTAACATTCCTTATTACAATAGCATGTTAGAGTATGAAGAGGAAGACAATTGGACGATGATAGGCCCACCATGTGGTGTCGATAATGAATACGTTAAGGGAATGGAGTTCACTAATGAGAGAGCTCATTGAAGCTGTCAAGATGTATAGCCTTAAGTCAAATACATCGTATCGGTGTCGAACGTCGAACACTAGTGTGTTGAAGCTGGTTTGTAGTAATAAATGTGGTTGGAGACTACGTGCTAGGCAGAAGAGTACCTTACTTTCATTTTGGTGCATAACAACATACAAAGGTCCACACGCTTCGTCCTGTATCAGTGACAGTCAGAACCGAGGAGTTCGTCATCTTAGTGCATCACTAATCGGCAATTTTGTAAAGGATTATGTTAGAGATGATCCCACATTGAAAGTTGCCGTAATTATAGAGAAGGTGGGTGGGCGATTCCACCACACCGTATTGTATATGAAAGCATGGTACGGTAAGCAAGTCGCTATAGCAGAAATTTACGGTAACTGGGAGTCCTCTTATGAACGGTTGCCTCGTATTATGCAATCACTAATGGATACTCATCCTGGGATGGCCGTTGAGTGATGTTACAAATCAGAGGGTCCGGGTTATAGGGTGTTCCAGCGGTTATTTTGGTCATTCAAACCGTATATAGAAGGGTTTAAGCACGCACTTCCCCTGATTGTCATCGACGGTACGCATTTGTATGGAAAATACATGGGTAAGATGCTTATAGCAATAGGGGTTGATGGGAATAATCAACTATTCCCCATTGCTTTTGCTCTCGTCGAGGATGAGAACGGAGAGAGTTGGAGCTGGTTCATGGCATGCATCAGACATCGTGTTACGAGTATAAGGGGTTTATGTGTATTATCTGATCGTCACCCGGGTATTATTCAGGCTATGAATGATGTTCATAGTGGATGGACGCCGCCAGACGCATTTCACGGATTCTGCATTCGTCATGTTGCTTCGAATTTGAACACCCACGTCAAGAATACCTTAGTGAAGAAAGCATTCATTAGAGCTGCTTTCCAGCGGAAAACTTCGAAGGTCGACAAAGCCATCAGACGAATTGCTCAGGTCTCCCCTGACGCAGCTGAATATATCCAAGACATGTCAATTGAGAAATGGCCAATTGCCTACGATGGAGGACATAGATACGGATATGCGACAACGAACATGGCTGAAGTGTTTAACGGCATCATTAAGGGAGTTAGATTTCTCCCAGTTTCAGCAATAGTTGAGTTGACATTCTACAGAGTGAACAAGTGGTTCATTCACAAACGAGAGATAGGTATAGAACACGTAGCAGCAACCCAACCCTATACTCATTATGTACAGCAGAGGATTGAAGTTAACGGAAGTAAGGCTAGATTCCACAATGTAGTGCCGTATGACATTGGGAGCAGCGTATACGAAGTGACAAGTGGCCGAGGTGAAAGGTTGGCACGTAAGGGAGGGAAACGTTACATGGTACGTTTCGCTTACGGGACATGCACGTGCAACAAGGTTCAAGTATATCACTACCCTTGTTCGCATGTGTTGGTCGTGTGTCGTCAGTATCACGTTTCCGAGGCACCATTCGTTGATCTCATTTCCATAGTGTGGCATACATGCGCACGTACCAGCCTCAATTCCACCCACTTATTGATGACACGGTGTGGAGAGCATTTATAGGACCACGAGTTATTGCTGATGAGACTCGAGTTCGGGCTAGGGGTCGTCCACGATCTAAAAGGTTACGAAATGAGATGGACGACAACATAGACTGAGGAGTCACATGCAGTGTTTATCACGGAGTTGGACATAATAGAAGAAGTTGTACGCAGAGACGAGCAGTAGTATAGAATGTTAGGGTTTTCTATTTTGTACTCTTTAGCCCATATGTACTAGGTTCTTTTATGTTATGAACATTCCCACTCTTTATGTTATGTTTTGCACATTCCGAATATAGAATCTTTTATGCACATTTTGTACTCTGTTATGTTAGATTTACAAGATATGGAACCAGGCCTAGTAGACCCGTCTATTCTTAGGCTGCAGCAGACGCATCGTTCCCATGCGCTATGGAATGGAACGTTGGATAGTGCGTCTACGCTTTACACTCGCCACCACTCCTTTGAGTGGCCTGTGGATGAGAGAGTACTCCGGTATGTTTGACGTGACGGGTTATATAGGATCCATAGGTTACGGTCGCTGTGAATCGACCGTGGCCTTGTCACGGCCTTGGTTGAGAGGTGGAGGCAGGAGACACACACCTTCCACCTACCTGTTGGGGAGGCCACGATCACCTTACGAGATGTGTGCATCCTCACACGACTACCGGTGACGGGTAGGGCAGTGTCTGGACCTAGTCCCGCACCATACGCCATGACGATGCTCCGAATGTTTGGAGTTTCTCCACCAGAGGGTACCGTGGTGGGGTCCACTATGAGATTCAGTTGGCTGCATGATAATTTCGCCCATCTCCTGCCTGCGAACGCCAGTGAGATGGATATTTTGAGGTACGCCAGGATGTATAGTTGGGTCCTCGTTTCTTGTGTACTTTTTGCGGATAAGTCAGGGAACGAGGTGCAACTTATATACTTGAATCTGTTCGACCGACCTTGGGATAGTGTAGCCAGTTACAGCTGGGGCAGCGCGGCTCTATCTTACTTGTACCGGATGATGTGTCGGGCTTCTCGAGTTCGACGGGGTCGGGCAGCAATTGAGATAGTTGGGCCACTAGTCATTCTCCAGGTATGCATGTTCGTTTGTTAATTTATGTTAACCGTACAGAATTATGCAACTAACTCATTCCATTTATTTCAATTACACAGCTTTGGGCGTGGGAGCATCACACCGTCTGTCGTCCGACCATACCCATACGACGCAGATGAGCTCAGGAGGGAGCTTAGAAGGTTCACATTTACGTCGAACCGGGCCGAGCTGGAGATGGAGAGCCGTACGGAACAAGATGGCTAATCGATCGTCTTACTCGCGTTCACCTCGCGACTGGGGTGAACTCTCTGCGAGATTTATTAGATAGGATGACAGATGAGCAGGTACTATTCCAACTCATTAGTAATTCGTACATATATTTTAAATGGATTTATTGTCATATTCTAATGTTGAACTGTCATTTATAAACAGATGGTATGTGATCCGTATCCCGAAGATGAGGGTGAAGAGGACGAGTGGCGTGTTATTTCGCCGCTCGTATGTTTTGAGTGTGTTGAGTTCCATTTGCCGATACGAGTTATGCGGCAATATGGATCGCGCCAGGTCATTCCCCCACCTGTTGACACGAGCGAAGACTTACACAAGGTGGACCGACGCGGGAAGGCTGAAGTCGATTGGTCGGACCATCACCGACAATTTATCGACGCGTGGGATAGGCCTTTACAGTCCGTAGTCCAAGTCGATCCGTTTGAGGGAGTTATGGACTACTTTGATCCATACTTGGTATGGTATCGACGTATCACCAGACAGTTCATCAGCCCTTTCTTTCGGCCGCCTGTGCCACATTTCTCTCCTGCAACAGTGCCGTTACACATCGTGGTGAGATTTCTAGTCAATTTAATTGTTCAAATTTATTTATATAGTACACAACTAACGTCATTTGTATTTCTTCTTTCTCATGTAGACTGAGGAGCTGTTGCATATTCGTGACTACGTTCACGACTCCAAAGACTTGTGTCCTCCCATGGCGGACCATGTGTACGGTCTCGTCCAGGAGAGCATGGAGAGGATACGGCTGCCTTACCGACTTTAGGCGTATCCATTACAGTCGAGTTGCGACGCATCCACCCCCGCTACACCCTTCACTATGCCGGAGACCCTTGCTATCGAGATGTTCAGTCAACATTACACTCAAGGTCAGTCTTCGTCATCGGCTTACACATCTCCAGAGGCCCCATTTGCACACCATCCACCTTGGACCCAGCAAACACAAACTCAGAGTTCGTATCCTCATTTGGACATCATTTTCGAGGAGCAAACTCCGGGTCCAGACTCTTAGAGCTTATTCAGTTTTCATTATGTTAATTTAATACCAATTTGTAATGTATATAACTAAAACTTAGTTTCAAACATTATACAGTTTGAATTTAAAACTTCATAATTTGTTATGACCTTCTTCCCAATCTGTGTTTATTTCGATACTTATTATTAGAATTTGTCTATTCATATTTGAATTCATACGTATTTAAACATTGATGGAAAATTATATACTGTATTTAATACGTATTAATAATTTACGGCATTTAAAAAAAATATTCAATTAGGAAAACGCTGCCTGGGGCAGCGTTCTAGTTTAAAGAAAATTGCTGCCTAGGGCAGCGTTCTAGTTCAAAGTTTTTCTCTCAACTAGAACGCTGCCCTAGGCAGCGTTTTTCTTTCAACTAGAACGCTGCTCCAGGCAGCGTTTTCCTAATTGCACATCCCCTAAAACCCAGCCCCATACAAAACGCTGCCCTGGGTAGCGTTTTTGTCCTATCTAAAATGCTGCCCCAGGCAGCGTTTTATTTCTGAAGCTAAATTTGCTTATTTTTGAAATTATTTTAAATAGTAACTTATTTTTCGAAATTTTAATTTTTTTTGGCTTAAAAATACAAAAAGTTCCAATTAGATGCCTTAAAATATTTACACACAGAAGATAAATGGAGTAACAACGGAGTTTTATTCAGCTTTTTATTCATCAACAACACGTACAAGTACAATGATTATTGGAATGGAGAAGGAAACATATGACATAACTTAAACCTGACCATAGATAGAGAAAGCACCACCTTATCCTTTCTTAGCTACATATACATACAGATCAGGTTTTGATTTTTGAACGTACAAATGCAATAATGTTACATACTTCATACTCCGTTGTAAAATAGATGTTTGTAAATAGGATACAGCTAGGCTGCAAATGCTCCTCCATGCGAGAGGAAGCTGCCCGAATTAAAAGGCTTTTGATTGTAGCAATCAAGGTTGTCTCCGTAGCTGACATTAAGGATGTCACAAAAATGTTTGTAATATCCAATTCGATTTTCAACGCGGTCGTCTGGCCCTAGAATGTTACATTCAAGACCACCGTTGATTATATTTGTGGTTGCACCGTAACCTGGCACCCGACCGGCGGCTATATCCGCGGGAGTTGGTACCCATTTCCCGGTCATGACGTCGTGGCAAGATGGCTTGGGTGACTGGGGTGTCATCCAAAACCAAATGGCCGTTTTGAACGCAATTAAAGCGTCATTTTCTACAAGATCTGGATCAGAAAGAAGTGGCAAGTCTAGTCCCTCTCCAGCTTGTCCATAATTGTAGTTGCTGCAAACCATACATTTCACAAAAGAAGATACTTTAGATTAGCATCGGATAATTCTAGCAATGTGTAACAAATCTAAAAGTTCGAAGTGCTCTAGGATATTGTAATATGGTACGTGCAGATTAAATAATGAGACATACTATGAAAGCTGAATAGGCCCGCGACCATAGTACTTCTTGCCTGGAACACAAGGCCATTCATTCGACGCCTCACAGTAATCTTCTGTGGTATCTTCTTTCTTGTAACAATACCCCCATGCATATTCTCCATCTTCTGCACCTTTCCATCCCCCTTTTTTACAATTTGCAAATCAAAAAGTTAGCTTAATTAGTTATGGATGGAGTATACATACCATTAAAATTGAAGGGGGCCTGCAAAATAATTTGCATGCTGCATGCGAAATTCCTTATATAAATATATATGACTGGTAAGATTTTTGTTATTATTCTTATTATTCTTATTATTAATATTATTATCATTTTTGCATTCATTCATTATAAAAGCTGCATACTACGCATTAAAATAAAAAGTACATGCTATATATACATATATAATGATAAATGGTGACAAATAAAGGAATCATAAGAAGCTAAACGTACCATTGGTTTCATGAGAGGTCTGGCCAAAGAAAGCAGCAAGTTCCGTCTTCCTAGTCTCGATGTCCCCAGTATTACAGAACTCAGGAAATAAAGTGGCAGCAGTAATGAAATCATAGTAAGTATAAAACCCAGCTGCAGGGCACCGAAAGTCATTCCGACGCTTAAGCATTTCATTGAACAAATCTTCGGAAATTATGTCAGCTAGGGGACTCGGAGGCAAGGGAGGCGGAGGTGGCGTAGGAGGTGAAGGGACGGGACATTGGCTTTGACAATTACCTTCACCACAATAGGCGTCACTGGTGCCACACCACCCATGAGTGCTACAACAATAGCCTTCCGTACAGTTAAACTTAAAATCCACTTGTGAGCCACATTGTTCTGCTTCACCTTGATCTAGCAAGAGGACCAAAGTGAATATTATTACTCCTACTACTATCCTAGCTTTGATTTTCATCAACATTTTTTTTTCTTGCTTGATCTGTTTGAATGAGAAATTAGAGGTGGAAATTCGAGTGAATTTATAGAGTGTTTATGGCCATGCATGCAAATCAGCAATGATCACGTTTTATAAATGTTCATACGTCTTTTCTTTTTGGCTGTTCACTACAACCTTAATTACGTAAAGAATTGCGCCATTTACACGAAATAATTGAGATTCCTTCTTGTTGTATTGGATTGGTCCCTCACTCGTGGCTCAGGTAGTCAGGTGTCGTAAAGATTTGAAGAAATCTTGAATTTTTATTTATACCTATTGTCCAATTATTTGGTATGTGTATTTAGAGAATATGTGGTATAATTTTTTTTAAGGATTAAAATTGAAATTAAATAACATTATCATTATCTAGTGTTTGGCAAAAGAGATAAGAAAACATTTCTTCCCACAAGTCTTATGATGTCATTTTCGGCCCATAAGAATGATTATAACCATCTATTTAATATATAAATAGTCACTTCAACTATTATACAAAATATCTACTACTAGGTCTTTAAATCAATATCTATTCTTTAGAGGCCGAATATAGGACAATGATAGATCCCTTACCTAGGGATGACAATTCAATTCGAATCCGATTCAACTCCGATCCAATCTAAAGGAAAAGTTCCGATCTAAACCTGTTTAAGAAAACTCCGAGTCCGATAAAAAATGTCTGAATCTGAATAGAAGATAGATCGAACTTGGATCTTGTACTACATCCGACAAAATATGATCCAAATCCGACCCGAATAAAATCCGACTCATTTTGAAATTTTTTATTTTTTATTTATAATTTATATAAAAATATTAATTGATTATGTCTAACTTAAGTTCAACTTTTGGTTCAACTTTTGATTTATCGAAATATAACAAAGGGTCAACGGAGGTCCGATGGATTGCATCAAATTTGGAGGTCCAATGGATCGAATTGGGTCGGATTTGGACTCTATGATTTCAAACTCGGATTTAGATTTGGATCTAAAATGAAGATTCGAAAATTATGTAGATTAGAGTCGAATTTTACTAGGTCTGAACAATTGCCATTCCTACCCTTACCTCATCATATGAGATATGACCCTAGTAAGCAGTGGCACCTTTAGTTCAATTTCATACATTTTTAAATAATATCTCAAATATAGTATACAACCTTTAAAATTCGGTAGCAAGGGAGCTAGCTCACGAGATGTAAGGCTGAATACAGCTTACACCGTATCGAGGCTTGTTTACAATAATGAGTGACAATAAAATATCAATAGCCAACAATAACACCCTATAGAGACCTTTACCACTCCATTACTTTTACCAGATCCAATGACTATGTAAACAGGGCATTCCACCAAACTATTTTAAGAGATCCATCTAAAGATAATAACTACGGATTCTGAACTTTGAACAAGCTACACCCTACATCTCACCAAAAGACCATCCACCAATCCCAAAGTATAATGACCACAAACAACATAAACCTGCAGTTTTTTCCTACTGTACTTCATAAAAGATTACATAAAACAACTGAAAGTTGACCCTGCTGATGTAATGCTCTGCTAAATTAAACTCATTAACAGAGAACAACTCCATGCTTTATGACCTTTTTAGTCCTTTGTAGCTCCAGAATTGGAATCTGATGCATTTTCTTTGGGTAATGGCATAGATGGTCTCAATTTGAAATCACCAGAAAACTGAGACTGCTGGGTCGGTTCTTGATGCTGCAACTGTTGCTGCTGGAGCTGATGCAGTTGGTGCTGCTGATACTGGTGCTGCTGCTGCTTCTGAGAATGAATCTGTAGCTGTTGAAACTGTTGAGCTGTTATCAGAGTATGCATTGCCTGGCTGTTCGGGTAGAACGGCTGATTGGCTGCAAAGGAAGCAGGGAAATTCATCATAGGTCCACCATTGGAAATAGCTTGACCAGTCACCATTTTCAAATGCTGAATCTCTTCTTTCAGCGCTTCATTCAATGCTGCATAGCACAATAATAAAAACAAGATGCCGTCAGAAAAACAGAATAAAAAAGCAATGAAATACAACTCCAGCAATTGATAGGTATCGTTATTAGTATGGCAGTTCATAAATTCAAAATTAACCACCAACACCCCGATCATCAGATGTATGAAGGCTCAGAGTAAAAGTTCCATCACAACCTTATATGCGAGTATTTGGTTTGGGACTAGGGGATCAATGGAAGGAAAGAAATAGACTTGTTAACTAAAAATCTGAATTAATAGAAGGGTAGACTTTCATATCTCCATGAATCAAATGCCTCCCTCAACCCCCTGTTTTATGGTATATCCATCTCCTTCCCTCCCTCAACACCACCCATCCTTCTCTTCCTCGTGATCATTATAAATATTAACTCCACACTCTAGCTCATTTGTGTAGTAACTCTTCCACAAACAAGACAACTTGCCCAGTAAAGAGAATACAAATTTTAGGTCAAAGCCAAGAATGAGATGGATTTCCCCTTTGTAAAACTGGGGTGAGTATTCAGATTGAAGAGGCATTTAGGGGTGAGCAGGTGACAACCAGAAAGGACTGACCATAGATGGACAACTCTTGACAACCTTCATTCTCCTCGTCACTTGGGTTTTAGGAGTAAGATCCATATCTAGTGCCCATGAATGACAGAGTCAACGGGGTCCATGGTCTGATCTTTAAATTTGCCTTACCTCATTAGCAATCATGCCAACAGCCCAACATCTAGTAAGGCAAATAAAGGATTGAACAAGTCTGAGCAGAAGAATAGATCCTATTGACACAAAATCCTAGAAGAAGTTGTATTGCGTTAATCACGTGTGATAATACAAGTCAAAATGCCAGAGAATGGTCGCTATATCCTTGTCTCTTACTTAGGAATATACTCATAAATAGGGGTGGCAAATGGATTAGGTCGGGTCGAGTTCGGGTCAGCTATCCCCCAACCCAAACTTGATCCATTTAAGTTTTCGGGTTGAAAACTCTAACCCGAACCTAACCCATTTAATTTCAAGTCGGATTCGTGTCAATCCATTTAAGTTTTTGTATCGAAAATTTCAACCCTACCCGCTATTTCCGGGTCGGGTTCGAGTCAGTTTTTTCCACCCCCGATATGTGGTTATTCAATAGAGTGGCTGAAGAAAAAGAGAACGTTTAGAATTGAGATGAAATGGCTAACAAGTTGACATTAAAAGTTTAATTTTCTTTTAGTGTTTTAATTTGGGCTTGGATTTTAGGCAGAATGAGTGACTGGCCAAGTAATTTTTTTTAATCTACTCAATATAGTTTGGTTATAAGGTCGGGTTCAGGTTGACCCGACCTGATTTTGACCCGAAAATAGTTTCGGGTTACATGGGTCATTTTCGGGTTGAAAATTCCAACCTTAACCTAACCCATTTAATTTCGGTTCGGGTTCGTGTCAACCCATTTAAGTTTTCATGTCAGAAATCTCAACCCTAACCCGCTATTTTCGAGTCGGGTTCGTGTTGGGTTTTCAGGTCGGGTCAATTTTTGCCACCCCTACTCATAAACACATATCATTCAAGACACAAGTCAAAATGCCAGAGAATGGTCGCTATATCCTTATCTTCACATGCTGCTATTATGGAAAGCTTTCACTAGAAACTGCAAGGTTCATTTTGCAGAAAAACCTATAGAAACTCTATAAAAGACTCCTGACTTTGGAAAAACCACAATAGAACAAAGTTAATACCATAATCTAATAGATAAATTTTTACAAAATAAGATCTGCTTCTTGAAGTCCAGAACTATGACACTATAGATAAAGAAAGCATTTAGCAGAGAGGGGTTCTTACCATCCTGCAAATGAACTTGCTGCTCCATTGTTTGCAATCGCAGCTTTAACTCACTATTTTCAGCAGTAAGACCGTTCGTGTCTCTCTGCAGATGAATAACACAAGAGAAGAAAGAAAAAAGCATTAACTTGAAAGGAAGCATGTGAAGATAAAGAGTTAAAGATAGTTACAGTAAATGGAAAAAGTAGTGAAAAATGAAATGAGTAGATAGTATGACCAGTTGAAAGCTAGAAATAAATTAAACCTCTGCCTCTTGAGAAAAGTTACCCAAATGAACTATTACCTGCAGCAGGGTCAATTGAGCAGATAAAGAGGTTGCTTCAGTTTGCAATGTTTGGACTTTGTGCTCTAGCTCAGCTATGTATCTCATCTTTCTTTCCTTGGATCTTGCAGCTGACTGCCTATTTGCCCAGATTCTGCTCAAGCAAAATAAAGTAGAATCAACAACTTGCATAGAATAGTAAACAAATAGATAAGTTGGCTATGTTGCAATTGCTACAAAACTAAAGCACATCGTAGCCAGAAAAGATACTAAATGATTCATCCCCCAAGACTTCAGCATGATCATCAGAAGATTTTGCTCCAATAAAACCCCAGGCCCCCAGATACCAAAAATCTATGATCTACACAGAGTAGCATTACACAAGGAATGACAGTCACGTATAAATAGTGATCAATTGATCAGAAATCAGTATGGAAGGAATCCAACATAAATTAGAAACAGGTTATAGTTGACATCACAATACAAGCACTCTCCCCACCGTCCCACCTCTGAATTTTTTAAGTATCATACATCTAGGCTCTATCATATCAAAGGCAGATCATCAGTTGACACAATCATCAAAAACAAGACAACTTGATCTATTTTCAAAACAAAAAATTGAATGGATATGAAACCATAAGGGTGTCTTCCATCCTACTAAAGTCTTGATCAGTATAGTCTTATATAGAACAGATCCTTACACACAATAAAGAATATGGTCACAAAGTTGTATAATGTTATCTTTAGGCAACAAAAAATTGATTTCCCGCTTTACTATGATTCCAAGACCAAGAATTGATCTCCCCACCAATAGTTAAAAAGGATATCCTGATGGATCCCACCAGTTTAAAACATCTCATTATGAAATACATTTGGTGCAGAAACTATATCCTTGCACATAATAAAAATGTATATTCCACGGGAAACAAAAGAATAGAAATATAACCATTTCAAAGATAAAAAAAAATATAACAAGAATTGCCTTCAAAGCCCAATGAGACCCAAGAAGGTAAAAACATCTTGACGTAAATCTTAGAAAACCCTTACACTCCATAACTCCCATAGTAAAACATTCTTCTAGACTACGGTAGCCTGAGATGATTAGGCAAATAGAAAAAAAACCAAAAGGGGATGTAACTGTGAAACAAATGGGGTTAAAGCAACAGTATGCAGGGGAACAATGACTTGTAAACATTTAACAAGTCTTAACAAGCACTTTGTACATTATTGAAAATGGACAAATTTTAATGAAACCTTGCTTGAGTTTTAATCATGTCTTTCGGCATTGAGAAGATTTTTCTTTGCCGATCTGTTTGGTAATGGAGTAGAAGAACCAAGCATTGGATAAAATTAACTATGAGAATTGAAAATTAATATTCCCTTGGGACACAGATCATGAGAGGTCACGCCATGAAGCCAATACTGCCATTTATGACAAGGAATTTACAACAGTCGCCTTAAAAGGAAAACCTTTCACATTTTCCTTGGTACGTATGTTTGGGTAAGTAGAACGATGAACGGCTATGTCATATTTTACAGAGTTTATCTTAAATGAGGCACACGTTATGGATGGTTCAAAGAAGGTATCCAACTTTCTGTTAAAACACTTTTAACTCCACACGTTTATTTAGCAACTCGCTTTGCAAGGATTATCTCAAATACCCTACTTTGAGGACCGGAAATTGCATGAACCAAAACCCATAAAAAAAGAGTACATGCATGATTCATCACCCTATGCATTACAACTTCCAAGATGTAAAATTCATCATTTACAGTAAACATGAACAAATACCTGATTGAATCCTTTGGTAAAAAGAGCTGGTACCTGTGCGTTTTAGAGACTTTGAAGACTTTCAAATATATGTCAATAGCAATAGATATATAAAAATTCTGATAACCAATCACACTCCTTGATAATTCTCATGCTACCCAATTCTGTCAACATCATCCCACAAGCATTAACCACATTTTGGACAGTGCATTCTAAGTGCTATGTAATTATCACAACATATGGCCATCATAGTTCTAGTACCTCTAATTTACTAACAGACTCCTTAAAAATGCCTTCATTTCCATCTTTTCATGACATACTCCAACATCATCCACATAGCCTAAACTGTTCAATTCATGACATACACATAGCCTAAACTGTTCAATTCATGACATACTTGTATTAAAACTCTACAAAATTTGATCCAGGCCAAAAGATGCAAGCTTCCTAGAAGATGAACAGAACTGACACATGGATTGTATAACCCAGCTAGAGAAAAGTTGAAATTCACATCAAAAGAGTTCCATAAATTCCTTATAGGCTATAATTCGGTAATAAATTACCCAAAAATGAAATCCAAACCTAAAACTATCATCACATACAGACAATATCTCCCTAGAAACATTAGCAAGCTATGTACAGATCACCTCAACTTAGTTTCCTTCCATAATGTCATATCAAAAATAGAATGTCCACAACGTCCAACACCAACTCCTTCATTTTGTTTCCATCCCCCCAGCCAATCCCCTGTTCTAGCTTTTCTATCTACATATCCTGTGATGGTAATAGTCCCTTAATATACAATTCAATGGAAATATAATTACAAGAGACTAAATGGTGCAATGTTTACACTTTACCAAATATTCAAGAGCCAGAATATACTTCCTAAAAGAGCACATCTATTAATGTCTCTCTCCAAATTACAAGTATCATACAAGCCCAGTACAAGCTGGACCAACAAACCACAATCGTAAATTCCACACAACTTCAATGGCTATCAATAATGCACCATGTTCAAATCACAATCGTGTTCAATACCCAAACGGCATTCTAACATTCGTATATCCTAATGCTAAAGTTCTCAAAAAACAACTACATTTGCAAATTGCGCAATACAACATTCCTACCAACGAAACGACACAAAATAATTGAAAACATTACAATGGGGCATGAAATTCTCAACAGAAATTACCTCTTAGCGCGTTTAGGATCAATAAGAGCAAGCTCAGCTAGCTTAGCAGCAGACATAGCCTTCTTAGCATCAGCGTGAGAACCTTCCTCTCCCCCACCCACAAGCATCTCCGGCTTAATCGTCGTCGTCCCGTCCATCGACTGACTATGCTGGTGTCTCGCCCTCGGCCGTTCCCCCGACACCGCCCCCTTCCCGGCCCCACCAGACGACGTCTCCCCCACCTGAAACCCCGACGTCGCAGACGTGGCCGAATTCACCTTCTCCATATCAATGTACATCGAGAACAAATCCTCCTCCGTCTCGTCCGACAGTGACGGGCCGTCCGGCCCACCCCCGACAACTCCGAGATCACTGTCGAAGCTGATATCATCGGGAAGAGTGATAATCTCGGAATGCGCTCTCCTGTGACCCATGTTCTTGGGCGGGTTATCCGGCATTCGGCTCAAGTCATTGCTAATCGACGTCGTTTGCGACTGTTGCGCTGTGGAGGAAAGAGAAAATGGAGAGAACCTTCCCGTCGGCGGCAACCCGGCACCAGATAGCTTGTCCTTGTCCATTAACAGCGGGAATAAGAAACCCAAAAGAGTGGGAATATGAGGAACCTGGAAACCCTAGAAATCATCCAAATAGGGGGAAATAGAGATCTGAGAATCGGGGATTGATACCATAAAATTGAAGGGGAAAAGGTGGGAGAGAGATCTGTGATGTAATAAGGGATCGGAAGATTTGGGAAGGCAAAAAGAGTGGGAGATTACGTTGGCAAGATTCGACCTTTTTAGGAGACTTTCTGGAAAAGATGTTCGGGGGTGGATGGGCCCACCATTCGTCGTTTTAATGTTATGTACTATTATGCTTTCTATTTATGGTTTCAAATACAGAAATATTTGGTTAAAAGCAGGGACATTGAGACATAAACATACCACATACACTCGTACTGTCTCCCTCCTTTCTTTCCCAGTATAAAAATTAACTTTTTAAGATAAAACGAAAAATTCCCAAAATAATTTTTTTTTAAAATGGATTAATTCTTAAAAGATAACCCAAAATGAAAAATTAATAGATAAGTGATAAAAGAGTATTAATATTTAGATATACAATTCTGCATTTTGATTGTACAAATCACTTTAGTCCCTCATTTTATTATACACAGTAGATGCGCAATTTCTCTGTTTTGGATGTACAACCCAACTTAGTAGATGAGCAACTGATCAAGTGCCTTATTTGGATGTATAGATTATAAAATCATGCAAATATAAGAAGTCATGTGTCTGGAACAACGATTTTAATTAAACTGTTTATTGGATATGGTAGTGACAGGAATAGGTGTGAACTACTCCGCTATGACATAATCACCATCCTCATCCCCATCACTAATGTAAATAGTAGTCTTGACTTCCATCAAAGGGTAAGACTCTCTTGAAGACAAGCTACCCGCATTGGGCTCATTAAGGGCTGGAGAAAAGTCTTGATCGAAGTCATCTCATGAGAGCTAGGGCTAAGGCTTGAAGGATTGGAGCTACGATGACTAGACTCTGAAGTCTGAACTCTGAAGGCATAATTGGATACAAGAACTCGGCCTTCCGAAGATCATAAATGACCTGCTCAGGACTCAAAGTCCATGTTCCTTCTTGTCATTATATGTAGTATAATAAGGAGTTCTGTCTGGTAGGTTAACATTAGCGTACCTCTCCGAAACTAAACTATAATATAAGGTGGCGCATTACCATTGAGTGACAGGAGATTAGAACCCATGGATCTTTTGTGTGTAGTTTAATGAGTTTTACCATAGAGATAGTAGGAGTGCGTATATATAAGAAAATGTTGTAAATTGTATACGACTTTTTCTTTAAAATCTTTTCATATTTTTTGGGTTTTAATATGGTTTCAGATGAACACATTTAACTCATATTAAAATCGCCCTTGCTCATTATACACATCAACTAGAAAGAGTACTATAACAAATGCATCCTCGGCCTCTTTATTAAATCAATTCTTAAGTACACACTGAATGTACCAAATGTAAAACTTTATTTAATTTCTTCTCCCATTTCCACATCCTTCTGTGGCATCATAGTTAAATAACCTAGACTAGAGTTTACTGGAACTGGTTAAGGCATCTACATAAAAATAATTTATTAAGTGACTATACTTGATCAAAATCCCTACCCTAAGACCCAAAAAGGTTACAAGAATAATTTGGAGGTGTCTAATTGTGTATTTTCCCTAATTTTTAAGAGAGAGAGGATACCAAGAATATGAGAAATGAAGAATTCGTGAGTTGATAATGCATGAGTTGTTTGTTAGTTGATATTATTTTTTGGAGTGAATTTGTCTCGCTTTTACGCAACATGTTTCAACATACAACAAGTGAAATAATCAATTTAATGTCTCGCTTTTACGCATAGAAAAATACAATATATCCTAATGTCTATATTCTCTATTTTTAATACTACCTTTCCTTGCTTATTATTGGAAAAAAAATTCATTAAAAGCAAATTCAAATAATTCATAAATTATAAATTAAAATCACCAAATAATTCATAAATTATAAATGAAAATCACCAAATAATTTCAAAACAATAATTCAAGTAAAAACAAAAAATTCCAACCCGAATTAAATTAATTTTGAAAAGGTCAAACTACATTAACTTATTAATTTCAAAATAAAATCAAACTAATTAACTTAAAATTTAAATTGATTAATGAAAAAATTTTAAAATTATAATTAAAATAATCAAATTTATAGAAAAATTAGAGCCAATTTAGAAAAATCAAGTTCAAAATTTTGTACTTTTTTTATATAAATAATTCGAATTAAAAGAAAAAAAATACATTTTAAACGTTTTTGGAAAAAAATTTGAAAATTGAAAAAAAAAGTAGTAACTGTATTAAAATTTTATGAATTCAAAATTTTAATATTAAAATTGATTTTGACTATTAACTTAACTTAGGGAAACAATTCATTGAACTATATTAAAAAAAAAAAAAAAAACTCTTATTGGATCATTACTTTATTAACGCCAACTTTGATCAATCTCTTGAATCACACGGCTGCCCTAATTAGGCTGTTATACTAGTAAATTCTTGTCATAGATCCAATTATGTTCTCATGGAGTCATGGTAGTATGTTTTGATGTCTTTTATAAGGGGTGGTATGCAGGCCTGGTTGTTGCATTGCAGGGTCAGCGAGGGCCCCTATTCCACAACCAACACAACACGAGTCTGGTCACTCAGGTGCTCTGGTCTTTGTGTAGGAATATAGATACACAAAACAGAATTTCAAGAAACAATTTCTTGCATCTACAACAAGATCTCAATCACATTTCAATACGAATTATAGAAATAAAATTTCATACCCTTAAAGCTTGATTTCCACAAAGCAAAGAACACTTCACACTATTATATGGAGATATTTAGAACACCAAATGTTGTTCCTCTAGTGTTAGTCCACAAATAACGATTGAATCCCTACGTATGCTAGTACGGAATAAGAAAACATTTTCCTTATTGCTTTTCTTGGTGATGGCAACATGAGGGAGAATAAGCTTTTGAAAGAATATGATTAAGAGTAGTGTTCATACTTTCCCATAACATTGTTTATTTACAAGTAACATCCGATGTTACATAATAAACCCATTAGTCAATACTTCACATAAGCATGACCATTTAGCTTCTTAATCTCTTTTGCACTTTAATCATAGTCGGTTTCTAGCAAAACACTATGATCACCTTAAATAACCAATTATAGTCATCTTCATAATTTGTCTATATTATATTTAATCGTTACACTTGATCAAATGACATTTTTCTTCACTTTGGTCGTTGATTATTGAATACTCTGGTCTTTGGTTGTTGATTATGAAATACTCTGGTCTTTACAGCACATAGAATCAAAGAAACTTCCTTTATTCTATGACACAAGGCTAGGAGACAACTAATTTGGCCACAATAATCCATCCATTGGTGTCGAATAGTGTCTGTATTTGAACCACATACTTAAAAGTATAAGATTTGGTTAGATGAAAATATGCTATTATAGAACAATGTAAGTTGTGGTAAAGACCTTAATTCTCATTATTTTGCAGTCTACTGGTGAAAGAGATAAGCAGTTATTTTACCATGAAATTAAAGGATCCTGAAACTCTTGAGGATTACTAGAAATTGATAGCCTTGAAACTTAAATAAAGTGTAAAGGTCCTCCAATCTGACATTGAACCTCACTATACCAAGAGATGAAAACTGTATACGTACAATAAGCTCCTGATGTAAAGTAGCTAGATGTGTTCGCATATAAAAACAATCAGAAATTCAAAGAACAATGACACTAGTTGATAAGCATGGACGCTGTACAGGCAATTTATTTGGAACTTTACGATTGTGGTAGCAGGCTTAGTGACAGCACTTTGGTGCATGAAGCTAATACTGTTAAAGCTGCTAAATGTTCAGCAGTTTAGGGGGATAGACTTACTTATCTGCCTGTTACTCTGTAGGAAAAATATAAATGGGTTGCGATTCTTATTCCATTAGTGTACTTGATACAGTTCACTAGTTCAGTGACTGTTTTATGAGCATCACATCCAACGAATCATCGCATCATCATACCTTAGTAAATTTGGCATCAAACTTCATCACTCTGGGATGAGAAACCCCAGGAATGACCATACTAGTCTACATTTTTCAGGTTCAGTTATGTCACAAACTCATAGATTATATCTGTTACAAAAGGTAATCGACAAACTGCCATTACCCATATGCATTAGAGGCATACGATGTGCATTGAACTCGGTCAGGAAGACGAATTGCTTCACCCAAGAATCTTTATTGCCGTAATCTTTCATAAGCCAAACTTCAAATTGATGATGGTTTGGAGATAAACTGAAACAAAGGTGAGAATCAAAAACACTCACTTCTTTGTAAAGCAGAGAGTCCATAATATGATCAGGAAGATGAATCTGCATAAACTGCTCAGTTCCAAAATGGAATGACCATATGCACTTGTCCCTATATGAGTATTTGTGAAGCGAGCAATGGAGGAAAGCCCCATCATTTGATACCTCAGACAGTGGAGCATCACCAACAGTTCTCCATTCATTGGTACCAAGTGTCTGTATTTCGGCCACATACTTATAAATTGAAGATTCTGAGAACTTTGAATTGGTGGGACACAGGGCAGCAGCCCAACCCATAAACCTGAACTGAACACGATCGTTTCCGAAGTTGCTCAACGATCACCTGTTGGCCTGTCAAAAGATTGCATATAATGTAAGGATTCCACTGGCCCTGCGACTTCAAACAGATTAGCCCTTTGCATTCATTTACCAAATACAATTTGTGGGAGGGATGACGAATTTGGAATTGAACCTAATCATAGCATCAACATTAACATTGATAATGCCCATCTCATCAACCTGAGAGGACTTGTCAAGATCAAGCAGCAGAAAGTTATTCCTCCCGTTTCTGAACTTGCCAAAAAGCAACACCGTGAAGTAGGAACAAAATGAAGAGCGTAAATCCGCAAACTCGAGACTGATGATGATCCTATACCAATCTTTGCGAACAAGCTTACACATTAGACACGCCTTAGTAGGCAGTCTTGACAAAATATCCCAAAGAATCGGAGTTAGAGTTGGGATTTCCTCCAAAAGAGATCTATCCGAAACAACTTTCTTGATAGTATTCAAGATCAGTAGTTAGTTAAGTCTAGTAGTAGCTAATTTCTTAAGAATATAACTTGTAGTAAGGAATGTTAGTATTAAAGACAAGAGGGAACGAACCTATACTGCTGTCAATTAAAATAAGTAGTGATCCATGTGAATCCGTGAAGCTCATATCTAAGAAGGGTTTTACATGAATTGAAGCAGCATGATTGTCTGAAACTTTTGTGCCATTAATTGTAGTACAAGTTGCTAAACATTAGTTTCAAAATAATGAATAAAGATGTTTTTGCTAAATGGAGCAGATTCCATGCTTAGCTTAATATGACATATTATCCTACTGATTCAAAAGTTTAGAACACTTGGTAGATCAGCACTACCATCAGTCAATTATTGAGCATGTAAGCTGTAATTATATTGTCTCTGCCAAAAATTGATAACTAGATGACAATTTAAGGTAGTTGTACTTAACAAAGGTTCAATTAATAAATGTTACGTAAAGAAAAATTGAATTAGAGACGACACGACAATTTGGTGATGTGGAAATCCCAAATAGGGAAAAACCGTGGGGGCTTATTTAGGCCGCCTCTCCACTATGTCTGAGACTAAGCTCTGTGATTTACAGATTACAAGTAGTATTTGATAAGAATATAAATGCGATTGTTGAAGTAAGTTGAATTTGCAGTTAAGAAGTAGCTTGATGTTTTGTATCGGGTAGTCAGCTTATCCCCTCTTGAGCTTCATAGATGTTCCCTTTTTAAAATGCTTTCCCCCCATATTCTTTTTAGTTCTGTTGATAGTTAAACGCATATCCCTTTTCCTCCTATTTCCACGCTATAGTTATCCTCTTGCTATCGGTTCTCTATGCTTATCCCATAATGGTTTGAATCAAATCCCCACTAACCAAATTCTGAAATAACTGCTGAAATTGGATGTCCAGGTTCAAGGTACCTCGTAACCGGTACGCGAACATGTAGCTGATAACCTTCGCTCATTCATGTTGTTTGTGTCACGCAGCAGAAATTCCGCCCCAGCAGTAATTAATTATGTAAATAAGCCAACCTTTAGTTGGGAATCTTTGGAGTATAGACTACTTCATTGATGAATAAATTTATAAATAGATTAGAAAGTGGTCCTATTGAATAAGAGTGATTAGGAATGCGAGTTATTCAACAAAAAGAAAAGCCCTAACTCATTGAGAAATTTTATCAAACATATGGTATGCATTAACAAATTAATTCTATTTATGTGAAGTAGTAATTTACTAATTTATCGACCATTTAATCATAGCACAAGAACAATTAACAGCTAACCTTGTAACTACGTTTTGTAATTTCATTAAGAATTACAGGGTTCATGTGAAAATGTAGTCTGGTTGATATTTTTTTTTTGGATGTATTCATTAATAAAGGGAAAAAATTAATTTAGCCACCAAGTGTCATTCATGTGAGAAGTCAACCCTACTTAACCATGTTAACGCTCAGAAAACCACTATATAATGATCTCTTACAATTGAAATTTTTTATGTGATAGTTTTTTATAAGATTTTTTCGTACATAAAAGTTTTCTAGTTTTTTTTGTCAATCACCCTTTATTTTTCATTTGTGCAGTAAGTTTCTACTCCGTATCGGTTACGATGAGGGAGTCAACAATTTGTATGCATTGGTGGCAATACGATGTGTAATGCTAACAAGTTGCCAATGGAAAGCTCCACTGAACACACTGCATGATAGCATTACCTAATACTAATTTGTAGATGACTGGTTTGGACAGATATATAGAATAACTACTGGAGTGATAAAATCCAGAATACTCCGTAAGAAGCACTGTATTGCTTACTTTTCCAAGTCTTTTCAATTCGTTTAGCCGTTTATCCCAAGTCTTCTTACCGTCTGATTTTGGTTACTGACTTTTCCAAATCGGAAAATTCAGAGTTTGGATGTACACATCAATCAACATTTATGTGTAATTACCATCAAATCCAATAGAGCAGTCAATTATACTCTAACTTGCAAACTGTTTCTTGCTTGGGGAGGATACCTGAGCAAAAATCTTTGCTAGATGGTTCATATAATTTAGATAGACTTATTATTTGTAAGAAAAGAATAATAATAAAGGTAGTGAACCAACCAAACTAAAGAAATTTTATTACTACGTACAGCTTATGGCAAAAATTATTGACAATTTGTACCTCATCTGTTAGTCTGCGTCAAATAGAATCAAAGGCTACCATATCTTTACTATATATATCGATAATGCTCAATTCCTAAGCACAAAACTGAGTCCCAAACCCTCAGGTTTAACAATTTCAAGCCTCTTACTCTTTAGCTAGACATATATGGGTGCTAATGATCCAAGTTGGGTTCTTATAATAATAGTAATCGCAACTTGGGTGTTGACACCAATCATCGCCGTGGATGAATCATACATACCCCGTGTTATCGCCTCGCATTGCTCGGAATATTGTGGTAACGTTAGCATTCCATACCCATTTGGTATCGAAGATGGTTGTTTCTACGAAGAACACAACAACTCAACATTTTCCTCCTTCAAAATAAATTGTAGTCATACTACTAGCCTTCCAACACCGATTTTCGGTACAAACTTCGAGGTTCTAAACATTTCTGTTACAGAGGGAGATTTCCGTACAAGGCTCGATGTTTCTTATGATTGTTACAACCAAACAGGTTACGTCCACAGCTTTTGGAACTGGTTCAACTTGGTAACATTTACGTTATCTACCTCAAAAAACATGTTAGCTGCGATAGGGTGTGACACTTTCGCCACGTTTTCGGGGGTTCGAGGCGGCAAGGTGTATGAAACAGGATGCATGACTAGCTGTGTCGAGCCAGAAGATGTCATAGACGGGGAATGTACTGGGGTTGGTTGTTGTCAAGCCTCCATTCCCGGTGGAGTCAACAACGTTACAATCAGGGTAGACAGTTTTAACAACCATAGTTCCGTGTATAGTTTTAACCCGTGCAATGCAGCGTTTCCTGTTGCAAAAGATGCGTTTACATTTTACAGAAGTGACTTGAGTTATAGCATGGAGCAATACATAGGCTTGGCCCTTCCTGTAGTATTCAGTTGGACCATTGGAGGTGTCAATTGTTCGGTGGCAAAAACGAAAGGGAACTACTTGTGTACGGATACTGCAGATTGTTACGATCCATTGCATGAATCGGGATATCGTTGCAAATGCAAAGATGGTTATTTTGGCAATCCTTACCTTCCTGATGGATGTTCAGGTACATGTTCTATTGTCCGCCGAACTTTTCCTAATTCATATATTATATAAATTATATTAAGATATTAAAATATCATATATGGTTACTGCTATATTAGATATGTTATATCATATACAAAAATATAGAAAAAAACATATCTGATGTAGACGTTAGAATCTCACGTATAAAAATGAAATTATAAAAATACACCCTTGATATGTTTATATCAGTTATAAATTAAGAATTTCTCATTGTCCGCCCTTTCATCATTACTCTACTCCATTTTCCCATTGAGCCATGTATGGAAAGAAAAATAAAAAGAACGGAAAAAGTATAAATACATGATTTGTTTGCAATAAGTACCAACAATACAGTAGTTCATCTTGATCATAATTACACTTGTTTATATACTCCCTCTGTCCCTTTTAAAATTATCCCATTTCTATTTATAAAGTCAAAGTTTAAAAATTTAGACTACAAATTCTTATAATGTTATGATAAAAAATATATTCAAGTGTGATCTTATTTGATGCATCTCAATGTAAATTTTTAAATATCAAGTTTTCATAATTTTTTGCCTTATAAATTTGGAAATAAAAATTTTTAAAGTCATGTCTTGAATACCGTAAAAAGTCAAACGAGACAATATTTGGAAAAAAGAAGGGGTAGATCTTTGGTTAGTGCTGCCAACCACCAGGCCACCTTGGCCAGAAGGGGTCCGTAGGTTTATGGTTTTGCTTTTCTCGCTGCTGCATTGTCAAAAAAAATAAAATAAGAGGGACGACTACTCGGTCTATTCGTGCGTAAGAGTCCGTAGTAGTCGTGCTATCCCCCCTTGCATTAAACTCCGTATTATTATTATTATTTATTACTAATTTTCTAAGATCATCTGCCGGCTAGAGATGAACACACCGAGAATCTAATATTAGAGTAGACTTTTTTATACCTAAGTAATTATTTTTGAGCTATTGGATTACAATAATTGCTTGGACGAATTCTTCATTCCGTTAAATTAAAATTAAGACTTTCATAATTTATAACAACTAGCTAATGTTTGTAAAGAATTCTATTATGTCATAGATTATAAGTTAATACCTTGAACTTGCAAAAGAATCTCGGATTTGTTTCAATATAATTGAGTAATTTTTAAATAGGTAAATAATGAATTTTGTCTTCGTACGCTATTTAACAAACTTTACTTCATATACTTTCATGTGTTTTTAATATTGCAACAGTATACATAATGGGAGAAATGGGTTGCATAATAATATATCAAGCTATATCTAATTCATATCATATATAAATTATATCAAAATACTGAAATCTCATATATAAGTATTGTTACATCAGATATAACTATTGTTATATCATATATAATCATTGTTATATTAGATATAAAAATACAAAAAAAAATTATATCATGTATAAACATTAATTATGATTTCAAATATAAAAATAAAATTATGAAAATGCCTTCAATATATTTATATTAGGTATAAATTAAAAATTTCTCATAATAGACTAATGCACGGTAATTTAGTTGCTTTATTTATACAACTGTTTTGGGAAAAAGTTGGAATTGATTATGTTCATAGTGTCATGGGATGTGCTATATGCATATTGTACATATAGCTTCGATAACACCTACACCTAGATTAGGTTGTATATATAATGTTGGATGATAAAAATATAAAGCAAGGAAAAATATTAACCTAATTCTTCTTACGTATTAGAGACGAACCTAGCGGCTAGGACCTAAACTATATATAAAATGGATTTCATATGTAAGGGAAAGCAATAATGCTCTAGCAGCCCATGAAATATCACACAGTGAGTATGTTCTAAATCTATAAAATATCACATATTAGTATCCCACATTTATGAATGAAGAGTGAGATTGTTCACTATATATAGGCCAATGGGTTACATCCTTCATTGCCGTATGATTTTGAGCTACGACCCTATTAAACTTTGTGAAATGGAATCTCTCATCCTAACAGGTAAGACCCTAATAGATGTATGCAAATTGTTGAATTGCTAAGGTAATCTGTAAGAATAATGTTGTAACATGGATTATTGGATATCAGACATAAACGAGTGCGAGGGAGCAAACGAATGCGAGAAAACAGAATATTGTAAGAACACTATTGGAAGCTATATCTGTACATGTCCAAAAGGCTATCATGGGAATGCGACTAAAACAGATCGTTGCATTTCTAATACAAAGCCGTGGTTCACTCCGGTCTTGGTCACTGCAGGTAAACCATAAATTAAGCATGTTAATAGTTCTTTCATTATGTACAATTTGACTAGTTATCATGTTTTTTTGGGCAAATTGTGTCATCTATATTGTCCATGTAATAAACAGGTCGGGTCACAATTAATTAAGGATTGTCACCAGTTATAATTTTATAAATGAGCTACGAGTAACCAACCCGATTACCTTCTATCATAACTCGAATCAACTCAACTCATTCACCAAATCATGATATCCATCTGATATTACCAAATCAAGTTATTAAAGTTGCTCCCTACCTTCTTAGCTAGGTGCTAACACAGGGAATAGGGAGCATATTACTGTCACACGTACGTGAATATATGCTGCGTATCGTGTCCATCTCAATTCTCAAAGCACTAAGTTTGCTGCAAAATTAAACACCGACATTTCTATGTCGCAGGTGTTGGAGTTGGCATCGTAGTTTTGCTTGTGATTGGATTTTTCTTGTACTGGAAACGTGGGAAAACACAGCTCAAAAATATGCGAGAACAATTTTTTCGACAAAATGGTGGTTTGCTGTTGCACAGTAAACTCTCCGGGCAAGATGTTGACATACTGAAAATTTTTACCATACAAGATCTTGAAAGTGCAACCGATAACTACAGCGACAAAAACATAGTCGGAAGAGGAGGGTTCGGCATTGTGTACAAGGGAACTTTGCCTAATAATCAAGTCGTGGCAATCAAAAAATCCCTCAAGGTGGATCCAAACCAAGTTGAACAATTCATCAATGAAGTTCTTGTTCTATCAAAAATCAACAACAAACATGTGGTCAAGTTACTAGGTTGTTGTCTAGAGAGTGAAGTACCATTATTGGTATACGAATTCATCAACAATGGGACGTTATACGACCACATACATGATTCAGTCAAAGCTAACACTATGAACTGGCATGTGCGCTTAAATATAGCATCAGAAGTTGCCGATGTGCTATCATATCTACACTACACTATCTCAACACCGATAATTCATAGAGATATGAAGTCGATGAACATACTATTAGATGAAAGTTACACTGCTAAAGTATCAGATTTTGGAGCTTCGAGGTTGGTTCCGTCAGACCAAGATCAATTAGCTACAATGGTGCTAGGAACCTGGGGGTATTTGGACCCTGAATACATGCAGACGAGTGAACTAACTCAAAAAAGCGATGTTTATAGTTTTGGTGTTGTCTTGCTAGAGCTACTGACTAGAAAAAAGGCAATATCTAATGACAGACCCGAAGCAGAAAGAAGCCTCGCTATATACTTCATTCTGAAGATGAAAGAAGGCCGTTTGTTGGACATTTTTGACAAATCTATAGTGAGTGAAGGAACAATCAGAGAAATTCAACAAGTTGCTGAATTAGCTAGATGGTGCTTGATGTTGAATGGAGAAGACAGGCCTACCATGAGGGAAGTCTCGATTGAATTAGAAACTATTAAAAGAAAAGAATCGCATCTGAAGATTCAATAGGGGATGAAAAGGATCAAAATACTCTAGAGGGGGGGTGAATAGAGTATGGCAGATTTTCGCAAATTAGGCGATCAAAGACTTTGAAACTGTTTGTAAATGCGGAATGGAATGAGAAGTGTTTCAAGGGCTTTGAACTGATTATCAGGATTTGATTTGTGAACGAATAAGAAATATAAAGCGAATAAAGAACACAAAAACAAACTTAAAGGAGACAATGATTTGTTACGAAGTTCGGCAATGTGCCTACGTCTCCGCCTAGGGTTTCCTACCCGTAGGATTTAACCGATCTTTATTTCCTCCTTTAGAGACCTAAAGCCACCTTCGAAGATTATCACCCAATCTTCTTTACCGTAGCTTTCCCTAGCTACACTCTAGCGTCTCAATTCCTAGAAATAAAAATCTTCTCACTTCTTTCTTTCTTTTGAATCTTTGAGTATTATAAATCTACTCAAAGTATCTCTCTTTTCTTTTGATATCTTTCTTTTACGCACAAAGAGACTTTTCTTTACTTTTCTCTCAATCTAAATTACAAAATAAGATGTGTAGTTCTAGAGAGGAAAGTGTTTGATAATTCCAGCAATTTGTAATGTATGTTCGTGAGTAACTATCTTGCTGTTAACTTCAACTCACTCTATTTAAAGAGTGTCTTCAAATCGGATAAGCTTCAGAATCCTGCCGTTTGCCTTTGAGTCGGATATTAGGATTTTGACTGATGCTTCAAAATTCGTTCCGTGATACTCGGGTTGTTACTGAAATTCGTTTCAAGGACTTTGACTAGATACCCGTTGCGAATTTGAACAAGTCTTCTCCTTTTTGAATTTGTACGATCAAAACCATTTAGACTGGGAGCGACTTCAGCATAGCTCTTTTAGCAGAGTTTGTTTACTCCATGAAACTAGGAATATTTCAAATTCATCTATATCTTCAATTCATTTGAATTTGAATCTTTAGGAGTCCTTGTCTCAACCACTTCCTTGATTTTAGGAGACATCTTAGCAAGGTTTCAGCAGTTTGAATAAGGTGGAGTCTTCGACTTTATCTGGGCAGAATACTCAAGCAATTCGAAACACAAAGCAACAAACAAGCAATGATATACATACATGTTACTTATTTTTTATTCATGACACATAACTTAGGTTTTGACTTTCATCATCAAATGAAATATGTTTATACTATCAACATCATCAAGGTGGAGTCTTCAATCTCCCCCTTGATGAAAGACAAAACATGACAAAACATGCATGGATATTTATTCGCACAGATAAAACATCAAAGCACATAGTAATTAAGCAGAAACAGAAACAACAGATATATATAAAACAAAAGGATAATATATCTCCCCCTTTTTGACTTTCGTCAAGGAAGGAGAGGAATGTATGGATAAGCGAGCAAAATTAAAACGTTTAATACAACCATATCGAATAAGTTTAGCAAAAGAGAAAGTTTAAGTAGCATAAAATAAAATTACGAGAGCATGAGCTTCATATCAGCCACCAAGGCGTCCAACTTATCATCAATGTGAGCACGAAGATCAGCAAGATCGCGTCGCACACAATCGAGTTCAAAGTCGACAGAGTCAAGCCTTGAGACGAACCTTGAAAGCTGAGAGGGAGCTGGCTCCTTTGAAACGCCCTTGAAGGATGGAAGTCGGGACTGTTCATCGGGGGGAAGATCCTCTCGGAGTTTCCACGACCCATCAGAGGAGGCAAAAATGCCAATGCGATTAAAGGATTCCATTGAAATTCTGGAGGAGGCACAGCTCTCACATTCTTCACCCACGACATCAACCTTAAAAAATTTGAAAATCAGGGGAAGAAGGTTTGCATAAGGCAGGGGATTGGCTCTCGAGGATGAAATCGTGTGGTACATATGGGTTAGAATTGTTTTTGGGAGGTTGACATCAAAGCCATTGAGAATAAGAAAGGTTATAGCAAGACATTGGTCAGATAAGAGCTCACGCGAGTTGGTCCTGGGGACAACACAGCGAACCAACAGGGCGTTAACAACCTTGGGATCAACCTTAAGACTGCTATGAGTCAATTGTTTGGAATTCGGGGGATTAGGCAGGACAAATTCTGACTTGGCTTTAGCAACACATTCAAAATGAGGAGGAGAGGAGTCAGACCAGTCTTCATTTGGAACATGGAGGATAGAGGCTAGAATACCTGGGGTCAGGGTAATGGGAGTACCTTTGACCAGCGTGGTCAGGGAAATTATGCCATTTTCTCGTTTGGAGGTCATGTTAAGGTAAAACAAACGGGTTAACCGGGGATAGAAAACATCACCAACATTTAACATGCGGACCAGTGAGGAGGCTTTAAACATAGCAATACCTTTAAGTTTGGAGGAGGTGAGTAAATCTAGGTCAACTAATTCACAGACACATAGCTTCCTAGACTTAAACCCATCGGCCCAAATGCCAGCAAGTTGAAAGTTCTTAAACCATGACACAGGAATGTCATCAATTGAGGAGGAAATTGACTTAGGTATAGAAGAAATCGGGGAAGGGGATAATACCTTAGGGCTGACAGGGGGAGGAATAACATCCGCAATGACAGGTGGAGAAGGATGACGCACAATTGGAGACTCAGGGACCGGGGAAGGGGGGTCAAGAGGTACCGCAGTAGCTTAAGGAGCAGGAGAGGGTACATGAGGTGATTCAGGCGAAGGAGGGGATGACGGAGGAGTTGGAGAAGCGGATGGAATTGAGAAATCCACAGAAGGCACATCCTTTTTGGAGGAGCGCCTAGGCATAGTCCGAGTCTTCTTAGGAGGAGGTTTGGGTGCGGTTGATTTTCGTTTGGGGGCCATAGGAGAGTTTGGGAGTTTTGGAAAAGGATTGAAAGAGAAAGGAAAGTACAGGTAGTGATGATTTTTGGTGAAAGAGACGGTGTTTAAATAGAAAGAAATGAAGATAGGGAAGGCAAAAGGATGAGTACAAAGTGTGAAATAGACGGTTGAAAGGAATTTTCAAAAAATTGAAATGACGGTTCAAGGTAATGATGACTGAGGCTAGGTGCAGTCTAGGTACACAGCACGACAGTCAAGGACATCAAATCAGATTTTGAAATCAAATAAAATAGAAACGTGTGAAATGCATTTAAATCAGATTGAAGAGTTTTGGTGTTTTGAAAAGACTGAACAAAATTAAAAAATTGAAATAAATGAGTAATTATTTATATAATAAGTACCCACTTATATATCCAATTGAGACAAGTACAAAAGACGGACTGTGAACAACGCATAATATAGGTCAGGTATGCAACACAATAAGGTACGTAAGAGCAATATATGAGGTATACACATGCAATTAATTTAACTAAGCATGCATGGAGACATAGAGTACGTACCATAGCTCCCCCTAAGGTGATGCACTTTTATTTAACATGCCAAGCTCAAATCGAATAAAATTAAAACGATCTTCACTCAACGGTTTAGTGAATATGTCAGCTAGTTGAAAATCAGTAGATATGAAAGAAATGTTAACATCACCTTTTTCAACATGATCACGTATAAAATGGTGTCGAACATCGATATGTTTGGTACGTGAATGTTGCACTGGATTCTTTGTGATTGATATAGCACTTGTGTTATCACATCTTATGGGAATACCCTTGAAGTCTAACCCAAGATCACGTAGTTGTTGGGATATCCAAATGAGCTGAGCACAACATGCACCGGCCGCAATATATTCGGCCTCGGCTGTAGAGAGAGCAACTGAATTTTGCTTCTTAGAATGCCAACTAATAAGAGAAGATCCCAAAAATTGGCAACAGCCGGAAGTGCTCTTTCGATCAACTTTGTAACCTGCAAAATCAGCATCGGAATATCCAACAAGTTCAAAGTTACTATCCCTAGGGTACCAAAGACCAAGGTCCATAGTCCCATTGAGATATCTTAAAATTCTCTTTACTGCGCATAAGTGAGAATCCTTGGGGTTAGCTTGAAAACGTGCACACATACATACACTAAACATAATATCAGGTCGACTTGCAGTAAGATATAGTAGTGATCCGATCATACCTCGATACTCTTTCTGATTTACGGACTTACCGTTTTCATCTTGATCTAAGAGTAAGGTAGAGCTCATTGGAGTCTTAGCTTCCTTTGATTGTGTCATATTGTATTTCTTAAGGAGATCTCGCGTATATTTTCCTTGATTTATGAAAATACCACCTTTTTCTTGTTTGACTTGAAGACCGAGAAAGAAATTCAATTCACCCATTAAGCTCATCTCAAATTCCCTACACATAATCTTAGAGAATTCCTTGCATAAAGAATCGTTAGTGGCACCAAAGAGAATATCATCAACATATACTTGAACGATTAAAATATCCTTGCCTTTGGTTTTCACAAATAGAGTCTTGTCAATTAAGCCTCGTTTGAAATCATTTTCCAGTAAATATTTTGATAGACGCTCGTACCATGCCCTTGGAGCTTATTTAAGGCCATAGAGAGCTTTATCAAGTTTGAAAACGTGATTTGGAAATTGTTCATTTTCAAAACCGGGAGGTTGAGCAACATATACCTCTTCTTGTAAATAACCATTTAAAAAGGCACATTTTACATCCATTTGGAAGAGCTTGATGCGCATGAATGATGCAAAAGCAAGTAACATACGAATGGCCTCCATTCTTGCTACGGGTGCAAACGTCTCTTCATAATCAATGCCTTCTTCTTGATTGTAACCTTGTGCTACTAGACGTGCTTTATTTCTAACAATTTTCCCGTTTTCATCAAGCTTATTTCTGAACACCCATCGAGTTCCTATGATAGAATGATCTCTGGGGCGAGGAACAAGTGTCCAGACTTTATTTCTTTCGAACTCATTCAGTTCGCTTTGCATAGCTATGATCCAATCAGGTTCTTGAAGAGCTTCATTAATAGTCTTTGGTTCTACAAGAGAAACAAACGCGTGAAATGCACAAAGATTTTTAGTACTTGAACGAGTTTGAATACCAGACTTTGGATCGGAGATGATATTGTCAATTGGGTGAGATGAGGAGTGTTTGAACTTTCGTCTCATCATCAAAGGGGTAGAAACTGATTGCTGAAGCACTCCTTCAAGACCTGGAGAAGGTTCTGAGGGTCTTGAAGGTCCTTCCATTCTTTGTTCTGGGTCTTGAGATAATACTTCAGGATGCTGAGATGGCATTTCAGGTCTTTGAGATGGTTCTTCAGTGTCCTTATCTGACTCGTCCACATTCTTAATTGGTTCTTGCATATTTCGGACAGTCTGTGACACACCTTCATCAGATGAGCTTTCATCGTCTTCAGATAGATATTTATCATGGTTGTTCAGTTTTAGTCCTAAAAAGATATCACTCAAAGTACCATTCTCGGATTCATCAAAGATCACATGAATACTTTCTTCAACAACTTTGGTGCGTTTATTAAAAACTCTATAAGCTTTAGAATTCAAAGAATAACCCAACAAGATTGCTTCATCACTACGAGCATCAAATTTCCCTAGGTTATCTTTGCCATTATTATGAACAAAGCACGTACAGCCAAAGGGTTTGAAATACGAAATGTTAGGCCTTTTACCTTTGAAAAGCTCATAAGGGGTTTTCTTTAAAATAGGTCTTATGAGACAACGATTCAGAATATAGTTGGCTGTATTTACAGCTTCAGCCCAAAAATGTTTTGGTAAACCATTTTCTAAAAGCATAGTCCTAGACATATCCTCAAGAGTTCGGTTCTTGCGTTCCACAACTCCATTTTGTTGAGGTGTCCTAGGAGCCGAAAAATTATGAGAAATCCCGTATTTTTCACAAAATTTATTGAAGAGTAGTTGATCAAACTCTCTACCATGGTCACTTCTTACAGCAACAATAGGTAGGTTTTTCATGGTTTGTAATTCTTTGCAAATTTTGGAAAATTCCTGTAATGCTTCAGATTTTTCACGTAAAAATGAAACCCAAGTAAATCTAGAAAAATCATCAACAACAACAAGGATGTACTGTTTTCCTTTGGGAGATTTGACGCGCATAGGACCGCATAAATCAATATGAAGAAGTTCTATAGGGCGAGAGGTACTTACAACCTTTTTTGCTTTGAAGGAACCTTTAGTTTGCTTACCTCTTGCACAAGCTTTACACATCTCAAAGTCTTTAAAATCCATTTTAGGAAGTCCACGTACCAGATCTTTTGAGACGAGTTTCTTCATTGTGTGTATGTTAATATGGCCTAGACGTCTATGCCAAAGTCTTGAGTCACCTGTCGTAGCTTTGAGACACTTCAAGCTTTCACTAGAAATTTTGTTAGTATGAAAAGCATAGACATTATTGCACCGAGGAGCTGTAAGGATTACTTTACCATTTTCTACACTTTGAACTTCACATTTATCTTTGTCGAAAATAACTTTATTACCTTTATCACATAATTGTGAGATACTAAGCAAGTTGTATTTTAAACCTTCGACAAGATAGACATCATCTATAGAGTTTGATTCGGATTCACCAATTTTTCCAATGCCAATAATTCTGCATTTTCCTTTATCACCAAGAGTTATTGTTCCGGAAGATTGCTCTTTAATCATTGAAAATAACGAAGATCTTCCACTCATATGCCGAGAGCAACCGCTATCTAGGATCCACTTATGATCTTTACTCTTGGTGGTTTCCTACAAAATAGAAAAACATCAAACCTTTCTAGACCATTTTACAAATTTGGTTTCATACTCGGGATGAACCATATTAGGAGGTCTAGTCCCTTTTTGAACCCATATTTGCTTCACTTGGTCTCGAAAATACATAGGAAAAGAGTTCTTAATAATATGAGGGTCATTCCTTCTAAAAGGACATGTTAGTTTGGTATGACCCTTTTTGCAACAATAAAAACAAGTAGGTGTACTCCAAGTCTCCTTGGCTTTGACAAAAATGGTCGAATTCTTCTTTGGAAAGTTTTTATTAAAACCGAGACCACTTTTATTTAAGGAGGCTTGGTGTACACCCAACAATTTGTTTAGGGTTGCTTCCGAATGAGTAAATTTAACCAAAGCATTATGTTGTTCTCTACACTTCCCAGCCAGAAGCTTCTTCTCTTTCTCTAAGTTATCATTGCAATAACTTAAAGAGGCGAGCTTTCTTTTTAAAACGGTGTTTTCAGTTTTCAAAGCCTTGACCTGCGTTTCATGAGATGATTCCGCGGCCTTGACCTTGCTTTCAAAGGCGGACTGGGTAGCTTTGAGATCACATAATTCCTTTGAGAGGCTTTTCGAAATACTTACCTGTTTATTAAGCCTTTCTTTGAGAATTTTTGATTCAAGAATCAAACTCTCTTCATTCATTATCATGCTTTGCAAAAATTCGGATAGAACATTTGTAGGGCTTGACATTAAATTCTTCACAATTACCTCAAGGTGATCTCCCTTCTCACTTTCTTCGTGATTTGCCATCAAGCACAGATTTGCTTGCTCTTCTTCTTCGTCGCTTGATTCCGAATCACTCCAAGAAGCTATCATAGCCTTCTTTTTGAAATCCTTCTTCGGATATGCCTTTTTCTTTCGTTGAGGGCATTCTTTGACAAGATGATCTGTTTCTCCACACTCATAACACGTTAGTGTATTAACTTTATTCATTGAGTTAGATGACTTACCTTTATACCTATTGGGACGATAATTGTCTCTTCCTCTTGGAAAATGTTTCTTCATTTTTAAGATCTTTGCTAGACTTCGAGCAATAAGCGCAAAAGGATCTTCATCATCCTCATCATCATCGCTTTCTTCATCTTCATTTGAGACCTCTTCCTTCTTAGCTTTAAGTGCTAAGTTCTTTGTTGATGAAGCTATCTCTCCATCTTCTTCATTTAGAGACATTTCGTGGGTGATTAATTTTCCAAGAAGATCATCCAACGGCAGAGTTCTTAAGTCTTGTGCTTCTTCTATTGCCGTTACTTTAGGACCCCACTTTGCTTTGGGAAGACATCGAAGGATTTTTCTGACTTTTTCTTCATTTGTAAATGATTTGCCAAGTGAATCCAGGTTGTTTACTATTTGGGTGAATCTTGTAAACATCTCCTTCACATTCTCACTGTTCGTCATCTTGAACAATTCATATTGTCGGAGATATATACTTATCTTTGTTTCCTTCACTTGACTAGTACCTTCGTAAGTTACTACTAGCTTGTCCCATATTTCTTTTGCACTTCTACAAGAGGAGACTCTGTTAAACTCATTTGCATCCAGACCACAGTAGAGCAGATTCATGGCACGATAATTTTTTGCAATGCTCTCCAAGTCGGTTTGAGTAAAGTCGCCATCTTCCTTGGGGATTGGAATGCCGTTATCATCATTCTTCATGGGCACCTTATGACCTTTCTTTATGATGTCCCATAATTCAATATCTTGGTCTATGAGGAACATTTGCATTAAGGAGCGCCAATGAGCAAAGTTGTTCCCACAAAACAATGGAGGACGATTAGAGGAGCGTCCTTGAGCAAAACCACCATCACCTATAGAATTCATGATGCCTCACGGATTTTTAAATCTTTGAAATGTGAGTAAGGCTCTGATACCAATTGAAGATTCAATAGGGGATGAAAAGGATCAAAATACTCTAGAGGGGGGGTGAATAGAGTATGGCAGATTTTCGCAAATTAGGCGATCAAAGACTTTGAAACTGTTTGTAAATGCGGAATGGAATGAGAAGTGTTTCAAGGGCTTTGAACTGATTATCAGGATTTGATTTGTGAACGAATAAGAAATATAAAGCGAATAAAGAACACAAAAACAAACTTAAAGGAGACAATGATTTGTTACGAAGTTCGGCAATGTGTCTACGTCTCCGCCTAGGGTTTCCTACCCGTAGGATTTAACCGATCTTTATTTCCTCCTTTAGAGACCTAAAGCCACCTTCGAAGATTATCACCCAATCTTCTTTACCGTAGCTTTCCCTAGCTACACTCTAGCGTCTCAATTCCTAGAAATAAAAATCTTCTCACTTCTTTCTTTCTTTTGAATCTTTGAGTATTATAAATCTACTCAAAGTATCTCTCTTTTCTTTTGATATCTTTCTTTTACGCACAAAGAGACTTTTCTTTACTTTTCTCTCAATCTAAATTACAAAATAAGATGTGTAGTTCTAGAGAGGAAAGTGTTTGATAATTCCAGCAATTTGTAATGTATGTTCGTGAGTAACTATCTTGCTGTTAACTTCAACTCACTCTATTTAAAGAGTGTCTTCAAATCGGATAAGCTTCAGAATCCTGCCGTTTGCCTTTGAGTCGGATATTAGGATTTTGACTGATGCTTCAAAATTCGTTCCGTGATACTCGGGTTGTTACTGAAATTCGTTTCAAGGACTTTGACTAGATACCCGTTGCGAATTTGAACAAGTCTTCTCCTTTTTGAATTTGTACGATCAAAACCATTTAGACTGGGAGCGACTTCAGCATAGCTCTTTTAGCAGAGTTTGTTTACTCCATGAAACTAGGAATATTTCAAATTCATCTATATCTTCAATTCATTTGAATTTGAATCTTTAGGAGTCCTTGTCTCAACCACTTCCTTGATTTTAGGAGACATCTTAGCAAGGTTTCAGCAGTTTGAATAAGGTGGAGTCTTCGACTTTATCTGGGCAGAATACTCAAGCAATTCGAAACACAAAGCAACAAACAAGCAATGATATACATACATGTTACTTATTTTTTACTCATGACACATAACTTAGGTTTTGACTTTCATCATCAAATGAAATATGTTTATACTATCAACATCATCAAGGTGGAGTCTTCAGCATCCATGGAATAAAGAAGGATTATCATCTCAAGAGGGCGATAGTCTACTTTTTCTCGGAGAACTTTCAAGATCAGATCATGGCGATCGTAGCATTGGCATTGACTCAACTACATATGATTCACGCATGGTTCCATCTTTGGGAGGTGGAAGGTAACCATCAGTTATGTTGTTTCCAACTGACTGCTGTGAAATACACAACGTCCTCCACACTTACAAAAGTTGTCTCATTGAATGATCGACATGTTCTGGCTGTGCATGCATATAATTTCATTCTCGGTACTAATTTTACATCCTTTTATTTTTTGTTGCATAACTTTTCTGAATCAAAATATTTTCAAAAATATTTTTTCTCAATGATTTTAAATCAGCTAATTTGAGCTAGACCAAAGTCTTTTATAAATTTTTTAAAAAGAATTAAACCAAAATCGCTATTTGGGATAGTGATTTTGGTTTCCTTCAGTATAAAAAATTTAATTGCAATGATTTTGGTTCGAATTGTTAAAACTTACATATTGCATTAGGGACGGCCAATTCAGGCTGACCCAAAATTGCTTTCTAGGATAACGATTTTACTTTATAGAATCCAAACCTGGAGAAACTTATTTTTGAAAAATATTTTGATACAAAACCTAATTTTTAAATTATTTTTTTTAAAAAAAAAAAGTTTAAAAAAGTCCGTGTATCACCTAAATGATTGAAGTTGTTTGGAAAATGTTGAGTAGTTGGTATCTAATATCCAGTATGGGTTATGGTTTGATTTTGTGAGATTATTGTATGTAACGGACAAATTTGATGAGCAGAGTCTGTTTAAAGATAATTGTTATATACATTTGTGTTCAAGGCTTTAACCACCATATGAAAATATTCATTTAGTTTCTCTTGAGTATTGCAGAGTTTTGAAAAACATTTTAGGTACACAGATAGGAATGTAGGGGTCATTCACATAAGGACATACCCCATACGACCCCTGTGCCTTAGTTTAAACAAAGACATCATCTATTGTTTGGGACTAAACTTTAAAAGGTAAGATTTTAGGGTTTTCAAATTAGACCCTTGACTTAATGACCCTCTTAGCTCTCAGCATTACCTCCACGACCTCAGCCAAATACCTGCATAATGGTTGAAGAGGTAGTAAAGAAGATAGGCAAACAAGTACAAGAATTTACGTACATCGGTGGGAGAAAAATTTGCTTAAATAATTTGATGGAGAGAAGATACAGACAAGGAAGAAAAGAGAAAGCCAAGCAACAATGAACAATGTCATGATGAGCACTAGGGTTAGCAAAAAATAATACCAGATTATATCCTTCAGTTTAGGACGTAGAAAGACCATTAGTATCACGAGCATAGATGGTTTTAAACAAACGTGTATGCTCTTTCAGAACAATTTCCAGAATTAATGCAATGGTATAAAACTTAATATTCATTTTACCATTCAAGTAGAAATGGCAAAAACCTGTTACTAAAACCGCTATTACTACTAATAGCGATTTTGGTCTAGAAAACTGGAAGAAAAAATTTTTGAATGATCATACGAGGACAATAAAAATGGATAACAAGTTTCTTTCCCATGCAAATATGTACAAAAATACTCCTTCGTTCTCTTTTGTTCTTCTTATATTCTCTAGTATATGACACATGATTGTACAGGTCATGGTCGCACCCATAAAGAACTTCACAAAATTTAATATAGGGATCACTTTAAAATCATATGACATTAAGAAAAATGATCACATACAAAATATATGCATTATCAACTGTGTTTCCATATTCCACAGCACAATCTCAACAGTCAACACCAATAAATCGTAGAATTATGGAGTTGATGAGCATACTCGTGTACGCTCTAAATTACAGACGTTTATTGCATAAGTTGTGTGATTATCTAGTTATATCACCTCAATGAGTGAAGCTTTTAGGGAAAAAGTGTGTATTTTGCATCTAGTGGATTACTGTGCTAGATTATTAGGAGTTAGTATATTGCCTTAATTTTTTGGATTGGCCTGTTTGATATGGTTTATTTATATCTAATGTTTATACGAATTTCCGATATAAATTCATTAGAGTATCACAAATTTTTGGAATGAAATGATTTTTCCCTGTTGGGACGGGTATGACAGTAGCGGACCACTCCATTAAGGGTGGCAGAACTGACCCGAACCGAAAATAATGGGTTAGGGTTTAGATTTTAGAAACAAAAACTTAAAAGGGTTAATACAAACCCGACCCGAAATTAAATGGGTTATGTTAAGATTGAAAATTCCAACCCAATAATGATCCACGTAACCCGAAATAATTGTCGGGTCAAAATCAAATCCGCTCGTACCGAACCCAACCTTAGAACCAAACTATATAAAGTAGATTAAAAAAAATTACTTTGTCAATCACCTACTCAGTTTAAACCTCAAGCCCAAATTAAAACCCTAAAAGACAGTTAAACTATTACTGTCAACTTATCAGTTATTTCATCTCAAACCTAAAAGTCTTTTTTTCTTCAGCCACTCTATAGAGTAACCACATCTCAAAGGTGGAAAAAACTGACCCGATTCAAAAATAGCGGGTTAAAGTTGAGATTTTCGACATAAAAACATAAATTGATTGACACGAACCCAACCCGAAATTAAATAAGTTAGTTGAGATAGCTGACTCGAAAGTAGGTGACGCGAATACGAATCCAACTCGAACTGATCTGTTTGCCACCCCTACACTCCATAGAAAAAAAAACTAAGAGAAATTTCATCAGATAAACAATTAACTAAAAATGTACACTAATATCTGCCTTTTCAATACTTTTGGCCAACAAACTCTGCACTAAATAGGAAACATAATAAAAGGGCGTTGTCAAAATTCAGAAATCTCAAAATATGTCAAAGTGCAAAAGTAAAATGAATTGAAAGACTTCGAAATGGGAAACACAGATTAAGTAGGGCAACAGATTAGCTTATTGAGTTATTGCTACTAAACAAGCGACCCACAAATGCAATCAATCCACAATTGTAGTAGATAATGCACCCATACTTCTGAGTTGAACATGAGCTACATAATAGAGAGGCGAGCATGAGGAAATATGATACAACAAGGTACTGACAAATGACAATGTGAATTATACAATGAAGGGTGAGGCATGGAACTTTATTCTTGGAGAAGTGTCCATTAAAAAATGTACTCTGGCATATCAAGAGGAAAACGTGCCACTTCAACCTCGAAAGGATCACCTTTTGGCTGCACCAATCTAGCAAGGAATGAGAATGAAATCAGCATCCATTAGCCACGTTAAACGCGCAAAACTAACAACAATATAAACGGAAGTGTTCGAGAGAGTATTTCATTGAGGATAAACTCTTGTATTACCAAGATGGTCTCATATTATTCGAAGAGTAATAAGAAAATAATCAGACACCCACCAATTCCAAACCAAAAGATATCAAACAAGCAAGCAAAAGAAAAATAAATTTGAAACAAAAACTGCAAGGGAGACTTCTGCAAATTGACTCGATAAATACTACTTCACTAAGTGCTCAATTGAATAGATGTAATCATGATTACTATGTAATACCTCTCGCTCTTTGGTAAGCAGTGGTACAAAAAAAACACATGACAGAAGAGCAACCCACCGCCTCATATATTGTAAAGTACTTCCAATTCTTGAGGGATTGTATGATAGTACGAGAATATAATCAGGTAACCAAATTCAAGTAAAAAAAATGCATGCTCATACGTGGATAGGGAGCATCTTGCTGTTAATACCTTCCGGGGACAAATGTAAAAGAACCTTCAATGGAGCCAGGTGCATGCTTCTGAAATGTGCAGCTCTCATAAACAAATTCTTTCTCACCAGGAAGCAGTAACGGGTACTGAAAGGAGAACAGAATAGTAATATATTTAGTTGTTTCTCAACAAAGAATACAAACAGTGAAGTAGCAACTAAACCAATGGGAAAATTTGAGAAAAGAAAAAACTGGTGAAACTAAGGGATAAGCATATTTCATTTCCCTCATTTCATACGTACATGCTGTTCTTTCAATGGTTAATCATAGCAACAATTACCAGAATTTAATGGGGAAATTCCTATACTTTGAATGAGTACACACTCTTCTCCAAAGGTATCTATACATTAAACTAAGCTTGGCTCACAATTCCTCATCTATTGCATGGAGCACTACCTCCTTTGACTCTTGTAAATTTGTCAGTACACTCAGAAGTTTCACCCCATTTTGAGGTTACCTAGCTCTAACTGACACGAGGTCAAAACACCAACAGGTAGTTTCTTCTAAACGAGCACCTCAGATTTCTTGAACATTCATTCTTTGAACTAATTTCTTGTTTTTCTTTTTCTGTACAAACTATGGTATAGTTCCTAAAGCTCTGTTCAGGAAAGTTCCTCTCCAGCACCGATTTCGAAGCAAGTCACGAATTTGTACATACAACTTAATAAACAAATGCTTACTTCCTAACAATTAATCAGCTAACGTTTAGATCAAACAAAAGAAAAAAGAAAGCTGATATTGGCAAATCAGGAGTGGACAAGGCACACTCTCTTTTTCTAAAAATAAAAAATAGTAAAGAAAACATCTTTGCAGACTTCATTGGTAGTCCTTCTATAATCCTTAATAGTGGATCCAATTCCGGAAGCAAATTGTAGCGTCAACAAAGATCTTGAGGATATCTAACGTTAAGTCTCAACTTAGACACATAATTTTTCCGGGAATGGAAGCATTTACTATGAAAACCAATAAGTTCTTCAATTTCATCTCTATTGATGATTACATCCAGAGGATCCAGCAGACAGTTAATGAGATAAACAAGCACTGATCCCAAGATGGTGAAATTTAGGAATAATGGAAACCTAGATCCATTAAAGAATATCAGAAGCATATCAGTGTTGCAGCGACTGGACTAAATAAAATTCTCACCTTCTTAGTCATGAAAACGGACTCAACATGTTAAAATTATTAACAATATTTTATACTAATAAGAAGACGGTTAGGTTGCACCAATAACCACAACAAGTTGGTTCTAGATACGATTATTAATATCCAGTTTTTGTCAAAACGTTTGAAATTGGTATCATGGAATAAAGAGTAAAGACAGATTTATCAAAAATGGACTAAGAGCTGATTAGGTAGGATGAAGGCTTCATAATAAGCTTTGAGGATCACGCCAAACATTTATTTCAGAGTTGGCCTCGGCCAAAAATGCAACATCATACTGACTTATAATTTCAAGCACATTCAAAGCAACAAGTTTATTAAACAACTTATAGATAGAAGCTACCTTTCCTATGACTGCTTCTCCATCAACATCGTGCTTTACAGCCTCCTTTTCTCGGATGACCCAACGTCGCCAGTATAGCTGACAAGAGTCATATGTCATTCCATGTAATTTACATCCCTCGGGCAAAAGGGACATCCGGATTGAATAAGCAAACAAGAATCTAGAGGTTCCAAGGACACTCTGCTCGGGAACAAGCAAGGCAGATGCACGTACCTGGCATGAATAATCCATACATTGTCCATCAAATTCAGCAATAAGAAAATGAACAAGTAATAGTAGTATTTTACAAATTACAATGCTAGCTCATAAGCTAAAGAATATGTGAAGAGAAGAGTCAAGCAAGCAAAGACTTTTGAAAGTATAAAACAGAAATTATACAGATAATGAAGTCCAACCCAAAGGATAGCAAGTACGAAAATTCAGTACAAGTGCAGCAAGCTACCAACTTGCAGTTTGGAAGCTATAAAAGAACATAAAACATTAGCATCAAAAAGTTTCATTACAAATCCTTTTCATAAAATTTGTATGCAGTCTAGTGTGAAGTGCAGGAGTCATATACAGAATGAATAGACCAAACTAACACGATAATAGATATATAAAAAGATAAATCCACATGCTATGGGCAAAGATAGGAGTAATCACTTTATGTAACTATGTAGTATGTACAGGATACTGAATCCTCACATATCTTAATCCACAAATGAAAACCAGCTCACTCTAGAAATACATCATCCATTAGGATCATTACAGGAGAGTATAACTAATCAATGTGTGACTATACTCAAATAAATCATATACTTTGTATGATTTGGCCTAGTTCTGGAACAATCATAGTTATGTAGCAAGTAAGTTTACTCCAACTCTTCTAAACATTTATTTCCTCTTAGTGCAAGAAATAGAATAGAAAGGCTGCATATAAAGCCACGTGGAGCAAGCCAAATGTAACTCACTGTAATTCACCACAAATGAGAATTTGCATATAATTCCTAGTGTATTATCACAAGTGACTGATGCCAAATTCTGCATGCACAGAAGAACTATTCAATAAGTATTACATCCAGAGAATTTTTTCGACAATACCTGTACACCATTTGTAACAGCAGTGGAGCAAAGAGGTGATTTCTCTGGAAACTGACAAATGCTCTTCAGTTTACCTTTCTCAAGAACTTTAATCATACCACAGTCCAAACGACGGCTATGTTCTTCCAACCACAATAATACTCCATCACACTGCTGACTGCCACCAGAATTCAATAATGCATCAGGAACACAAGGCATCATTTCACCATCTTCTCTAAGCATAGCAGTACTAACATACAGTTGATTGTTGGAACAATTAAGGCAGAAGACCTTCTCACTTTCAGTAACAGAAGAAGCAACAGCAACATACTTGGATGTTTCAGAAAAACCTAAGTCGTGTATTAGGCGCTGTGACTCCATAACAACATGCTTTAACCGTAGTAAGCTCACATTCACCAGGTGCCTATACACAGTGTATCCTCCAATGAGACCAAACAGGTTCTCTGAAATGTCTTGGCCATCATGGAATCGATAAATCAATCTAGTCGGAAGTGGCAATTTCACTTTCAGGCTTTCCTCCACCTCATTTAACTCCTCCTCAGATGCACCCCTTCTCAAAGTTCCGAGTACCTCAGGAAAATTGCTCCCAAACCAATTTTTAAGACTATCCCAGCACCTTTTGACACGTATGACAAGAGGCCAAGAATACATGCTGAAAGCTTCCCTCCATAGCTGGTAAGCTGCCTGGAGAGACCAGCAACAATCCATATTGAGATCAACAAGTAGACAAACTTTCTTATTGATAACAAAAAAAAAACAAAGTAAGAAAACAAGCAGCTAATGATGTAACAAAACACACACACATAAAGAGTGAAGTCAGTGAAAATCCCAGACTTGCTTTTCTTACTCTCTTTTATTTACTAGTATATGATTTTTTGAAAACGTACATGGCATAATTTTGGGTGCATCCATGATCTTCAATACATAAGAATTTTACGTTGAAGACAATGTAAGATTTAAGTGTGGGGGAATTGAGGGCAACAATCTACCAATTACTTGTTATGATCTCAAGTATGCAAAAATGACGAGAAATTTTTTTAAGTAAAATACTTATTTGAACATAAAAACTACTTTTTGCACTTACATTTTGTTTTTAAGATGTTGGTAGAGTCAAATTCTATGGACAGTTTCATTTTGAGGAAGTAAATGTTTTAAGTTGGATTGATGAGCCTATGTTGGAAAGATATGTAATACATGTAGTCCTGGGATTAGATTACGGTGAAACACATGAAACTGGTTGAAATGTAATTTGGATGATCGTGTATTAAAGAAAGTGCAGCTAAAATTTGTACAGATCTTTACTGCGCTGCTGATTTTGTTGCCAGAAAATGATTTGACTTGGGCTATCGTTATTTAAAAAAACACTACGTGATACCTATTTACCTATACCTACGTATTGAGCATATCTTGAGGGTATCATATGCAAAAGTACTAGTTATAGCTTCATGCGTGAATTTAGGTATTCATGCATTAATTTTAGATTCTCCTAGAGTTAGAAACCACCACATAACTTCCTTAAGAATGAACTACCTGGAAAATAACAGTAAACTCTAGTCTAACATTAACAAAGAATTTAAATAAATAAAAAAATCCTACTTTAGAAGTAAAATGTTTTTGAAGTTGTACTTTGGAAGAATTTCAGCTCCAGCAATGATAATAATTTAAATTTGAATGTTGTAGTTTAGCTTGTAAGTAATTAAGCATTTCTTCATTGACTCTTGATGCAGTGATGCTAGGAAGGACTTATTTTACTTTATGTAGCAACTGCAATGTCCATGAAAGGGACGATCCTTGTATTTGTATTAAGTACTTGTCTGGGAATTCCAGTAAATCAACTGAAAGATCCTAAGTAGTCCGACTTGGCAACCCTGATCCTAAGAGTCAATTCAGTTGCACTCGAGCACCTAGATTCCTTATAGGTTAGGTTATGTTAATTAATGAACTAATGAAGTTGCTAGAGTATGAAAGGAAGTTGTATCCATTGGTTGCTAACCTAACAGCCAAAAACATTTCCATTATGTGGAAAACTCTGCTTTCATTTTCTATTATAAAACTATTTAGTTCACTGTTAGGTAAAGCTATTAGTTCAGTTATTCTGGTGGTTCATAAGTGTCATGTGTTAGGATCTCACTGTTCTTATTTGCACGAGTGTTGTTTTGTTAGTTGTTTTGATTGAGGATGATCAAAAGGCTAAGGGGAATCTGATAAGTGCTAAATTTGACCATATTTATGCTTCCGTAGTTTAATATTTTATACAACTTTTAGCATTATTTTTTTTATCATTTTAGTGACCTTTGTTAAAATTAAGAATCTTCATTGTTCTTTTACAATATTATCTATAATTGCAATGAAAATAGTTTTTATTTTGTGTCCAAGTTGGAAATTAATGAAGAGAAGTCCACAAATCCATTTGCCTTTTATTTTGTCCAACTAAAAGTGTAAAAGTGTAAGCTGAAGAAAAGAAGTTAAAAAGATTAAAGACAGTATATGGAGAAATGAAAGAAGAAGAAAATCAAAAGCCACTTTACTCATTTTCCTCCTTCATTCTCACGACAAAACCAAGGCAAAGAAGAACAAACCTCTACCTTCCTCCAATCTCCTTCGACTAGATGCAGCCACCTCCACCTCATCCAACCATAAACAAACAACAACCGTACAAATTACACGTGCGTCGCAATCAAGTCCACATCTTGCCTCCGATTGGTTGAATTGGCAGCAAAATTGGGTATTTGTACCCCACTGACCATTGATAATTGACATACAAGAAACCCAAAAAACTACAAGTGAAGATTAGACCTTCTAAGCTTAGGTTCCAATGTCCAATTCATAAGTTTCTCTTTCACTAACTTCTCTCATCCTAGTTTTGTAATTTGTCTCTCTTACTTTGTACATTAGATGGTTAGAATTTGATGCCATGTTGTAGACTGTGTCCTAGTACTTGCATTTGAATGAATTTAAGATGTTTTATGGAATTTAAATTATAATAGTTCATAACTTCAGATTCAATTATATGCATATATTAGCTATTTTTTATGTGGAGTTGAGATCTTTGTTATTTATACTATTTAGCATAGACTAAATTCTATAAATTTAGTAGCAATAAGTTTTATTTAGGCATGCAAAATGGTTTACTTTAGACTTGACTATGATTTGGACTTGTTTCTAACATCTATATGTTGAAATTAGCAAGGGATTAATGAAGTTTTTCATGTTTATATTTCTAGTTTAGTCACTATAAGTGTTTAGAGTAGTTTAGAGTTGACATTGGACTTGTTTATTGTTAACCAATATTAAAGAAAGGGGAATTTTAAGCTACTTAAATTCTTAAAGTTCATCTATCTAAAGAATAATCTTGAAATCGTTCAAAGTAAGTATGTAATCATGGATGAATGTTTAAATTAATCTAAGGATTCAAAAAGTCTTAATGGGTATGCTCATTTAACTTGTACATAATAGACTAGGCCATACTTTATTTAGTTTTACTATAGAAACGCAATGTCAAAACCCACATTCCAAGTAAATATATGTAGTGTAAATTAGTAAATGAAAATAAAAGCTCTAACTTGTAGGGGAAAAAATACGAAAGTTGAATGTTGAATTCGACGGAATAAATCGCCTTGTGGGAACGATCTCTTCTTTGCCATATACTGATCTTAATCTAAATTTATTGGGTAATTTAAGGGTTAATTTGTGTGCGCTAACGACACGCTACCAACCACCAAACAAAAACCCCCATAATGTTCTTCAGCATTTAAAGTACAACAAAACAAATCCCCACAATACACATTGACTATTCAAATATTTTCTCAATGGCCAGACCATATATATGACATTGAAACCATAACACAAAATCCACCATCAAACCCATGGCCGTTTTCGATTGATAATCACAAATTTTGAAACTTTAATCAAAATTACATAACCTCACACAAAACACCCACACAACCCAACAAAACTGATAATATCCAATACAATTCTTTCTACGTCAACACCCTTAGATTCAATACTTAAAACTCATATAGCTCGACCCTTTTTCAAAAATCTCATCAATCCCTATCCAACCAATACCATTTCACAACTCCCACTAGCGATATAACTGAAATAAACCCCCAAAACACACAAAACCCTACAATTAAGCTCCTAATATTATCAATTAAAAATCAAAAAATAGGAAAATTTATTCACATCAATCAAACTCTATCAATGACTAAACACCCACATTTCAAATCACATAATTAAGCAAACCCCACTATCAATAACACAGTGAGTTCAATATAAATCATCTCAGAAAAAAAATGCGAAAAAAAAACCTTACCTTGAAGGTGGGAGCAGGGTTGCCGAAAGGGTCAAGAGGGGTGGAGATATTGAGGTGATTGAAACAATGAAGAGACCAATAGTAATCATCAGAAGCCCAACCCCTAAAATTCTTGTTTACACAACATACCTTAGCATTGTCATTTGGGTCTAACTTCGATAGGATCCCTTGTATTGCTAAATCACCCAAATTCTCAATCCCAATCCCTTTCTCTTCTTCTTCTTCTTTTTCCATTTCGCAATCCCCCTTTTTCTCTCAAAATTTTTCTCTAATTTGTTGTTATCTTAAATTTGCAACAAGTACGAGATATGCCGACAAAAGGGTACTAGAGTTCTACGGATATGACCTTATTTTCTTATATATGGGGAACACGTGTTAGAGCTGGAAGCTGTTTTTTTAACAATTGAGAGTAGTGGCGCGTGGAGGGCAGTGGGCTGGGCTGAGCGGGATGGGCACGGAGCTGAGCTGGAAAATTGTGGACCGTGATCAGATGGGCTGGTTCACGGGCTGGGACAATGAACCACAACCCATCACCAGCTGGGTCACATATTCATGTAAGGCGATATATGGGCTGTTTATGGGCCGATTGATGGGTTAAAATGGGTCAGTTCATGAAGCCAGTCTACCGTACTCTCGGGAATACATAAAGAAAGATACTCACAAGGCTAAATTTGCTCATTTTAATTATATTTTACACGGAAAATTATATGAAAATGAAGAAGATGCACAAAAAATTCAAGAAAACATACTGATAATTGACGATTACAATCGAGCATTCTAGATTTCAAGCAATTGCGTGATCTAAAAATTGAGTGATTTAGGATAAAAGATAGATCAGAATAGAGGTAAGGGTTGAACGAATAGTAGGCTCAACTCTATAGACTTAGCCGGAAGCGGGGCACATTCCATCGATTCGACTTAGGGAGAATAGCTTTCTCCTATAGTTGCTTCTTTCCGTTACTAGCTAACAAAATGACCCCGAGTGACAATTGCTTGCCCAAGAAGGGAAGAGTTGAAAGTCCCAACACTAGAAAGAGAAAGAAAAGCATTCAATGAACAACGGGATAGGAGCATACTACGTAAAGACATATCTGGGAACAAGCAAGCAAGTCCGTCTTTTCGGGTTCAGGGATGAGGAATGAAAGGGAGAAGAAGAGAGGGTTGATTTAGTAATTGGACTAAATAAAAATATTAGGGTGAATTTAAAAAGTACCTAGAATAAGGTATACTCGAGTGTATTACAAAATTTCTACCGTTCATGGGTTATGTGGGTTATTTATGCAATAAGATGTTAACAATTAAAATGAAAATATGTGTAACTGAATCATAAATATATGGAATCATAAAATTCCTTACAAGACTTATATTGCAATGAAAACTTGGAATAAAAAATATAGTACATATAAAAAACTAAGATTTACTGGTATATTTAAATGTTATTTAGAATTAAATTATATGCACTTGAAAGTCATATTCATAAACTAAAAATTTATTAAGTTTAATTTTATTAAAATGCTAAAAAGTCCAAAAAGATATTTTTAAATATATATTCATTATTCATGCATTATCAAAATTTATATATTATTCATATATATATAATCAATATTCTTATATTCATTATTTATATATATTATTGATATTCATGTATTTATTTTTTATATATATTATCAATATTCATAATTTATATATTATCAATATTCATATTTCATATATATTATCAAAATATTTATGAGCTAAGATCTAAAAATTTGTCTTGTTCTTATTTTTTTAATTTTGTGGATGGAGAAAAAAGGAGCTTGAATTTTGAAAATAATAATTAAATTTTTAATTAAATTTCAATTTCCATAAATAAATTACCTACGTCCCAAAGGTATCAAAACTCATGTAGTTCTTTTCCATACCTGAAGTCGTCCCTAACCACGCCGAGGTTCGTTGATCCATTATCACCTCTGAAGACTCCACCTTGATGTATACATCTTGTTACTTTGATATTTATGTATATGTATATGTTTAATATAAGTATGGATGATGGAAGTCAAAATGGAAATACAAATCCTATACTAAACTCACGTAACTTGCCTCATACCATGCAATATATATTCATGCAATTTATACGTTGTAGTTGATATGTGTCTAATGCTCATGCTTATGTTCCTACGCTCATGTTGCTTTCCTACGCTCACGCTTATGTTTCAATCCTATACTAACGGTTCATCTAATAAGTTGTTGTTAGTGGATAATGATTAAATGCTTTTTAGCTAAGCAATTCAAATTGGTTCCTTAAAATAAGGAATTTGTTACTCCATGGACTTCAAGCATTTGAATTAATTCAAACTCTATCAAGATAAGGATGAAAAATATTCAAAGTGGTCTTCCTAAGCTTAAGGAGTTGAATTGAAGATATGCTGGGTTGAACAACTTTATTGGACGTGCTCTCGTAAAAGAAATTCAGTCAATAACCGAAATGCGAGCTATTCGAAGAATCTGTTACATTTCAAGACCTTGAAGCAGTCAGTCAAGACCCTGAAGCAACGGCATTTTGAATAAATCAATTATGAAGCCTATCCGTTGCACATATGTCTATAAATTGATTGAAGCTGAAGCATTGAAGGATAAGAAGCTTTCCAACGTGATACACATTCAAGCTACAGCAAAATTACTTTCCTCTCTAGTGCTTACTCTTTATTGTAATTTAGAATTGAGAGAAAAGATTACAAAGTATATCTTGTGAGTGAAAAAGAAATATCAAAAGAGAGACATACCTTGAGTAAAGTTTATAATACTCAAAGGTTCAGAAAAAGAAAAGAGATTTTTATTTCTAGGAATTGAGACGCTAGAGTGTAGCTAGGATCTCTTTATTATTCACTTGTTTTCATCATCATCAAAGCCTTTTCGATTCTTCACTTGTTTTCATCATCATTCAAGGATCTCTTTATTATTTTCTTCTTCATTTAAGCCTTGAGTTCATCTTTCAGCAATGGATGAGGTGAGAAGAAAACCCTTTGCAATTCTCACCAATATAGAAAATTATCAGCCATGATAATGCCACCACTTAATATTTTTAAAATTCTCTTCAATTTCATGTTGTTATGACAAATAATCATTAATGTTAGTCATTGAAAAAGATGATGATGTGATAGTTTTGGATTTTTTAAGAATTTTATTAAGGGTTGGCATATTGTATCCGGAGTGCTTCCACTAGAAGATTATATATGTTGTTAAGATGCCTTGATGGATGCTTAATAATCATAGAGGCTTGCCAAAATAATTTTGTATTTCTCAATGTACGCATCAACATTATGTTGCATGTTAAGAATAGTATAGAAAAATTCCAACAACTTTTCCAAGAGCTTTAACACCAAGATCACGAATATATAGTAGCCAAAAATGACCAAATATTTAGTAAAATGAGCATATCACTTACTTAGTATGTTTGTAAGAATGGAATTAATATGTTGAAAATGATCATTAATAGTTTTCACTTCTCTAAAACACTCTAATATGACTAAATGAATGTGTAGGTCATTAATTAAAGAAAATATTTTAATTGCATGGTCAAAAGCATCCAAACACATCAGGAATTAATGTAGTAGTAGTTTAGTGATGATTAGGGATGGCAACGGATATAGGACCCGATCTGGATCCGTGGATCCATATCCATTTTTACGGATATGGGTCTTCAAAATTTAGACCCGACGGATCCGGGTAGGATAAGAGTCCTTTGACTGAAAAACAGATCCGGATACGGGTTTAAACATAATACCCGGATCCACATCCGTTACCCGTTTTTTCATTTACTCATTTGTACTTGTTTGTATTGTTATTCAAAAGACATGTAAAAATTTGATTTTATAATTTTTACTTTATTGTTTTGTAATATTTTAGTAGTTATATGAATTATATTCAAGTATTAAACTTACATCTTTTGTTGGACTGTTATCCTCAATGTAAAATGCAGATTTATAAATTTGAAACTTATTTTTTGTCGCAAAAAAATAGGCAAAATATATAGGATTTGTTTTGGACCCATTTGGACCCGGACCCATTGGATCTGGATATGGATCCATCCTTGAAAAACGGATCTGGATCTGGATCTTTAAGGATCCGGTGTAGATCAGATTCATTGCCATCTCTAGTAATGATCCAAATCAACTCTTCAGGATTCTCCCTTGTTTAATTGTAAAGGTTGGTCAAAATATCACTATGCATAACAACCTATAAGTATAATTCCAATTAATTGGGATATCGATACACCATTATCTTCTCTTAAGACTCCTCTTTCTACACAAGGCCATGTACTTTATTCTAACTGATAAGGTAATCCTAATCTACTTAATAAAACTTCTTATAATGGGGTTAAGCAAAGGGATCAATTTCATGTGTACATTTTTAATGTATTGAAATTATTATTTTACTACATATATTAACACTTTTAATTAGTCAATAAGAATTTTATTATTATTATTTTGAACTAGTTAATTATAATTAACTAATTATATATTTATATTTGTTGAATATTATTATTTCAAAGTGAATTTAACTAACATAATACCCATATACGGTGGAGATGTAGATAGATTGGTTTCGTATTTTCAATATTATTTCTAAAAATAACAATACTAAGGCCCTATTTAGTTCACTTTAAAATAACAATATTCAGCAAAAATAATTACAGTTTAGTACAAATAAGTTTAGTTCATTAGATAATAAATTACATTCAATAATAGTAAGTTAAATAGTAAAATCAAGTTGAAAATAGCTAGTTGGCCACTTGGCAATCTTGCATTTATACGCAACACCTTTTGTAACTTTACTTTTTGGTGTAAGGCACAAGTTAAATCATAACGAGATAAAAATCAATTTTTTTTTTCAATTTTATTAAGTAATATTTGGTGTTGATTGAAGCCCGCATTTTGATTCAAATCAAGCACCTACCATTGGTAGTTTAGTACCATATATGGCTAATTGGCTACCAAGCACTTCAATAAAAAGTCCACACCATAATTTTTAATGCATGGCTTTTTACCCATCCATTCATGCATTATCGTTAGTATCTTAAATCACACGTCAGTTTCCTGAGAAATCAATTCAATAATACAAAATCACAATTCATTGTCACTAAGACACTAGGTAACTTTTTTACATATGAAAAAAAAAAGTAAATAGCATTGAGATTGGAAATAGAAACGCTGAATCGAGATTAGCCTCATTAGCACCTTTAACTGAAGCAATATCATGTCTTAAAGCCCTTAATTGGTGCAAAGAAAAAAGTTGGTTCTTAGTTCATCTCATATTTGTCTTAGTTATCCTAGTGGCGTCTCTTCGAAAAGATGTGCCACAAGTTTTTGAAATAACTAATATGTTTTCTCGAACTAGGAAATTAGGACTTTTTCATTACTGTTTTATTCACAAGGTTAGTCGTGGCAGCACAGCGTAGCTAAAGCTCACGAAAGACTTGCTTCTACGCATGCAACAACTTACGCCTTTATTTAATCTTTTAGTTTCCTATTTGTGTAATATTCGTGTATGGAATGGAAAAAAGGTATCTTTTTATATTTAGATTTGAAATAGAAATACAAAGTATTAATCCCAAAAAAAATTCAATTTAAATGCCTATACTTTACCAATATGTTATAAATCAACATAGAAGTTTTCTAACAAAAGGGTTAAATGAAAAGAAGACAATACAACATAGCAAAAGAAAACCAAATAAGCACCGCCTAAACTAGTACGATTTCCAAAACATCATTAAAAAAAAAGTAACAGCTTCAACTGAGAGAACTAGCCAACGTGAACGAGATGTGTTCGCTGCATCAATGACTGTCCCACATATCGCAACTTCAACCCAACCTGAAATCAACGGAAAAAGAATTTATTACATAAGCATCTGCATTAATGACATACCCCTTTTTTTTACGTATGAAAAAAAAAAGATTGACGTAAGAAACATTGAGTTAAACTTTCTTGAAGACAATTCGTGGATCGGTTCAAATTTTCTATTGAGGCAAATTTTGATTGACTTTGCCCTTTACAATTTTCAATCATTCGAAGTCATTATTAGAAACTTAGAAGTCCAGTTATTTTGAGGTGATTGTGAAAACTATCGCATTTAAAATTTTGCCTAAGTTTTTGCTTTAAAAATTGATGTAAGCCACAATTGAACTTTGCTAAAGACCACAATTCCTTGTTATTGTTTTCCTTCAATTTATTTGTCTCTTCTATTATAGCAAATTAAATTAGAAACTTCTACTGTTTCCAACACATTTATCAAAGCATAATTTTTATCGTAAATTGATATTATTAAAAGTTAGTAAAACTTATAGAGAAAATTGATACTATAAATCTAATAACAATTTTAAGTCGTAAAAATTGAGTTATATATATTAGTAATAATTACGTTAACATTTATCTAATAACAATTAATTTTAAATAAAGGGTATGAGTAATTTAATCATTCTTTTCCTTTAAGCAAAATCTTCCTGTGATAGATAATTTTATTCCCAACCTCTTCATATCTCTTACTTTATCCTCCATATTCACTCTATTGACCACCTTTAATGAGCACAAAAAAGTTTATCCGATAAAATTTATTAATTGTAACTTTGTAAATTTCAATAATGCTTTGCAGCCTTTTCAATAGGGATGACAATTCAATTCAAATCTGTGCCGAATCCGATCCAATCCGAAGAAAAAAGTTTGATCCAAACTCGTTTATAAAAACTCCAACTCCGAATCCAATAAAAAAATATTGACTCCGAATAAGAGACAGGTCAAATTCGGATATTGTATTACATCCAACCTGATTGTAATCCGAGTCTGATAGTCCTATCCAAATGAGTAGTATCAAGGCTAGTATTAAAAAAACCCAAATATAATAACCCAAAATAAAAAAAATTTAAATAAATAAATAAAACATGGTCTTTGCTAGTGTTGTATATTTTTTTTAATTTAGTTTATGTATTATAAATGATAGTATTAGTAATGAAATTAACAAAAAAAATAGACAAGAAAATATTAAATTTTGGATCGAATCCAAAGGTCTGACGGATTGAATCCGAAGGTCCAATGGATCGGATCAGATTCAAAAGTCCGAAGGATCGGAATCGAAGTTTATGAATTCAAAGTCGGATTCGGATCCAAAATTAAGGTCTTATAACTTGTCGAATCGGATTCGAATTTTGTTAGATCCCACTCCAACTCTGATCCATTGTCGTTCCTACTTTTCAAATGTTGATATTGTAGGCTTTACAACATGGAAAGTAATCGCAACATCCTTTTCAAAATTCTATTCGTTTTTATGTGAATTAATTTAATCAGAATATTATAATTTATCTCGCATAACTTTATACATAATTTATTTTGACACTATTGTTGGAGAAGTTTCAAAAACTTATTTTCTTTGTAGCAAAACTTATTATCTAGACTTATTGTATATTATATTATTGGACCTTATTTTGTCTAAATAAATCAAAATAAGCTGAATAGAATGAACCTTTTAATCAACCAGTTCAATGGATACTAAAAACATTGTAGAGATACGCTTTCAAATTAAACAATTCTTGGTATTTTTTATTATATAAATTATAATAAATGGTAAAAAAAATTAATTTAATCATATGAATTTTTTGAAGTAGGAAAAACATTATAGGATAGAAAAAGTACTTAATAGTTATGTGCTTTTGAAATTTTATATTTACGCCAAAATTTCCCAAAATTAATTTAAAAATCCGAGAATTAGGGCAACTTCTTTTAAAAAACAGTAGAAAAGTCATTCAGTTATTTTTGGAATTAGTACTATATTGAGATCCTACCTTAGGGTTCCCAGAGCTAGCTTAGAGAAATGGAGTATGGGGGGGGAAGTTAAAGCAGTGATATTGTGTAAGGTAAATCTTGTTCGACCGCCTCTCAGTAGTTAGGAATGCTCTAACTAATGAAGGGATGACTCAGCGTAATAATAATAGTCGAGATGTTTGGGGGAAATACGCATAAATTATGGATCGTGCACATTTCTAGATAGGCTTATAGGATAGAAAATTCGTAAGTTTAAGAATTAACAATGGCTTAATTAGTAACTCAAATTTGGCTCCACTGTTATGCAGGGTTTCTCAATTTGCTTGCTTTACCCGTCTATCTTCAACTAAATATATACTCCCTCCGCCCTTTAATGGTATATTTTCCAGAATAAAAGAGTGACTTAGAAAAGGGTAGCTGATCGTAAAACTTCACAACTTTGCAGCTCACAAAATATTCATGCTTCAGTATTCGTTGCCAAGATCAAAGTACAAAACCTACCGACCCTGCCCTCTCTCTAAACTCAATTAGAACTTGAAATCAAGTTGCCGTTGTGTAATTTCTATAAATTATTTGGTAGTTTTCGTAGCAATATGCGCAATCGTACAAAACCTACGACTCGAAACATCCTATGGCCACTCTATTCGTTGCAATTGTATCGAATAGAACCACAATGACAGAGCGAGGACACAGACAGTTAAAAAGACCAAATGAAGGATGTCGGAATGTTACAAAACCCAGATTTTGACTTGATGTCGTTTAGAATTCATGTTCCAAGATACATATTACATGTCCTAAATAAGATCTTTGGAGATTTGAGTTTACCAAATATTGCCAGATTTCAGTCTTCTAGATCAGATTCAAGACAGCGTTTAACATACGCATTGCTATGCAAACTATTGTTTTTTTTTTAACATTTTTTGAAAAGAATTCGCCAGAATCTTGACAGAATACTGACAAGTGCAGTCGAACCCAAAATCTACCCCCGTTTTTTATTTCTACCATTTCAATTTTACCATAAATTGATTCTTGGAGATGAACTAGCTACACGGCGTAATGGTCCACTGCAGACGTGAAGAATTACTGTAAACTGGCAGTTAATAGCAGTTTGTCCCATCCTACCACGACCCTATATTGTTTGATACCACAACCTGTGGCATAAAATTTAACGTGTCCCAAACACTAATATTTGGCAAACCGTATGGGGTCTCCTACAAGATTTTCACTTTCGCTGCCCTAATTACCCCAAACGTCTTATTTCAACTTTAATTCATTTGGTTTTCCCACTGAAATTATGTCTTTCCATCTGAGAAGAGTATCATTCAGGAAGCATCTCAACTTAAAATAAAAACTTGGAATAGAAAACATTTACAAGTCAATATTTACAAGAAATAGACCAAGTATACCTAAGTTAGGAGGGCCAAACAAATATGGAGTACTCAGATAAGAAAGAAGCTACACCAAAAAAAAGAGCAAGTAATGAAATAATATCAAACTGCAAGCGTCAACACACAGAAAGGCTCTTATGATGTGATGCTATAGCAGAAACCAAACAACACAACATCAAGAATACTAAACACAAAACGACCGCAACAGGATTTTAAAACACTAGCAAAGATGACAACAATGCATAAGACTTGATCTTAAAGAAGACTGCTGAAAAATAAACTCCATAAGCTGTATTAGGTATTTCTATCATTAAAAACCTAACATTCCAATTCTACCACCTCCCACTTTCACAGCAAAAAGTAGTCAACAATTCTTTGATACAGTATCCACCACTCCTCACAACCCTAAAACTAACCAAGATCAATCTATTAACACCAAACTATGATCATAAATATTGTCCATCCAACACTTACAACCCACATGTAAACCTTTGAAAGGTCTCTTTCCCATATCAATTCCATAACATACTGAATTCCCTGCCTCTCATGAGAACAGAGAATCAACCAGCAGTCAACACAGGGTTTCTGTTGAAGTCATTATCTCTTACACTCTCATTTAATAGTAAAATGAATACTGTGTTAAATGACATATACAATGGTACAAGTCTGGCTACAGAGGCTTCCTTAAAGTCGAATAGCCCTGGTACATTTTGTACTTGACAATGGAGGGTGAGGAGAAAAAAACAGAAACAGGTGATGTTTATGCAGCCAACGCTAGTTTCTAAACAGTAGCAAAAAAACCACCTAGCGGAGCTGACCTAAGTCTACCAATAGCTTTGAATCGACAAAAAAAAAAAGGGAAAAAATAAATAGACAAACACAATTGCATAAAAAACAACATATAGAAGATTAAAAAATCTCGTAAACCCAAGCACAAAAATGCAAATATAGAGGCATATTTGAAGACTTAAAAGTGACCACCCTTCCCCAGGAACCACACTCATCTGATTCAAATGCTCAAAGGACTGCCAGACAACATACTACTCATGAGGCCATGAGAACCCAGTAATAGCTAACACTATACAAGAAACCCTAAAACATGAAATAACTGGAAACTTACATACAGGGATGGATATAATGGAAATTACAGGACCCACAACCCATCCCCCTCCAAACCACTTAAACAAAACCAAAAAACATGCACTTGCATATCATGACCTCATAAGATAGAAAAACAAGGCACAACATGGAAAAAAAACAGCAACATTCAGACATGCCCAAACAAAACAAAAATTTGGTAAAATGAGAGGTACCTACCTAACCATAATCTCACTGCTACTGCTGCTGCTGCTGCTGCTGCTGTATTTGAAGGAGAAGATTGGCAGCAAATTGAAGAGTAGACTGATATCGTTGATTTTTGTCAACCTCAACCTCTGAAGAGCCATGACCAACTCCAGATGCTGGTGGATTTACAGGCTCCGAGTTCATAATACCAGTTGAGGATGGCAACATAATATCTGGACGGGAAAGATTAGCACCACTAACTTGATTGGAGTAGGAACCTGGATCAGTATGTTGCTGACTGTCAGCTATTCCATAAGAGCCAATTTGCACCACCCCATAACCCTTCTGACTACTATGTGGAACATCTGAGGGATAATGCTGCAGATTCTGCATTGGTGGCGCGAACTGTTGGCTCTGTGCCGTAACTGGCTGGCCACTAGGAGGCCTAGAAGAAACAGAGCCCTGCTCTTGAAAGTTGTAGACAGGATTTTGCATTTGCATATTTGCTGGAGGAACTTGGACAGGGTGGCTACCCATATTGTAGTTAGGCACATATGACTGGAAATTAGAGGCAAGTGGTGGTGCATTAGGATACCCTTGTATCCCAAACTGTTGAGCTTGTCCAGTTGGATCAATGATTTGAGGCTGTTGACTCCAACCATGCGAGAATGGTACTTTCTCAATTGACTGATGAGGTTGTGAAAGCCCTGTTGTAGAAGAACTTAACTGTGGCTGAGCAATTTGAGCAGCTGAAGATTGGGAATTGGCTGGAAGAAATGCATGAAGTGTCGCAATAAGCTCAGGTGTTAATGAGACTGCGGGTCGTTGTGTAGAAGGAACTCCATTAGATTGATCTTGTGGAACAGAAGCATTTGGAAAGGATGCTACTGAAGGCATTGCTGTGTCATCATGTACCGCTCTTCCATAATCCATCTGAACAACTAATTCTTTTTCAGGAGCCACATATTCATGAGAACGAGGCCCCAGCTGGCTTCCTGTCTGTTGAATAGGTGGGAGGGGATGATATACCGGCTGAGGCAGAGGACCGCCTGGGAGTTGCTGAGGCAACCTAAGCACAACTCCATATAATCGCTCAGGTCCAGTTACTTTCAGAACATCTGTCAGGAAATCTGATGGTGGAACCAAGAATAATGTGGTCCCATCATCTAATTTAGCCACACCAGCACGGTTCTTTGAACCAAGATACCGTAGGAATTCAGTATAGTTAGCAAAATCATCTTCACTGTCAGGCAAGAAAAAGACAATGTCAAACCCAATAGCACCAGCATAATGCTTCACCAACATATCAAGCCCCGTTCTTGCAGAGCAATTGACAACTTCTGGTCTGCAAAAAAAGTCATTATCCATTAGTATCATGAGAAACTAGATTTTGAATTTAGGTTAGCCAAATACAGCCAATCTTGCAATTGTGTCAGTGCACAACTGCACATACCAACAAATTCATGAATATGGTATTCATTAAAAACTCAGAGAAGAAGAAAGGATTATGAAAGAATTTCAAAGTTCAAAGCATCTAATTGAAAGTCACAAGTCTCAACATCAGGGAAATATCTACATTGCCTGTATAGAATCATTTCTCACCTCATTACAGCAAATGGAAAGTATGATAAATAAGAGTATATGACACATTGCTGATATTCCACACCTCACAAATGATAAAATATGCAAGCAGATAACAAGGAACCAAACATCAGGGTGACAACAGTGTTTACAACCCAAAGTCTAAGGCTGAATGGTGTATAATTGGTGATTAGTTCCCTCATGGTTTAAACTATTTAGTCTCTCAGCAGATATAGAAAAGTAACAAGATATACCAATGATACCTAGATACATAAAAAAGAGTCAGGAGCAACTCAGCCAGACGAATCCTAATCACAAAAGATTTTCCAAATGATACCTCTATCTGTATACAAGCTAAAAAAGAAAAGTTTAAGCAGAAAAAGGTCATCAAGAGGACAACAACATCAAGAATAATTATTTGGTTCCAAGACAAAATCGTCACCCCATTTCTAATTAATTACTCAGTACTTTACCCTTTGACAAGTCAGTCATCAGATTTAACAAAAGTTTACCATCTACACTCTGAAAAGATTAACAAGCCAATAAGATAGTTCATCCAGACACACCTCAGGCCTCCAATAGTTCATCTCATACTTCAAATAATCACTCTGTAAACTCACAATCACCGACTAGTGTCACACCCTCACTCCAATCCACAGCAACAACAGATGGATCAGAAAATTCAGAAGCATGTGGAAAATCCTTTCTCCACTAACTATTTGAAAAACTCAAAGCACGTACCCACTCAATAATCACATGAGCCCTTAGACACGAAAAAAACCATAATCCTGACTCAAATACAGTCTCTTAATGCCACAAAGCCTCTACATGTATTTAATGATCCCCCTATAAGTTTCAAATGGTCTCCTTTTGACTACGAGATGTAAAATAAAATTTTCAAAAAATATCCCTCAAGTCAAAACAAAAAAATATAATGACTAATTCAAACAAGAAAACTCAGCAGTTAAAATAAAATCTTACACTTCACACTCAAGTCCTTTTCCCATAGGTATGCATCGAGCTTGGCAGACAGGATTCCCACCCTTGGCAATGACACCACGCCAAATATAATCTTCACTAGCACGTCTCACAACATTTCCTTTTACAGCTCCCATGCCAGGACCTGCGCTATAAGGTTGGTCATTTGCAACATATTCATCACCTTTTCCTGTTGTATGAGGATCATGAAATGAAGTAGGACCACCTATTCTAGACCTCTTTGATTCCCTAGGGTGCTGGTTTGGGTCAAGAACATCCCACCCACTTGTCTTATAGGATGCCCTGCCAGGAAAGGCAGGAGACGGTAGCAATCCTGCAGCAGGAGACAATTTTCTTTGGTTAACAGGAGTGTTTGCAGTCATATCAGACATGGTAGAAAGCATATTGGGATCATGGAAATCCGGGTTGGGTAATCCCCCTCTAGACCCAAGTGGTCTAGGAACACTAGGTCCATGCATACCATTATGTGCAGGAGGTCCATGGAAACTGTTTGGCAACATAGCACGGCTTGAAGGAAACCCATCCATTACGGGTGGCCCAAAAGAAAATTCATTTCCCAACATATCTGGCCTCTGCCCTCTAAATCCTGGATATGGAGGTCCAAAATCTTTTCCAGGAGCCAAATCACTGTTGGAGAACATTATTGAAATACGAGGATCATTAAATAGTCTTCCTTGCAAGGCCTCCTTAGCTCGCCTTGCTTCCTCCACGCTTCTAAATTCTACAAAAGAATAATGTCTAGAAGGAAAACATTTTATTCTCTCAATCTCTCCATGCAAGATCATGGCATTATTCAGCATCTCCTCATCTATCACAACAGAAGGTGGATATCCAACCCACAAAACCTTACTGGGGTGACCTCCTTTACGTCCACCATATGGTTGAGTTGGCTGAAAACAAAAAAAATTTGCTAAGAGTCTTGCAAGATAGTTCACTCATAAGATAACACAATCATAAATGAAAATCAAGTTCTAAGTAAAACAAGCATCTCTCTTCTACACAAGCCCTTAGATATAGTGGTTAACTTGACGTTTTTAAGAGTTAAAGAAACCACGCAGATGATATTTCAATGCTATATGGCTGCGTACCTGCATTCTCCTATGTCCTGGATAAGTGGGCTCAGGGTAATTCCTCATCATGTCCGGATTTATCCATGATGAATCGAAGCCACCCATGCCTTCGAAATGTGCACTCCCCATATCATGAAAATCAGATTGTTCCTGTTATTTTATTTATTTGGAGGGGGAGAGGAGAAAAGAAAATGGTTAGATCATCAAGAATAGCATGTAAATAGAAGAGGGCACTTCGAGAAAATTTTTTGTAGATAGATGGCCAACAAGCAATCATGATGGATAATGCAGTTCTTGAAGGTGAAACCAGATTACTGCTGCAAAATCATGGTACAATTTCAGTAAAATAAATAAAGAATGGTAGAAAACAAGACATCCATCAGAATTTTGAGAGGAGAGAGAAAAGCAAGCAAACTGCAGATCTGCAGTTGTCGAAGAGAACACAGCTCCCAAAGTTCAGCAAACAACACAATACAATTGACAAAAAATGATGCAATGCTACAGAATGACAACTCCACAAACCCCTAATGCAATACCCTATTTTCAAATTCCTACCTCAATTTTAAAAGCATCTTGAGAAAAAGTAACTACTTACCCTCTTAGCAGGATGAGATCTAAGGAAATCAACACGAATGCAATCATCTTCAATTTGCAACCCATTCATATTCTTCACGGCTGCAGAAGCATCTTCCATCCTAACAAAGTCAACAAGCGCAGTATTCCGGTCTCTAATGAATTTGAGGTCCTCAATTTTACCAAATTTACTCAACTCTTCTTCTAGCTTTTCCTTAGTGACTGACGAACCAAATCCACCAACCCAAACATGCTTGGAGGCCTTAGCCTGCACAGTCCAAGGTCTACTATGAAATTTCCATAAAAAATTATTTTATTATTGATCATGCTCCAATGTAGAAACATACAGAACAACAGTAACTAATACATTCAAAAACCGTAAGGAGCAACAAATATTCATAAAAAGATGTAGGAGCCACAAATATTCTTAAAAAGATGTAGGAGCCACATGCTATTGCAATAATTTGCCCTCAATGGCAACAATCAACACATGTGCGCATTGGGAGCAAATGTAAAGGTCAACACATGCAAATGCGGCTCTAGGCAGCTTCAGAACAGTTCCCAGTTGTTAAGATGAAAGTTAGAGGCCTCATCTAGGGCAGAAACATCTTCCTAAGTATCTAACAGAAGAAATCTGAAGTTATTCCAAATTCTAACAGCACAATGCTGATGCAAGTACCTCCATCCCAAAGAGGTCACATGATTTTCGTACTTGGGGATGTCACAATATATTTGTAAAATATTCATCTTATAAGACATTAAAAACTCACATATAGTGTAACTTATTCTAACTTAATTAATTTTAATCTTGGTGAAATTTATACTAGTGTAAACACTATGAGACATATAGAGGAAATATAGCCCTAGTTTAGGGCGTTCATTTGCACTTAGTCAACAACTCCCACAACAAATTTCATTTTCCACAAATATTAGTCGGGCTGGACAATACAAATTAGCGTGTGAATTCCCACCCTCACATAGATGACAAAATTCATTCTATAATGCATGTTATGTTAGTGTTATCAACAAAATCAGTTGTGTGGGTATTCCTATATACATCTGATTTTCTGAAGATAATTATCAGCTATTGTGAAGAGATAGGCTCCAATTACAAAAACATACTTATCTACAATAGCTCAATGAAACCATAACGTCATAGCAAACAAATTTGTATCAGCCGATATCGTCGAAGCAAGCCCGATTTGCGGAACTACAACACATTACTTCACCAAAAATATCAATGCTTCTTTGGTAAAAAGAGAAAAATAGGTCATCGCATAGGAATAGCACCCCCCAGCCTCTAATCTACCCCACACCATAGGAGTGATATTAAAGTTGTAGTAAGCAAGGATAGGAGGGCATTGCAGACTACAAATTCATAATCAACTCTGCGAAGCTGATGCGTAGAGAATTTGATAGGGATTTACATTATAGCTGTTTGGCAAGTTAGCCGCTTAGGAATCAAGGTGCATTTCATCATGACAGAAGCAACAATGTGATAAGGGCATAATTTGACCGCTACGGTTGTCATTTCAACAGAAACTAACTAAAGTTCGGCGTTTATAAATCGTAGAGGTCAGCGAGATTAACTGGATGAGTTGGTTTCAGCTGATCTAGGTTGCATATGCAGTTCCCAGAAGTAATGAAGAGTTAGTTTACTCTTATGGCTTGTAGTAGTATACATTAGGGGTATTGCACGAGGAACACAAAGATCCACGAGGAAAATCGATGAATAGAGCAATGAAAGCACAAAGAGCGAATCCAATAAATTCAATCCGATTACAAATCTTAATAAAAAGAATACAAAGAAAAGAACAAACCGGTTTGGCAAACTCAATTTTGATAGAGTTCCCATTCAAAACAAACCCTTGAAGAGAATCTTTAGCAGTGGAAGCGTCTTCAACACGCTTGTAATACACAAACGCGTAACTCCTCGACGCGTAGCAGGTAATCCCGTCAAGCACCCCGTGTTTCTCAAACAACTCCGTTAAATCCGGTTCGGTCACTTCCGGGGGTAGGTTTCCGACCCACAGATGGCTCGACGGCGGGGTCTCGGTTTCAGGAGCGTACCTCTTCGGCTTCATCGGCGGCATTGATATTGATTGATTGGATTGATTTGGAGTTTTGAAAGCGCAAACCCTAGAAATGGACAGTATGGGTGGGTTTGGGTTTGGGTTTGGATTAGGGCTAGGGATTTGGGGGAGAAAGTGGATCTGAGAATAATTGAAACAGGGTTGGTTTAAATAAGAAGAAACGACAGTGCATTGTTAGCCGCACAATTAGCAGCAAACCGTTTTGTTGTGTTGCGTAAAGTAAACTTCTTTATCGATCATATAATATTATGTGGAAAAAAAAAATGAATCCTATATTCTCATAATATGTAGTTATTCTTTATTTTATTATTTTTATTTTTAAAAAAAGTTCTTTTCATTTCAACGTAGTATTTTAGTAAATCAATTACAATGTAAAAGGTTTGACAATTGACAATAATATAATGTTTATACTTATATCATATTTTGGACAAATTATAACACTAAAAATAAATTAAGATTGAGAAAATCAAAAAGTAATCTAAATTTTCAATACATATTAATATTGTAATCATGTAAATAGCTAGCATAAATAAATTAAAATAATAAAATGACTTTGTGTATACATTGAGTTTACATATATAATATATAAATATATCCTATCCTTTAATATTATTTAAAAGAAATGATTAGTGAGATGCTTCCAAATCCTAAATTTAAAATTATTGAATTTTCTAATTTTTTAATTTTAAAAAGAAAATATCTTATTTTATCAAGTATAGTAAAAAAATCTTAGATTATTATTTAAGAGTAAAGTTAATGTGGTTAAAGCAAAATATGAATAATCCTACATTATTTTTTCATTTATTCAAAAAACTTTCCCCTCAATCCAACATGATATTTTGAAAAAATAATATATTTAATTTTTTTCAATAGAAAAGTTTAATCTTATCTCCACAATTATGTTATAATGTCTCCTTTTCGATCATGAGTTAATGTATAGTAAGTTAGTAAAAGTAAGAACTTATTAAATTAGTATCAATTACACTATATAAAATTTGATTATTAGCAATAATATAATGGTTACATTTATGTCGTATTTTTGACAAATTATAGCACAACTAATAAGTTAAGTTTGATAAAATCAACAATCAATCTAAGTTTTCAATACTTAGTAATAAAATAGTCATATAGATATAATAGATTAATAAAACAACTAAGTGTATACATTGAGTTTACATATACAATATATAAATATGTTCTATCTTATATTATTATTTAGGAGCAATGTTAACGAAATGTATCCAACGTGAATTCAAAATTATGGAAATTTCTAATTTTTTTTAATTTTAAAAAAGAAAACCTCTTATTTTGTCCAGTTATTCTTATCATTTGTAAACCGCCCAATTTTTGAATTTTTGTTCTCAATGTTTGTGGTCACTTATTTAATTCAGCCGAAGCACCGAACTAATTTTTCTGAATTTTTTATTTAATGTGATTTTTGTGGAGCACATTTTTTTGGCTTTATCCAAAGCTATTTTTTTTTTCTTCAAACCGAAGCAACAAAAAACCTTATATCAAAGTTTGGAACCCTCACATTAACTATGACCATTAAATAATAATATAGGATTCCAACATATCGATACTTATGTTTAATGGGAGAATGCTATGAACACTGCGGATAAATGAGGCCAGCAACGGGAGCCCAGCAGTTAGATGAGACGGATGTCTATCCAGTATCCACTAAGAAAAACCAATAAGAGAATCCACAAATCAGAAGAAAACATGTAAATTTTTTCATGTCATCCCTCCAGAGCAATGGAAAATGAACATAGATGAGAAAAGAAACACCCTTTGCCTTCAGAACACAGCCTACAATCCACAGACATGAAGCAAAAAATACATTAGCAGCAGAAAGAAGAAGCATCTTCATTCTTAGCATATATGGCCTTTCCATCCTTTGAGAAATTTTGGCTGGACATGAGCAATTGTTTGCTACAATCATGCCCACAAAAACCAAACTGAATATGTAGGTTGGCACCAGCCTTCTCGAGTTGAAATTGTATGCCAAAGCATGCATATCAGAATACTAAAACCCAAGAACCTCTCATATGCAGAAGATGAGAAAGAAAGAAAGGGACTGAAACTATTGCAAAGGGTGGTTGTGATTCAGTGAAATGTATGGCGAATTCGTGTTAAAAGGGTTGGGAACAATTCGACGCAACTAGTTCTAGAGAGAGGGGATAAGTCTTCCCCGTTGCAGATCTCCAGAATGTTTAACTGCAGAACAAGTGAACTATACAGTAGAGAATGTGTCCAACAAAGATCTAACCCTTATGGCCTTATTGAGTAAAGCACTCTGGAAAGCTGAAAAACTTAATGTTATCTCAATATAAAGATGAATTTTGATGATAGAAACGGACCAAGCCTATCAACATTATATAATTTAAATAAATCAAAAGCCTTTAATGTAGGGAAAAAAAACTCTCACACGGACAAAATAGAGAGAAAAATTGACAAAGTGAAAAACGGTCACATACTAACTTGCGTTTTTCATATATATAGATATATAAGGTATTTATAAAATACAAAAAATAAATAAATGATTTAATATTAATCAGACTTCACAACTTAACAATAAGTAATAAGTCCCATAAAAACGCCCCTTGTATATCCTAAGCCTTCATAAAAATGCACCTTTTATATCCTAAGCCTTAAAAAATCCGGGATACAAACTCCCAAATCCCAATAGTTTCCTGGCTCAAGATGTGCGATAAAGAATGCCTAAATATGAAATTACGTAGCAAATCTTCATCATGTAGGCTGTTTACTAGTAGAAAGCACTGAGAAACATCCAAGACAACATATTATCTTGCCTACCACAGAAACATTTTGATTTTTGAGAAGTAATTAGAGCTTCTGCAGCACAGATATGTGCATGGGCCACATTCTCAACATAGGTTAAGTTAGACACATTGTTACCACTACCTAAAAACAAACCATGGTCTCAACCTAGGTCAAGTTAGACACATTGTTACCACTGCCTAAAAACAAACTTGTAAACGAAAATATGTCCATTAGGGAGATCAACAGAAAAAACTCATCGACTATGATACACATTTCACAGCATAAAAAAAAGAGGAGAAAATTAAGTGAATGAGGATTGCATAGAAAACAGAATTTACGGAAGCTATACATATCATGGCAACAAAAATTTGTCAACAATCCCTTCACATAAATACGAATACTTGACACTTCACTTCAGAACAGATCCAAATAAAACTTTGATAATAGGGGAAAAAAGGGGATACCGTGTAGGGTACGTAGTATAAACCTTGAGCACATTTCGAAGCCAGAAGTCTCTGTAACTTGAGACATATAATGATATAACGTACATCTTTCGAACTTGGACCTAACTTCATAGACCTACAATGACCCTGCCTCCACCCCAACAAGCGGCCAACCTAGGGAAGGAAAAAAAAAAGGCTTCTAAATTTCCATCTGCATGATCAAGGACGGGATGATGTTAGGGGATACCTGTCAAATGGGTGAGTCGGGTTAAATTGAACCAATATTTTTAGGTTTCGGATTATAATCTGCTTGTGTATGTGAGAACTCTTTTTGTGCGATAACCCATCTAAAACCACCCACTTGCAAGATCTAATGTGAAGAATCAATAGGAGATGGGATAGGATCAATATACTCTTAAGGGGGGTGAATAGAGTATGGTCGTTTTTCAAATTTAGGCTTTCAAAGGCTTTGAAACGGCTTTTAGATGCGGAAGTATAATAGACCTGGTTTCAAGGGCTTTGAAGCGGGTTTTAGGATTTTAACCTGAATAGGCTATTACGAGATGTATGAATTAAATAAATGCAATTATAAAGGGGACGAGTATTTGTTACGAAGTTCGGCAATGTGTCTACGTCTCCGCCTAGGGTTTCCTACCCGTAGGATTTAACGATCTTTATTTCCTCCTTTAGAGACCTAAAGCCACCTTCGAAGATTATCACCCAATCTTCTATACCGTAGCTTTCCCTAGCTACACTCTAGCGTCTCAATTCCTAGAAATAAAAAATCTCCTTTCTTTTTCTGAACCTTTGAGTATTATAGTTTCTACTCAAAGTATATCTCTCCTTTTCTTATGATCTTTCTTTTTCACACTCAAGAGATATTTTGTATTTTTTTCTCTCAATTCTAAATTACATTAAAAGAGTAAGTACTAGAGAGAAAGATTTGTTGTAGCTTTGAATTGTGTATCTCGTTGGAAGGCCTTGTTGATCTTCAAGTTTCAGCTCACTCTATTTATAGAGCTATTCTTGCAACGGATAGTCTTCAACTTCTTCAGAAATGTCGTTGCTCTTGAATCGGGTATTAGGCCTTTGACTGACTGCTTCAATATTTGTTCCATGATTCTCGGGCAGTTACTGAGGTCAGCTTCAGGTCTTGACCGATACTTTAGCTGTTATAGATTTGAATTGTTGTTGAGATGTTCTTGTTGACTGAAGTTCTTCTATATAGGCACGTCCAACAACTTGTTCAACTCAGCATGTCTTCTATTCAACTCCATAAACTTAGGAAGACCAATTTATTCAAACTTATCTTGATAGAGTTTTGAATCTTATTCAAATGCTTTGAAGTCCATAGTATAACAAACTCCTTTATTTAAGGAACTAATTTGAATTTGAATTGTATACCTGAAAATTATTTAACCATAATCCACTAACAACAAACTTATTAGCTAACAACGTTAGAAAACATAAGTATAGGAACGTGTATAGAGTTACAACATCAACTACATACATACACATATTTATACATTTATTTACGTAGGCTTGTTTGATAGGCTTTTCGACTTCCATCATACATATATATATAAATAAGACTAGATACATCAAGGTGGAGTCTTCATAATGGATGGTATTGAGTGAAAAAGAATGGCAAAAGTGTAAATAATGACAAAACTGATATACTTTTTTAATTTAAAAAAAACTGACACACGTTTCCCCATTTCAGAAAAATACTGAGACAGACACAACTTTTTGCAAAACCAAAAGCCAAAAAGTTATACTTTCTGACACATCTGTACTTTTCTCGAAAACATTTGTTCTAAACTTTTGTTCTAATTGTTCCAAATGTCTGTTCTATTGTTCTAAAGTTCTGGGTTATTGTTCTAAACGTTACTCTAATGTTTTAAGTAGATGATTCTCTTGTTCCAAAATAGTTTAGTGAGTTATTGTTCTAAATTTAACTCTAACGTTGCTATAATGTTCTAAATAGATGGTTTCGTTGTTCTAATTTAGTGAACTCATGTTCTAACTTATACTTCCTCGTTCTACATAATGCTTCTCTTGTTCTAAATAGGTTTGTTGGTTGTTCTAAAATAATGAACCTAATGTTCTAAAAAGTTCTTCCATTGTTCTAAAAAGTTCTTCAATTGATCTAAAATGTTGCTCTAATATACTTACGTTGCTCTATTATTTTAACGTTGCTATAATGTTCTAAAATGTGACTCCAATGTTCTGAGTAGATGGTTTTGTTGTTCTGATTTAGTGAACCCATGTTCTAACTTATACTTTCTCGTTCTACATAATGCTTCTCTTGTTCTAAATAGGTTGGTTGATTGTTCTAAAATAATAAACATGATAAGATTCGTAGAACAAATAAAAATTATTCCTCGTTCTAAATAATGTTCTAAATAGATTATTTCTCAAATTATTTTCAAATTTTTTTTAAAAAAAAAATCCATATAATATGGAAACGATTGTGAAACTTGGAAGTGAACATCCTCAAATGGCCGTAAAATCTAAAGCACCAAAAAGCAGGATATTGTCACATAGCTGATCAGAACAAATAAGATTCGTAGCCACAAATATGGAAGATAAAATTCAGTGCAACTTCCAGCCATACGTTCACCAAACACCGTCTTCAAAGGATATTAACTATTAAGACAGCGGCCCCATTACCGAATTTATCTACCACTTGTTTCTTTGTTTCACTTCAATACCATAAGATATTCTCTGACAGGAATGATAATAATTTGGCTGGGACTATCGATTTTTTTTTTTTTTTTTCCAAATTTAAGCGTAAGTTGGAGTATTAAATTTAGATGTGTGTTTTTCACAAATTAACGGCTACTTTTCGAATTTTAGGAGAAATTTAGGCGGAAAATAAAAATACAGGGGTATTTCGAAATATAAAATTATATATACGAATTATAATAAATATTAATATTTTATACTCGATTATAATATAATATTTTTAGAGCTATATAAAAATGAAAATTAAGGTTATGTTGTTAGAATTTATGGTATTTTAGTAAGTACTAAATAAATACAAACATGATTACGATAGAATCTCCTTATAAGAGTTATAACTATATAAAATAAGTAAAAGTATGAAGTTTAGTTAGCATTGATAGACCCATAAGTTTATAGTAAATTGTGATATTGATGCAATTTTAGGAAATGTAGTTTTCCCAACCAAAAACTAACTTTTTTTTAATGGTTTGGCAGCTACAACTTTAGTAGCTACGAAATTTATTCTAGGCAAAAGCTTACATTCTTGGCAAATCCTATATACTAATTGCATAAATTATTGTTCTTCTGCAATGGCTTCCTCATTGCTCTACGACAAATTTTCACTAATATTGTAATTAAAGATGAGTATTATATTGTCAAATTCCATAAGTTTTAAACTTGTATCTCTTGAAAGTTGAAAGGATGAAATGCTTGTTGGAGAAATAAGACTACTCCTTACCAAGTTCACGTCACAAGCTATTCTATTATATTTACAAAGAAGGAAAGAGAGTCGTGGATTGGGTTGTAATGTTGGACATCTTGATAGCTCGTCTATGTCTATTCATTGTACCCTTACCTTCCGGCTTTGTACTATTGTATTTCAAAATATAAAACTCTATACTATTGTCTAAATAGATTGCATTGAAGTAAAAATATAATTATTATTTTACTTTATTTCATCCTCTTTCTTGAATTAAGAAAATGACTTTTTTTTTTTTAATAATGTGTTATGTATAACCTAGATTAACTATGTTTTGCAATATGTTTTGTAAAAGGAAATTCTCTTAGGCCCTCTTCTTTTCACTTTAAAAAATACTTTAAAAAGTCAATTTTGATCGGTAAAAGTCAAGAGCAATTGATAAAATCAGCTATAATAAGTAAATGTCAGTTTTATTTGACAGTAATCAATTTAATAAAAATAAGTTATAAATTATAGGTTTAATTACTAAAATCAAGTTTTGATCAATAATAATATTTGGGCATAATTTTATTGATAATAACTGTGGTTGGTGATAATGATCATTTTTCATTAACGAAAAGGCAATAATAAGTATTATTTTAGAATATCATGACACGACATGAATGCGAGCTAGTCATCTATAATATCATGACTCTAGCTACATTTAGGAAGAAGAAAAAGATTATGATGATGATAAGAATATATAAGAAATTATAATAGTAAAATTAATATATTATCAAATATAACAATCAAACTAATAGAATTACAGTAATATTTTATAGAAAAAATCTTAAATTAATACTCTCTCTATTTTTTTTCCGTCCCATTTAAAATCAGAGAAAAAACCAAGACAATATAAAATATAGTTAAAATTTTATTAAATAATTTAAATTAATTTAAAAATAATAAAAAAATATTCTATTAAAAATAATACAAGTGGATTAAACATTAAATAAGTCCTAGAATTTCTAAAGTTTATGGCGTTAAATAATTTTAAAAATTAACCAATGGGCCATATATCACAGGGATAGTGATCTCAACCAAAAATTTTCACCCAATCACAATATTAAACTAAAATAGAAAGATTCCAAATGAGAACAACATTTTAAAATTTTCAGATGGGGAAAATGAAAAGAAAGTACATATTAGTAAAAGTTGGATTAAATCAGTACAAATCAGTTTTAATTAGCAAAAATCAATTTAGTTTATGAAAATTATTTCAATTGAGTAAAAATAAATTAAAAAGAAAAATTTAATATATATATATATATATATTTATATATATATATATATATATATATATATTTATATATATATATATATATAGTTCTTACACAAAGTTTATGATTAACATTTACTTACTAAAAAACACATAACTTTCTTCCGTTCTTTATTGATGTTCCTAAAGTAAATCTTAGTAATAAATAAAAGTGAGAATCAAAGAGAATCTAGGTATATTAAACAATTTATGAATTAGTAGTGGAATAATATTTTAATGTAATTAAAAAGTAGTAGAGCGGTATTTTAATGTAATGAATAAATAGTTGAGCAATACTTAAATGCATTTTCTTTCATTCCCAACCAAAATTGAGGAAAAATTAAGGATTATAACCCTAGTAAAATAATAATCAATTGTGGCTACATATATGCGGCGTAATACGAAAAAGTCGTATTTTAATTAGAGAAATTAATAATATGCGGCGGGGTAATCCTAGAAACGCCGTATTTCAATTGAACTGTAATAATATGCGGCGTATTTAATTATAAACCGTCGCATTTTAATCTATGCCATATTAATAAGCAGCAGGTGTAAGCTAGACCCGCTGCATTTTAGTCTTCGCCTTTTAAAAAAAAAGCACGAGCTTCCAACAATTCATTTCTACACTTACCTTCTTTATTGCATTTCTTCTGTAATGTTACTACCTCACCTTCTTGCCCTAATTCGTGCCTCCTCCTCACCTTCTTGCCCTAATTCGTGCCTCCCCTCACCTTCTTCATCTCTTCGTGTCACCCCACATATAGTCGTGCCTCCCCCTCACCGTGCCGCCAACATAACCCAGCCACCAACATACATAACCCAACCACCCCACAATCATGCCTCCCCCTCACCGTGTCGTGCTGTCGTGGACTCCCCCTCATCGTCTCTGTGTCGTGTCGCCGTTTCCTCTAAGGTTGGGCTTTGATTCATTTGTTCTTTCATTGTGCATATTAGAGTGGGCGGTGGGAAGTGTATGATTTTGGATTGTGGGTTTTGGGTTTTGGCTTTGTGTGTTTGAAATGTATGATTTCATATATTGATTTTTGTGGGTTTTGGGTTTTAGCTTCGTGTGTGTGAAATATATGATTTCATATATTGGTTTTTGTGGGTTTTGGGTTTTGGCTTCATGTGTGTGAAATGTATGCATCCTATTATGTGAAATGTATAAATCAATCAATGTATACGTTTTAGGTCTTAATAATCGATATATGAAATGGTTGTTTATATACGTTTCGGGTATTAAATCTGTGAAATGGTGGTTTGTATTGAAATGCATATACACAGGTGTGGATATTGATTTTAAAAAAGGGGAAATAGTGGGTTTACAAAGGAAACTTTACCAACTTTTTTGTAGAATCTGTAGTGATTTACAAAGCATAGAACATAAATAATATCGCTAGAAGAATTTAGCGAGTGTTTGTGGGTCATTGTGGAGTTTGCTTAATCTTATTTTTGGTAAGCTACTTAAGGACCCTATAGGTGCAATTATATATATAACTATGCGTAAACTGAGTGTTGATTAGATTGTTATTTAATCTCTTATATGTTAAATAGGTCATAATACAAATTATGGATCAAAATTGGATGTATGGTAATCGTGCTTCGTTGGAGTTCATGAATGGAACTGAGGAGTTTTTGTAGACAAGTGTTGAAATACCTAAATAACATTGGAGATGATGAGGTGTGTTGCCCTTGTGTTGATTGCGATAATGTGAATACAGTTAGTAGTATAAAAGAGTTGAGGGACCATGTGATCCGGCATGGGTTTAGGCAACAATACCACGTATGAGTATGGCATGGTGAGGTTCCTGCTTCTAATAACATGGGGTCGTGTTCTAACGAAATTCTCATTCATCAAGTTGAGCTAGACCATCATGGCCAATTAGAATCTGATGACGTTGAAGATGTTGATGCCGAAAAGGAAGATGATGGGGAGGATGAATTGGAGAATAATGACCCTAGTGATGAAAATCGAATAGATGAAATGCTTGAAGGGGTTAGGGATCAAATAGGTAGTCAATCTCTTACTTTTGAGCGTTTGTGGGAGGCTGCTGTGAAACCGTTGTATCCTGGATGTACTAAATACACTAAGTTGTCTGCCACATCAACGTTGTTTAACTTGAAAGCGAAATATGGTTGGACTGATACTAGTTTCATAGCCTTATTGAAAATATTAGGGGACATGTTTCCAGAGGGTAATGATTTGCCTATATCCACGTACTATGTGAAGAAGTTAATGTGTCCCCTTGGGTTAGAGTATAATAAGATTGATGCATGTCCAAATGATTGTATTGAAATGAGTATGCAGAGTTCATTCAATATCCTAAACGTGGGCAGTCATGTTACAAACTCCCACATGGGATAGAGCCTGTAGTGGGGATTAAAGGTCCTAGTATGAAGGTGTTGTGGTACCTTCCCATAATACCAAAGTTCAAGCGTTTGTTTTTTATTAAGAGCGATGCAAAGAATTTAAGATGACATGTAGAGAAAAGGAAGAAAGATGGGATGATTCGACATCCTTTTGGCGGGGAAGACAATTGATGAATATTTCAAGGCTTTTGGCGGGGAAGATAGGAACCTAATACTTGGTCTCTGCACGGATGGAATGAATCCTTTTGGTACCTTAAGCAGTCAACATAGCACAGGGCCAGTTTTGTTAGTAATATATAATTTTCCCCCTTGGTTATGCATGAAGCGTAAATATGTTATGTTATCGCTTCTAATATTAGGGCCCAAGCAACCTGGGAATGACATTGATGTTTATCTTGCTCCCCTTATTGAAGATTTGCAGTTGTTGTGGGATGAAGGTATATCAGTGTATGATTCATATACTGAAGAGACTTTTACACACCGTGCCATCCTATTCTGTACCATTAATGACTTTCCAACCTATGGAAATTTGTTGGGGTATAAGGTGAAGGGAAAGAAAGCCTATCTTATTTTATGTGGATGATATGGACTCAACTTATTTGTCTCATTGTGGGAAACATGAGTATCTCATGCATCGGAGGTTCTTGAATAGGTTTCATCCTTATCGTAAGAGAAAGATCTCGTTTGAGTTAATATAACTCGATTATGAGCGGTTTTGGGTAGATTATTGGCCTTAACACTTGAAATATAGGTCACATAGGACCGGTTTTGAGTCGACATTGGTGTATTTCCCATTAACATGCCCCAAACACTTCGAATATAACGGTTTCCTTTGTTACTTTTACTTGTCCTTCCGCCTTCATCGTAGTCCTCTGCTTTCCTTAAAATGATTCTATTTACTCTATTCTTTTTGGAACTTTTACGAGAAAAAGAAGGAGAAATTATCTGTGGGAAAGAGAACAAGGAGCTAAAATGGTGATGGAACGAAACAAATGGGCGCGTATTGCTGCGGTTAGGAAGTAGCAATCGATGAAAGAGACGGATGAGAATGGTAGTAGCTGAATAAAAGATAAAAATATGAGGGTTTTGATGGGTGACAATGAGGCTATAGTGATTGATGAAGAACAGTTTTTAAGAAGGGTTATTAGATTCATGAGGTTTAACCCCTCTTGGAGACTCTTCTTTATCAATCACACCATCTTCATTTTCATCCATCAAAACCCTTAAATTTTTATCTTTTATTCGGCTACTACCACCCTCATTAGTTTCTTTTATCGATTGCCACTTCCTAACCGCAGCAAGACGCACCCTTTTGTTTTGTTCCATCACCATTTTAGCTCTTTGGCTCCTTGTTCTCTTTCCAGCAGATAAATTCTCCATCTTTTCTTCATAATAGTCGAAAGGGAACAGAAGGGCACATATCATTTTATAGGAAAGATGAGGAATGTGATGAAGGCGGAAGAGAAGGAGAACGGAATATAGGAAACTTTATGAATTACACCATTAATTGGCTAAAAGGGGGTTATTTTGTAAAATGACCTAAACACTTGAAATACATCGATATGAGTCAATATAGGTCAAATGGGATCGATTTTAGGTAGAAAATGACCTAAACACTTCAAATACATCGATATGAGTCAATATAGGTCAAATGGGATCAGTTTTGGGTAGAAAGTGACGTATTTTCCCTAGAAATTGGCCCAAACACTTTGAATAGGACAATATGAGTCAATATAGGTCAAATGGGATCATTTTTGGGTAGAAAATGACGTATTTACCCTAAAATATGTCATAAACACTTGAAATACATTGATTTGAGTCAATATAGGTCAAATGAGATCGGTTTTGGGTAAAAAATGACCTAAACACTTCAAATATATTGATATGAGTCAATATAGGTCAAATGGGATCAGTTTTGGGTAGAAAGTGGTGTATTTTCCCTAGAAATTGGCCCAAACACTTCGAATAGGACGATATGAGTCAATATAGGTCAAATGGGATCGATTTTGGGTAGAAAATGACGTATTTACCCTAAAACATGTTATAAGCACTTGAAATACATCGATTTGAGTCAATATAGGTCAAATGGGATCGATTTTGGGTAGAAAATGACGTATTTACCCTAAAACATGTCATAAGCACTTGAAATACATCGATTTGAGTCAATATAGGTCAAATGGGATCGGTTTTGGGTAGAAAATGACCTAAACACTTCAAATACATCGATATGAGTCAATATAGGTCAAATGAGATCAGTTTTGGGTAGAAAGTGATGTATTTAACGTGATTACATCAATGAGTCAATATATGTAGGTTGGATTTGTAATTGGGACCATATATGTTTGAACAATACTTTTCAAATACATTGCATTTTATATATACTTTAATGATATGTTAATCAATATTAGGTATGCAAAGGATTCAACGAGGAGCTCTTCTCCAACGAGGAGCTCTTCTCCACCGAAGAAATCAATGTCGTCCGCAACAAGCTGGCAAAGTATTGGACAGATAACTTTTTTTAGATTATGTACATTACCTTTTTGTGTATTTTGTAGTTTTTATACATCAAGTTCATTAATTGTGCCGTATTTTTTATGTCACTTGTTGGTTGTTTTTACGACCCTATTAGTATATATAAATGAGAGATAGATCATCATGTGTATATATGTATCTTGGTTGGCAGAAATTGCAAATGTAATATATAAGGTTTTGAATTTGAAATTTGGGCGTAGTAGGGATCAAATTAAAGCATATTAAAAAAAAACCATTTATATGCGGCGGTGTTCCCAAGACCCGCCGCATATCATTCTATTATAGGACCTTTTTGCAATCTGGCAAGGTAAATATGCGGCAGTTCTAGACTAAGTGACGCCGCATATTAATGATTAATATGCGGCGGTTTTAGGTTGAGTTACGCCGCATATTAATGATTAATATGCTGCGGTTCTAGCTAGGTGACGCCGCATATTAATGATTAAGATGCGGCATATTTTTTTACGCCGCAAATTAAATAGATTAATTTGCTGCTATTCGAATTGCTGCTAGCCTTTTGACGCCGCATATGGTACTAAAAACCCCGCCGCATATTGATCATTTTCTACTAGTGTAATTTCCAACCTAGGCTATTTTCGTCAAAAAATTTGAATAAAATTAATAAATATTCTAAGTAGGAATAGCTTATATAACTGTCTGTTTCAAAAATAAGGAAAATAGAAAAAAAAAACGGAGGGAGTACTTTTTTTATTTGTTTATAAAACAAATATACTGATTTGACAAGTTTTTATTGGTTAAAAATAATTTGCAGCTTTTCTGGGAAATTAATTTGTTGTGAGTTATACAAATAAAAATCGATTTTGTTGAGAAAAGAAAGAATAATAATTGAGTTGATAAAGTTTTGTAAGCTAGGTGCGCAGTGATACCCACCACCTATGTACTAAATAGATTCGAGCCTGAACTTGAGAAGTTGGTGGTTCGGCTCACCTGAGACAACGAAAGCTCGGCTCAGGCTTGTCACTCATGAGTTTTTAAATGTGAGTTCGAACTCAACTCGGTATAAGCTCGTCACTTGGCTCGGCTTTGCCAAAGGCTCAGATATATATAAAAGCTCGTTTAGACTCGTTGAGCCCTTGAGCCTGAAGTTTTTGAGCTCGAGCTCGGGCTCGGGCTCGGGCTCGCCTTTGTAAAAGCTCGGGCTCGCTTTTGTAAAGCTCAAACTCGGCTCGGCTCCGGCTCACCTCATTTTGAGCTCGAGCTGAGTTTTGAGTGAACGAATCTGAATAATTCATGAGTTAGCTCGACTCATATCCAGCACAAGTACTAAAATAATAATACTTGGTTACCAATAATGTACTGTCAGCATAGTGACATTTTATCACCCAATTCATCCTTTTTTTTATTTTTGACATTTGGCCCAATTCATCCTTGGCTCCTCATAAAACTATGTTTTAATACGTAGTAACATCGTTGAGCATTATAACATGTAGGACGTTATTATACGTATACCCGATCATTAGAACACATCTATTATATCGACAAGTACTCGTGTTCGTTTGGCAAACATTTATTTTTGAGAGAAACTCATTTATTTATTTATTTTAATAGATATACGAGTGAGTAGTATTCAACACACAAACATTATAGTAGTGTACTTTGCATTTATTTTGTTCAAAAGACGTTTAAGTGTATGCTATAACTTATATTGAACATCTCCTCAAAATAATTATAATTATTATTTGTCGTAACTCTTATACTCCGTATTTTATTGTAATTTCATTTTCAAACCATAATATAAATATATAAGGAAGAATATAATCATATATTTATCCAACTTAAAAATTACAACTAAAAGTCTAAAAGTGAAGTAACTATAACAATTAATTAGGTCACTCCCCACCATCATTAAAGCATCAAATCATCACAAGAAAAATGATTGTTGTACACCTAACTCCCAACAATAAATTCATTCATTTTAATGACCTCATCCCAAAAAGCAAGGGAAAATTACCAAAATACTATTTTCTTTGTTTACTTTTTCACATTTTTTAAAATACTTTTTTAAACCTTAGTATTTCTATGGCTATGTTTAGTTCACATTCATTTTTCTGGCCTTTTTTTTCCCTTCTAATTCTTAAATTTGACTAAATTTTGACTTTATTTGTAAATTAATTTAAAAGAGAAATATGATTCAATAATGTCAAGGCCAAACCAAGTCAATTAATTTAAAAGAGAATTTGAGTACTATAAACAATGAAAGTCAAGGCCAAACCAAGTCTATCATTTATGATTTACAAAATTTTGATTATTTTTAATCTTAATAGTTTGTTTAAAACATAAGTTAAATTGCCAGGTTGTAGTTTAATATTAGAAAAATGAAATTTATAATATTGAAATAAACTAACTTTTTAATCATCAATGAGAATTTTTTTAATATTTTAAAAAGTTATTCTACATTTTAATAAAATCGTAATACATTCAAAATCGCCCCATATATCCAATAAAATTAATTATTTTGTTATATATTTATCAAATCTAATTTACATCCATTATTTCCGGCTGTCTAAAAGAGTACAACGAAAAAATCTAGGGGCTGTAGTTAAATTAAACAAAACAAGTGGAATGAACACAGAGAAAAGTTGACGTGCCAAAAGTAAATACCCATAAATTTCTGTCCAACATTGTTCTTCAAATCCGCGTTGGGGAGCAGATGTTGTCAAAGGTTCCACGTGCTATGGCCTCCCCTCCTTGTTCTGGGGTTCGTTTTTAAATTTTTTTTTCCTCTAATTATTTTCTACTAGACTGAAAATTCTATGTTTATTTTTCATTGATTGATGGGTTTTTATGTTGATTTTTTTTTTAAAATCATGGGATCTTTTGACTTTTATATGATTTATTGACCCCTTTTGATACAAATGCTTGACATTTAGTTCAAATTTTGTAGAAATGTGTGTTTGCATGTTGGTTAATCATTTTAGGTGACTTATTGATTTTAATTATTGAGTTTTAGTGAAAATTATGACATTGTATGTTGAAGTGTGAAACGGGATTTTTTACTTTGCAAAATAATTGAAAAGGGTGTGTTTGGAATTATGTGGAATGATGGACTTTCGAGTTTTGATGTTTAAATGTTCGATCTTGCATTGGGTTTATTACTAGATGAATATGCTGGTAAAGGAAGATGAGCGATGGTAATGTAAGATTGGAATCTAGAAGAGATTTATGATGAAGTCCAACTTGAATTGTAAAGTGAGATTCATTGTTAACATCTTGTCGAATGAGCGAAATATCTGTGTTGTTTTGGGGTTTTTTTAGTGATCTCAATATTTATTTTGTTAATGTAGCATCTGCCACTGTGAATGAGCGTTTTCTGCTTGATCCGCCTATGTGGAAGACGTTAATTGTAGTCATTTTTTGGAAAAATGAGGTTATTCGCGGAATTATGATTGTTTGGCTCTAATAATCTGGTGATTAGTTTCATGTAACTGTGTATGTCATGTTTGATTAGCTACTTGGAGGAACTTATCATGGTTTGGTGGAAGTTTGTTTTTTTGCTGTTGTTAGCGGTGCACTAAAACTAATGTGATTATACCTTCGTGGTAAATCTTCAGGTGAGAGGCGCGGTTAATTTATGGCCGGGGGCAAGGCAACTTTGCTTTAGGAAAGGTCTTTTGTATGGGCTAATGCGCTGCTTGTCAATCCCATTAAAGACCTTGCATGGAGCTGGTCAGTCCCTTGGAGTCACAAAACTTCTGTGCAACGTTTCTTGTGTATCTGCTGCACTGCAAATTGAATTGGTTAGTTAATCTTATAATGATAGTTTAGTTTTCATTGTCAAAAGCAGGAGTGATTATGTTTTTTGACATTTAGTTGTTTATAAGTGTGGGACTGTGGGCATTTATATGTTTTTGTGTGCTTCATTTTGTATAAATTTTTATTGACCTCTCAATCTTTTCTTGATAATGGGGTGATCTGAACAATAAAAATTTCACAGGTACGACCAGACCCATGTCTCCTAGAAGAGGCACTCCATGAAGCTTAGAAACTTATGAGACATTATTCCTTTCTGTAGTGTATATAAGTTTATGCCTGAATTAATTTTTATAGACTGAGACAATTGCTCTCAATGGTTTGTGGATGATACACATTTCTTGGAGGATTTGAGGAAATGTAACTAAAGGGTTTTGACCTCCTTTTTCCCCTGCAAAAAATTTAAAAGGTTTTTAGGTGAAAGAAGTCCTGCTGTTAAAATTGATGAAGGTAACTTTTAGGTTTCCTTTTGATAATCTCTTCTTCAAGTGTTAGTCAATGGTATCATTGAAATTGGATTTGGGAAGAGATCATAGGTTAGGAATCTGGGGGCTCCATTCAAATTTACCCTGAATGGTTTAGCTATTGACTTTTTATTAATATGTTGAGATAGATATCCAAGCATGCCACAGAGGAGGTTAAAGAAATCTTTTTGTTTTTGTGTGACAATAATGTAGAATAGGTTTATTCTGCTTCAGATCTGAACTCCAAGCTTACAAATAATTCGTGCAAGGCTAGTATTTTGTTTATTGCTGGTTTTATGTTGATGCCTGCTTTTTTCAAAGGGTTTTTCTCCTTGACCCATTGAATGATCTTTTTGAGGTTTGCTTCAGTTCTTATCCCAGGAGTAATTCTTTATGTTTCTTGATTGAGATTTGGGAGAGTCTATAAGAGGTAGGGGATGGGTGTCAACTGCCAAGGACCCATTTTCTCCAGGCAAAACTCACTCTCATATTGCTCTGCATTTCTTCGTACAATTTGTGCCCGCTTAGGATTTTGATGGAGTGTGAAGGAAGTTGCAAGGGATTGTGAGAGATAGTATTTGATCAAAGATGGTGAGTGATTGAGTACCAAGATAATATTCCAAGCTGGGCATTTGAGAAGGGCGGTTGAGATTTTGGTAGTTGGTGTCCAATAGGCTAAACAATCTCACCTGGTGGGTAAATGATTATGGTGTTTTCCTTTGGAACTTAAATGATGGATCTTTCTTGTCTAGCATGCAGAAATGGTCCTTATCTGTGTCAATACCATTTAGTAGATTGATCATTCCTGTAAGCGGGGCTTAAGGATATCACCTTTTAATTCTATGGTTATGGTCATTAATGATTAAATGTTTTCCACAATGATTATAATACGGTCATTAATTTTGCATACTCTAATATGTCGTTGAAATGTTTGTATAGAATGGTTAGTCTTTTCTTTTTTTCATGATGAATATTTTTTTTGTGATCCATGTAAACAGATTACAACTTATCCTAATTGTAACAGGAGCAGATTACATATTAGCCATTGTTAGTTTGAACTTCCCCCACCAAGTAACTGTTAAGTACCTTCTGCTGCTTAGCCTACATATGTGCTAGAAGTTGTTCTTTCCCAAAGCAAATCACTAGTTTCTGCGGTTTGCGAGGAAACATGCATATTTTGTTCTGGAGTCTGGGAATGCTGAGGACATATTCTTTCTTAGTACATCAAGTCATAAACGCATTGACTGTCACAAAAATCCTTTCTAACCGCATTTTATTTATATTGTGAAAGATGCCTCTTGGATTAGTGAGAAGCTATTGTCAAAAAAGCTCAGAGATTTATGGAAGTACATAATTAAACCTGTTCATTACGTCGGGGTAAAGAGTCCTTATGCTGCCCTTAGTGCTTTGCCATCCTTTATTTTTTTACATTTGGGTAAATTGTTTGGTAATCCTTTTATTTATTTGCTTTATTTTTGAGTGGTATTGGTATTGGTGCCATCTTTCTCGAATGTATGAACTTATTATTGAAGGGGCTTTCACATTATCTGTTCAATATAGTTCCTGGTGGTAGCTAACTTACTATATAGTGTTCCTGGTTATATTCACTTTTGTAGTTTTAGCTATCTTAATTGACTCATTTTTCCTGTAAGTTGTGGCTGACAGTACTCCGCATATATACTTTTATCAGGTTCCATGTCTTAGGGACAACTATGCTTATCTCATACATGATGAGAATACTGGGACTGTTGGGGTTGTTGATCCTTCTGAAGCTGTACCTATTATTGATGCACTGAGAAAGAAGAATAGAAACCTAAATTACATACTGAATACTCATCATCATTATGACCACACTGGTGGGAACATGGAGCTGAAAGAAAGGTATGGTGCAAAGGTATGAATTGTGGCATATATTTCTAATAATGACTGAATAGCTAGTACTTAGTTTTGTATGATTGATAAATTTAGTTAATGGTTATACTAACTAGTAGTGGATCTGTAGTCACTTAAACAACATCAACATTGTCCCACTACATCATGAAGATGCTCCTACCCTGAGTGGTGTAATTTTTGCTTCTTAAATAGTGGTAATTTGGATCGCCTCAAATCAATCCTAGCGAGTCTTGTTCTTTGCTCATATCTTTCCATTTAGCCTCGTCATTTTTTCCCTGCATAGAGGTTGAAACAGGGTTAGGACAAAAGAAATGGGTAAATTTTTTACCTTTGAATTCTTCAACTTAATAAATTAGTGCCTTAAACTTCTAAAATGCATTGAATTGTCAAACAATATTAGATACAATTTTAAACAAAGGTTTTATTTTGAGAAAATTTTCTACTATTTACTTACTTTCAGTAATTATTGATTGAATTTTGTAGTTTTAGCAATTTAGTATAGTGGTGATCATCTTGCTGCTAGCCACTGTTGATGGGGTTTCACGCAATCATTCTTGTACACGCATACATATATTTAGTATGTTGCTGTAAAGAAAAGCATATGGTGCTGAGTTTTCATCAAGTACCCTCATGTGCATGTTCTGAGTGTCTTACTGCTCTCAGAAGCATCTGGTTACTATGAAACTTTAACAATCTCAATGTGGAGCAGTCATCATTGATCTCAATTTTCAGCAAACTTCTTGCATAAATCTTTCTGTATCAGAAATATATAACTTCTGTACACTGTTCTATGTTTGATGCATCAGTCTTCTCTTGTAGGTGATTGGCTCAGGGAAAGATAGGGAGAGAATTCCTGGGATTGATATTGCCTTAAATGATGGTGATAGGTGGATGTTTGCTGGCCATGAAGTTCATGTAATGGAAACACCTGGCCATACAAAAGGCATTTTCTTACCTACATCAGTCTTGTTGCTGAATTTCTTTTTGGGCGTGTGCTTAATATTTTTAAACTTCAGTGCATGTGCTTTATTAAATCATCTTATCGAGTGTTTGAAAGTTTTTCTGTTTCAGTCTTGTTGTTTTTACATTTTAGTACCAATTCCGAGTTTGATTTAGATTTTGTTAGTCTTTTAATTTCACTGGTTCATAGTGGTTTTGGGCTCTTGAAGAATGTTCAATGGATGTTAAGGATTATGCATCTCCATGTTAGGTTCTGCCATGCTTTTCTGGATTGTTCATCAAATTCAGAATATTCTTGTTTCCTGGTGGTTAATGGAAGTGAGGGGGACTTTTAAGTGCATTTTATGCTCATCACGACATCACATGAACTTGAATGAGAAGAAAATAAGAATAGATGTAAATGTCATTTTATTTCAGAATTCGAAGGAATGTAGGAATATTTCAATTCAGAGCAGGCTGTGCTCTTTAGATTAGTCTTAGCTTGGGTTGTATGATTGAACAGGTTAGGGATGCATAAATTGTGATTGTCTAAATCTCAAACAATTATTGATCTTATTGATTTGGTTTCTCTACTCAACTTACTTAATGCCCATTATATATTATCATTTTATTGATATTTTCTTGTTGGTTGTAATCTTGGGTCTAACCTTATTAGAATTGTTGCATTTTATGTTCTGACAGGACACATGAGCTTTTATTTCCCTGAAACTGAAGCAATTTTCACTGGTGACACCTTGTTCAGTTTATCTTGTGGGAAGCTTTTTGAAGGAACACCAGAAGAGGTTTTTTTGACAACTTCTCTCTTCTTGGAAATTCCATGCTTACTATTTTTTGGTAATAGATGGGGCTGACATTTGAAGAGAATTTCTTGTTTGGCAAATACATTTATTTGTGTCACATCTTCATTGCTTTGTATAGGCTTCAAAGCAATGCCTTTGTGTTCTTTGGTCAATGATTTGGAGTGATTGTGAGAGTTGAGTTATGGGGAGGAAGTTCTTAGTCTTGTTTGAAATGCTTATGGGTAGTCGTCGTCAAAAAAATATTTATTGTATTTCTTGTTTCTGTTCCAGATGTTAGCTTCCCTGAAAAAGATCATGTCATTGCCAGATGACACAAGTATATATTGTGGGCATGAGTATACCTTGGTAAGTTTCATTACCTGTGTTTTTATATGTTCATTCTACATGTGTTCAGCTACTAATTGAGACTACCTTTTTACAGAGTAATTCGAAGTTTGCATTGTCTATAGAGCCAAATAATGAAGCCCTCCAATCTTATGTTTCACGCGTGGTACAGTTGCGCAATAAAGGGTTGCCAACGGTATTTTTTTCTCTCTCGTTCACCAATCTTTACATCTTTTTTCTCTTAGTTTTCCATATCCTTGTTCATCTAATTCTTTATATGTTGAATAGTTTGTATTGTATGAACCTGAACCTGAGCTTTTACAATTAAGGTTCCTTTAAAATATGGTTCCAGGGGTTAAATAGAGATTAAAACTGCTAGGTTGTCCTTGAACTCTGCTTCTATGCAACTTATTCCTTGTTCTTTTCACCTGAATCTCGCCAATCTGTAATCATGTTTACGGATTAAATTTTTAAACTAAATTTGATTATCATTAATGAAAATCTTATTGATTTTGACGGATTCCGTAGTTTTTTACTTTTTTCTTTCAGTTTTTTATTGATCAATATTGATTCTTCTGTTACTTGCCAATGAGTTTCACTTGGCAATAAGAAGGTTTCCGAGTGCTTAAGTAAATTCACGACATGGTGATATGCGTTTTGCGCAGATACCCACCATGCTGAAAATAGAGAAGTCCTGCAACCCTTTCCTTCGGACTTCAAGTACTGAGATTAGGCAATCATTAAACATTCCACCCTCAGCTGATGACGCAGAAGCTCTGCGGGTCATCCGCCAAGCAAAGGATAATTTTTAGCTAATTCTGTAAGATAAAGCAGCGTGTTAGAGTAATAGCTGTCAGTTCCTAGCTATGGGATACGTCGCTATATTGTACTAAATAGAATTTTGTATTTTTTTTGGACTACACAAGGATGGCATATCTGTTTGTATAATTGTCCTGAATATTACTTTTGAGATTATTTTCTGGAAAGAAAAGGTGTGACCATTCTTGAGACTCTGAACTTTCAATGGGGTGTTTTTTTCACAGCTTTAATGTTAACTAGTTATTATTGACAAATTGTCCAAACACCTTTAATCTTCCTTCATACATCTGCTTCAACTAAACATGTGTACCAAATATACGCATAAAATATATACTCCTTTCGTCCCTATTTGTTTGAAATATTTTCATATTTGAAGAAATTTTAATTATATTATAACAAATAATATATTCAAGTAGATCTTATTAAATATATCTTGATCTATATTTTTAGAATATCAAGTTTTCATGATTTTTTGTCATACGAATTTAGAGAAAAAAAACATTTTAAGTTATGTATTAGAGATCGTAAAAAGTCAAATAACCAAATAAATGGGGACGGAGGAAGTACTAACTTAGAACATCTCAGTAAGTCAGGATGAAGATAGAGCATGAGTTGATTAATCGAGTTTTAGCTTGACCTCTTGGATGTCTCTAACTACTATTGTTATGTAAACAAGATCTTCGGATATCTTGTAGTAGCATAAAACACTTTTTAGTAACAAGTTACAAAGAAATTGGAGATAGCAATTTCCTAAAATAAATAAATAAAATCTATCTTTAATTTTAAAAAAAATGGAAGAGAGTCTAGCTCTATTTAAATCACATATCAGTCCAAATGCTCCAACTTTTCCAAACAATTAAGTTTATTTAAAGGATGACTTGCTCTCTGAACATTTTTTTCATTTGAATTTGAAATTATTTTTCTAAGCTAATTTCTAAACTGATACTAATGCACATTGTAGGCTTTGTAAAATATATATAATAAGATATACTACCTAGCTAAAAAAATAAAAAATTTAAACAAAGTAATTAGATAGATATCTCTCAAAAATGTATACAATCATAATAAATTTAACTTAGAATAACAATTGATCGTATAGAAATCTTGCCGAGCATGATATTGTTCGGTTTGTCTCAGTAGGGTTTACAAGTTTAATCTTAATCTCATATGATCCCATAAGTTTAATCACATTATATATGAAGTTTTTTTTTAATAAATAATTATAAATTTTAAAGTTAATTTAATAACTTGTTAATTGCTACACACTCTCTTGATGGCCTGATTCCTCCCCATTTCTTAAGGGGGAAAACCTTGTTGAAGCCTTTTACTTCTTAAAAATATTTGTTTTTCCCTTACAATTGCTTTTTGGAGCCATTTGTAAAATAAAGTAAAGAAAATCAAGGTCAAAGAAACATGCACGAACCTTCAACTTCACTTATCTTGTAATCTTATATTTTATAAGTTTTAGATGTTAATCCCATCTAAGAAATTAAAATAAGAAAATTATGAAATTACAAAGTAAAAAAAAAAAAAAAAAATACTCGGGGGGATTAGAAGGATAGCCACAGTTCATAACAAAACCCTACCCTCAATGGCCTAAGCAATGACAGAAGAAGAATAAATTGACTGCACACAATTTGAAGATTGTAATGTTAAAGGAGGTGGCTATATCATCTGAGCACCAGTGGAGACTTCAGCATTGTAAAGCACCCTCTGTTGTTATAGAAGGTCACTAGTGTTACAAATTGCCAGACCAACTTGTCATAATTCATCCTACAAAGAAAACGAAGAAAGTGTAAGCTTGCTTTTCATTTTTACAAGGCAAAAACCTCGAAAGAGGCAACAGAAAAAAGTAAGTCATGATACCAAAGCAAGCTAGTACATCGCATATAGAGCTAGACGATTAAGAAAAACTCAAAAGTTTCACATACATGATAGTCATCCAAGTAATCACGGCGATCATGCTGCACACACAAAAACAAAAACCTTTCAATTAGTGACCTAGAATTATTTAGACTCTTTTTCGGAAGGCAATCTTGTATTTAAACATGTGTGGACTTGAACGACTAGATAATTAAGTGAGATAGCATACTAGAAGTGAAGGTTGCTACGAGTGTTAATGGAGACAGTTTCTGTATCGCACTAAGGTTATATGTATTTAACACAGGCCCCTATATACAAGTAAAGCCTCCTAATATTCACTTGATTAGACCTAATCTGAACTTCAGTTGTGAATTGATCATGGTATGTAGCCCTTAACTGAACCTAACTGCGCTAGTCTAAACTGTCTGTCTGAACTTCTTACTTTATCTGAACTTCATTCTCCAAGATAATAGTTTTTTAGGTGAAAAGTCTTGTGTTTCACTCATGTCATATCCTCTTTTCAAGCCAACTTACACCATTGAACAAAGTACATCCAAAACTGAATATGAGTACATCTATAGCATTCAGGGACGAATGCCAAAAATGATCTATCTCACAATAACCATATTATAAATAGCAAAACCTTCAAGCTAGAGTGTTAAAGTAATACCCTTTTATGTCGCCTTTTGTCTCCCCGGCGTAGGTCTCTTTCTCTTCTCCTCCTTTCACCTTCTTCCCTTGCTCTTCGAGCTTCCTGTACATAAGTAATATTAATCAGCTCAGAAATTTACAATAGCAGCCTCCTCCTTGGCAAATGGACACAGTATAGTTCAAATCCTTGAAAGTTAAAACTAGTCAAAGGTTCAAGAACAGCATAAATAAACAAAAAAAAAAAAGAACAATATCTTCACCTCTTCTTCCTGAGCTTTTTTCTCTTTCTCTGCTTCCTCGAACGCCTCCTTTTCAGCCTGTCATTGTTTCACAATCTGCAATTAGTGCAACAGCACACACAATCCCACACCACAAAAGGGAACACACAGTGATACAGATATCAGAGTAGATATTATCCAATTGAAATATTTCTTCTTGCTACATCTTAGGAACATAGCATACGTCAATTTGTGACACCAAGGAATCAAAATTATTATTATCCACAGTTATTATGGTAATAGGGGGATATCATATCAGTTACTAACAAATCAAAATTCCATATCAGTTGATATTCATCGACAATTATCATCTGAGATGTAATACGATTGGGTAAATTACTCTTGTATCAATTGATACTATCAGGTAATCTGGTGTAATAAGTCCCAATTTTGTATCAGCATCCAGCTTGACACCACTGAGAGTTTGAGACTGGAGACAAATTTGACCAAGGAAAGCTACGAACTAGAGTTAAAAATTCAAGATAAACAATTAACATGGGTTATCATATGATGGTGATGATAGAAGCTTTCACATTATCATGGTAGCGTTCATTTCTACCAATATGCTACATGCCTTACATCTATCAACAGATGAGGTCATTCTGATATGGGAACACTTTTCCTCCACAATATGCTTTATTCTCCTAATGAATTATTTGCAGCTTTTCTCAGTGTTCTCCAGAAAATATATTAGTGTATGCTTAATATATACAGTAATGACAAAGGGTTTAATCAATCTAGAGGCTAGAATGCCCAAAGATGAAGAAAATGTTCTTTTTTACATATAAAGAGAAAACACTAATATTACCAAACATCTCTATAAATAGCTAATGCTTGCTGTTCCCAATACCAGCCAAAAAAAAATAGCTCATACTACCAGCTATCAAACAAAGCAGGTTGAACCAGCCTACAACTAACAAGTGTCATCTCATAGCCAAAAGAGGCCAATATAGGGATGATTCAAGACCCAGGGTATGTCAAAATCCATATGATTTCCATATACGTACTCACGAGAAATAAGTTACTACCAAGCTTATAATGCAAACTAAAAATGACAAAACAAGCCTCAACACACCTCCCTATTGTTGAGAAAATAATCCTCAACGATTTGTTTTGCATATTGTGGATCATCACAGATTAAGATGTTGTCAAAAACTGAACCAGCCTTTACCTGCAATAAAACTAGATGTCAGATGTCTAGGTATTTTTCATAACGAAAACCATCTCAGCATACAAGATAAGAAAGTAATAACATTTGCACTCAGGGGTTTGAGGTTTATGCACAAGAATTAAAGTTTTTTACCAATGACATCAATGTTTAAAGTGAATAGTAAAATAGCATCTGTATCAAGAGCAGAGCGCAATGTTGCATTGATTCTGAAGGCACTTATGAAACAAAGACGATTAAAATAAGTACTGTTAGGGAGTAGATGGAATTTTTTATTCTCTCAAAGGCTGAGATTAGCAGTTGAAGGTGCAAGTAAATTTCTTCAGCTTGCAACACAATTCATAAATGAACATGCAGTTGCACACACGATAAAATTTCAAAAAGCAAGTATTTAGCAAGCGAAAAGAGTTTGACTTTTTATTCAATACTCTGCAACAAACATTTAGGAATCTACAGAAGTGGCATCAACAAAAAGGTACAAATCTAACCTGCCAAACTTCAATACCAACATATTTTACAGGTCTTATCACATAAAGATCTGGGTCATCTTCAAACTCTGTAAGAGACACCAAATGAGCTCATTTATCAGTGAGGGAAATTTTGAATAGCATTCAGCATCCTCCAACAATCAGTAGAAAAAGAAAAAACCCCAAAGAATTTAATTGTGGATATGTTCTGTCCTCCAGGCAGACTTGACAAACTTGAAAAAGAAGGAACTATACCGGGATTATCAATCCATGGAGTCTTCCACTTTCCTTTGTAGTTGGGGTTCTTAATTTTCTGCAGCAAATAGATAATTCAATGTAAGACAGGACACCCAGAGAAACCTTAATAATAAATATATGTGATGCATGTCATTACTCTGATGTACAAGTAGCACATAAAATCACCTTTGGCTTCCATGGTCCTTTGTATGCAGGATTAGGGATCTTTGGGGCTCGCCATATTCCATCATCATCTTCGTCCCACCAATCAGGCTACAAAGTGGTACAATATCATTTAAGTATCTTGTTGATCCATTTGTTCACATGATACATAAATAGAACCTTAAGGTAATTTCCCAAGCTCCAAAAGTGCACCATAAAAAGAAAAAATCGGAAGAAAACATCTGTACTTTGTTAATACCACGTCTTCCAACTCTTTAACTAGGGGTATAAAACCACATCAAATCATCACAGTAGAAGCAAAAATGCAAAGTAAAAGTCAGGCCAAAGCTACAAACCTTTTTGGCCTTAGGATCAGGCACCTCGGTTGGAATTGAGTCATACCCCTACAGCGCCAACAAAACTTTCTTCATAAAAAAGTGGCGCTACAATAAATTTTCAGATCGTTATACATTTACAGAAGACAGAATTGTACCTCAGGTTTAACATGGTTAGGATCATCTATATATTCTCTATCATCCCAGTCTGCAGGCTGAGCGGAAAAGAGCAGAGAGTTATTTTAAAAGGTTAACCATCCAGGATAGAGTGAAAAGACGTTGAATTAATTCAAGATAGAGAAATTTAAAGCATCACATAAAACAAATCGAGGTTAGAAGCAAAATACTCCATACAGTCTATTTAAGTTTGATAATGAACAAAGTATAGAAAGGCTCAAGGCACAGCAACGTGATAGGATCCCTGCTGTGCGCCTGTGCCTAGGCACGCCTTGGGTGTGCCTCACTGAAGAGAGTCACAATATATAAAATCAATTTTGTTTCCCTCAGGTGCGCCTTAGTGTGCCTCATTAAAGTTGCCTCGCCTTGACAAAAAAGGCGCTAGACCCCTAGCACCCACACCTCATCGCCTACACACGCTTTTTAAAACACTGATAATGACCAGATTGACCACTGTTATACTTGGCCCATAGATAGACATAAGCTTCTTTAATGATGCTTAGCCATTTCAATAGGAAACCTTACAAACTTGCTCCTTACAACAAAGTAGCTCATGTACATACCTTTTTGGCTTTAACATCTTTGATCTTTCTTGGAGGAAGAATATCCCAGTCTGTGTACAGGCTTCCTAAATCTCTTTCCCGATTATCGACCATTACACTGTATGTGGCATCTGGCCGAAGTATGAATGTGTAAAAATGTGTTAGTTTGTCAGTTTCACATTGCAGATCCTTTCTGATTGGATAATTCTGCCCCTGGTAGGAGACAATAAGATGAAGCTTTTTGGTCTGTGTGCCACATAGATCTGGTCCAAACATCAAACTACAACAAGGAAAATGAAACTAAGAAAAGTAACCATATGTTGAAAACTTAGAGAGACTAAAGACATATACATCAAGAAAGATAGGAGAGATTAGGCTAACAATTAGTATCAATGAATTAATTTACTATAAAAGAAGGCTAATACTTGGTAAAAGAAAAAAAATTATATAATGCTAGGGCTGCATCTTATTGATCTTTTCATTATATGAAAATGGTTGAGCCTAGTGTTCTCACTTATTAGACTAATAATAAAGTCACAGAAAGGCATGGGTAATAGCCTGCAGAGCAGAATCACAATTTCCACTTGTTTCTACACAATTTCAAACAAGGCCACAGGACCAAAAAAATAAAACCAGAGAACTCTAAGTTTCTTTTCCTTTCTCCTACCATATTGCTTCAATTTCATGGGGCCTCAAATATTCGAAATTTGGTCTAACAGAAATTTTGAAGAATAGATGAGCATACAAATTATTAATGTCTTTAAACAAGTAGTTTGGTTGACAGCCTAATGATTGTCAACAGCTGGCCTGGAAAGTTCAATATAGTTTCTCAAGTAAGAAAATAAACCTGTACGGCGTATCTCCACCAAATTTCTTTTGATTCACATAACCAGAAAGAAGCTTTATGTAGCCTCCTCCACACTCGATATCCTGTTCAAGTTTAACAGAATACTGGAAAACAAGAGTTCTATTCTTGTTGCTGAATTCTGGAACTTTTGCTGATATAGCAAAATGCTTAGCATCATTATGAGTCTGGATACCTACAAGATTAACAACATCTTTACAACCAGTACACAGGAACTAAAGCATGGAAAAATAAGAAGTGTCTAATTAGTTTGAAGGATGCCAATAATATGAATTCTAGAATCTAATTAGTTTGAAGGATGCCAACAGCCTAAATTCTTGAAGTTCAAATTTTGGAATGCTAGAAGACGACAAATTTTCAGCTGGGCGCCTTCAAGCTTCATATAATGTTTATTCCATAACTTGTGAATCTATGATTATGGACAAATTGGCAGTTCTGGACTGAACCCCCAGCCCCCCAATGGCAGATGTAGTAAATATATCAGTGTTTATACAAAGTATAAAATCTAATCAAGAAGCTTTTTGTTTATTCCTCATTTAGAGTATATGTCCTGTGGGAGTGTGAGTTACAACCACTTCTCTACTTTAGACTAGGTAGAGGTAAAATAGCTTGATTCTGAACCACTCCACACCATATTGATTGTCAGTTCAGTACTGGCCAGGGCTCATCATTGATTCTCTAGGACTTTCATTAGTAAACATTACCCTTCTTAGTCATATGCAGATGCATTGAAAGTTGCTCCGACATAATCTAACCTATTAAATGATCATCACAATTGAAGTGCTTTAAAAAAATGCTTCCATGAAACCATTGGTGTGCCTTTTAATCATTTCTGTTTTAAGAAAAGGGTATAGATCCATTCTCCCGAAGCAAGTGTACAAAGTACATGACTTGAAGTTATTCTCTCATACATGCGTTACATAATGCTAACCAATTTTCAATAACCATCTTGTAACCAAAGACTTGATGAATTAAACTACAGGAAAACTGATCATAAAATAGTTTACATGAAACCGAGTTTACAGCTATGCCATCATCATAACTAGATTACGTAGAGATTTCTACCCATATACTCAATGAAATCTCAATACTAGGTGCAAATTGATGAATACATTCAAAGTGAAGTTTCAAAAGCAACAACTATGAATTACCTTTATCATCAGGATCTCCTGCCCATTTTCCAGCAGTATGCTTAAATGTACCAGCCTTGCCTTCACTCCTTTTCCAATCTGATATTACCCAACGATCCCTCCATCCATCTTCTCTTTTTCAAAAATTCATAAAACCCTTCATTAATCTCAGCAAATATCCATTTTTCAATATCATACACGCACCCTAACTGAGCAATCCATTCAAGTAAGACAATCATAATCTAAAATCAAGTGTAAAATCAGTGTTAATAAATTTCATTTGATGCTAAATGTTTCGACTTTTAGCTTCTTATACTTGGCCCTTAAAACTAATCAAAAACCCCAGATGCGGTCAACTCATACTATGATGAACAAAAGTAAGTTTCCCAAGAATCAAAACAGTAAACAGTAAAAAGTAGCACACAAAAAGTATATTAAGCATTTAAGCTGAAGTAATTTGAATGGTCAGTATGAATAAATGATAAATAGTTTTACCATCAAATCTTTCTTCGAAAAAGATTTCAGCTTGGGCTGAGGGCAGCAGAAGCAGCTGCAAAGAAGAGTGCAAGCTTAGCAAGAGCAGAAGCTTGAGCTTGACCATTCCTAAGCTGGGAGAGAGGACAGAAGAGTGAATGAGGTGGGGTCAACAGTGAGTCGGAGATGAAAGAAGGGTAATTATTGCAAAGGTTGTACTACCTAGTAATTACTACATTTTTTATTTGTTATAATTTCGTTTTGGGAGTCAAATTTTATAAACTTTGACATAAATTCTAATTATGTTATAATAAATAATATATTTAAGTAAGAAAAATTTTCAGATGCAAAGGTTGGATGTGTTTTGATGTTAATTTTTAGAATATTAACTTTTTATAATTTTTTTATCTTACAAATTTAGAGGAAAAAAATATTTTAAATTGTGTATTGAAGACCATGAAAAATTAAATGAAACAACTAAAAAGATTCGGAGTATAATTTTACACTAAACTTTAGTTTAAAGTTCAACTTTGTAACATGATGTCATTTCAGGCATTTAGAATTGTCTGTAACCTCATAAGTTTTAAACTTTTAAATAAATTTTATAAGAACTATTCTATTTATATAAGAAATTATTCTATTTAAAAAAATTGTTGCATAAAATATGACTAATGTGTGTTATACGCTTGATTTTAATAAGACTAATCTTGTAAATTCTTCACTAAATTTTCCCATTTTCTCCCCGGAATTTTCTCATTCTACCTCATTAATCTCTCACATTTAAACAATAATGGGAAAGCAAAGAGGAAAAAGAGGAAATTTAGCAAAAAACCTATAAAAAAATATATTAATCAAAAGTCACATGCATGATACATGCTAGTCAATGCTAGAAATTATTGATCAAACTCAAAATTTTTGTAAAAAGTACATCTTGTAACATTTTTAGTTTTATAAGGTATATTTTTTGGTTTTATTAATTAGTTTTGACATTTTTTTATAAGGTAGTTTCTTACAAAAGTAATTTGTTATAATTTTTTCGAATTTTAACTCCCATTATACAATGGTTAGAGATGTGAGATTTATAACTTAGTCAATGTTGTCACGACTTTGGCTCTCTTTCCCTTCCAATAATAATGAATACAATTATAGATTAATTTATATTGAAATTTTGGAAATCTAAGATATGTCGACATATTATTGGTCAGGATCACAAATAATGTGATGATTTAAAATCATGCGACATTTTTCCCATCAAAACGAAGGTGTCATAAGCTTTTAAAATACATCCAAACTTGGTGTTTCAAAATAAAATGAATATGGGATATCGTGTTGATCATAGAAAAGAGGTTTTTTTCAATCACATACAAACTTCCCAACTTTTTTTAAGTTTTAAATAAGGTGGGACATTTTGGTGGGAGAAAGTAAAAAGGATAAGTTTTTTTTTAACACAAGAAATGAAACAATGTGACTGAAGTTTCGTTCCCAATCGGGTTCTTTAGAGGAAATTGATAACCAAGTCCTGAAGTCCCTCTTCAAAGTGATGAAACTTAGATGTATTGAAATGTTCATGAAATGATTGGGGCTCTTCAAAGTCATTACAAGTTTACAACAAGGGCAAGTTGGGTTGTTGGATATTTGCATTTTACAGCATATATCGTTGACCATGGCTGGAGAAACGTTTATCACAGTCTTAGTCTTGCCCTCTTGGACAAAATTTCTCCTTCATCCTGACTGATTCTTGCGTACACACTGTTCCTGTTTTATTGAACAGCCATGATATAGTTTTGGAATATACGGAGTAGTTGACTACTTGGTCCTTTGTGGCCTCAATGGCATAACATAACTAATACAAGATGCGTGCAACTGGGAGAAATTTCATCGTTAAAATTTAATATTATACACAATGACTATGCATGCTCACTGATACAGCAGGATCAATGCAGGACGAACATGCAGCTTGAAATTTGGAGAAACAAGCTTTCTATGTTTCTCCTTGAAACTATTTTCAGTGTACAAATTTGGGCTACAAATTCCACAAAACAAAGCCCACAAAAGCTGTGAATCTGGCCTAAACTACTCACTTCATCAATCATAAATGACCACAAACTTCATGTATACCTTGAACTTCCAAGGGATGATTACTATACAGAAAAAAGGGAAAATTTCTGCACATACAGATTGCTAAGGGGACAATATAGTTCTGTTTTTATGCATCTTTGCTGAACTTGGGAACTTTGTTCCAGGAACATCAAAAAAAATGGTTATCTTCTTCCTTTAGACTCCGTGACTCGAACAGGTGGAAGCGATTGTGAGACACCCCCGAGCGCAGCAGCAGCTGACTCGACATGTGTAAGAAGATACTCATATATCTTCTTTCTCAACCTATCAATCGTTTCCCCTGACACGCGAGCCACGTCTTCTTCCTCTTCTCCCTGGTCCTCTTTAACTGAGCTTCCACCTATCTCATCTAACCAATCATTCACACTCTTAAGCTGAGTAAGCATACCAGCTATTTGACCATTGTCTGACAATGCAGATGTGTCCACATCAGTATCTAAAAACCGCTCCACAAATCCCAAGAACCAATTCTGTGACTCTGACTGAAGCTTCTCAGCTAAGTCCACATACTCATCAAGCCCATTTCCTCGGTCCCACTCTGGAGGAGGTGGTGGGGCTCGCATTTTTTGGCTACTTAAAAGCATGTCACTAGCTCGGCGTGGTGTACTAGGAGAAGAATTTTTAGAGCTAACTGATAAGCGAGGTTTAGATAAGGTCTTTGGAGATGCATTCTTGCTTGCATTTTCGAGAACAATAAAGGGTGGATTTCCAGAATTAAGTTTGTGATTCTGTGATTGGGAGGAAATTGGAAGTGATGTCAAAGTTGGTCGATCACTATACACTGAGAATGGTGATAAATCAGAGGCTAAGGCAGCATTAACCCAAGAAGCAGCCTGTTTTTTCCTCTCTGATATGATCTTCTGTGTTTCTTCAGACAAGGCTTCTTGACTATCTGGGGATGAGCCAACTACAGAAGTTTTAGACAGGGAATTGACTGTGAGAAGGGCACTCTTCAAACTAGAGTGCAGAGCTAAGAACTGCTCTACTGCTGGTTGCGGGTCATCTTCTTTGGCCGATGAGCTTAGCTCAGAGTACTTACTGCAAGGGAGAATATATTGAGTTATTTTAACAGGGAAGTTTATTAGAGATCATATGCATACCAGAAGTGTACAGTACTACAGTTAGATCCAATAAAATAATATCTCCATTAGAAAATTAAAACATGCCATACTACCATTCTCAATCATGTGCAAACCTCAAGAAGGCAACCACTATCAAAATGTTTAACTACTGTCTCCTTCATCCGCTTGATGTGTGAACTACTCAACCCTAAAGCCAGAATTTTCCCAATAATCAAGCTAAAGCTAACTCTTGTATTACTGATTCCCTGAATCAAAGGCAGTACTATTGATGATGTAAACGTAATTTTCAGTTCATTGTGTGTAACTCCTAACATATAAATATTCCTTTACAGTCCGTTAGACATTCTGGCCAAAGACATGGAAAATTTCATAAAGATGCAGAGCTGATGCTTGGATACATGACACACAAATCAGTCTCTTGAGTCTTCAAACCAATTCAAAACTCCAGGTTACATATCTTTACTATCGTCTATCAGATACAAGTGACCTCTTAATTAGTCTCTGTTCAGAAATAACAAATCACCAAAAGGTAAACAATAAATCAACACACATTTCTCACTGATGGACATTTCTTTATTCACATTCTTATCTCAGTAAAATCTCTTCAGAGTTAACTTTCTCATAAGGATCATTTCCATAAGAAGATTCTAACTTTAATGATGCACTTGACGCACTAGATCCACAAAACATCCAAAGAGACTTCAGCAGCAACCATAAGCAATTTTGAAAATATTCCCATTAATCTGAAGAATCAATTGTCAGTAAATGTGTATCTTCATACTACTACATCTAGCAGGAATCCTGACAAAAAGTTAAACAGCCAATACAACAAACACTGAATCTTAAGTCAGCACTCAAAGAGACTGCAAATATACCGGAACGACATACCTCCAAACTCAAACTATAAAACAATACCCACCACGTTAATAATAGATATAATTACCTTAAACAACGAAGTATACTCTCAGCAGCTGAAGCTTCTTGCATCGCCTCAATCGCAGCCATTTGTGCTGAATCTCTAAGCTTCAAAACTTCCTGAATTAAAAATATCAGAAAGTATGTTATCAAACCATATCAAACCATAAAGGTTCTTAGCTGTATTCACATGAATCTGATAAACAGCCAACAATAAGAATTCTGGACAACTGAAAAGGATATACCTTTCCAAGCTTCGTGACAGAGGAGGGAAGAGATGTCCACAGGACACTAGCATCTATCAACCTCCTACTACCAGCAGAGATCTTCACCAAATTGCTCGGAAACCCATTACTAGCATTATCCAAAGATTTCCTCCCAACAGAATTTCTTGGTTTGCTTGATCTATCAAGATCATCTATTGCTCCATTAGTTACCAAAGTTCTTGCAGATATCTGATCCTTGGCTTCCACCTTTGATAATTTTGTGTATTTTTGGACTTTACTCTCTACTTTGGTTGATGACCGGTCATCTACTGGATTTTTCTTAGGCACCTGGTAATTAATTTATACAAACAAATATCAGACTCTTACGGCACTGCATAGAATCTACACACAAAAAAATGGTGGTATATTGTAGTAGATGATTGTTCTACTGTAAAATTTCAATTCAAACCATTGAGAATATAACAAATCAATGGAATATGTATCTCCCAAGCAAAATGCATAGGAGTTAGAGAAACAAAAACAAAAAGATGCAACGAAGTATTCTGGAAGCTTTGCACAAGGACTTGAACAAGATAAGTCCAATTATGTTTTAATGCAGCTTGTACTCCTGATAAAGTAGCTTGATTAATCTTTCCACTTGCCAAACGTGATTTAAGAATCCCCAGCCCAAAAGGTGGGAAGAATTTAGACAAGAATAGTCCATTTTCCTGGCATTCTTGAACATTTACAAAGCGGATGAAATTGTTTTTAGAGAATCCAAAGAAGAGGAACCAAAAGCCCAATACAATAAGAAAATAACAAAGCACTTACAGAAGTACTACGAGCTGCAGGGGCCAGATCAGGCTTGCTGGTCTTTACTTTCAAGCTATCTCTACTCTTAGTCTCCATATTTCCTTCCCAACTCCTCCTCAAAGCTTTTGGTCCCATATCAATTACTTGAGCCAGCTTCCTCGGAGTAGACACAAGAGGCTGCTTCTTAGTCACTGGGCTCGTTGAGCGAGCAGAACTAGCCTTCTCCACCAATCCTAATTTAGCAGACACTTTCTCCATCAAACCCAACTTAGGAGTTCCTGTTCCTCTATCACTCTTGATCCTTGCTTGGTGCTTGACCCCATTCGAAAACTTCTCAAATGAAGTGGGCAGCGAATAACAACTAGTAGGCGATGAAGGTATAGATTGAGAACTCGACGGCTTCAACCTTCCTAAAGCCTCCTTCCTATCCAAAGAATTCACAGAGGTTCTCGACGATATAGACTTTGATCGAGTGATAGATAATTTCTTATCAAAGTGCTCATCTTTTCCAAAACTACTTAATCTAGAGGGGGGAGACTTCTCCTTACTACCAAACAATGACTTCGCGGCTGATTTTGATCTGTCACTCTTTTTGGATCCTGGAGAAGAATTATTCAAGAACCCTAGAGAATGAGTTGCCACGATATCTTCTGGGGTACCAACACAAGCATGTCTCCCAGGAACGAGCCTTACACCTCGAAGAATAGGAACAGGGGAGGCAGCCTCAAACTTATCAACATGAATGTACTGTCCCAACTGAATCTTATCACTAAGAATCAAATCATCATCTTCATCAGGAAGTGCAACATAAGTAGCATGAGATGAGTCCGAAACCTTCAAATAAAACCCTTGGTTCTGAAACAAATCACCACCTGCTAGTGCAGGAACAATGCTTACAACTTGCAATAGAGAAGACCTATGCTCACCAGCAACTTTAACATCTGTGTTCATATGCTGTAAAAGTTTTAACAGAATCCCAGGTACTAAAGTAGCCATCTTTGTGACCTTCAATTTGCATCACTCCAGCAAAACCCCCCAAAATTTACCTACAATTCAAAACAAACAATCCCAATTAACACCCAATTTAACATAATTGCTCATCATTAAACATACGCAAATAAAACATAAATTTCTCAGACAATTAACTCTCAAATAAGATAATTACTCATCATTTAGCATAAACAAATAAATCATACATTTATCAAACAATAACATTTCCCTATTCCATTCTTTTTCTTTCTCTGTTCATGTGATTCATAAATTACCCATCTCTCAAACAGTGAAAACATGAAATTGGCAGTGGCAAAATCGGCTTTCTGACAACATAGATAGAGACATGTCACATATTCAACACAAAAGCCAATAAAATAAATTGAAAAAAAAGCGAAATTACAGAAAAAGATCAATAAATCAGACTGAAAAAATGGATCTAGGACATCCAAATTCACATAAATCAAACACAAGAAAACGACAATTCAACTAAAAAGAAAAGTAAAAAATTTCAATAACATACATGGATCAATCACACTAACCCAGCTGAAAAAGAATCTTTCAACAATAACCCAACAAAAACTTCTCCAAATTTTTCGCAATTATACCAACGAAAAAGCTTCGAACTTTCAATAATAAACCCACCCAAAAAAAAAAAATGCAACAAAATCTTGAATTAGAAGAAGGTTATGTAAAAATGATAAGAATAATAATAATTATTATTATTATAACAAGAATGATAATAATAATAATAATAATAAATACAAAAACTAACCAATAATAATAAAAAGGATGAAGAACCCAGATGAAAAATGTGAAGTTCTTTAACAATCACTCAAATCATGTGAAAAGCCATAAAAGCAAGCATTGATAGCACAGAAAAACAAATCCCAGATTTTTTTGAAGGTTCTGATTTCTGGGCTTTAATGCTTGTTGCAGACTTGCAGAATGATAGAAAATGGTAGGGTTTGAATGAAAGAAATGGGTGAGCTTTAGAGGGAGAAAGAGGGGAGTTTTAGAGGGAGAAAGACTGGGGGGTTGACAACTCAGATGAAGGCATAGAAATATATTGAAGAACAAAAACAACAAGAGCTGGAGTGTAGGGGAGATAGAGCCATAGAGGTGGGGTTTGGGCCTACAAGTTATAGAGGAATAGGGGGTCCAACTATAGTTGTTAAACTTTGCAACTGCAAACCGATGAGGCAGAACCGCAGAAGCAGCTTACTGAGCAACGCAAGCAGCAGTAAGCTGAAACTTTATGAACACTTCAGCAACATTTGCAGTTTTTTTTTTAATAGGGACTTCAGCTGCTCAGAAGAATCTCAATTTATTTGCTTTTATTATATTCCATTATGGTTTTTATTATGATTTGGTTGCATATCTTTGGGACCATTCACATTGGATACGAAAATTTTTCTCCATTCCTCTCTTGCATCGCATCTATGGATTAAAGTTTTTTTTCGATATTCATTTCATTAATAAATAAAAATAATTTTCATCATTTATTATATCAAGAGGTGACATATTAGTGACCACGAAATACATATAAAAAAATAAAATAAGCCAACTACGTCAATTTAACTAAGCATGAAGATAAACCTATTACGGTTATCTCATTTTTCTCGTAGATTGTTGATATAACTGGTCTAATAGGAGAAATAGTCAATCAAAATTTTCTTTGTAATTTTGTGACATGGTCTACTCGGTGGTTAAGGGTTACATATTTACATAAGAGATTGGGATAGTTTGGATATTCACTCAACTACCTAAATAGAAAGAATTCCTCTTCAACAACAAAAACATAATTTAAATTTTCATTAAATGCGTTTACTAAATAAGCAAATCAGATTATTTTGCGGACTTATGACATTTTTCTTAAAGCTCACAACATATCAACATAGAAAAAAGGCATACTCTAATCAAGGGCATATCAACATAGAAAAAAGGCATATCAACATAGAAATAGTTCATTGATTTTTATCCATTATTATTATCAAAAAATGTGAATTCATATACACTATATACTGATAGTTTTTTTTAGATGTAAAGAGAGTCGCAAGCGGTAAGACAACAACTGATGTAAACGGGATTTGATCCCATGTCTTGATGAATATCACCCTTCAAGACTTGACACCCACTATACTGATAGTTTTTGGTAGGCAAAAAAATTCATTTAGTGGGTATACGTTGATATCCATTTGGATATGAAGTCATTTGGTTCTGGAAACCAATTTCAATCGGTTCACATTTTAGGTCTATAGCCATATACCTTTTGTTCCTGTCCAATAATTGGAAATAATTTTGTGTTGAACAAGTAATAGAATGTGAATGAATTATGATGGAATGGACCTTGAGAAAACTTTTTTGAGGTTAGATTGGCGAAACTTGTACAAATAGAGTTAGTTGCCCTTGATAGTGGTGTTTTATAAGAAAGAACTTTGATACTCAAGTCACTCAATGCATCTTAAATTAGTGAAATACTAAAACATAGGGTTTATTTCAATATTTGATATTTTTTCAATGAATGCCCACGAGATAATATTATGTACTTTGTCCTACACCCATATAGGCTGTGGACGAACAAGAGGTGATGAGCTTATTGTGCCATCATGTTGCGTTGTCTATAATTTAAGATAGTTAAGTCTGGCCTAATGACTCCTCATATCATGGACCTGTATAGAAAGCATATTATTTTTCGTTTGTTTATATATGAACTTTTAGATAGATCCAAATGACTCGTAGTCCATAATCTAGTAATAGACTGATACAACTTCTTATGAAGATATATCAATTTCAATCAAATATTAATTTATAGGTTGGGTTATTTTAGGTTTTATCAAGTGCACATGTAGGCTAGGCCGATATAAGGAAGAGCAAGATATTACGAGCGTCCAAGCCACATTTTGTCAAAAAAGCAAAAAATGCACGAGTGCAATTGGACAATATATAACTATTGGAATTTGAACTAAGTGTGTAAGCACGACATGACATAATGGGCATGTGGACTCTACTAGGTTGTGTATAAGTCACACTCCAACACAGCATGACACGAGCAAGTGGTATCGTGGGCTAGGCTAGGCCAAACCAAAGGTAGATGGACTCAACAAAAAAATGACATGACCAAGCTCGTTTTATAGTAACAATATCTAGTTTATCGGTTATGTTAATTCATGAGTTAGAACAATTTTAAGTCAAGTCAATTTATTTCGAGAGAACGATCTATCATTCTCCTTATGTACGATATAAAGTTTAATCAAATCGATCATTTTTTTGACATATGATAAAATAAACATTAATCCTACAGACTATTACAAGTTATATTATTCAGGTTATTCAAACCCTTAATACACAATAGACTATCAATACGAGCTTTACTTGCTCTTACATACTAACTAATACACAAATCATTAAAAGTCATTAAAACAACATTCATTGTACTTGTTGGCCCTTGATAGAAGAAAACGCCACACATGTAGTAAACAATGATATGAAACTCGGGAGACCTTTGCAAAGACCTTGTGATCAACCAGGGTTGCTCACACACATCAAGAGTCATTTTTTGTGACTCAGAACCCTCTTGAATGGGGATACATAATTTTTCTACATAACCTAATAAATTCAAACATGTTACACATGCCATGAACCCCAAAAATTCTATTTGAGGAATAGTTTTTAGATAATGAAATTTGAGAGTAATAATAAAACAAATCATTGAATTGCAACCCGAAAATGAGAATTGACAATAGTTAATCTCATCAACCTCCAATTCTTAAAATAAATGGATCTTTTTTTAAAGGGGACATCTATTAGCCTTTTACTTTTATATTTGAAACACCATTGAATAGTCCATCCCAAATGAAAAGGGTTTTTCTATTTACAACTCTTAAGATTGAGCTTAAAAATTTGCAAATTCCTAAACTAATGGCTATTTATCTTCCCAAATGACTCTATTGTAAAGCTTGTTGATAATTAATTACTGTATAAAACTGTTCAATACTCCAAAAAATCTAATTATGAAACTGATTAATACTCCTAAAAATCAGGATTATGATTATACATCATTCATTACATTTGCAAATTAGTCAAATCAATAATATACGAAATATGTATGGATACTGTTATATAACAACTCTTAGGCTTTTATTTAAGCCTAATATGTTTCTAAAATGTTACTCCGTACAAGTTTACAAACCCATAAAAAATATACACAAATCGGTATAATTAATATTTGATATTTAATATATAATATAGAATTATTTTTGTTTTCATTTCTTATACTCCGTATATAATTTTTAAAGTTGGATTCATAATTTTCCAATATATAGTCTAAAATCGAGAATATGGCTAGTCAACGACTAATAAATCCACCTTGCAAAAAATATAAATAAATCTATCCATATACTCTGTATATTATAGTTGCTGAATTTCACAAAATTCTTCCTTTTTTTTGTTTTAGAGTGTTTTGTATTTTCCTTTATTTTTCCCTTTTATTTACATGATTCACTTTAATTATTTTATATTATACACATTTTGGCAAACATGTCAGTGATGCTTACATCATTTGCCATATTTAATTGTAGAAGTTTAATGGTTCTCATTCATTTTATTGGTATTATGAGTAGTTTGGCAGAAAATTAAATGCATTAAATAACTAATGCATAAATGACGTTTAGACGTGTTCAAATGGGAGGGGCTCCGTTAAGGGTCTTTGACCGGTATGTTTGTAAAAAGGGTTTAATCAATAATGAGTCTAATAAATCGGTTTCTTAAAGGATCGTGTTTTATTGGATTTTTAATGGGTCAATAATGGACCTATAATTTTCAAGACTTTTAAACACTATTAGGTAATAAATTATTTTCATATACTCACCGATAGTCCACTACCAAATGTTAGAGGTGATACATGTAAATTATCACCCTTTATAGATAAAAATTATACTCTCTTTGTCCAATTCGGCCCATTATATATCTCTTTTAATCCAACTTGTTTTGCATGTCACCCAATCCGACCCTAACTGGACACAATAAACAAATCAAATGACATTCCATAGGACTGCCCTTTTAATTAATTTATTGTAAAAATAAACTTAGTCTTTTTTTTTAAGGAAATAAAAATAATCTCCTCATGCTTGAAACAAATAACACAAACCCCAACACCAAATTAAATTTTATCACAGGTTTTATGATAGAAATACAAAAATCAAGTAATATAATTATAATTATATTGTTCTAAAAAATCATTGTTTATTGGAGAGTCCAACTGGAATGCATGTGGAATTGTGGATGGCAGAGAAACTTGTCGGTTGCTTGCAGTGGTGTATACAGTATACTGTATAATGTCAGTGGGGGAATCTGGAGATGGATTAAGGGGCTGACTTTCTTCTACTCTCCATTTTTTTCCATTTAAAATGATGGATTAACTAAGAAAATATTAATTATTATTAAAATTTTATAAAAATAATTTAAATTAAATTAAAAATAAGATTAGTTTTTATTAAAAAATAATATAAGAGAGTTAAACATTAAATAAGTAATAAACTTTTTAAAGTTAATAACACTAAACAATTTAAAAAAAAATTCACTCAATTACAATATTAAATTAAAATATAAGGATTTTAAATAATATTATTATAAAATTTTCGAATAGAAAAAAAAAAGAAAAAAAATGAAAGAAGTATAAAATATATGCTCCATAAATACGGAGTACTATGTATGCAGTCCGTATAAAAGTGTGACTGCTGTATGATTGTGCACATGCCATCACAGTGCATGGAGGAATAAGATTTATCCACACTCATTATATTTCATTCAATCATAAATATTGTTCAAGACTCGAGAGTTATATATACAAATAATTCGCACAAAATATCGAACAAATCACTATGTGATTGTACTTTGTAGTTTATCTTGTAACTTGGATAAGGCGAAAAGTCTATGTCTCTAGACCTTGATGGACTTTGCATGTACTTGGGAGTTGGGACTTTCTCCATAGCATTAAGGTTGACATTAAATTTAAGAAAATCTAGTGCACGTACTAAAACGTGAGGCTTTATATTATACTCTTTCCGTTTTCTATAGATTGCTCCATTTTTATTAATAAAGTCAAAGTTCAAAAAATTTGACCATAAATTCTCATCATGTTATAAAAAATAATATAATCAAATGGGATCTTGTTAGATGCATCTCAATGTAAATTTTTAAAATATCAAGTTTTTATATTTTTTTGCGTATTTAGAGATAAATATGTTTAAAGTCGTGTTTTAAAGATCGCAAAAAGTCAAATGAGGCAATTTTTAGGGACTAGTATATTTATATTTTATTGTATTCAACTATGAAAGTGGGTGAATTCTTTAGCGAATACTCCCTCTATTCCTTATTTTTGGCTCATTTGACTTTTTACGATTTTTAAGAAATAATTTTAAACTTTTTTTATCTGCAAATCCATAAGATAAAAAATTATAAATACTTGATATTAAAAAAAAAAGTTAGAGTGAGATACATTTAACAAGATCACACTTAATATATATTATTCCTTATAACCTACATAGTAATGAGAATTTGTGATCAAACTTTTTAAACTTTAGCTGCTTAATAGAAATGGGGCAAATATAAAAGAAAGGAGGTGATATGACAATAATAGTTTAACAATAGTAGTTATTGTATGTGGTGATTAAATTAAGATGAAGTGAGTTGGTATAATTCTCCTAAATTAACTGAAATAACTTGATTTATTGTATGAGTATTCAATTATTTTGGCATTGTTAAACAATGATGTGGTTTGTTTACCAATAAATCATTAGTCCGTTGACACTATGAGGGAAATGGGTATGAGTTTTTTTTTTTTTGGCAATATGAAATATAAAATATAAGATTATTGTCCCTAACTAACTTTGACAGCTAGAATGTGGGTATTGTTTACTAAAAACCTAAAAACGAGAATTACATAGCGTCTGAAAAATTGGGTCCGAAATTTGATGTCATGTATTCATTATTTCGTAATTCCACAAAATTAGTTATCTCGACTTCTTGTAAACAAAAAAACTCAAAAAGTTGGAACTCTTGGAAGGCACAAGGTCATGCAGGGCTGTAAGAAGAAAATGAAAGAGAACATAGATTGCCAAAACTAGATATGACAATGATTGGATCTGGGTCGAGTCTGATTAGAACCAGACCTATATCCACTTTTTTAAATTAGACCCAAATCTACTAGATTCTAAATTTCAGACTCTAACCCAAATGGATTTGATGGGTCTTGAGTCCGAAATGGGTCATTAACATATTTCTATTGTTATGTGCTTATTATTCACATGTTTTATAATTTAATGTATTTTTGCATTCAGACTTTAAATTTTTTTTACTTACTAAGTATTATACATAAATATAAATTGCACTATTATGTCAAATGAAATAAATTAATCAATCCTTTCAATTCTTAAGCACACAATTAGTATTGTTGAAATACTTGCAAAACAATCTTTAGTTAATTGAGTGGAACACAAGTAAGCACTAGAGTTTAAATTCAACAATGAATCAAAAGTCCCCCCAACAATACTCTGTTATAAATTTTTTTAGATCAAGTGCATCACTACTCGTTAGTTTTGAAATCACACAGAAGTTAGTAATATCAAACCTATTTGAATATGTTAGCAGGGGCGTGGCGACGAGAAGCTTTTAATTACAAAGCACATATTATCACCATACATGAAAGTATACATCAAAATTATATGAATATGTTACCTGAAAAGTGGCGACGAGAAAGAGTTGGAGACTTGCGAGAGTGGAAAATGGAGATGAGAAGAGTAGAAGAGAAAGACAATGGGATAATGTGAATAAAACTTTTAATTTTAATTCTAGATGGAGATTAAGTTTTAGTTTTATTTTTTTTAAATATGCGGGTCCTTGTGTTAGATCTGGGTCTAAATTTTTGGGATACAGACCCATATCTGACCAAAAGACATTTATACCTATATCCGACTCGGATCCAGTGAGTCTAAAAAAATTAGACCCATATCCTAAAAAATGGATTGAATTTGACCGAGTCTAGATTGGATTTTAGACCCATTGTCATCCCTAGCCAAAGCCATGAAAATTGCCCTAAATTGAGTAAGTAGAATATGAAAGAGGTAAAACTATAAAAATTGGCCTAAATTGAGTAAGATAATGATGCATAAGCTTTAAGTTTCTCTAATGCAAAACACTATTTTTATGTAGTACTTAATCAAAGTTGATCTACAAGAAGCCAGCAACATATATGGGGAATCTAATCTAATATAAACCAACATTAATAAATTTAATTATTGGCGGGCCATTCCTTCCTAAGTGGCATTAATATAAATTAATGCGGATTATGAATGACACAATTATTACAGTAGTTGAGTTATGCAATTATTCTTTTTGACGAATGCATGATGATTCGCATGAAGAAGCAATGATTATATATATATTTTTTTTCATTACTCCGTATTTATGAAGGTTCTAGTTAATTTTAATTTCTTTTTTTCATAATTAATCATTTTGGCAGTTATTTGTACATTTCACCTGAAAAAGGAGAATAAGGTTGGCTATCACAGTTGCCAGCATGCTTTGATTAGGCCAACATACCCTCTTAGTTTTTAATTAATTTAATTAGAATAAGTTAATACGGAGTACATCATAGAAAGCAACGTATGAACAAGGAAGGCCATTGATCACTCTTTGTTTCCGATTACAGGCATTTCTAATATATTGGATCTTTGTTTAGGTAGCTCAAGATCACCACCGGTCCTGACATTTTAGATGCCCTATGCGTAATAATATTCACGGACCTCTCATATTTTATGCGTCAAATTTTTTCTTATCTATTTCGGGTAGTAATACGTGGTTATATATAATATGATTATTTTATTTTATGTTACTAATTTCATCCGTAAAATAATTTAGCCATTGTAAAAATAATTGGATTTTTTTTTAAAAAAAATAGGTACACACAAGGTCTACTAGTGAAATAATATTTTTTTTAGAAGCAAATTAATCAAATAGAGTAGAATAATGATAATATTTTTAAATAAGTGTTAACAGAATACTTATAACCTCCAGTAGTTGGGTGTATTGTTGAATATCAAAGGTATATTTAGCAAATCATAAAGCTGTAAAACTCAAAAATCCAACTTTAATTTAATGCCAGAGTGTACATGTAGTATATAATATATATTTTAATACACAAATGCTAGTATATACAAACCTATCATTATCATTATACATAATATCCACTAAAATAAAATTTTGATTACATTTTATCAAAAAACTAAAAATAAAATCTTAAATTTAAAATACTTGTATAGTTATACGACACAATAAGACCGACAAGTCACTAAAATTATTCATTATAAGACTCCATAAACTTAATGTTATAAATGGTTTAAAGTAATTATCATTAAAATTTTAATTAAGACTTTTTAAATTTTTAACTATTTTTGGGCACTTCCAAACCCTAGACCCTAGGCGATCGCATCCTTTGCCTAGCCTCAAAGACGACACTTCTCAAGATTTACATTTGTGGGAAAAAACCCCACCTTTAATTGTTTAGATAACAAGTACCGAGTAGTAGTCATCATATATATTTGGTCATAAACTCATAATCGATTACTTTTTGGCGTACAAGGTTCAACGTATCAATTCTATTATTATATACTACATCCATTTCCTTATGTTTGTCATATTTGCTTTTTGTACAATTTTTAAGATACATATTATAATTATATTATAAATATATAGTATTCAAAATATCAAATTTACATATTAAAAAATTATACCTTAAAACGAATCTAATAAGATATCATATGCATATTTTTTAACTTATATATATTAATTAAAAATCGTATTTAAGTTTCTCCTCCTTAAATAGAATATTCTAAATATGATAAATATAAGGAAATAGAGGGAGTAAATAACACAACCTTAACAAAATGCATTTTTTAGGTTTCATTAGTCTCCAATCTCCCATTATCAGCTATGGATTGTGAACTTATAGTTATTGATCTTCGACAATTCACCAAATTTTGAACCCTATCTGATTGCCAACATAATTTATTTTGGTATTACATTATAGATTGCTAATATAGTTGTATTTTAGATACCGTAAAAAGTCAAAATAACATAAAAAAAAAATGAGACAAACGGAGTATTTAACATTGTTTTCAAATTTTTATTGTGTATTATAATAATCGGTAATGTACAGAGATCGAGTAACTTGTGTTAAAAAAAAATAATATTGAGCTAATTTAATTTGATATCAGTTTATCACCAATCATCATAAAATTTACTAAGTAAGCTATGAAGTAGGAATTTAATCGTTTTCATGGCTCATGTTAGACAGTTCATACTACCAGCTAGAAAGGGCTAAAAGTAACTTAAATAATGTTCTACAACGCACGTGTGGGCCGTAATTGTAAAATCTCCCAGGACCTTAAAACAATGTCAAGTGTGTGAGTGTCGTCTCCTCGGATCTTGCAATTAACGTGAAGCAACCCAACATCATCGTGGCATCTTTGGTGCGCCAAAAATCTCAACATCATACTTAGAATACTAGACACAAAACTTAATTAGTTATAACGAACATGTGGTGTATATATATATATATATATATATATATATATATATATATATATATATATATATATATATATATATATATATATATATAGGGTCCTCCAACATCAATCATAATCAACGAACACCGACGATGCTCTCCTAAGTTGCATACTTCCATTAATTTGTTGTAGATTTATACGCACTCCAAACAACTTCCATCCATTCCTTTTCATCATTTCTTTGGCACTTGAAGAGGATGTATGTTGGGTTTATGGTGTAGAGATATATAACCAAGTTTGTACGTAACATAAGGATTAAGAAAGTGTATAAGAGGATAAAATAAAGTGTAGAATCGCCATATTTTCTTCAACTACGAGTTTATTCCCATATTTAACGGAAAAAAAAAGTTGGGCATAAAAAAGTTAATTTTAATATACTTTTAATTTCATAATATAATTGAAATTTTCATTGTAACTCATCCAGACATTGTCAATAAAAATCACTCTTACAAAAATTTTAGAAACTTTAACATACAAATATTTCTTATATTTTTTTAATCATACTCCGTACACGAGACTACTAATTTCAGAACATGAAGTATAACGTAACACTATTCTTAAACAACATTGATTACAACTAATTAAAACTTATTATTTATGCTTTTTAACAAGCCTGAATGTTTATTAGAATGACGACCACCAGAAAATGGCAATATCTAATATCTATTATAACAAAGTAGAGGCCAAAAACAATCAGAGACCTGTAGATGTCTTCCCAAAGTATTTAAAATACATAGTACAGTTGAATAAATATGGTGGCTGGAAATAAGTTGGAAGCATATGATACAAATTGTACTTGAAAACCTCTGATATCTTACTTTTAACAATGAGAAACTTCAGATATCTTACTAGCATTAGAATGGTGTGCTGCATACAAATGGCCATTGGTCAGATTCTTAACCGATTCAAGTGTTCTTATATCTTCACTTCGAGATAAGACCAAATTACCTTTGGATATTGCTAACACTATTGTTTGTATAAAAGATAAGAGACTTCTTTTTCATTATTGTTGTGTCTTCGAGGTGGGAAGGGATTAGGTGAAAAAAGCATTGTCAGGCAAAGACAGCTATAGTTTCGGCTAAGTATTTTATTATTTAAATTATTATCGTGTGATGTGTTTGTTTCAGGGATACCAAAAAAAAAAAAAACAATGAGAAACTTCATTAAATAAAACTTCATAATATTTTTCACGAACATTCATAATTTCGGATTTGAGGACCACGTACCAGGTTTGCAGCTGTATGGACCAGGCAAGGGCTATGGTATGGTGTGAAACTGTGAACATTCCACCAACTAGAATCACGTAGAATACTTCACATACAATTGTGGTTGTATAAAACTACTATTGCGGGATGCTGGAGGAACCATGACAGAACTCCAAAATATAATGGCGCATATAAACAGATTCTCATTTTAACAAATTTTCTCAAGAATAGCACTGGTGAGTTTTATATCACCAACTAGACGAGTATTCTCTCGTCTATTTATTTACCCCATTTATGTAAACTTACTTTAAAATTAAGGGTAATTCTCAATGGTAACCCTGTACAATTTCGTTTTATATGTGGTTGACTGGAAAAAAAAACTTTTTCAATGGTAGTCCTATGCTTTTTAGTATTTTTTTTGTCGTGACCTTAATGACACAATTTTGCAAAAATTTTTCCTTTAACTTAACTACGATTTAGCCATGATTATTTTATTTCTCCCCAAAAACCAGTCCTCCCTACCACTTAAGTGTGAACCATGATAACCAGGTTTCCATTATTCCCCAAATTACCTTCACACGCATCTCCAATTCTCTTATGTCTTCTCTATTAGCCTTGACTCTATAGTATTGTGCGTGCTGTATTTTTGGGTATTCAAACCGAAAAAAACAAGTTATAAATGATAGAGAATTCGCCACTTACAAATCACCACAAATGGATTGGAATATGGTTGTGTTTGAACGTGTTTTAGGATGTTTTGTGCGTGAATAACAAAGTAAAAGGGATAGATTCGTTGATTAGTTTTAGGGATTGTTTGGATACAGATTCACAACCAAATAATCCGAAAAGTTTCCTCAGAACACCACCAATTTCATCAACGATTGAAATAGGCTAGCAAAGGATGAACACACTAAACTTTAATCTAAAAGCTCAGAGAATTCAGAAAAGTCACAAAGACAAAGGGTTTAATTCATCAAAATCTGATTTTATTCAATGCAAATGACCCCCTTTATATAGTAGGATGACATTAGGTTTACATGAAGCATAAATAAGTGAAATAATAGCTTAGAATCCTAAGTTACTGACTAGGGTTTCAAGATATACACAATTCCCTAAGATAAGTTTAACTAGAAACATTTAATAATCAAACTTCCTAGGATAATTAAGCATGAAATATGAAATTCCTATGATAGGCTAGCTATAGCTACATAATAAGTGAAAAGACTTTAAAGATATAACTAGCTAAAAAGATAAAACTCCTAATGCTTTTTTTTGAAGAAGTTGAACCGTTGTTGCTCTCTTATCCTTGGAATTCGTGCTTTATCTCCAAGTCTTCATCCTCCATCAAACTCTTCAAGTTTTCACATTACATCCAACTCTTCAAGTCTTCAAGATTCATCCAGCTCTTCAGTATTTCAACCCAAGAAACTTCTAGACTTTATAAGAACATTAACCAATCTCTTTGGTCAACCTTTGACTCCTAAATTGACCAAACTTGACCAATTTTGGACCAATTTTAAGCAAGCTCGGACTCAAGCCCTACTCCTAAAGTTTGAACCTTTATGGGTTCAAAAGGTTTTATTTTCATCCTACTTCTATTTAAAGCAATATCTACTTCCTCCCGTGCTACCACTTTTCGAAAGTAGAAAGTTTCCTTAATTTAGGAAAAGTCAACTCAAGTCAAATTATCAAAATACCATACTAAGATAAGTATGTTTATCTTGATGATTTTCCATCATGTTTGCCATGCATTGGGCTACCTTTTTGATGGTCAAAAGATTTCTCGTGATCTTCAATTGCATAGCCTCTTGATATACAATATTACCGTCCACCGATATTTCCTTGATTATCACGGGCACGAGGGCATCATTCCTCCCACCAACTTAATTCAACCAATTTCTCTTTCCCCTTTCTTTATCACATTCAAAAATCCACCTCACCCTACCTATATTGTATATATACATACCATTTGCCTTTCCCCTCTCTCATTAAAACAGAGAGGTACCCCGCTTTACATGTCGCCGAAGATAGTCTCTGTCGGAAAGTTTGAGTACCCGGCGGATTTTTGGGCACTTGCTTATGCTGTTGTTGAGATGATTTGGGGAAGTTAAATTAAAGTTGATTCGGGAAGAAACAATTTAGAGTTGATTCGGAAATAATCAATTTAAGGTTTTTCTGATAGGGGAAGACTATTTGCTTAACCATAGTTCAGATAAAATGAATTTTTTTTGTAAGATTGTGTCATTAAGACCTCGACAAAAAATATTAAAAATATAGGGTTACCATTGAGATTTTTTTTTTCAGTCGACCACGTATACAATGAAATTATACAGAGTTACCATAGAAAATTACTCTAAAACTAATTAGTTAATAGTTCAACCTTACCATGGGGCAAATTTTTGAGATAGAGGGAATATGTATGAATATCATGCTCTTCATTCACTTGTTCTCAATTTGAAAATGTCTGTTCGGGTATAGAAATCAAGAATGTCCCCTACTAGAAAGTTAGAATGTTGTTCTGAGATGGAGGACCAGGAGCTAGACTCCATTTACCACCAAGGATAAATATGGCAAGATTCACGCACTTCTGGACAACCAATAGTACTACTACATCAGGAATGGGTCATAGTCAAAAGGCGACTCTAAAAATTGCTACTTGCTCTAGTAATCTCCTATACTAAGCAGGTCGCTATAACCTGAGAACAAAACTGCAATGCAAAATGGGATTGGTATAGCTAACAAAACAACTAATACTCCATACCATACCATATTTATAATCAAAGCAAAATATCAAGAAACAGGAAATTAGTGTCAAAATATAATATGGTCAATACAATAGAGTTTTGGAGCCGAAATCACATCTTCCAAGCAACTAAATCGAAAGGATTACAAAACATTCCACTAATTGCAAATCTTGAAGAAACAAAACAGCTGATTTCATTTGCCTAATAGCTACTATACGAAAACAGCACGCTTAGAGATCTTGGACACTCAAACCTGCACACACAACAGGAAGACGAAGAGGATTTAAACTCCAAGATCAATAACAGCTAAGAAACAAGGTTTGTCTGAGAAAAGGTAATATATGTCTTCTAACCAAGGTTGTATCCTTCTATCATACTGCCATAGATGTTTCCATTCTTCAAAGTCTAAACTAATGATATCTATTTATTTGAACAAACTATATTAACTTCATTCTGAACAATTTTTTGTGATCCCTATATCAGTCGATGAGGAAGTTCACATGAAACATTGAGAATATAGAAGAGTCGATCACATCAATCATTAAATCCTCAAGGCCACTGAATTTTATGGTAATAAACATGCCTCTTTCGAAATCACTCATTGAAATCAGAAGGTGAAAATGCCAAGAGGCAACAATTATCAAAGTAATACTCTTGATAGTCAAACTACTGAACATCTTAAACTATATAATAGACAATGCTGAATACAGAGCAAAACATAAGATTTATTCTGAGACAAATGCAATCAACCACCCATCGCACAACAATCAAATGAAGTTAGCATGGTAAATAACGCAGAATTTCTTAATTGCAATGACATAGACAGCAAACACATGATGCAACTTCAAAATGTCATATCATAGTACTCTCGCTAAACACAACGTCCACGTCGTCCAGTGCAAGTAAACAAAAAAAACATGAATACTAAAATAGTAAATCTGAGAACAGAGCAATCCAAATAGGCACAAACCAGGGGGAAGAGACTGCTTCAGCTTATCTGCCTTCTCAGAATCAAACACACAGAGTGTGTAAAGATACTTGGAGCAGCGAACCTTGAACTTAACCACGTCCTTGCTCCTCTTGATCTTCACGGAACGCGCATCTTTCCTTCTGGCGGTCAGAAGGAAATCCTTAATCTCGTGAATCTGTTTTGGCTGCATTTCAACACGAATTCCATTACCAGCCAATACAAAAACCATCAAATACCCAAAACAACAAACCCATATTTCGCCACACAAATCATTGACAAAGACGCTGGTGTATCATCTAACCATGAACACTTAAGATCATTCCTACAATGTCAATCACCCATAAACCACATACCAAAATAAACTACAATCCATCAATACAAGGATTACTGACAAGTGACAACCTTAACGACCATTTCAACAATATCAATTACCCGAAAACCACATACCCATGTTCCGTATCAACACCAGAGACCATTAATTTAAATCTCAGTTTTTTATAAACCCAATTCATAATTTTTTCAACTCAAACCAAACAAATGGAGCTAGCATATCAACTGCAACAGATATTCAATGGCTAAACTTTCATGATCAACAAAACCATGCATAGAATATGCAAAAGCAGACGATCTCAGGCACTGATATTCATACATTCAAACAAATCACGTAATATATCATTTTCAAGAAATATAAGCTATAGATTCTACTTGATTATAAACAATCAAGTCCAAAGATTGCATCTTTATTACTTACACATAGTCCAAAAATTAAAGCAATATGAAACATAAAGAGTTGCAGAAAAATTCACAAAAAATGAAGATTAAATAATAAAAATAATAATAAGACCAAATCTAGGAATATAAAATTAATAAACACGAAAGACTGAGGGAGGAGGAGAGGTACCATTGTTGGGGGAGGAGAGAAAGTTGGGGAGATGGGAAATGCCGAGGTTGCTAAGTGGCGTTCCTAAAACCCTAATTGAAAGAGAGAGATTGGGTTAAAATTAATTTTGGACATTCTATTATATGGTTTGGGCTTTGGTTGTGATGTGTAAGTTGGCTTTCACTTTAGAGATCCAAAAGAAAATATTTTGGGCTTTTACTTGCTAATAGTCCGAATACGTGGTTCAGGTCAGATCATTATCGAATTAGAATAAATAAGGGTTAATGGGTGGAGAGTAGACCTGTTCAAATGGGTGGGAGTCCGTTAAGGGCCCTTGACCGACCCGTTTGTAAAAAGGACTAATCAATAATGGGCTTAATGGGTCGGTCTCTTAAAGGGTCAAGTGTTATTGGGTTTTTGATGGGTCAAGTCGGGTCAATAACGGGCCTATAGTTTTCAAGACTTTTAAACACTTTCAGGTAACGAATTATTTTCACTTACTTGCCGATGATCCACTACCAAAGATTGGAGGTGATTCACGTAAAATATCCCCCTCTATAAATAAAAACTATACTCTCTTTGGACGGCCCGGCCCGATTTGGCCTGTTATACATCTCCCTTCGCCCGACCCGGCCCGACCCGTTTTAAATCTTCTTTGACCCGACCCGACCCGTTTTGCTTGTGACCCATCCCGGCCCTGTCCCTACCCAATGCACAGGTCTAGTTGAAAGGTACAAAGCTCATCAACTAACATATGGTAACGAAGTTGATGCTTGAAAGTAATGAAGTAACTAGTATATGTCTGTGCCAATGCACATGAAACTTTTAATGATATGAATTTAATACATTTATATTAAATACTATATATGTCCCTTAATATTTGATCCATTTCTATTTATGGAGTCAAAATTTAAAAATTTTAAACACAAATTATCATTATGTTATATGAAATAATATATTCAACACCAATCCTTAGAGCAAAGCCATTATCAATACAAATCCTATTGCATTTGCAATATTGGCAAGATATCTAACTTCAAAAGAATCTAGATTTTGAAAAATTACAATTAACAAAACAATAAAAAACTGCTAAAATCAAGAAACAAATAGTATTTAGTTTAACGCCACTTAGTATAGAAATCCAATCACCATCAAACACGTTACACCCACCACCCTCTTCACTCAAGTGCTCCATCCTCTTCTCATCCAAGTACCGAAGAGCAAAGGTTGATTGAAGCCACTGATATGCAGACCAAGTATCCTGATCGAGTCCCTATTAGTGTTACTCCTCTTCCATTAAATTTTATAATTATGAAATTATCAAATAAGCAATAATACCTAGAATTCGAAATTCAATAAGCAATAATTAGAAATAATCTACCAAATTTAGAAAGTGAAGTTACGTTCTCAAAAATTATCAAGAAAAATAATAATCTCATAAAATAAGTAAACAATATTGAACTCAAAGCTAATTTTTCATTTTTTTCACCTGAAGCAATGACAAACCTCAGGTTCTAATTTGGAGGCTCTACATTAATTCATGCTCGTAAATAATAATATAAGATAAGTACTAAAATTAACCAAAAGGAAAAAGTTTTTACCTTGGCACCAACCAAAAGCAATGCAATTATAACAAATAATATACAAAAAGCTTCAATGCCATATCAAACTTACTAACAAATAAAAATGCCGAAAAAGCAAGTTATTGCTCCAAATGACATAAAGAAAACTCATCAACCAAATTTACAATCAAATAGAATACACACATGTGAAAGTCTTCAGAACCATCAAAATTTAACAGAACAAGCTCAAAATTGCATGATATTTAATAAATTACATCAAAATCGAGCAGTTCCCTTTAGGTGAAATGGCGAATACTTGCTAAACGACAAAAAATACTTGCATTCAATGTCAAGCTAATCCAAGGCACTACTGTCAAATTTGGGGTTTTTCTCTTTTGGAAATTAGAGTTTTGATTTGCAACAAATTAGGGGGATTTGATTGAGAATTAGAAATGGAGGTGAAAGTGCGAGATTGTTGCAGAAGTTGGAGAGTGAAAGTGGAGAGAGAAGGGAGGAGAATAGGCATGCTAAGTTAATTGGAGCAGCAGAAATGTGAGTGAAACAGGAGGATTTTGAGAGGGAGTCTGAAAATAATTCGGTTATAATAAAGTTGTGATAGGCATGTGGGTTGGCGGTTTTGTTTTTAGTTATGCATGTTTATCCTTTTTTTCAACCAAAACAACATGTTTTAAAAATTTATTTCATCCAAACCTAAAATTAGTTAGTTACCCAAAGCCAATTTTTTTTTTTTCCACCCAAAGTAACGACAAACCTCGGTTTCTAATTTGGAGGCTCCACATTAATTCATGCTCGTAAATAATAATATAAGACTAGCCAACACAAAGAGGAGACTTAAAGCTTACCTATTAGGGTAAAAAACCAACATATTGCAAATGTTATGAGTTGATCAACTAATCATATATTGCATATATGAGTAGGTAATTGAGATTTGTTTATTATCAGTTTATCAAATTGATTGCATTAACAATAGTAAACCTCAAACAATAGTTTAAATTGGAAGATTTTGTTGTTTCAACAGAATATCTTATAATGCTGTTTTATACCATGTTGTGAATATTTCACATATTTTTTTCACTATCTCCTCTTATTTATACCTACAAACTGAAGTTACATCAAAATCATGAATCCTTAACTCTCATCTATATGCAAAATAGAGCTAGAATCACATGGACTAATACTACTACTATACATGTAAAAGTATATGAATCTATTGGATCATAAATAAAAGGTATTGAGTTGGAGATTAATTGTCATAGAATACCAAAATTTTGAAGGATGTCAATATTTTTGTTAGTACCTAGTGACTCAATAAGAATCTACAAAAAAATTCATTTCGTACCAATACCTTGTCCTATTAAAAATCAAATTTGTTACGCCTTCTACAATCTAATCAATGCAATATTATTATTAAACACATCTCTATCTCTCTATATTTGAGTACCAATCCCCTAACTAATTTAATCAACAATTTAGGAGTCGTCTTAATTAGTACAAATTACATCAGTAGGATGTAATAACCATATATCTAATCTTAATCTCTTTTGTTAGTCACTAATTCACTATTGCTTGAGTAGAATTATATCTCGCATATGAGAATGTCGTCCACACATTTTTGTTTTTTATTTTTTATTTTTGTAAGATTAGTGTGACCAATTAAAAATGTATACCCATTATTCTCTTTTTAATACATAATTATCACGAGACTGGTTTGTCTTAAACTTGTTAAAATTTCAGCGAATAACATACAAGACTGATTGGCTAGCTAGCTTGGAGCATATAATATAATATAATATAAATATAAAATGACATCAATCGATTTGATCACTGCAGCTTTGCTTGGTCTGATGTTATTCTTTTCCCGACATGGAAGTTTTTATAATTAAAGTTGAAGAGTTAATGGATAAATATTCCATATGGATTGAGTTAATATGAAAAGGTGCATATGCCTTCAAACAATAACAGTTAAAGCATAAAGCCACCAAATCAAATATAGATGGTATAGAAAACACACAAATATACATGATCTGACGGCCCAAGAACTATAAAAGATATAAAAATACAGAAAAACTCATATCAGATATAAACATTATGGTATTAGATATAAAAATAAAATTACGAAACATCCCTGATATATTTATATTTGGTATAAATTAGGAAGTTCTCCCTTAACAACACAACTCCATAAAATCAACATGAAAAAACAATTGAATTTAACTAGAATATGATGATATGCACTTATATTATATACATGACATATTTTTGGAACATATGTGTAACAATACATGAATGTTCTTACATGATTCATATATGTTTGAACAAGGCTTTGATATAATAATCAATATAGAGAAAAGTGTGCAAGAACAAAAATATGAAACCATGTTCCGGAGCATAAAACAAGGGTACCAATTCAAGCACCTTCAAACAACGAGGCACAAGAAGTAGCATAAATAGATGGAAATCGAGGTTGTAGAGATATGCATGACTTAATTAAACCCTAGGATGGATTTTGAGGTAGTGATGAAGTAATGCTAGGTTTCCATGCCGAAGCCCATACAACTGCTTCACCCCTCCATTTCAAGTGTATTCCCACTTCATGATCTCGTTGTGGCATGGCTAGCTCCCAACAACTTGCGTTGTATCTTCTCAACAATGCTTGGACATCACCAAGAATTTCGTCATTGAAGTGGAAGGGGCAGAATAATACTTGCCTGAGCCTCTTAGTCCATTCACTTGCTTTATCTGGCCTCCAATTCTCTTCTCCAATAATTTCACCACTTTCACAAGCTAGGGCCTTTACTATATTCCTTGCCCTCTTTCTCTCTAGATTGAGCCTTTCATTACTGATTGCAGCAAAGCTTTCCTCTAGCATCTCAAAGTATATCCTATAGAATCTTAAGCACTCTTCAAAGCACTTGCCAAAGTCACTTCTTGTGGTGGTAAGATCAACTTCTTCCTCTACGACAGTCACAACACTCGGTTTGATGGAACGAATCATGCCAATCACATCTCTTCTTTTCTCCACTTGAACTCTTTGCAAGGCTTGGATGCAATTCACAACGATTGCCTCACCATCTTGTAACCCGAAATCGTCTTCTTTGAGCTCTCCTAGGCGATCCAATCCACCTATCACATGAAATTTAAAGGGAACACCCATCAATCTAGCAAACTTCTCCATCCTTTTGCTAACCTCCTTTGTAATTATTGTTTCTAGGGTTGAGGATACAACTAGTGTGAGCCTTAGATGTGGAGTCTCATCATTTCTTGTGGCTAGAGCCTCAAGTAGCATAGGCCATTGGGTGCAAAGGGTGTTGCTTAAGTCTATTATATGCAAATTGTTCTTCCCTTCTATGGCTTCCAATATTGCACCATTTGAGGCCACATGGCCAAAGGTTGTCCATGGACTTACCTCTTGGAACTTCAACATAACCTTCACATACGCGTCGAAGCAATAGTTTTTCTCCTCGACAAACTTCAGCGTGTTGTAGAGTTGAAGTCCTGAGTTGCAGGCCTTGGCAAAGAGGGCCTGTAAGAAGTAATATGCTAATCTTTGATCACAATCCCCATAAGCTGAAGCGAGCTCGTTTAACACCCACAGAAGTTGTTGAACCTTACTAGGGTTTTTCTGAGAAATCGCTTTTGCACACTCATGGAGAAGTGTTGAGACCCATCCTGCTACACCTGCAGACTTAGTAGGATTATTATTTGGTGCGTGATTATGACTTGCTTCTCCATTGTTTTTCAAGGGCTTTTTTATGGTCTGCAGGTTTATCAGCCATTCTCCAGGAAGTTGTAGTGGAAACGATGCACTTTTTTTGGGTACAAGAGACTCATTTCTTATGAAAAAAGACTTGTTATGCTCTATGCTATGAGGCATCTTGGCAACCTCATGCCCTTTCTCAGAGATTATTGTGAAGACAAGTTTCTGAATCAGCAGGAGTATTTGGTTTTGAAAAGGCCTAGCGATATATATGATATTTTTTTTTTCCTGATTGAAATATTCAGAACTGCATATCCTACTTGCATTGCATGAAATATGTACATTTTCTGGATTTATAAAGGCTCAAAGTGCAGATTATTGCATGGTATTCGTACTATTGGTACGATAAGGATATGTGTTCTCTGAATTTTTTATTTTTTTCATTTTTTTTTTTGACAATAGAGCTTAAGTTTGGCATAAGTTATTAGGAAAGATTGTATGACTCATCCAATCAATTTGTTACATAAAAGGGAAACTAAGGATAGCTCATGTGACATAAGAGTTCATAAAATGAACTTTTACCTTTAAACTTAGTAAGAACAATTGTCATTTTATTTTACTTTTTCAGTAGGAGTAATAGAAAAAAATAGGAATGTATAACTAAATAATCCCTAGTTTTAGAATTTAACAAAAGTATGTCATATTTCGCTAGATTTTTTGTCTAACTAATGTTCTCGTTTTCCTGAGTTATAATGTGATGTAAAAAAAAGATATTGGTTAACTAAAGAGAATGCTGACGAGCAAGTTAGATTCTACTTTAATTTTCGTTTTGTGAATATTATTGACCATCTATTGTTACTATTTTTTAGCAATAAAAATAGTAAGAAATTAGTTTTTGTAAAATTTAAACTTCAATACTCTTTTTGTTCACATTTAATGTATATTTAGGGTCTTTTGAGTTAATCCTGAGGTATAATTAATCTATAATCATAATGTTACTCCGGTGTTAAAACACTGCTAAAATTATTACTTCATTAGTCCATCATAAATACTTTTGTACAGATTCTTCAGGTCATGAAGTCATTGATTTTTACACTCCGTAAACAATAATTGGTCGATGTCAGTTGCGCAACCTTTTCATAAATTTGAAAAACCGAATGGTTGATGAAAAACTAGACATAAATTATACATTGATGCGTAACTTCACTGTAAAGTATTAGTAGCATTCAGCGTTATCAAATTGCGCCAGCCACAGATGTAAAGTAGTAATAATTACATACGTTGGGCTTCAAATTAAGTACTGTTGTTCATCATCCTGTACGCAAATTGGCAAATCAGGCAGCTCGACCCAGTTGGCCGGGCCCCATTTATCAAATAAAAATTTGTACATAAGAAAGATTATATTAGAATACTAAAATAACAGATATAGATATTATTATATAAGATATAACTATTGATATATCAAATATATGTATTGTTATATCAGGTTTAGAAATACATAACATATAAAAATATATATCAAGTATAGATATTATGATCTTATAAATAAATATCAAACGCCTAATTTACCATTTTCATTTGCATTTGCATTTGCATTTGGTCAAAGCTAAATAAATGATTAAATGTCAAAAGGTGAAGAGAAAGTGGCAATTATATCATGCTTGAAGTGAGCATAACTCCTATTAATATGATTACAAAATATATAAAAACATTATACTTTATAGATAATCACATGCCTTGTCTCCAATACATAAGTTAAGCAGAAAAACACAAATATTTGTGTGGTATGATATATTGATATTTGATATAACATGTCTCCACTATCACTAACATATATTTGCACTCTAGTCATTTATCAAGTGGGGGTCTTGGGGATGTGTACTCCTTGTATTTCCTATGATCCTTGCTTTTTATATTAAGAACATGACAATCTATATTCCACTCATTTCCCAATCATCCCCCCATTCACAATTCAAAAATGAAAAACAAAATAAAGATCTTATTTAACCTCTTCCTATTTTGGAACAGGTCCTCAGTTCTTTAGAATTATTATTAAATTAAATATATTTTGAATTATCGTTTTTAAACAATGAAATGAAGGGTTTCAAATTTTTAGTATTATTATTAAATTTATTTTAAATTATTGTGTTTAAACCATGAAATGAAGGGGTTGGAGTAATAATTTCCATGTAACCTCTTCAACGAAAGGATAAGACGAATAGTAGATATCACTGTTTCAAATATATATATATATATATATATATATATATATATATATATATATATTCAATAAGTTGCACCATAAAATTATGTAAGCAAGCTGCAATAAACAATTCGGGTCTAGAAAAAATTTATGCCCAATGATTATTATGATTCACTTTTATTCATTTCTTTTTGGGTTAATAAGTAGTGTATCTTGCCCATCTCTAATATAATTGTTTCACTGTTTATTCCATGTCATTGCGTTTTCACATACTCCAAGATATATACTAGGTCACCAAGTATTTTAACAAAGTATTTGAATTCCATAGATTTTAGTGTCAAACTTTAAATTTTGACTTGTTTCTAATTTATATGGGGTCTTATAAGATTCGATTCAATATATATTTTTTAAATATTAACTTTTAATAATTTTTGTAACCACGCAATTGAAACTATATAAAATTTAAGTTTAATTTGGAATCTACTAAAAAAGAAATGGAAATAACAAAAAAAAAAATGGAAGGAGTATAAAACTGTAAGTGAAAAGTTTAATATTTTAAAAATATACAGAGATAAATTTTTTACGATTTCAAATTATTATATTTATGTATTATACAATTATGCAAGTTAATTTTACGGTTTCAATTGAATAGTTAAAAATAGGAAATAGACAAACAATTTGAGATGGATTTAGGAAGAAGTGTACGTAGACTACCGAAAGGACTGCACCCCTAAATTCGAATGTGACTATCTTAATTAAGAAACAAGATTTTGCCAAAATGTATAAAAATAGTACAACTCAATTATTAAAGCATTATTATATTAAAGTGGCACCCTATCTATCATTTTCAAGCGTTAGCACAGACAAGAAGTACCAATGGTAATAGTGACGACAATGAAATTGCTATCACTGTAATATATAGGGTCCTCCCAAAATTTTTGTTAGTACATTAGATGCGAAGCAATTGAAATGATTTCTACTAATTTCTTTCTCATTTTTCCTTTTTCTTTCTCGTTAACTTGGCTTCCTTAATTATTGGAGAACTACATACATAAGATAACATCTTGAATCGATACTAAAAAAATCTTATAAAATTACTTCATTTGTTATAGAATTATAATTTTTGTTAGTTGAGTACACTTTATTTGTTATGGAATTATTAACTAGAACTTATGCAAAACCATCTAATCTTATTAAAATTCATTTATTCTAGTTATAAATTGTATTTGGAGGTAGCTCAATTTTCCTTGTTAATAACTTATCAAAGCCTTTTTTTTTTTTTTTGACGGGCAGAACTTACTATTGTTGTTACTAACCGCTAGATTGAATGGATCCCCTATAGATCATATCTAAGTTGGAAATGGAAAAGCCATGCTTCATTGCTTTGGCTTCCATGATTTTGAAGAAAGCTCCATATTCTTATTCACCAAAAACAAATAAATGCATGCAAGCATTACCTTAGTACCATCTGTGGTCGGACAATATGCACATTCATCCATTGACAATGGCCTATGATTTGGAATGTTGTGACTTCTGTGGAAAGATGGTAGGAATCTGACAATGAAGGAAGAAACCAAAATCATGGGCTGCTTGTTTCGTACAGTTTCATGATATATTTACTGAACTGAGTATGACATATTAAGCCCCCTTCAGCTTTTAAGCTACATATAACCAAAATATAGAGCAAGTCTCTCATACTGCTACCAATAAATCAGAGGAATCTGATATACAGCTTTGACCTAAGAACCAACTGATAGTTCATACTAAAGCTCTATTATCCTTAATTACTTTATTTTTGCTTAACTTATATTTATTGAATGTAACTTATATTTTCTAAACTTATAGCGTTTCTAGACTTATTGTTTATTAATTTTAACTTATTTTAATTGAGCTTAACGTATTTAAATAAGCCGAGGAGAATAGAGGCTAAACCATGTTCCTAAATTAAGCTTCTCTATAAGATGTTGTAAGCCCGTTCACTGCTGTGTTTTCTCTAGCATTTTATGTCATATACCACAGAATTTATCCATGTGAACATAATTTCACCATAGCTGGTGGAGAAATATCATCAAATTTAGTTTTCAATTTCTATATTCAAGGTTCCATGATCTATCAACGCGAGTGTTTTTGGACATATGTGCATTGGCACCAGAGCAAAACCATACTTTAGGTAGCATCTGAGAAATATGTCTTATAGTATCTTCGCTGTTGACTTGAAATGAGACACAACCATGAACATAAAATAAAGACTACTGAATAGCACTCAGGAAGCCAACAGCAACACAAGTTTTACAACCGGTCATAGAAATGCGCTTCAGGAGACCAAATGCATCGTGAGTGTATTAGAAATCCAAGTAGGTGTTGGGGAAGTGGTTAAATATTAATTTTGGGAACCCATATTGATGAAGTGGTACAAGGTATTCCACAAATTAATAGTAAAACTTTTTATGGGTAGAAACTTAAATGGTCATGTAAGGATGAATCACCATGGATATGAAAATGTGTATGGAGGTTTGGGCTATGGAGTAAGATGTGAAGGAGGGGAAGTCATCTTAAACTTTACGCAAATCTTATAACTTATTTCTGATTAACACTTAATTCAAAAAGTGGGATTCCCATTCGGTGACTTTTTTGTGTGGGGCAAATACAACCTAAATAGAATGTGTTAGAAAGAAGGATGGATAAGAGTCATTACTTGGATTGCAAGCTAATTCTAGGGGAGAGTGCAGTCACTATATATAGACTACTAGTCTAGCAAATTTGCATCAAATCAAGCTTTAAAAATAACAAACAATTAAGGGAGAATAAGATTAAATAGTAGAGTTTAAAGGGCGCTAACATAAATGTTATGGTAAAAAGATTGGTTGCCAATTAGGCTTTGGAGGAGTACCTTGACTTTACTTAACTAAAGATAAAAGCATGTACTTTGTAAAGTAACAAAGGAGGAGGCATTGAAGAGGATAAAATTAAAGGAAGGTGTTCGTCCAGATGATATTCCTATTGAGTTTGGTACATATTTCTACAAAATTGGCATTGAGTGGTTAACGGACATCTTCAATAAGATTTGGAAGACAGAGTAAGATGCCACAAGTTTGGAGGAGAAGCACCTTAATGCCTATTTATAAGAACAAAGAATATGCTCAACAGTGTCCCTCTTTGGATAGATTCCATATTGTGTTCTTCCAACATTGATGACTGTGGCCAAAGGGGCCAGCTTTAACAATTCAGCATCCCCTATACCTTGGATGCAGTAGTTTGGCGTGTGTTATGATAGCATCTTATAAGGATTATACAGTTGAATTGATGGAGCGGAAAGGTTTCATCTTTTCATGACATGGTTATTGTTAGTGCATTTTGGTTGTATCCCAACCATTACTATTGGACTTTAGAGGAAGGAGGCTAAGGATTTGATCTAGGGTGCTTTAGCATGAAAATGGTGTTGAGTCAATGTTTGAAATTTTTATTTCGAAGCAGCTTGTGTATTATCAATCAGGTGTCCGCTCTGTGAAGACTACGAAAAACAAGCTGATCAGTTCTTGTTTCATCTTTAGGCTGCCTATCTCTGACACTGAGATTTCCCTTGTTGAAGTTTGTTTCGTTGATTAAACAAATGCTGAGGAACGTGCGATGAAGAAAGGCAAGACCACCAAACTTAGGGATCTGTTTTGAACTTTTAATGTAGTTTGTGCACATTAAGAAAAAGAAACAAATAACATTGATGAAAAAATATTATCCAGTCTGAATTTACAATTGCTTCTTCATTGTGTTATAATTGTGTTCGCAGTGGATGTTCGTGTGTGGTAACCTTTGTCTGTAAGTGCGTTTCAAAGGAAGGCATACTTATGTTGGATGACATTCATATTTTCAAATTCCCCTTTTTTGCAGGATGGAAACAGTTTCAGTTGAATTGTCTGCTCGAATTTTGCAGCATAGCTACTTTGTCGTAGCGGAATCAATGAAAAATACAGCAAGTGCATTGTGTTTTCTGTGTTGGAATATATCCATTGAGAATACTTTCATATGACTCATCTACAAGATCAATCTTTGTTTCTATCAGTGTCTACTCAAGCTCATTTGCTCCTCTTATTGATGAAGTTTGACAAGTGAACCCATGATTGAGTTTAAGAATAAGCAATGCTTTCAGCATTATTTTCTGATCTGTTTCCTTCTGCATTTTCTTTTGTTTCATTCATTTATTTATTTATATCAAGATATTTGCACTTCATTGACTTACTCAGGAGTTGAAAAGTTGTCTTATATTGTTTAATTACTTGACATACCAAAATCTTTCTAAAAATAGGTGGCATATATCCTTTTCTTTTCTTGAGAGGAAGTGGCAAATTATTTTGTCTTACATTTCTTAATAATAGTATGATATAATATGCTTTTCATTTTTTTTCTGAGCGATATTCTTGTAATCAATATCAAGGTAGAGAGAAGCTTATTGTATCCTAACATTCGACTGCCCTTGGGTATTCTCACCTTATCTTTCTTACTTACTTCCCTTGTAATGATTTGTAGTTGACCTTCCAACACATTTGTGTTCAAGTTCTTGTTGCCAGAATGTGGCATCTACAATCAGAACCCCTCCTCCGCTTCTTGTGTTTTTTTTTTTTTTTTTTTTTTTTTTTTTTTTTTTGCCCTTTTTGATAGACCAGCATCTCTGTAAAACTTATAGCTTCTTGAAAATAGTGTTACAATATACAATTACATACAACACGTAGAGTTCCTTTCATGGGGTTGGTCCCCAGATTTTATGTACATTATAATATTTCATATCTATCAGCAATTATAACTTTATAAGGACATACTAATGTTCTGCACTTCTGCTGAACAAAAATGTTTGTTGTCAGACTATACTAGAGTGTATTGTTTGGTCCTCTCCAACACTATAGTTACTTGGAAACCTAGGTGTCCTTAGATTACTTATCCTATTCTGTCTAAGGTTTGTTAAACTTTTCATATAGCTTTTTGCTTCCAGGCAATTCTATATAATGCACTCACAGAGCCTATAGTATTATGTATTTCTGAGAAAGCCTTATCTTATGATTCAATCTCAATCGGACTACTGGACTTGTGCTCGTTAGATACAGCCTCCGGATCCAGATTGTTTGCTTCTGTGGCATTTGGCTGTACAGAACTATCAGCAAAATGATGGTTTTCTTCATGATGGCCACTATTTGTCCATACTGGGACCAATATCACCATCACCACTGAAAGGACCAAAATTGCAACCCAGGTTGCCTGTGCATAGCTCTTCAACGGCTTGCAGTCATTGAATAGGATATCTGAGGATGCATCTTTTACAAGCTGGCAATCTACTAGATTCTCCATATCTGGGTATGCATTTAGCAGGCTTTGTATCGAAGTTGAATAAGCTTCTATTACATTGTACACACTGGTGGTCACGATTTCTTCCTCACAACTTGTCCCACTGGTGCCTGGGCAGGTTAGCATCTTCAGCACCTGCAAAAGATAAGGTTTTCTTTAGCCCACCAAAACTTGCTCTAAGATTTAATTTCCTTCTAGGTGAGTGGTTTTTTTTGTTCTTGACATACCAGTGGAATATCTCCTATCTTGATTGTGTCAGATGCACAACTTTTAGGTTGATACAAAAAATCTGGTGGTCCTGAGAAAGGGTTGCAGATATATTGTAGACCTGGGAATGAATTACTCCTCTGTAGAGAGATATTTGTGTTCACCTGGGACATAATATACATGGGAAAAAGGGGTTAGCTGAATTTTTTGTTCTGAAGTAAGACGGAATTGCAGGAACTATTTATCATAAGGGTGGTGAGCAATCACAGATCACATTGTTTCATCTTGTTTAAAACACTCTGTCTCAATCGAGTATGAAATACCTGGTCAACAATTTCATAGATTCCAATGCCAACATCAGCTAGTGCGGTTCTTGCTGAAAGAAATTCGTTACAAGGAAGGATTGAGCTCAAGCTGCTGTTGTCTGGATTTTGTTGGAAGTCTTGAAGAGCTGTGCATGTATCGGAAGAGAACCTGCATAGTTATGTAATCTTTGACTATGCGCTTAAGGTAAAAATATTTATGCAATCTTCATTTTGCTACTGGTGATGAGAATTAACACAGAAGAGTGAAAATGTACTTTTCAAGGAAGAAATATGCCCCAAAGAATAGCCAGCAGAGAGCTGTTAGAAACCAGCAGAATATGACGAGCCTGCAGAAGATGAAATATCCAGTAAGTATTTTCTGCTATTGCCAAGACAATTTTTCAACACCTGGGGTTATGTAAGTTGTTTAATGTACTTACATGTGTAGCGCTTGTCGAAATCTTAATATACCAAAGACTGCAAGTAAAAGACTATTTACTGTCAGATGACTAAGAAAAAAGGATTTACATTGTACTTCAGGTGAAGTGTGATTCTACACTGTCGATTTCTGCGTGTTTATTTGATGTGAATCTGTTACCTGTAAGAGCAATCACAGCAGCCAGGTTCGTGGATATTGTGGCGATGGTCAGGATATACCTGCAGTCAAGTTCAAGTGGGTTGGAAATATGAGAGAAGCCTCATCGTCCAGACTCACAAGAGAGCCATAGTAATGGCAGAGGGAGAGAAACTTTGAACTTCGAAATGAAGATAAGAATAAGTAACATATTGCATACAGTATTTTCAAACCCATCTCTACTAGTTGTCTATTTTTTTGAGCCTGCCTTTCTATGCCAGTTGCTGCATAATCGAGCTTGTCGGATGTTGTAGCCAAGAACATTGCTGCACCTGCAATATCAGCAGTATCAACCCCATCCATGCCATCTATACTATTAGTCGCTTGTTGTTGTAAGTTTGCACTAATCTTTCTCATTGGTCCTGTGGCATTGTATATGGTATGAGATGCTTGGTCTGCGGTGTTGATTATAACGCTCATGATGGTCTTTGCACTAGAATGAAATCTCATATTTCCTACCAGAGCCACTCCAGATGCAATTCTGAAATTAATTTTCCACATATCAACACTACAACAAATCACTTGACCTGCTGCATCCAAATTTTGGCATATTATACAGGGTCATAGCTATTCAGAAATCTTTTGAGGGCTTACATTACTAGGATAACGAAAACTGTGCTGAGAATCAGAGGGAAGAGATAGCATGGCTTGCGACAGGGTGTTCTCTTTTTCAGCTGTCGCTTCTTGGAATCACTTCGACAGCAGGAAGCTGTTAGCAGTGTAATAGCGTACAAAATCCCGGCCATAAGCCACAACAGTCCGATCACATACCCATAAAATCCAGTAAATATGGCTGACTGTGAATCATGTTAGACATAACTTTCAAATTACTATAGAATGTAGGATAAACAAGTTTTTAATGTTACATAAGAGTGGAGGCGGGCTTACACTCCAATAATGGATGTTTGTGATGTTATAGCCGCCTCTGTATTTCTTGAATTGATCTAGAGGATCCATCCGTACAATTTCACGTGGTTCGTACGGGCTGCTGGAGGTATCTAGTGTTCGTACCAATGTAGTTCCTGTGAGAACAGTGGTCAACCAATAGAGTTGTACTAGTTGGTTTAGAAATGGGAAAGTTCCAAATCCGTTGACTGATTCAATTTTGGATGTATAGCAATCATTTTATGATTTTGAATTATCGTATTATTTACAATTACTCCCTCTGTTCCTTAATACTAATCTCGTAAAAAGAACATTTATATGGGAATCAAGTGAGTATGCTTTTGGTTTGTTGCTGGTACAAATCTATTTAATATTAGAATAAGAACTCCGGTTAAAAATAACCATCCCTGATGGTTAAGAATCCATTTTTCAAAAACCCATTTTGTACCTACAAATCCACAGGCCACAGCCGCCTCATATTGCAGAATGTTGACATGGTTTCAATTATACAAATGTTTCAAATCTTCTTGTTGGTTGAATAGATTGTCTTGACTGTATTTTTCCTTTGAAACGACCTAAACGTCTAAACATGCAGGATTGAATAATACTCATCCTATCTTTTATATGCCTCCTAAATTTGTTTCCTAAATACTAGCAGCTTATGTAATATTTTGTAGAAGGCAAAGGTTTCTGCAAAATTTACCTGGCTCAATACTTTCAGGCATGAAATCAGCTTCAGAAACAACAAACTTCGAGTTGCTGAATATCACCATTAAAATTGTAAACACTGCCCATTTTGCGCGCTGCGCTTGCATTGCACCTATCTTCCTTTTCATTTATCAACAACTTGATGCACAAGACAGTAAGACACTTGAGATGAAACTAGCCAAGTGTCCAGACTCAAAACTCACCAAACATCAGCAATTCACCAATCCTGCAGAGAGAAGGAAAAAGATGGACAAAAAGACAGTAGAATACTTGAGAATGGTCAGAGTCATGATATATACTTACACTTAGTATAAAGTAATATACAAACAAGGGAGGCTTTAGTAAAGAAACTTCAATGCAAGTTTGAAGAGAAAGGAATGTTGGCCTTTTTTCTAGGGTCATAGTTCAAAAAAAAAAAAAAGCAAGGTTTCACTACAAAAAAGCTTTTGCTTAGCTTAATCATATCCACTTACTAGTTCCCAAATCAAAGTCACTACACAAGTATCCTTAAAATTAAAGGACCCCCCCCCCCCCCCCCCCCAACTTCCCTACCCAAAACAAAAGGGAAGAAAAGTAGAGAGTGAATCATCAAGATATCAAGTGCAGAGGAATGACTTCTGCGCAAGTAAAGCACATTATTTTTGTTACCATCTCATCTAATTTTCCACTTTTACTATAATCTTTTATTACATTAAGCATCTAAAGTAAAGAGGATGGGAAAAAAGTTGTATAAAACCAAGAAAAGCATGCAGCTAGCTTCATTCCCCTAATCCCCTTAAGTAAAAGCTTCAATAACATTAGCAGAAATAAATGATCCTTTTTTTCATGCAGTCTGAAATTTGCAAAAAGCATGCTTGAGGCTAGTATGCTGATTATTTTCCCTAAATTTGATTAGTTTTTGCTTAACTAAAGATTAGCAGAAAGTTACTCGATGCAATGATGCATGAGAACAAGTAAAAGCTATAGCTGAGATGATCGATGAAGGAATGGCTCAACTACCTACAGCAACACTTAACATAGTTTAGGATAAAGATATTATTATAATTACGATGTAATTGTTTAATAGTTACAATAATGAGCAAATGCTAGTAATTGTTTAATAGTCATGCTTTGATTTTTAGGTTAATAATAAATGCTGTAAGCTTTTGTCAAATATTGCTCCTACGAAATCAACATGTAATGGGAACAACTTCAAATATGGTAGGACTATTAACTTATGGCACAAAGTTGACCGGTTGGGCACTCGTTTTGGAGATAAGTTGCGTTATGAAGCTATTTAGTTACGATCATTATGTGCTGTTTTGGTTAATGCAAAAATCGGCCATGAGATAATGAGCCCATATCGAGAAGATTTTGTAGGAGTTTGATACGTCAAAGCGGAATTTCAAGAATAACACCAAGAAAACTAATTATAAACTCTGGTATAAAAAAAAAGTTATTTTCTACTAGTAGTGTTAGAATATATTGGAATATAACAGAATATATTCCAATATATTCTAACAAGTAGTATGTCATCTACGTGTAAGACCAAGAAACGACTATACTCTCAATAAACTTCCTGTACAAAATCCTTCTTTGTATCTACGAGAAATCAAAATATTTGATTATCTCCTCAAAACGTAGATTCTAACTCGTGGATGCCACTCATCAAAACTATTGCAATTAGAATTAATGCAACAAAAGAAGAATTTGGACGAAGTATGCTGTTGCAATTAGAGTACGTAACTCCTTGTTCCATGGGCCGCTTCTCGAACTTCTTGAGACATTTCTCCCACTTAAAAGGACACCATCTTGAGAAATAAACACATGTTCTCAATATGGTTGTAGAAATATTAGCCTTTCAGTCTAAGAGCATATTTTATCCGATTAGGATTTACATTTTACTTAAACTTCACAACCATAATTTATTGTGTGTGGACAAATTAAGGAACTTTTCCACTCCGTATCTCATAAGGTGTCTAATAATAAGTCTTTGACAAAGTTGGGTCAGTACAAAAGTAATAACCTCAGAAGTATATCACTAGAAGAATATGGGTATTCTCATTGATTGGGTCATATCTAATAGAATTTACCATTTATTAAGATATTCTTTTGACGTCAACTTTAACAGATTATTACCAATGTCATTCCCCAATTCGATCAAATCGTAATGTTTCAACATTCTTAGATATTAAGTTGATTCTTTACTTCATCCCGACACTATATGAACTTTTCTAATTATTCATTTATGTATTTCATGCATTAAGCAACATTTAACGATAATTATCATGAAGTAATTAAATACATTTTTTTTTATCTATTAAACTCTCTGTCCATAATAATTAATATGACACTAGATTAGTACTCGTACAATTAACAATTAAATAACAATTTTAGACTAACTAACACGAAGTGATACATAGATTAAGTTAGTAATAATTAAATATCAAAAAATTTAAAATCATAAAATTTATATTTAGTAAGAAGTCTAGCCATAATAATAGAGTTGGAAATTGAGTTATAATTACGTTAATTATTTGGTGTTGTTTTATTTTCCTTTTGGTTATGAAAAATTTCTCATAGATTAATTTATGTAGAAACTGGAAGAAATTAGTTACATGAAAAATTTGATAAAATTCTATTGCACATAGAGTATGCCAAATTAGTTTGAGGGATACTTCTGTTTCAAGGCATCCCGTCCGTCATAATATCGATACTTGGGTGTTTCCCATGGATACTACCCACATTCATTGATACTACTCAGCTCCTTAGAGAATGTGGTGAGTTTGGATATGGTAAAGGCTTAGAGAATGTCTACATTTACTAAGCTACATGTTCACCAAATTTCACCTAGAAAACTGCTTAGAGTTCCAGCTTGATAGATTTATGTGCTTTCATTTGACTCACTGATATGGTGCAATTTTTATTTATAACTCTTGGTATCAAAATATGTCGAAATCTGACCTCCATTCCGAACAATTTAGAAAAATAACCTCCCATTTAAAACCGCTGTCACTGTCAACGGTTTCAATCCAAGTCAGCAAAGCCTTATTTACCCAGTCAGCCTAAAACCGCTGTCACTGACAGCGGTTTTAATGCTGCATGAAACCGCTGTCAGTGACAGCGGTTTTAGGCTGACTGGGTGACGAACACTGGATTTTTGGTTTGGGCTTGAAACCGCTGACAGTGACAGCGGTTTTAAAATTGCCTACTTCCGTAAAATATTTCACCCATCTAATTTCCATTTTAAACCTGTTTTAAAACATTATGATAACATCCAACAACCAAATTCATCATTTTCGAACACAAGTTCGATACAATTTGAACACATGTTCGTGTCAATTCCGCAGCGTTTCTCGTATCTCGATCAAAAATCTTCAAAAGTACAATAAAGATTGATATAAATGAAAGTAAAATGAAACATAATAAATTGCAATAATCGTAGTTATATATATACAATACAGTTTGAAATATATTTACATTAATTCCAGTACCATAAGAAATTCTAGAAACCAGGCCAGTCCTCCTCATCAACAGTGTCTAATCGAGGAAAGGTGGAACTCTGGCTCTCTTGGGTGAATAGCCCACTCGCTGGGTATCGGAATGGATATGGAGGAGACGTATACTGTGACGACTCACCCTGGGTGGACCCGAATGCACCTTGGGTCCTCTCGAAGGTCAAGAACTCGGGGGCCTCATGGGTCTGGGAAGAGGAAGGCATACCCGATGTGACTTGTGCATTGTCTGTATTCCCGGACTCATGGTGCACTCGCAGTAATCCTCCCTGGCCAGCTAGCTCCAGACCTCCTACGCACATCTGCTTCACTCCAGCTGCGATAGTAGGACCAGGCGAATTTTGGTTATCGTGACAGTAGTCATGAATAACCAACAGTTGCTGAGTCTGCAAAGGAGAAAACAGTTAGAATCAGATAAATAAAATAAATAAATCAACTTGCAAATAATGAAGTCAACATACCATGATGTGCAGAGGTATCCCTGAAGGATGAAAATGTTGCGGTGGTGGAACGAATGACGGGCTAATGAAGAGGCGTGTAATGCTACGATACCATATAAAATATGGATCGTAATAGTCCATAGGTCCTTGGATGGGATGTCCCTGTACAATGGATTGGTTTATGTTGTTCCAAGCCCCGATCCACTCAGCATGCAAAGCCCCCCAATCCGTCGTGGACCTCCCTCGACGATCAATTTCGTGCAAACGAGGGTAGGTTAGAGCTGCTACGGGGATGTATTGTCGTAACCCGAACTGTCGCATAACTCGGTCGGGTAGATGCATCTCCACTATAAAGTAGCAGATCAACGGAGTGAAAGAACGCCACTCATCTTTGTCAACGACATTGGGATATGGGTTCCAAACCATCTAGTCATTTAAGTCACAAATAATTTGATTAGTGGAAAATAGATAACGTACAGCTCAATGGAAATTAAAAAACTATTTTTAAACATTCACCTGATCCTCTGTCATCCTATCGAGTGCGTCTCTGTAAGAGTTCACACCAGTGGCCAAGTGGACACGGGTGAATCTATGTCTAAGCCACCTCGTACCATGCGGCTGGTCGTCTGCGGGCTGTGGGGGGTTGTAGTAGATGTCCACAGGGTTTCCATCTTGATCTCGTCGACGACGACTAGGAATAGCAGGTCGACAGAATACCGTGTGCTCCCATGCCCAAATCTACAAAGACCTGAAATGGTTAGTAATCAAATACATACTATGAGCTAGCTTGAAATGTAAAGCGTGTTAGTTGTTAGCGTACCTGAAGTATCACCAAAGGTCCTGCGACATCGGTAGGAACGACATCGCCCCTGACAGTCACTGCGCGGCAGAGGTTCCTGTATAAACATGCCAACGCTGCACTACCCCAACTGTACGAACCAATATCACTCCAGCTGTGGTCGAGTAGTGGCAAATAGATGAGGTTGATGTCGTTACCAGACTTGTCAGGAAACAAAAATAGAGATATGATCATCAAGCAGTAAACCCTAGCATATCTCTCGACCTCAGCGTCGTCAGCATCGTCAGCTGGAAACAATCCAAATGTCTCTCTCAACCAGCTAGTCCTCACTGTACTAATGGGCCCCTGACCTGGCGGGTCCACCCCGAACATCCTCTGGAACATCCCACGTGCCTCGACAGGGATGGAAGGACCAGTAACTGCATGGCCCGATATGGGCAGATGTGTCAGTACGGCCACGTCTCGTAATGTGACAGTGGCCTCGCCGACCGGTAGGTGAAACGAGTGGGTCTCTGGCCGTCATCGCTCTAGTAGTGCCGTAATGAGGCCACGATCTAGGACAAGATGTCCAAGTCTATGCATGCCATACAATCCGGCAAGTCTGAGGTAGTGGAGGACTCTGTGGTCAACAGCCCACTCTAAAGTACTCCCAGGATGCCGGGTGACTAAGTGCTCGGCGGGGTCAACTTCTCCATTCCACAATGAAATGGATCTATGGCGAGGTCCTAACCATAGAACTGATGGATCTCTCGGTCCTGGTTCCATGATCCTATGTACAACAAAAATGAATTCATAACATTACGAAATAAACAAATGGAACATAACTTAATTCATTAACATTACACCATAAAGAGTCCAAGTTACATATTACGTTCTAAATGATTTCTGATTATAGTTAAAATACAATGAGCTTCCTAATCACTAAATGCTTCCTAAACATACATCACTAAGTGTTTCCTAATCCTAGAGGTCGCTGGGGACAACTCCTTCGATTATGGCCCTGTGCTTGGCATAAACTGCACGTGACTCCTCTATCGTTGACCTCGTCCATCTCATTTCGTAATCTCTTAGATCGAGGACGTCCTTTAGGTCTAATGCGAGTTGCATCTGCAATGAGCTTATCTCCACTATATGGCCTCCACTCAGCTTGATCAGGAAGAGGAACGAAGCATGGCTCGTACGCATGAAGGTACGAACTTGAAAGAAAATGTATGTCCACAAATGGGGCATATGATAAGCTGTATTGCCCACACACCGCTAAGACGTGAGAACAAGGGTAATGGTAAACTTTAGTCTTGTTGCAAGTGCAAGTCACATTTTGGAAATGAACTTTATATCGTTTACCTCCCTTATGCCTTAGCCTATCACCCTTACCAGTAGTTACCTCATAAACACCTCTCTGAAGATCAAATGGCACTACTGTGTGGTATCTAGCCTTTGCTAAGTTATCCTCAATCTTCCCAGTTACAAAAGAAGTGTAAGGCATGTTGTTCAGAACTCTTTTCATTGCTGCCTCTCTTTTCGTGACAAACCATTTATTGACACGGTAGTAAGTTAACTCAACTATTGCACATACCGGTAAGAATCGAGCTCCCCTCATAACCCCATTGAACACTTCAGACATGTTAGTGGTTGCATAGCCAAATCTGTGTCCACCATCATGTGCCAAAGACCACTTTTCTATCATCATATCCTTAATATACTCGGTAGCTTCCAATGATTTCTGCGCAATGTTCCGCAAACCCTTTCTGCACTTTGTTTTTTTCCGTTGGAATGCAGTCCGAATGAAAGATTTCTTGACTGCCACATCTTTAATGGCAGTGTTCAGATTAGATGCTACATGACGAATGCAAAATCGGTGGTACGCATCCGGTGGTGTCCACCCACTGTTCTGTTCGTTCATAGCGTGAATGATTTCAGGGTGTCGGTCAGAAATAACGCACAAGCCTCTTCTTTGGGTTACTCGATGTCTAATACAAGCCATAAACCAAGACCAACTATCTCCATTCTCCTCTTCAACTAGGGCAAAAGCAAGTGGATAAAGTTGGTTGTTACCATCAATAGCTATCGCAGTTAGGAGTTTCCCCATGTACTTCCCGTATAGGTGAGTACCGTCAATAGTTATCACTGGCAAACAATGTTCAAAGCCGTCAATACTTGGCTTAAAAGCCCAGAAAACCCTTTTGAATACATTTATTCCACCGTACTCGGCCTTGTGACACCATTCTATTGCCATTCCAGGGTGCACATCTCTCAAGACTTGCATGAGCGCCGGCAATCGTTCATAGGATTCTTCCCAACTACCATATACCGCTGCGATAGCGGATTGCTTACCATACCAGGCCTTATGATAAGTAATGGTATAGTGGAACTTATCTCGTACCATCTGCATAATCACAGCAACTTTAAGTGTGGGATCTATCCGTATGCAGTCCTTGATATAATTGCCTATTAAGTCGGCACTTATATGTTTCCCTCCCCGTGAATGGGCATCACTGATGCAAGTAACTGCATGGGGACCCTTGTAGGTTATAATAGTCCAACGTGGGTCCACAGGTTTCTTTTGACGTGCACGAAGCTTCCAACCGCACTTACTCTTACATACCAGTTCAATGAGTCTCTTACTTGATTTATAAGTGGAAAACGAGTGGTTGGTTCTGATGCAAAACAACTTAACAGCATGAATGATTTCGTTCTTCGATGCAAACTCCATGTTCTTTGCAAATTCAACCCCGGGTGTGGAGGAAGGCTCACTTCCAGTCATACACCAACTACCATCGTCTACATAATCATGGAGATGCCCATAGAAGGGAACTGATTCCACAATCTCATTCATAACAGCATCATGGTGTTCTTCTTCCTCTGTTTCTTCCTCATCATCCTCATCCTCATCATCCTCCTCCTCCTCCCCCTCCTCCCCAACCTCATCCTCCTCATCGTCATCATCATCATCATCATCATCATCATCAACCACATCTTCTCTTACGAAATCGGGATCTTCATCGCTCCAGTCATCATTAGGCCACAATTGGGGAACTAAACCGCGAGAAGACTCTGCTACATACAAACCATCTTCATTCAAAGAAAATTCAGTAATTGCTCTATCATTACGAACAATCTGAGCTTTCTGTTTAGGCATTTGTGAGCATGATGGATGAATTTGAGCCTGATGATTAGGCATTTGTGGTTGATTATTTACCATCATCGGCTGATAAGGATGAGTTCGTGAATCGAAGACTTGATTTTGTGTATACATTTGAAGCATTGCAGTATATGATTGTGAAATAGGCATAGCTTGTTGTAGACTAGGTGTGGAACGCATTTCCTCAACAAATATTTCCATTGGGAAGTTTGGGAAACTTCTAATACATGCCCACATGCATTCTAATGAGTAAGCATCAGTAAGGGGCATAGCTATGGTCACATGCTTCATTTTCAACTTCACCTCCCTTGTCCGATCCAACCCACACAAATCATAAACTTTATCAACTAACTGTTCCATAGAATTGTCGGAGTTGGCCAAAATAATACTACAACTTCCACCTCTATACTCAACACTAGAACTTGATTCAATAAGAGTTCCTCCCCAACGACAAATCAAAGGATATTTTGAATTTTCCATAACGCCTACAAGATGAAACGTAGATTTAATGACAACACTAATAAGCGTTGGTCTAAGATCTCATCTTAGCCATATTTAGAAGCTATCTCCACCCCAAATGAAATAGATTATTTCATATGTTTATAATGCATTTAATCTACATCTAAACCTAATAACAACATCACATATTAATTCAACCCAAATAATCTAAATATACTACATAACATACAAATAACAACCTACAAATAACAATATCCAATCCAATCCAATTCAATCAATCTAAACCTAATAACAACATCCAATCTAATCCAATCCAAATATTTCTTTTACTCTAAATACACCTAATATCACAACATTCAATCTACATCTAAACATAATAACAACATTCAATTCACAACTACACCTAATATTACAATTAACAACATTCAATTCACAACATCACCTAATATCAAAAACTACATCTACTATCACAATTAAATCCAAATAATAATTTTATTCCAAATACTACAATCAATCTAAACATTCAATCTATATCCTAACCACAACAATCAATCCATACCTACTATTATACCATGATAATATAAAATTTAAGATAAAATTTGAAAAAAAAAAAACTTACCAATACCGGGAAGAGGCGGCGCGCCGGCGAAGTGGAGGAGCACGGGGGTCACGCCGGAAAATCTTCGGCACACCGGAGGAGCTTCGAGACGGTGGAGGATGCGAGGCGAAGGGAAGGGCGTGCGTTTGGGTGAAGTGGAAATGGGGCGAGCACGGGGAAGAAGGAAGACTGGTGATTTTAATTGAGGTCCCGAAAAACCGCTGTCAATGACAGCGGTTTTAACTTCTGCTCCTCTGAAGAACCGCTGTCAGTGACAACGATTCTTACTTTTCTGCCATTGCTCTGAAGAACCGCTGTCAGTGACAGCGGTTTTATGCTGACTGGGTTTAGGGCTCAATGCTGACTGGATATAAAACCGCTGTCACTGACAGCGGTTCTTATTGGAAGGTTATTTTTCTAAATACTTTTGACCGGAGGTTAAGTTTCGAAATATTTATTAAATATAGGTTATAAATAAAAATTGCACCACTGATATGGGTTTTGTCCCCATCTTTGGGTGGTTCCACTGATCTTCATACCAAGGCGAAACTTAATCCACAATGTCTTAAGATTTGACGTTCGAAAACGAGACATAGCAGAAGAACCAACTAAAGAGGGGTTAATTCATGTGAATATAACTAAGCAGTGATTGGTCATTGGAAGTGTACGACACGCCTTTCACATTCATTGACTAAAGAAAATTATGTAGAGTTTACCAAATATTTATTGACTAAAGAATAATAGTAAGTCTTTTGGGTTCTTAATTTCCAACCACTTCATTACTATGACCAATAAATATTCAGACAATTCAGAGCAAATGAATAGTTAAAGCTCTATAGAATAAATTACGAGGAGTATAAAATTTCAAGTAGTTTTTTTTTTTAAATCAACAGTCCAGCTTCTTGAATACATTATGAGTATACAAATTTCAAGTGATTTGCTATGAATGCACCAAATATATTGATAAAAAAGACTAAAGTCCATAATTGTACATGTAATGTCATGAAATCATGAATCAGCAAGTTAGTAAGGTTTTTATAAACGTATATAGACCTTGCTAAATCCATTTTAGCTTCACAACCAGAACTAGAATAGTCAATCTCAACTCATGCTAGTGATCCACCAATCACTTTAAATTGATTGCTATTTATGTTGAATGCTAAAACTGGTGATCAAAGGACTTGATAAAGGGAAACCACGACGACTACATTCCAGGACAAGTGAGCATTTCAGTACACATTAACATTTTCTCCCTCTTGCCTCCATAAATTCTTGAGATTGATTGCATTTCTACTCAGCTTTCTTGCTTCAGTTTTAAGGCTTGGCATTGTATGTTGGTTTCACTTACAACTATTTCCAAAAAAAAAAAAAAAAAAAAAAAGGAACTACTTATGAAACTCATGTTGATTGAAACTAGTGCAGCTTAATCTCTGAAGCAGGCCCATCTGTGAACTTGTAATCTTATTCTAAGCTGCTGCTGTTGCGTAGCTGTATGAACTAAAGTTTGCTACGTTGCTTCAGAAAACCTGATTCCTTTTTATCCATTTTTCTGTTGAGCAGTTGGCATACCCAAAACGCCTCGTCTCAGCTCCTGGAAGGACTCGGGTTGCGCCAAATAGTCCTGCTATCTTTGATGTAAGCTTGGAGTAAGTAGCAGGGCTGGAGTCAGAGGAATAATAAACTGATGAACATGCCTGCCAACTTCTTCCTCCTTTTGCTAATACCCATTTCTTTGTGACGCAGCTAGCTCTTCTTCGATTCCAACTACTAGTACATCACATGACATGTACACTCGAGTGTATAAAATAAGCTTATTCTTGAATTGGATGTGCATATTTTCATTACACAATGTGAATGAGTGTCAATTTTTCTTCTATTAAGAGAGTACACTTGCTACTAGTTGCTACTTCGTTTGACCACCCTGATTAAGTGTTTTGATTTTATTATACATTTAACACTGTGCGGAATCCCTATATAGTACTCCCTCTACCTTTAACTTTTTGCCTCATTTGACTTTTATCATCCTCATACACGACTTAGAACGTTTTTATATTTAGAACCGGAAAACAAAAAAATATGAAAACTTAATATTGTTAAAATTCACGTTGAGATGGATCTAACAAGATTTTATTTTAATTTATTATAACATAATGTAAATAAAAATTTACAAAAGAAGTACAAATATAGAGCGAATCAGCCCATCTTTATAAAATTTCCGAATTTATTACATGTAACGATTCTAACCCAAGTAACATAGTAACTAAGTTCAAGTAACATATTTGCAATTTATTACTTACATTGAACTAGTAAATACACAAATCTTTAGTTTTTTCAATACAATTATATGTTCATATTAACATTAACATAATACAAAAAATAAAAAGATTATTCATCGAAGTACCAAGATTAAATGACTAAACTAATAGTCCTCCAATCTAAGCCATCTAACCCAAGCTAACATAAACCGAAGTGGCAACCCCAAGGGCGTATATCGCAACTGCAGATCCAACTAAACCACAGCCAACACGCGCCACCATCCCAACCCCGGCAATCCCTGCGACTCCAACCCCAACCTTACTCATCACGGCCTTCGAAGCATTCGAAACGACAGCTTCCGTAAACAAAACAACAGCAAACTCCCTAAACTCATCGGAGCTAAGAGTTTCCTCCTCTGGTGGAGAACTCCGTCGAATTGTGCGGTACGCTTCGTTGACCTGAGCGTGGGAAGGAGGGGAAGGACACCAAGTGTTGAGGAGTGAGGAGGAGAGCGAGTGGTGGAGGCGGACGGCGGCGTCGGGGAGTTGGTAGGCGAAGACTTTATCCGGGACGGTATGTTGCGTAATGGTTTGGAGGTCGGTGAAGACGGTGGTGCAGGAGGATGTGAATTCTTGTGATGTACGAAAGTGGTGGCTCACGCGCTTCGATGCTGATATCCCCATTGAATGACTTGTGTGTGTGTGAATCTTGTGATTTGTGATTTTTTGTGATTTATGAAGTTGAGGGCTTGAATTGCTACGTAAGGCCCGGCAAAAGCTGATCCGATCCATAATTTGATTCGAATCCTATACGGTTGGTTTAATATTTTAAAGTGGAAAAGTTATATGGGTCGAATCTGAAACCAAATCGAAAAATATCCCGATATTAATCTGAGTAATTTAAAAAAGAAATGTATAAAATAGTTAATATAGGCCAACTGGTAAAAGGTAGGAAAACTTAGCCAAGTTCAAATAATGAGTAATAAGCTATAATTTCACCTTCTCTACTACTCATACTTGTAACATAAATCATTCATTATAGGCCTGTCTCATTCTCCTCTATTAAACTCCCATATTTTCTCACTTAACTAATAATTGACTTTGCTTCAGTAATTATTGTCTCCCACTTAACTAATCAAAAACGTAAGCTTTTGATTTTAAAAACATGGATAACCATTTTTATATAACAAAAAGTACAACACTCCGCACTATTCGGTTTATACTTGGTAAATAAAATGGCCCCATAATTATAAGGGCAATAGAGCATGTAAACTACTATTCCATTCTGTATAAATTTAATTCATGGTAATGATCAGTCAAAGGATAATAAGAAAAATATAATAAATTTTGAAGAAATTTCTAATTTGTACCTGATATAAATTATATTAGGGTTATTTTCGTAATTTTATTTTTATATTTGATATCATTATGTCTATACTTGATATGAGTTTTTTTTGTATTTTTATATATTATATAACAATAGTTATATCTGATATATTAATATCTATATCTAATATCTCAATTTACATATATAATTTATATAAGGTATGAATTATAAAATGCTCGGTAGTCCAAAGAAAAGGTAACAAACAATCATGTCAATGAAACCCACAGAAATTACGAGTGCAAATTAAAGGTTGCCTGATCGGACTGTTGGTGTTGAACTTGAATGAAATGAGCAGTCAACTGGACATCCCGCAAATCACAACCACACCATTCCATAGCAGAATTCCTCAACTTTCAGAATATAGAACAACAACCACGCCATTCCACAACCATACTTACCGGCCTCTTGAAGGCTGATTTGTTGGGAGCTTTGCCTGAACTTCAGAGACAGAATGAGTTGGACTTGGTCCTTGAGAATATCCCTTTCCACCTCTTTTTTTTTGCCTGACTTGGTCACGTTGATAGTAATATTTGAACTAGCAACATAATTATCATATATGTTATATTAAGTTAGGTGGTAATTTATCTGATATGTGAATATGAAGTGCATTGCACATCCAACCCGCCTACTGAACCAATGGAATATAAATAAGGGACTTTGCATCTATTGAAATGCTAAAAGTCCATAAAGTATTATCTGTGAGTATCTCCATTGATATATTAATAGAGAAATGTCCATTATATAAGGTCGATGGACTTGTTGTCATATAGTTTTAAAGTGGAACTTACTTAATCATGTAAAGTGGATAAACGGGTGTGACCCAAACTCATATTTAACAGCATCTTATTTGTATTAACTTCATGTCCCTGCCCTTAAACAATGTTTCATACTCCTACATTGTGGCTATTCAGTCCCTTGTGTCATCAATTATATCAAGTTAGGTTCTATATGGACATGTTGCTGTAGTACTATGCAAATTTCCTTTTGTCTTGAGCGAGTTTGGAGTCTGAAATGATGTGCTGCGTTGCTCTCCCAATTTGGAGACTTTGATCTTGCCTCGAAATTTCATGTTTTCGGTCCTAAGACATGGTTTGTCAAGGGAATAAATCGAGATATTGTGGTATTCATAGGTTTATATACAACTGCATCAAGGGACTACAAAATGGGACAATTGATTCTCAGCTTAGCTGTCTCAACATTTCGTTTGAGTGTTAAACATGCAAGTCCTGGCTAAAGCTTATCGAAGCATTCATAGCCCTCTTGTGCACCCTAGTTTTGTGCTAACCAGATGATATCCCTCAATCCCATCCCTGTGAATTTGTTCAAGTAGAAGTTTTATATTAGGCACACAAGAGTCAGGAGATGAATCTAGCTCTTCATGGCCTGTAAGATGTCCACAGTGATACAATGATACGGAGGTAGTTCAGACTGGAATTAATTAAAAGTTTCTAATGAAGAAGCAGTTTCGTTGATAAAAATGTCATCAAAATTGAATTGCATCACAAATATTGAAAGAGTAAAATTCCGTCATTAGATGAAACGTGTCATTGAATGCTTATCAAGGATTCCAAGCCAATACATATTTTTTACACCCTTCTGTCACAAAGAACCAAGTAATAAAAAAAAACGGTACAATGCCACATTATCAACAGTAAGAACCGATCGTTACCTCATGGGAATACCACTAGACAAATACATTAGGGATCATACACGACTAAATATGTCAAATAACTTTTATACTAGCTAGCTAAGTGGCTCGGACAACTGTTGAACATGGTATGCCACATATATGCTCTCGAAAGCACCATCTCCAATTCTTGATCTGCCCAATTGAGAGTTGGGAGGTGCTGAAGGAACATCACCATCTCCTGGAAATCAAGCTTGTGGATCTTATCGGACCACTGTGAGGTACATGGACAAAAGTTAAAAGAGTGCATGTATGATGGATTAGACTAATTTTTTAGGAACACAGTCAAGGAAAATCAACTTACAGTCAAAAGAAAACTGGCTGCTATGTACACGAGAAAATCGGGCAGCGCATCACCTTCTGCGAGATATGTATCCCAAAGGCGATTGACAAGGGAGAACGGGATCTACCAGGATAATGTATTGTGTTAATTCACATCAGAAAGCTAGGGCAGGGTCAAGGTTAAGGTCATATAACTTAGATAACATGATTTCTTTCTGGTATGGTGCTCTACCTTTTTCTCATTCAAATTAATCAAGAAAACAGGAGTAAATCAAACAAAGTATAAGCAATCATAGAAGATGACAAACCAAACCTCGCGTATTAGAAGACAATTGAACCACCGAAATGCAAACTGAAGGAACTCAAGACCTTGCCCTTCCATATGTTTTGAAACAGGTTCTGGTCATAAGAAGAAATGAATGAAACAAAACAAGTACATAACTAATGTATGATAGCAGCTCTATGAGTAACAGAAATGACTATTTGCTATTTCTGAAAATAAAATTAATCTTTGGTTCTCTCTGCTTGTCTGCTACGTGAGGAGGGAAAACATGGTTGAATTTTTACCTCTCTCCATCCTCTTGAGTCTTTTTGCTTTTGTTTTTTAAAGGGGGGGGGGGGAAGAGAGCTCATCTTTGTTAAGGAAACTAGGCCAGTTCTAGGATTTGATTAATGTCTACATAACCCCCTCTCCACAAAGGGAATACAAATTAAGGGAGAAACAAGTTCTGAAACATGATTGAATGCCAGATCAAAGCCACATAAAAAAATTTATGATAAAATCTCATATTTGAAAGAAAAAGCTACTCCATAACAAAAAAATTTCAAGCAAAAGAACAAGGCTAAAATTGATAAATGAAAAAGGAAACAAGCCTTGATTGAAAATTGTCATCCTACTTTCTTCTTAGATGGTATTAAGAAACTATCAAACACTGAAATAGAAGATACCAGATGAAAATTTTATTGTAATGTGTAAAGTGGAACAGTTTTTTTTGCCTGTAGGCTATAAGGGAAAGAATAATGTGGAAGGCAGCTCTATTCAAATGCAAAGGTAACTGTATATAACATTAAGGAATCTTCATAAACTTGGCTGCTTAGTGCTCACAGTGGTTATAATTATGTGGTGGTGAGTCGAACAACTTTTTTGGGGTTGGGTTGGGGAGGTATTTAGCACAACTAGTGGTAGAGCAGTTGGGCTAGCTGCTAAGTAAAACTATTTTTGAGATGGCATGAACCATCCATTTTTAGCATCAAATTATATCACTTGCAAGCATCTACAACTATAACCACCAAAAGTTAATTTCATTAGCCTCCCATAGATGCTACCAACAACATTATTGTCTACCCTTAAGCTCAGCTACACCAAAAGCTGGTAGCTAAAAGATAGTAAAAAAAATAGTGCCATTCTTCTAAAATATAGTGCCTGAAAGTGGCCTCGGAAAACAGTGTCATTAATTTGAAGAAGCAAGGACGAAAATTCATATCAGCATTATGAGAAAGATAAATACGGTAAAAAAAGGCGCATAACTCGCGACTTAGACATACCATCAATTCTCTGAACCAATTCCCTCAGTTTAAAAACAAGTCTTTGGATTCCGGGTTGGGCAAATGTGTAATGGTCTTGCATACCATCTAACAATTTTGAGAGGCACCAGTAGCAGTCAGCCTCAATGTCAGTGATTTTATCTTCAGATAGGTCCAAAGATGACCAAGTATCAATGCTTCCTTCTAAGTGTTCAGACAAGAATACTACCAGAAAAGGTGTCACAAGATCATTTATGCCTTGAACATATCCACTAGCAGGATGCCGGATGGCCCTGGTGACACAAAATATACAAGCTGAAATGAGCATGGGAGCACTTGAGGAGAAGCTTAATAGGAACTTATTGGCAACCAAGAACAAAATGCAGATTGATGATACATGAATTGAAATGTTCCCTGCATATGCCCTCATTCAAACATGTCAATTATAAACTAATTCCTAATAATTTTTTCCTAAAACAGGTCACATAGTATTTGTATCTATCAAAGTTCTACACTCAACAGAAAATCTAAGTAACTAGAAGAATAATTGGAAACATATATAACTACAGACCAAGAGTAGAGTATCCGCTCCAAAGATTTCTGGACAGCAGGTTGCTGAAAGAAAGTTACATCAGGTACAGTTCTGGGACAGTCAACTTGAATCTATCATTGGAAAGAGAACCAATAAGAAAGAAGAATTTCTCATGACTCCAGTAAGCACTAAGCGCATAAATAAAGAACAGAGACTTCGTACTAAGCATAGCACACACCTGGCGAAGCATGTTAATTTCATCATCTGAACGTTCGGCATCTGGAATGTCGTAATACTGTGCCACACAATCAAGATACTCAAGACGCTTCCTCCTCAGAACTCCTTCCCTTCTATCTGAATTAGGTGGTGCATATCCCTGTTGTCAGTTCATGTGCAAACTTATAACCAATAAAAACATTTCATATTACAACTAAATAAATAGAAACCTTACAACAAAAAATCAGGTTTTAGGACTTGTGCAACTAAGCACTTGACCATCAGATATGAATCAAAGTCAGAAGATATTGATTTATATTTACTAATTTACCGAAGACGAATCCTTTGAGAAACTAAATACCAAGTTGTATGGCTTCATAGATAGTGTACAATGGTCCATACAGGAACATGATGTTATAGACTACTTCTAATTTCTTCTCTCATGAAACAATCCTTTTGAGGAAGTATAATTCATGTCAGAGCTTGGGAATAGATGAACAATATTTAGTGTCCTAGTAAAATACGTCTCTATATTAAATAGACATTTAGTCAATCCTTGCAGTCGAGGCTTGATGTAAACAGCTTCTTAGCAATCACAGGGTTAGGTTTATGTCACTTGACCTACCAGCAAAAAACAGGTGGGAGCCTCACCTAGAAACAAAGGAGAAATGGAATACAAGGTACTCGGGTATTTGGATCACTTCAGTTGAAGGACCTGGAAAGAACAGATGCATGAAGCTAATCCTAGCATCATAGACTAAATAAAGATATTGCAGAGTGTTTCCAGCTCTGACAACAAGGCTTAGAGATCATTTTACAGTATCCAGAATAATAAGCATTGAGAGTCAATGACTATGAGAAAAGACCAGATAAAAGATATTATGTGTTTCTATTAATAAGGGTGATGAGAATAGGGTTTGATGCTTCAACTCTCAACTAGAGAGAGCAGAACGAAGAAAACAAAATTATGTATCTAAGCCTCTAATGGCACCAGTAAGTCTACACAAGTGCTTTCATTATCAATGAACAAGAAAAGACTATGGAGATCAAATTTATAGATGAAGGGAGCACAAGTACAGCTCTTTCATTGCTTCAAAGGAGCTATTTTTCCTTTAACACACTCCGGTTAATTACTTCCAACCCAAGAAAAAACTATGGAAAGCAATTATACAGATAAAGAAAACACAAATGTGGACCTTTCATTGCCTAGGAGTTGCATTTTACGAGCCACAAAGTCCTAAAAGTACTTAACAACCCAGCTCTTCAAATACCCAGGGTATCAACCAGCTTTCTACATACCCACATGATCTATTCTTTAAAGGACTAACCTTTTCTATATAATGTTTGCACAGCCAAAATCAAGAAATATTGCATTTATAATGCAATCACTTTAATGTTCTCATGTAACACAAATCCTTGCTATCTTACTGTCGCTAAAAGACAAAAGGAAATGAAAAATACTGGCCATATATGTGAAGAAATGTGCTACAGAGTTCTCAGTTGTCAAACACTAAATCATAGAAGCATTATCTTACCAAAAGAAGTCTCCAGACGACAGGTCGCATGTCAGAAGGAACACCATTCCAAGCCAGCGCACGTAATTTTTCTGCAGGTTAAGATACAGACAAAGAGAAGGGAACTCTATGAGTAGATACTTTGTGTTCAGCAATCAAATTATCAGCTGCGTAAAGTAAGAACGACTTATTAAATGTTCCTCAATGCACACACTAGTACCATAAGCTGATTACACATGGTTTCTCCACGAAATGTCAAAACACTAGTCAGGCATTTACATATCAGGCAACTTGAGAAACACCTACCCACTGAACACTCAATTCGGACATTAATACTGACCAAAACATCAATGAACTGAACCATACTAGGATGCATCTGATAGATCATCTATCTAAATGTATAGATGTTGAAAGACAATATGTTTAATCCAAACATAGATGAATTATTGATCCAGGACAAAAGAAACCACCTACCCATCCTAAAGTGCATTTTTCAAATGGTATTTGGCTCTGTGGCCCTCTACAAATCCATAAGAGATCCTAAGATGATTCAAGTATTATCTGTGTCACAAAAGAGCCTCCATAAATAAATTTAAAAAATTATCTGTTCCATGGAGGAGTCCCCATAAACCCAAAAAAATAAAAAAATAATTAAACATAATTTACATCTTTACAGAAAGGGGCTAGCTTTTTAAGATAACTAACCACCACATGAAGAAACTGGAATCAAAGATGCACTAACAAGAGAGCAACATCAAACAGACATTAGGTCAACCAGTGATATATTCTCTAAGTTTACAAAAGATTAACACAATGAGGTAGCATGCACAATGAGGTAGCATGCACAATGCAACCCAACAAATTCAGCATTGAAAGTCATTTTAATAATGTATACACGATATATTCTTTCAAAGAACTTTCTTAATTTAACCAGAGGACATAACAAATAATGCATGCACAGCACTGTATGTTTGGCTGTTTCCTGGGGGTCACAATGGTGTATAAAATCTCCCTTCTGCCTTCATGGTGACAGTTCAAAAAATAATGCAGCTATCTACAGAACCCTAGACAGCATCCTATCAATGAAAATAGAACTCAGAACTGAAGTAACACAATCTACATGCCTATATGGGGGTTAACCTGTTGCTCCGTAGAGCAAAACTGAATAATATATAGATCTATACTCTGTCTGATAAATCATTAGCAGAAAACAGGCTAGCATGAACATAGAAGTAATTGTTCAAGTACCTAAAGTAACTGTTGGTGCCGACAGCTCCTTTTTAAACTTCATAACCCTTGCTGTATCTGTAGCTCTTGCACTTAACAAAGTCTTCTGGGATTCTCTAGACGTATTGACAGGAGATGGTGAAGGTTTTGACTTACTGAGTGCAGTCTTGGAGTAATAAGACTCATTACTATATGCACTTGGATACTGTTCCTGCATCCAGAACCAAAAGATTGAAAATTCGTTCAGTGACAATATAACCCAGAAAAAAATTAAAGACAAGGAGAGATTCCATTCATCTTGCCTCATCAGAGTTCTCCTCCTGTTCACTTGGTCCAGCATCATTTTGAGACAAACTCCTTCCATATCCTCGAGGAGATCCATGTATGCTAGAGGTATCAAAAGGTTCTGTTCGCCGGCTCAGCAATACTTTACCAGGAAAACTACGTCCTTTAAGTAGCCTATAACGAATCACATCAGAAGTAAGAGACTGTACACTGCATAAAAGCAGTTCTAAACATTGACTTTATATACTTTTATATACTAAAGTATTAGCAATAAGCCTCTACACTCCAATTCTACACCAAATCAAATAACTATATAAGAACAAGTAACATTATGGGAAATAAAAAAGGCCGAGTATCATGCATTCATACTAGTACCATTTTGCAAACAGAAAAGGGCAGTTCAAGTTCCATCAAGTATGAATAAACATCTCAATGCAATTCAACATATCCCAATCATTTATATCTCAATTTTAATATGCAATCATCAATCAATGTACTTTTTCAATAGAGAACAAAACAATCTACAAAACAATGTTACTTCAATATATTCAGCCACCAATTTCACAGTAATCAAAAAATTAATTACATTATGCCTCGTGAGCTTCTAAGTTGTTCAGAACAGTAAGGAAGAAATCTCCATTTTATAGTACTCTATCTCTCTTGTAGAATGATCCGAATAGTAGAATGCAAGGAAAAAATACAAGTATATGAGAGAACCCCATAAATCCAATAAGCTAAGCCTAAATATTACGCTTTTATTAAACTCTAAATTAATACACTTAAGATCAAATAAAAGTCAAGATCATAGCACATAATACACACACTTAAACCAATAACACTGTGATGAACAAGAAGAAATGGTCATAATTCTAATCACAATTTCACAAATTCAAAGAAAACCCAAAAAAATTTAATCACACCCATTTCAAGTAACACAGAATCAAAGAGATCTGATAGTTTACCAAAATGGGTATTCCAAAATCACAACAAAAAGCTTAAAACTTCATGGAAATGATAAAAAACTATATCTTTTCACAATTAGATCAAATCAATTGAACAAAAGGGTATTCTAAACATCAAATCTTGGACCGAAAAGAGGCGAATGAAAAAAAAAGGTATACCCTTGAACACTTTTGAGGGTTTGGTTGAAGCGAGAATCGAGAGTAGCAACTGGGTCTTTGTCGTGGCAATCATCATCAACAACAGCTCTGTTGTTGCTGCTGCTGCTTTTGTTGTTGACAGTGTTTTCCATTTCTTGTTACACTTCTCTGTAACAATTAACGAACATTTTTTTCATGTGTGTTTTATATGGTGAATTAATTTGGGTTTAAAAAGCAATTAATTTTCGGTGTAAATGCTGTCTATTAATCTGTATCTCTTAATCTCTTATTGTGGATTTGTGGAGGCAAATAGCAGGCAATGATGATTGATTACTTAGTTTGCTCCTCTATTAATTAATTAGGAAATGGCCTAATTTTTTTATTTATTGAACAAAATATAGCCTAATTTTTATTTTTAATGCCTTCAAAAAAATATGCTTTCGGCTCTATTACAACTGCTAACTAATGTAACAATAATACACTTTGTCTGTACTCAAATCGATAATTGATATACACTTTGTTGTGTTTATCACTTTCTTGACAAAAATTTGTTGGAAATTACTAGCCTATATCTATAATATAAGTCATTTATATTTTTACCCCATTAAACGATTTTCCTCGTACTTGTACACACGATTTATAGTAGTAAGTTTTAGTTTTAATTAACATTAGCATCATTATATATCACCTACTCTCTTTATTTTAAATTTTTTGGTTCACGTGACTTTTAACGATTTTAATGACACGATTTAAAATGCTCTTGTCTCCAAATTCGTAAGACATAATTACGAAAAACTTGATATTTTAAAAGTTTAAATTGACATATATTCAACAAAATTTTACTTAAATATATATTTTTTTAACATTGATGAAAATTTATAGCCAAATTTTTTTAATTTTGACTCCATAAATAAAAATAGGAGAAAAATAAAAGGACGATGGGAGCATCATAATAATTTTACAAATGATAATATAGGTACAAACGAATTAATAAAATGAAATCATGAACTTATGTATAAAGGCATCGATGAATCAAGGGTATCATTTTACGGTCAAATACTTGTTTGGTAACTAAAAACATATCCTATATATTATTTACGAGTATCAAATTAATGTGAAGCCTCCAAATTGCAAACAAAGCATTTTTGTTGCTTCGGGTGAAAAAAAATTAAAAAAATTAAAAAATAGCTTCGGATGAATAAATAAATAAACTAGCTTCAGATGAATTCCAAACCAAATGAAAAAAATAAAAAAGAAAACTAATATACACTCCATATTACATAACTGTCACTCTGTCAGGATAATTGTACCATCCAATACTATATAGAACAACAATATCCTCCCCTTTAAAAACACGCCTCATAGGCCACCGTATCCCATAATTAAACAATATGATTTCCACCCTTGATAAAATTAGTCAAAGTTCGCACCTCTTATTCCGTTTATCTATTTTTAGTGTTTATTGTTTTAGGGTTTAAGAGAAAGATTGATCCTTTCAAATACAGTTTGCAAGGCTTCTCGGTGAAGGAAGGGTTGAAGAAAAATAACGAGTCAAATCTATCAAACTATCTATCTCGGTAATCTTCTCGTTGATATTCGCAAGAGAGAAGTCGAGGATATTTTTCACAAGGTTGGTTGGTTGGTTGTCTTTCATGATTATTTTCTTGGTTTTAAAGCCTCGATTAAATTATTCTATTTTTTAATGAAGAGTTTGTCAATTTGATGTCTTTGATGACGTTCCTTGAATTAAACTTCAATTGCTTCTAAAATATAAGAACTTTTTTTCTGCCACGATGCAGTATGGTCCAATCGTCGACATTAATTTGAAGATTCCACCACAACCTCCAGGTTATGCGTTTATTGAGGTGAGGACTATTATGAACAGAAGAATAAAGGGGAGGGAATGTAGTTTGTGAATCTTTTTTGCTTTCCTTATTTACCAAATAATTGTAGAAAGTGTGTCGTTGACCCTTTGTTACAGTTTGAAGAAAAAAGAGACGCTGAAGATGTCGTGTATGGTCGAAACGGTTACGACTTTGATGGTTATCGTTTGCAGCGGGTAGATAATCTTGGGACACAAAATTCTTTTTTAATTATTTTTTTAAAAAAAACCACCCTCTCATCATATCCTTTCAAACATGTTTCTACACACAAAATTTATAAAAAATATATATAAGAAAAATAAAATACTGTCACCCACAATTTGTGTATCTACAAACTTTTTCTTTTCTAAGTTAGATAAAACTGTCATTTTCATGATTTATGTTGAAAATTTGTAGTTCAACTAATCAAATCCCCAAATTTTCTGAAACTCTAACCAAATGAAGTACATAATGATTTAGTGGGAGAGATATTAAGAAAATGTGTTGCAGGTGAAGATACTTGTAGTGAACATATCAAGGTTAGAAGAACAAATAGGGGAATGCCATAAAAATAAAAAATGAAGGAGATCACAATTTCCCTCTTTAACTCTCATCAACAAGTATTCTAACTTTAGAAAATATTAGATGAAAATAATGAGGTAACATATCTAAACAATCTCTATGAAATATGAGGCAAATAAAATCACATGAGTGTTGATGATTACAACAAAAACTAATGAAAAAGAAAGAAAAATAAAGGCCTAGGTAGGTAAAAAAATAATTTAAATTTGAAAAGAGTTTTAGTGAAATAAGACAAATTTTTAGAAGAAAAAGGTAGAGAGAAAGATACCATAAAGTTAGATATGTAGAATGTTTTAAAAAATATTGTAGAATATATAAATTAGATCTAATTATGTTTGTGAATATCTATATGACTATAATCACTATATTATTCATAAATTTTTTTTTAATCGTTATATTTTCTTCAACTTGAATTATTAATATTGTACTCTTGTCCAAGACAAAATATAGATCAAAATATTACATTAATGTCAATAGTCAAACTTTTTTCTAAAATAGTTAATAAAAATATATTAAATTCATATTTTTATAAGTTTCATTGCATTGGCACGGGCACATACTAGTTCATCTTAGTTGAATGTTATCTGACTTATCTCTCATAGTCTCAGTTGGCCTTACCTTTAAAGGCTTTTAGCCAAGCGCGACAAAGAGTAATCACAGGCTTAACACTTCAAACAAGTTATTTTAATATATACCTTTTCTAATTTTACTACGTAGATTAATATGAATTTTATGTAGTTCATAATATCTTCAAAAAAAAAGATTAAGATAATTTGCAAATTGGTCAAGTTAAAGTTTAAAGCTCGGGATGACTCTACCTTGATATTTTGCATGAGGATGTTTCTTTAGCTAGTAGCAATTTTGAGAAAAATAATGTAATAACTTATATTAGAGAATAATGTAAGCATTCTTAAAAAATCAATTAAAAGGTATACCACATCTAATACTAAATCTACAAATACATTGAATAGAATAAAATAGTATCTAAAGGCAGATTTAGGTCTTGTCTTGGTGGGTCAAATGACTCATCAGTCGGCCCCAATTCTTTAATGGCAACTTCAGTTCACACAATCCAACTCAAAGTGTGATCGATCACGCCAAAGAACATTCAATGGCAGTCTAAGAGGCTGAGAAATCAATGGTGATAATAGAGGAAACTCATTACTCGGATTTGGCAGGAGGAAAGATAGTCGACGTTGATTCCTCCATTGATGAACCCATCAAAGCAATCTCCGCAACTCATCCACTTGAGAATTCTTGGACTTTCTGGTTCGATAATCCTTCCGCCAAATCCAAGCAAGCCGCTTGGGATAGCTCTATTCGTCTTATCTTTACTTTTCTCCTCTGTTGGGGTGATTGTTTCTCTCTTCTCTTTTCATTTCCCTTCTTCTTGTTTTGATTGGTTTTGTGGTTTTTATTGTGTTTCATGGCGTTGAAGAGTTTTGGTTTTGAAGAATTCTGGTCTCTCTCTCCTTTGTTGAAGAATTCTGGGGGTGATTGTGGTTTTGATTGATTTTGTAGTTTTGGTTTTGAAGAATTCTAAGGGTGATTGTTTTGATGCGAGTAGTTGGGTTTGGGTTTGGCTTTGAATTTGATTGGGTGTTATGTGATGTGGATTTGTAATAAGTTTTTAGTACTATTTAGTTGTATTTTGTAGTATTATTTGAACATTAAGTTGTATTATGTATTTTTTGAATATTTTGATGTATTTTTTAGTATTATTATTTGGTTGTTTGGTAAAAAAAATTTATTGACTCACTGGCGGAAAAATCCTGGATTCACCACTGATGCAAAATACTATATTGAGTAAAACACGATCGTTTTATACTATATTTGAAAACTCTTCGTATACCCTTCCACATTATTGTTTGATGCAGTATTCTTTAGGGGATTTAACAATCTATTTTCTTTTGAGGTTGGTTCTAATCTAATTTTATTGATTGTAGATGAAAATAAAACATTCATTGTGAACATCGGATAAAAGTCTCATCAATGAACTAATTTGTATACTAACACACAAAACGAAAATCCTAAACTCTCATAAGAAGAAAGCAAAAGCTTGAATATGGGTCAAAATACTCAGAAAATTAGAGAGTTTATTGTTATAGTCATCTATTGGCATATGATCGTAATTGCATGTGTGAACTTGTTTGGCATATAAAAGTTGCGTGTTTGACTCTCTAAAAATGTCATTGAAGGGTCAAATGGGATTTAAAGAAAAATTTATAAATTTTTGCTAAAGATTCAATGAAAAGACAAACTGAGGAACATAGTAAAGAGACATATTAAATTTTCTCTTTATGAACATATGAGAGACATAACTCCATTTATGGTCATGAATCAAAGTGGATTCGCGAATGAGATATGAATCAGGTCATGAGTTATAATGCGCATATAAGTGCCTAAACTCCAATTCAATCATATATCTCATAAATTCATGACATACAGTCAATGAACGTATCAAAAGGTTGCACATAACTAAAATTTATTAAAAAAAAAGGGTTTGATTTATTACATATAAAAGAATAAATATTTTGGTGATCCCTTTATTAAAATATCATATTAAAAAGGGTCTCAAGAGAGGTTGTCCATACATCTCTTATTTTAAGCGTGATTTTAGATACTTGTTATGATTATTGCTATAAATAAAGGTGGACTAAAGTATAAGTAAATCATAAATCATGCTAAACCAAATCATTAGCATACTCAAATCATGATAACATCAATAACTAAAAAATTATATACAAATATTCCACCAAGCCCTATTTACAAGGCTATAAAATCAAAAACGGTTAGTAAATAATAAAGAAAAATAAAATAATTATAGACCCTCATATACTATACCTTGATTATCTTAGTCAAATACAAATTAATAAATGTGCTTTCAAATTTGTTGGATTTTCTTTAAAATATAGAGTAAAAAAATTCTTTGAGAATTGTAAGGTTGAATTTTGGGAATTAGTTGATAATAAGTGTTGACCATGATTCTTTTGGGTTCATGGAAAGGGCTTGATTGTTACTTCAAACACCATATTGTAGTATTATTGATCTTTGAAAATTTAACTTTTACTTTTTTTTTATTACATTAACGTATAGGTATATGTTTAGTATGTTATAAAATTTTAAGAGGTTTGGAATGCTCACTTTAATCAAAGGATTGGATCGAGCCGAATAGGCCTAAAATCTAACATGAATCATATATGTCAAAAACTTTCAATAACATTTTTTGCCCAAAAAACCCCATTTAACCAAAAGTAGGTCGTGATTAGAATTGAGCCTCACTTTTTTTATTGGTTTGGAGGGAATCACTTATGATCAATTCTAAAATGTGTCAATATTAATTAACACTATGTTCTTTTATTATGGGTTTTGTTTGTGACTTGAGAGCAAGAAGGATGGCAAAATGGCAAGGCAAAAAAGTGCCTAAAATGTGGAGCAGCAAAATCCAACACCACATGATGTAACAGGCTGGTGGTAAAGACGTCAAATTATTAAGGTTTTTTTTTTTTTTTTTTAATCTTGTAGGCTCCACATATAAAGTAAAATCTAGACAACAAAAGGAGAATCCAATGGCTCACTTCAACTTCATTAATCATACCCAAAACCAGTAAGCAAGCGTAATTAGTGACCCAAGTCTCAGACCCTCAGACCTACTAAACTTAGCATTTACAAGAAAGCTTTTCTACGATCTTCACTGAAACTGGAACTTTTACCTTCTTCCTCTTTCCTCCTTACCAATCTTCTTCTTGAGAGAGAAACTTAAAGCTTCACTCTTTTCTCTTGCACTGCTTCTGCTACTTATACTGTTATAATCAAGATTGAATTTTTCCAGGGTTCTTAGATTTTTTTAATCAAAATTAAATTTATGGGTTTCATTGCAAATTCAAGGAATTGAATTGGGTTTTTGGTATTCTTTGGGGGGAGGGGTTTTCGATTGATTTGGTTTAAACCCTAGAATTATTGGGATTTTCCCCTTTTTTGAAAAGTTGCATTGGCCGAGGAATCTTCTGGAATCAGTTAGCAAATCATCATTCACATTTACTTTCAACTTTTCTGGGTTTGTTGCCTTTTCCCATTTGAGGTATGCTTTCTATCCTCAGTTGTAATCCATTTATGCTCTTCATTGAATGTTTCAACCTTTTTGTTGTTGTTTTTGTTGTTGTTGTTGTTGTGTTAATTAGATGTTACTCAAGTTGTAGTATTTTTAGTTCTTATTTTTTATTTTTTTTTTGTGTGTGATTTTTCATTGTTTTGGTTTTTTGTTTAGCTAAGAGTTTAGGTAGCTTGGAAATTTTGTGATTTGGATTTGATTTGGTTTTGTTGGGTCATTGAGTTCCTTAAGTTGGTTGAATTGATTTTTATGTATTAATTTTTTTGTGGGAAATGGTAAAATTTTCAGTTTTCATGAATTCATTTACTGGGTTCTTGAGATGAAGTGCTGAACTAGTGATTTTTAGTTTTGGATTACAAATTTTGCTTGGCAAGTTTATAATTGCTGGTTAGTTTTTTGGGTAATGGATTGCTTGACCGATTATCGAGCAGCCAAGTAAGGATAATTTATGGGTTAAGATGGGTATTTGTGGTTTGGATTTGGTAGTTTTGATGATTATGTACTATAGTACGGAATACTAGTCAAAAGAATACCTTATTGTTCAGCTGTGGGCAGGTTTTGCGTTATGGCACGGAATAGTCATTGGACCGTGGAATTTATATCTTGAGGTGACGCCTGCAAGGATCTCGATGTGGCCTAATGGTAACTGGCGACATGGACTGTAGAAGGACATTGGATCAACTCAAGGGTAAAGAGATTTAGCATTTTTGCTGTAGCTGTATTATGCTTATCTAGTGGTGTCATGAGTTATCTGTATCTTGCTATTGTTTAAATACTGAAGTGTGAAACTTCTCAATTCCATATAAGTAATACAAGTGTTTTCATGAGATTCATAATTCTGGTGTTTATATTTCTATTACCACGTGACTGTATGGAAATTGATGTAGCTAAAGGCTCAAAATTTGTTGATGATTTTGCAAAAAAATGGGTGGAGAACACTTATTGGATTTTATGTATTGTAATAGTCGTTTGATAAGCTGGACTTTTCCACAGGAGTTTATGCAAGGGATCTGTATCTTAACTTGCAAAAATTGCTCTTAATGGTTGTGTCTTTGTTTTGTTTATTATTTATATTTGTTTTAGCTTTATTTGTTTCTTCTTTACAACTTATAGCTTATAGAGCTAAACTTGCTTGTCTATTGTAATTTATCTAGCTACAGCTTCATCTGTTGCCAGTGTATTCTTTTTTTATTTTTATTTTTATTTTATTGCAGGTACTTTATGCCTGAGGTTTTTGTTATTTGCTATCTGGTTCGCCTCTTTTGAAGATGTGGTGTTTTTGAAAGTGATTGCTGAACAGTATCATCTTCCTTCTTATCATGAACTTGACACTTCTCCCAGTATAGGATCCCTGCAACCTATTCAGATTTCACCATCTGTTATTCCGCACAATCCAATCCCAAATGAACCTACTTCTCCTCTCTATCCCAGGTTTCCAATGATATACAAGCCAGTATTGAGTGGGAAATGTCCTGTAAACTTCTCTGTTGTATCAGATATCATTGAGAGAACTGCTCTTGATTGTTCTCAACCTTTCGCATCATTTGTTGGAAATGTTATATGTTGTCCTCAATTTGGTAGTCTGCTTCATATTTTCCAGGGTTACCACAGCACAATTTCTGATAAGTTGGTATATCAAGATGATGTTGCCGATTATTGCTACTCAGACATCATCAGCATTCTTGCCAGCAAAGGGGCAAATAGTTCGATTTCACAGCTCTGTTCTGCTAAACCATCAAATATTACTGGGGGATCCTGTCCGGTTAAAGATGTAAGTTCGTTTGAGAAAATTGTGAACACAAGTTTGTTGCTAGATGCCTGCAGGACTGTTGACCTTCTAAAGGAGTGCTGCAGACCTGTTTGCCAGCCTGTGATTACAGATGCTGCACTTCAGCTCTCAGGGCAACTAACAGTCAGTAATGGCAAAGATATGGCTGGGGAAGCTATAAATATTGACACACTTAATGATTGTAAAGGGGTTGTCTTTTCGTGGCTTTCACGGAAACTCTCAGCAGACGCTGCAAATACTGCATTCAGGATAGTATCTAGCTGTAAAGTCAACAAAGGTACAGGGATTGATGTTTGTATGACTGATTCATTATGCTTTAGAGTGGAGTCACTAGCATGAAATGAAGCTTCTGAAATGAAACTTTAAAACACAATATGGACGATATTTTATGGTTTTAAAGCAAAGTCATCTAATTAATAAGCCAAAAGGATCAGAGGTCCAGGGGATTATATGTGCTTTTCTGGACCAACACATGTACAACTCTAAAAGAGTAAAAATCCATCTGCTGCAACTTGAAATTTCCTTTAATCCTAACTTTCCACCTTGTTTGGTTTCACCTGTTTTAAATAAAGTTCCAAGAACTTGTTATCTGCTGACATGTAACATTGGCTGCATACTACTATACTAGTCACCATCACATCACTGCTATTATACAGTCTCTTTGATGCTGTTGCCTGTTTTATGATCTCACTTATATTCATAACAACATAAATTCAAATTATATTAATTAATAGAAGTAATAAAGTTTTGATTTATGCAGTGTATTAATGTAGTGCCTCATTCTTTCCATTTGCCATACTGCCAATTTAGAGTAGCAAACAAATCCTCTCCTTTGTGATTAACTCTTCCCTGTGCCATTATAGAGACATAAAAGTATTCTTGGTGCTTGCAGAAAATTAGGGTAGGAGCAACTATTCACGTGTGATATATGCTATTAACTTGATGTATTATAATGGCCATGATTGGTGGTTGTAAGGTCAATTTTATTGTTTGGACTTGGGAAAATTGAAATATGGAAAGATTAGTTTGCTGTCTTAACTCTTAACAAACTGCGGTGTAGAACCTTTGAGAGCTATAAATTGTTGTGGTATTTATTGTTTATTTTCTATAATCACCCTGGCAGTGCTGACAAGTTTCTAATTAATGATTTCTGTATGCAGTTTGTCCGCTGGAGTTCAGTCATCCATCAGAAGTAGTTAAGCAATGCCGTAATACAGCTGCTCCAAGTCCTTCCTGCTGTAGTTCGTTAAGTAGCTATATTAGTGGGGTTCAGAAGCAAATGTTGATTACAAATAAACAAGCAATCATTTGTTCAACTATGTTTGCGTCAATGTTACAGAAGGCAGGAGTTATGACAAATCTTTATGAACTTTGTGATGTGGACTTAAAAGATTTTTCTCTCCAAGGTACAGAGAGATCTCTTTTCTTGGTTTACTAGTTGCTTCTTCTTTTATGTCATTCTGACTTGTTATATTTTTCCCTGCATGGATCTGTTCTGGAACACAGTAGCAGCATATGGACAGCAAGGTCTGTATATTTGTATTCCCTTTTCTTGGTTTGTTGATTGTTATTGTGTATATGATGCCTAACTCTCATAGTTCTTGAAAATGCAGGTTGTCTACTTCGAAGTCAGCCAGCAGATGTTGTGTTTGACAATGTAACAGGTTATAGTTTTACATGTGACTTAAATGACAATATTGGAGCCCCATGGCCTTCATCATCTTCTATGTCATCCTTTTCCTTGTGTGCTCCAGGTAACAAACTTTGTTTGTTAGTCTATTTATTAACTTACAGTTTTAGAATTGTTATTGTTATCCTTCTTTCCTCACCTTTTCTTTTGCAAGCATTTGGTAAGTGTTCTAGCTACATTCTGAAGTATCTTAATGGCCTTTATGGCAATAATTTTACATGTGAAAAACTAAAATTTCACCTAAAACTTGCCATGACAACATACATTTTGTGATTTTCACATAATCATGTACTTGGTCAGCATCACGAATTGAATAGGCCATTCATACTATGCCCACATTATTTCAAAATAATTTGAGATGTGTTATCTGGAATTTCAGAGCTAGTAATCTGATGTCCCCATTTGTCTCTAGTACCCTTCTTCTGTCTTGGGCTGGCTACTAATGTGTTAATATGAAAACATTATTTGATTGCCTTTATGCTGTCTTTGCAGAAATGTCATTACCTGCGCTACCAAAGTCAAAGAATTCAGGAAGTCATGGTATGTATTTTTTTTTTTGCAGCTGTACGTATAATGTTTTTTATTTCTTGCTTTTTCTTTTAGTAGACTTTACATATTTATGTCCAAGGCTTTAAACTTATAAAGAGTGTTTAAATTTAAGCGGAAGTGCAAATGCTTGTATATGATTTAATCAATCATTTCTTGTCATTGAATCTGCAAATGGCTGTAGAATATCGTGTTTGCTCCAGCATGACATATGTTGTGTGTTGGGTGTCAAAAATGATGTGCTTGCACATGATGATGGCACTATGTTTGAAGTTTGGCCTAGTATAGTTTTGGCAATCACCTGAACAAACCACAAAACCAAAACAACTTACCTTCCATGTGCTAAAGATATTGAAAGTTATCCGTGATTTCTGTCTTAATTTCAATTGTGGCTTTTGGGTTGTTGCACGTATTGTCTTCTTAGACATAAATCGCTCTATAGTCTTCAATCTCGTATCTACTCAGTTATGCTGACATACGTATGCTATGGTAAATTTTGCAGGCAATCGTCGTGGTGGATGGGAACTCATTTTATCCATTTTCCCAGTTTTTGCGATCAGTGCAATTTTGCACTGAGTAGCATATTTGTTGCGACAGGGACGAGTGTAGGCGATTTGAATCTCGGTCGAGGAGATATGGGGAATGTAGTTTGTGGCTAGATTTTCATGTATATTGTTAGATAATACTTTTTCATGTATAGTAGCTGCTGTTTTTCTTCTTCCAGTTTTCTGATTTTTTTTTTCTCTCTTCCCTCCATCTTGCTCTATTTGTCTTCGTTTTCTTGTTGGGTCCTTCGGACAGCTGGGTTTGACTCTTGTCTAGTTTTCACTTATCAGTTGGTGAGATAATAATGGAATGAAAGGCATCAACTAATTAGCTGTGGGGACGTGGGAGAATGTTCTGAGGGACAGCCGGACAGGGTGTCCTTAAAGAACTGCCCTTATTTACAACGAGGAAGGCTATCGCTTTAGTTGTTGAATTTCTAGTTTTGTAGTCGCCATTTCTGTAAAATCGGGTATAATTGTGATAGTGACATAGCAACTGCTAAGCAAATGTGATAAAAGAAAACTTTTTTGTTAAGGTCTTAATGATAGAAGTATAGAACAGTGCCACTTTGCCTCTTGGGTGACGTGGGTTCGAACAATCATCTTGTTGAGAATGGTTGGTTACCTAATTAGTAATTATTCGGTTCTAGCACCGAGATCTTTGACAGCAATCTTGTACCCTTTTCTTCTAAAGATTATTTATAGATAACAAAGATAAACCATCTTGATATCTAGTTTAAATATCTGCGTTGCTGATTATTTATGGGAACCAGATTTCATTTTCCTACATATATTGGACTGGTAATCTAGAAACACTCGCATTTTTAGAAAGGGATTTGTTAAACGCCACTCTGAAATTGATCGAATCGCCTTCCTACTTTACTATATTATCCCTCACCCTTCTCTCAAACCCCAACTCACACCCGACCCGCTGGAGCCACTACCCGCCATCGCTAGAGCCGTCAGATCCCGCTGAACCACCATATGCATTTAATTTGTATTTTTTTTTAAAAAAATATATTCCGGAAAAGTGGAGCCGTTTTGTTTTACTGGCTAGCGTCGCCGACGACAATTTTTGTCCTTAAGTATTTAATTATTGTTTATTAGTATTATTGTTAATTTTTATTAGTTAATATTATTTGATAATTTTATTAATTATTTGTAAATGTTATTCAGGTTAATTAGAATATAAAAGTTAGTATTAATTTCTTAAAATATTTGTTGAAATCATATTATTATTATTATTATTATTTATTCATGTTTATTAATTTGTTAAAATCATTCATGTTTTAGATTATAATTATAAAATGTTTGATTTTATTTAAATGCTTTAAAGGGAAAAATAGTCAAATTGTGTGACGGTTTGATCAATTTCGAAATGGCATTTAACGCTTCTCTTTATAAATCAAAACTTCAATTAACCACATAACCGGCATGTCCTCGATATACCGTCAAGGATTGGAATCACAGCAACATCAGACACCCTTTATCCCATATTGCTCCATTATGGCCCTATCAGCCAACCTATGAACTCAACTGTGGTCACCTGGGATGTGGGAATCGTCCTTCCCACCACAACTCATTTTCACTAGCCGGGATTCTAAGTTGGCTGGGACAGACATTATTTGATCACCTCAGCAAACACTTAAAAATCAGGGAAATATTTTGACTCTCCGGCGTACGTGCCCTACAATCGCTATTCAGAACAAAAAAAAAATTATATTTGTTTCTAATTAATCCTTTTTTTATAACATACAGTAACTTCATTCATCGTACCGCTGAGTATTACAGAGCAGGAACTTGAAAGTGAGTAGCTGATACAATAGTACGAACAAATCTGTAACATGAAGCAGTTCCAGCATACTTTGACTCTCTTTGGTTGAAAATACATCAAATTGGATGTGAAAAAAAAAATATACAAACTATGATACAGAATTGTAGAAATTATGGCTCCAAAATCTGACAAATTTCCCTTCACATGTGTAGGAGGGAATCTTTCTTTCTTTTTTTTTTTTTTTTTGCTCTCTAGCCTCCTTCAGGGTTCAGCTTAATATCACAATGAGCGAAAAGTGTTGCTTTATCTTTTTGAATCGTTGCCCCATACATTATCCCATGAGCCAGCAGGTGCTGCTTTTGGCCCCTCTAAGAGTTTCTGATTATACTGCGTCTCTGGTCCTGGCAATGGAAGGCCATTTGGGCCTGCAGGAGCAATCTTCCGAGATTTTCTTCTCAACCCCAATATTCTAAATACAAATCTAGCCAATTCGCCATATAACATACCTCCCCGATCAAAGAGCTGCATCAGACAATGTAATGTGCCGTTAATATGTAACAGTGTAATACACTACAACGAATGAAAATGAATTTTGTGATAGTCCACACATGCAGCATAATCATTAGTTCATAGTATGGTTCTACTGAGATAGAAGTGCCAAAAAAAAGGAAAGAAAAACAAAGGATAGACTGCAGCAAGCCAGCAACTGGAAATAGTTAACTGTAAACACTCACACAGCCTTAAGTGTTAATGAGTTGGAAAGGAGTAAAATTTGTCACAGCACTACCAAAGTCCCAACATCCAACTTCTTACCTTATGCATCAGGACCATTGCCCCTCATTTGAATCAATAACAAGAATAGTAAGAGAAGTTCTGCACCAGTTAGCTACTAGAGTATGAATTCATGATTTTCTGTACTACCTTACCTCCTTAAGGTGAACTGGAGCTCATTCCCTGCACTACAGTATAATAAGGAAGGAGCGAAAACATATCCATAACAATCTGAGCAAATTAAACTCCATAATCACAAGCAACTGATTAAAAGGCAGCCTTTTCTATCCTCCTTTGGTCCATGATGTTAATAAAATCAAACTTCTTGTTCACAAGTTTGGATGAATATTAGTAATGACATGATAGTAATAGCAAATAAAGTTCAAACAGTTGTAGCATACCTGTAAGAGTGCAGACATGAAAAAATGAACAGCTTGTGTGTTCTGATCCACAAGAAGGGATATCCGTCCAAAAAAGTTTACCACTCCTTCCATCTAGCATCAATCGTAAATAAAGAGGAAAGTCAGCGACGACATAATTTTAAATTTCTCATCAATAGCACATTGTGCATTCAGGACTTTTTAAACAAAGTGCAAAAACTAAGGAAGTTATTACAGTTAGACACTTCAAGCATGTAAACTAAAGAAGCATGACATTTAGGCGTTTCGCAAAGAGTAAAATGAATCCCTTCCATTACTTGTGTACTTTACAAATCCAAATCCAAAGAGTTCCAAGATTTGCTTATTTCAGCAATTAATTATGTGAGCGAAGATGATAACAAGGAAAGATGCACATCTAGAAGGAATACTTAAAATAAAAAATAAAAATTTGTCACAGGCTATCCTTCTTCTTCACCTTTTGAAAAATCCATTATCTGAAGTACTCATAGATTAAGTATGATATCCAGTTACATAAAACAAGATCTGACCGAGATTGTTTGAAACTAGGACAAGAAAAATTCAGAAATTTGGCGACCAATCTGAAGATGCAGCATAAAACGGGATTCAAACAAGGTCAGGTAAATTATAAATCTATCTCATGTAATTTTGCGGACAGCATTTTTCGTTTTCTATTGTTTGCCTTTTGACACTACCCCATTAAGCTACTGGTCTACAAAATGTTTAGTATTATATTTCACACTGTTTTAACCAATAAATGATCATTGTTTATACGACCCAACTTTGACTGGTCATAGCAACAGTCATCACCCGGTAGGATTAGGCCCTAAACTCCTGTCTAAGAAGCTGGAACTGAGAAGCATCCTAAGCACATCTACAGCTGCCTTAGATATCTTTATGAGTATTATTGTAATCTTATTTGTACTGGACTCTCTGTGAAGCACATGAATTATCCATTACTTACAAAACGTTTTCTCTTTTCTTTCCCTATCTTTTTCTAAAGAGAAACAGTAGTATAGCTTGTAGTTCCCCAAGTTGTGATGCTTCATTTATACCTAAGGTTGCCCAGAATCCCAATTAACAAAAAGGGAAACAGACGCATTGAACACGACAATGAATAATGGGGATAGGCTCAATGACACTGTCTCCCTTAATTTAGCTCAACATGCAATAAACCAAATTACAAGTGGCAAGCATGCAAAAAAGTTCCCATTTTAAAAAATGTCAAAAGTTTCCGGACTGAGGATCATCTGGACACATGGGCGAGAGGGTGTCTATCAGGATGAGAATAGAGGGGGCTCTTAAGGTTTGTAGAGCATAATAAATTAGTAAAAATTAGCTTGAGGAGGAAGGGAAGGGAGTTAGAGGAAAATGCCATATATACGAGCAGATCGGAGAGAGAGAGAAAGTTATGAAGAATATTGATAAGAGTAAGTTCACTTTTGAGATTGAAACAAGCTACGCAATAGCTTGTATTGTCGCCTTGTCAGTTACCTTCTGTATTTCCAGTTTATTAATCAAATAGTCATCTTCTTCTTTTGCATTTCTGCATTAAACCTATCCCAGCTCCTCTAGTACAATACAAAGTGAAGAAACGATTATAGAGGCTGGACAAGACTCATGCTTAATCTGTTTACCCAAGCTATAGTAGCCCATTATCTGATCACACAAAATACTATTCCTATTAATGAGCAACTGGGCGAGAGGAATTCTCAGAATCACACCCATTTCTCCAAGGATTCAAGACACGATAAACTTCAACTGAACCAATGACGGAAACTACTCAGCTAAAAGAGGATATAAATGTCTTAACCAAGAGAGCACATCGCAACACAAAAGAATGTAAGAAATTCAAAGAGCCAGAATAAGATGGAAGTTGCACAACTATGTTTCATTAAGTACAGCACAGAGGAAATATGGAAAAGGAACACAACAGGAGACACATACTGTCAATTTCATGAAAAGATTGAGAAAACTGCTTCAAAGAGACATGCAAGCAAATCTTAGAAATTGTGCATTTGCCAACCACAAAAGGATGGGATGATCTTAGGCTCTTAGCCGTCAATTAGGGATTCTATAAACTGTTTCCATAAGTGGTCTCATTCCTGGAATCGAAACAGAAAAGAATGGGCAGGGAAGGATTGGGCTTGAAGCACTCCCAGTACAAGCCTCAAGGTGCTGTACGGAGTCCTGTAGTGGTTTCGAAAAAATAGAGGAAATGAATGGAAGGACAGAACTTTGGTTGTATCAAATTATCTTAGAAAAGGGTGAAGCAGCAAGCAACCAAGACATAAACTAGGGAAAAATGAACTCTTTTCGTCCAAACTAAATGTTAACAGAGAATAAACGTAAGAAGAAAAGGCATTAGGATGACAGCTCCAATTCATAAACAATCAGAAGCACAAAAAAGAGTAACAGATCAATCAAAATATCTAACAATTTGAGAATTAATAACCTTAAAAGATAATATGAAGGCCATTAAATAGCCAGTCCCCCCCCCCCCCCCCCCCTCTCTCTCTTCCTGTCTGTCTCTTCCCCCAAAGAAGAAATTAAATTCCCTCTAGTAATCTTTCAGCTGGAACCAGAGAACACATGGTGAGTGCACAACTTTCACCTTCATCGCTACAAAAATGTCACTATGCTTCTCTCAATTATGTCATGCATTTGGCCAAACGGCCTGGTAACAGCTTTCAAGGATACAATCAAAACTGGAGTTTATCAAGTGTTCTACCATGTTATAACACTTTTTCAAAATCACTTAACGTATAGTTGCAAGGATCATAATATGGAACACACAATGATTCATAAAATACCCCCACTGTCGATATATCTTAATCATAAGGAGAAAGTATATTTAAGACCGTATTATTTCCTGGTTTGAGTTTCTTTTTTTATCCTCCTAACCCCCAACATCCATTTTCTCTCCTTCCCAAGGCAGCCACAGAAGAATAAAATAAGTTACTAAAAAACAACGACCCCAGACACATAAACTCAGCACAATTATGATTTTTTCAAATCCCGCATCATTCATAAGCAAACTATGGCATAATTATTGACAGACATGTAAATGACAGAAGAATTCACTAACAACATGTACACCTTTAACTGGACTAATTTGCCTCTAATCCCAAGCACTTTCATACTCATTGTGCGTTCTATATCTCCTAAAGTCAATTACTACCACTCCCACCATCTCCCAAGTCCAAACAGGCATGGTGAATATTTCTTTACAAGTCTGATCAACCCTCTCTACAATCTAAAAATCAAGTTGCCACAGTTCCTCAACAAAGTGATACTATTTGCAATTACAACATTCCCAAGTCCAAGGGTAGTGAAAACTGAGGAACTTCATGCAAAAGCCATAGTTTGAACATCATTCAGTGGGAGGATTGCCCTTTGGCCCATCCAAAGTGGACACAACAATGAAGGAGAATCAAGAATTAGAATAACTAGGTAAATTGAGAAAATCATGCCTTCCACACATAACATATACTAACTCCAAAATAATTGCATTATTTATACTTCTGCAATGACTTTGAACTCGTCTTTTTAATACATAATATAAAAATATTATCACTTAATAAGTTTTTAGATTAGTTCTCATTATTTATTATTAAAATATAAACATTTTTTTAACTTTACTAATAGATAATCAAGTATATTTATGGTCAAACAAGTGCATTGGCAAAGGTGAAAGTCAAAGATGGCACACTTATTTTGAAACAAAGGTAGTGTATAACAATTTATCACACTATCACACCAATCCATAAGATTAAATTCAATACAGGCAGAATATTTAAGGATATGAGATAGCTCACATGCTAGGGAGCATAATTGGAAGAAAAAAATGTAAACATTGTATGAAGTTAATACTTACCACACGAAGGAAAGAAATCCAAAACCCAGGCGGGGATGGAGGAGGATTATTAGGATCTTGAGGTCCAAACTGACCACCCATACCCATGCCCATTCCATAGCCACCCATGGTTCCTCCCATGCCACCACCATACATTCCAGAACCATAAAGCCCACCACCATATCCCCCTCCAATAACCCCTCTATACATGTTACTACCATACATACCCCCACTCATACCTCCATACCCCCCACCAATTGAATTATACATCCCTGATCCATATCCAGAGTTATATGTCGACATGCCAGAATTGTATCCTGCCAACACCATTTTAGGAGAAAGTTCAGACGCATAGTAACAAAGAAATGACACCAACAGCATTGCTCCAATGTTTTGCCTCAGAGAAACAAAAAAAAAAAAACTACCTCCATAAGTGCTGGTTCCGTAATTATTCTCCCAAGGCCTTGCCGGGAGAGGCCTGCCAACAGCATTTGTGTTGACAGTAGTATTTCGATCAGAAGTAGAAACGATTTCTCCGGGTTTTGCAGTCCCCGAAGCTTCCACGATGTCACTTGTGGTACCAGATGAAGGGGGTCTAAACGGCGCTGGACCAGAAGATGATCCAGATCTTTCCCAAGGTTTTGCCGGAGGACCACTCGCTGCACAAAAAAATCAAATTATATGACTAACCTCATTAGAGAAAATAAACAATAATAGCTCAGAAAAACCCCTTCCACCACTCCATCAATCCCTGAACCCAGTCAAACTCCTCCATGGACTAGTCAATCAATATTACGACAAAGATACATGTACCAAACTCCAAACGAGCTAAATCTCGTCTCCACTCCATACTACCTACATTCATAACATTCCCCTACCAACATCAACTCTCCAAAACTTTGTAAAACCCCAAAATTCAATAATACCCTACAGTTTTACGCTGTTTTGAACAGCACCCATGATTTGTGAACTTCCACATCTTCAAATTCAATAACCCCCTTTAATTTAACTATGTGGGTATGTCCAAATCACACAAAATCTTCAAATTGCAAAAGAACATGAAATAATTAACACTAACCCCCCAAAACCCAGATTAATTAACCCAAATCAATCAACTTTTTCACCAAATACCAACCTCTCACATAAGAAACAAAAATCCTAATCAATAAATAAGACAAATTAATCCCAGATACATGAAAACCCTAGAATTAATGGAAATTGATGATAAAAAATAGTGCAATAATTGACAGGATTAAACAAGAAACCGATTGAATAATAAAGATTGGTAAAAGGGGTCGTACCTCCTTGAGTCGTCGACATTGCGAAGCTTTAAAAAATGATGATGATGAAGGAGAAAGAGGGGAAGAGCTATGCCTAATCCTACATGCGATGTCGATGATGACTGTGGTAATAATTTGATAAGTTGTGTGTGCTAAAAAAAATTGGATAAGTATGGACCGTCAATAATATAGTTTTGGAATTTATGAAGAAATTGTTGCCATGTTTCTGGGCACATTCTTATTTGGGCCATGCCGCTTGAGAATTCCACGGGGCTATTCACCCCGTCTAAATTCGGACCGGATTGAAAATATGAATTTTTAAATTTGGAGATCGTATTAATTATATCTAGACTTGAGCTGAGTTGGATAGACAAAATTAGCCCTTTGCTTGGATTGGATTAATTGTAATTTGTTTTAGACTTTTTTTTTAACTTTTTACATATACTACTATGGTAAAAAAAAAAGGAGAAAAGTAAAGCAATCAATTTAATATATTTATATATAGTTTTTAATCTAAAACTAGTCCTAACATAAAACATATTTCATACAGTAAAATCAGAACGAGAACTATAAATTAAATTTTCACTCTGCTGGTTATATGTCGCATATGCGATTAGGCCAAATTACGAGTCATGCACACCCTAGAAACTTGCTATACGATCTCAACCGAATATGTAACACTCCGACTCGTTATATGATCAAAGATGACCATCAAATCATATATCTTGGACTCATTATACGGTTAGCATTTTCCATAAACGTTATAACGATTAACCGTATCGTTAAGGTCTAACGGTATAGTTAATCATTTATGCACACCCCTAAAGCTAACAACGATTAAGCCATGCAATAAGATCAATATTTAATCTAATTGTATTAGGGTTCCTAATAAGTTATAGGTTGGGGCAACATTATATTGAAGACAAAGTTATGCAAAACAAGCTTACAAGGCTTATAAAAAGGTTTTCTTTTTCTGAGATATAAACACATAATGAAATTGATATATTTGCTGATTGAAATATAATACTAGGTCTTCTTAAAGATTTGATTATACAAAGTAACATAAAGTACAACTTTGGGGATAAATGAAAAACTATAATATTAAAGGTTTGTTTAAATATGTTGTTTATGTGTAATATCTAACTAGAAAATGGTAACTGAGTACAATAATATTGTTTTGTCTAATATACAAGTGGTCATTGCTTAGGACATCTACAACAATTAAAGAAAAGTTTATATGAAAGGGTTATTTCTCATTAATGGTGAATCCAAAGGAAAATTTATTTCTCTTCTCTATTTTGAATTCTTCGTACAAGTTAAGCCGTCAAAAGTTTCTTTTAATATTTATTGCATGTATTAATTTCTTTGATATAAAATCTACTAAGCTTAACAAGTTTTTACAAGGCATGGACACTTGTCAAAATATCTTAATTATATGTTGGATTGGAATGGATCAAACTGGATTTTTTTTTCAAAATTTATCTTAATCAAAGAAGATTTGTCAAAATTTTATTAGATTTATTAACTATTTTAAAATATTTAATTACTTACCTTTTGGGGGGAAGTTGATGATTTTCAAAAGTAAAAATATAAGATGAGTTGGTCACATTAACAGATTAGTGTGACATCCATCCCAAAGTCACTCTCCCTTCAAAAAATGTCAATTTCTCTCTTTCCAAAAGCCTTCCTCACCACCACTCCTCTTCCCTCCATTACTGTCACCACTTCACACCGTCCAAATCTCTCCATCAAAGCCACATCCAAACTGAACAAAGATCACTTCGTTGAATTAGTCAAGGTGCGTCATATCATCGAAATGCCTCAATCTGTCCATGCGAAATGAAATATAGTAGCCGGAGGACCTTTAGGATTTTATATTTTCCCATTCATGAGCAATTCCTCGACATGTCCATGCGAAATGAAATATATTGGGACAAACGCTCAACAACACTTATAAGGTTTTGCATTTGATCATCACATCAAAAATGTACATCAACAACAAACAAGGCTTATTAAGTTATCATGACACAAAACTTAACCTGGTGACATAGAGGTTTTGAGTAATGAGGTGAGGTAATTGGTTTGCTTCTCAAGAGGCACGGTTTCCATCCCAATCAAAATGCCAATCACATGTGAAACATTAAATGGCAATAACATCTTTAGATATAAAAGGAACAAAAGAGTGTAGCAGTACTACATCTACTTCAACGTTGCATCTACAACACAAATAGTTAGTAACCTTATACAAATAAAAATCTCATTTATACAAATAAAGGTATCAAATATACAAATAAGAGTCTCAATTATACAAATAAAGGTCTCAAATATACAAATAAAGGTTTCAATCTCAAGTATACAAATAAAAGTCTCAGGTATACAAATAAAGGTCTCGGGTATACAAATAAAAGTTTCAGGTATACAAATAAAAATCTCTGATATACACATAAAGGTTTCAGATATACAAATAAAGATATCATGTATACAGAAAAGAAGGTCTCAAGTATACAAATAAAGATTTCAGGTATACAAATAAATGTTTCAAATATAAAGATAAATGTCTCAAGTATACAAATAAAGATCTCAGTATAGAATTATAATATAAGATATAGACATTTTAATATAAGACAAAAAAAATCTAATATCAGATTTACAAAAATAACCCTTAGGTATACTAATTTATATGTAAGATATACAAAATATATAGAATTATTTATAGGTTTTATCAGTAGGTTTAGATTTGTTTAAATTAGGTTTGTCACACCAAGAAAATGGTGTGACTTGTCACAGTCAATACCATTCATTTTTAAAGTTAATACAATATTTTTATCAAATTATATGACAAGAAGTGATAAAATAAAGTGATTGAATAATTTTTTTTCTTTTATATACATTACTCATTCAAATTTTGACAAGTGCATCATCAAAAGGACACAGGGTGTTACTTAAGTATGCACTAAAAAGAGTAGGGTTGTGAAGTCAAATGGGATGAAATCGTGTTTTTTATAGCCCTATTTAACTATTTTTATTTGAGGTTATCATTTTATTAACTCGATATTAATACTTTTAAGCCATTTAAACTGATTTTAACTATGATAATCTAAAGGGATATGTTCCAAAAGAAGATTATGGAAAGTAAAAATAATTCATTTTTTACGTAGAGATATGTATGATTATTATATATTAAAAAATGATTAATCCTATCCATTTTTTAGAGTATTACGACACCTATTATCATTAATGTACCTATGACTTTCATATTGCAATTCATGTAGCATGAATTCGCAATTGACTTACTTCTACGTAACTCATTCTAACAATCTTATTCCCCAAAACATGTTTTATAAGCTTACAATAAGTTTACATTTGAACAATAATAATAAATAATATAACTATAAAATCAAATCCAATATTTTATTAAATTTAATTATATTCTCATTGATTACCTTATATTAATACACCTCATTACTGTCATTAGTCGTAGACATAGCTACATAATAACTTGGTCTACCATTCGCAAAACAACAACATTTCATTCCCCCATTTTGTCAACAATTGTACATTTCTTACAATCTTTTAACCAAAAAGAACTTGAAAAATACACTTCAAACCCATAAAAAAATTAAAAAAAATTTCACGTCTTGGGTGTAGGTGCGCTTGTAGATGGCGACGGAGCTCGTCAATCGATCTCCGATTTCAGCCATCGTTCTTCAGGTCATTTCTCTGTTCCCCATAAGTGCGTAAATTTCCAATGTTATTGATACCCATTAATCAAAATTCAATCTTTTTCTGGGTTTTCTTTGGTTTATTCTGTTTTGTAGAAAAATGTCAAATTTTGATGGAATTGGGTAATTTTAATGGTTTAAAATTGTGAAAATAAACCGTTAATTTTGTTTGGTTTTTGCTCAATTTCATCTTCATTATGGCTAGGGGTTCTGGGTTTAAATTTTTTTTTTTTTAATTTTTTGAATAAATAATTTAGATGGATCCTTTTTCTTCCTCTATATTTTTGAAAGACATCATTAAATTTTTATTTATGGGTTTTATTTTGATTTTTTTTTTCTTTTTGACAGAATGGGTTTTATTTTGATTAAATGTATATTAGTTGGAAATTGAGGGGAGTGCACAGTAAAGTAAAGAAACAAAGGATAAAATTTTGGTTGGCATATTGGCAGTACATCATCTATTTTGGGCTAATTATTCTGTTTGCCTAATTTGGTGTTAACATTTTTGTGTATTGGTAGTTGTGTTGTTAATGTGTGTGATTGAGTTGTAATAATCTGTTTAATGTTGTCATACTTTGTAGGTGGTGAGAAGTGTAAAAAAGTTTGGTGATGTCTGTTGATTGCCTTGACAATCAATGGGGTTGTGGAAAATCAGGTGCAAATCATCTGAAAATGGGTTCAATCACTTCTATGGTTTGCGACATACGGGATCCTTGCCTTCTTCATTCGCCTATCAAGGTCATGGTGACTGTAAGACATATATAAGGAGTTGTCCATTGTTGTGTTACTCGACCCTCCCCCTTCTTGAATCCCTCCCCTCCCCTTTATAGAAGCGCATTGGAACTCTTAAATTATAACTTGCTTCAAATGCCAAGTTTCTGATTTAGAGAGTGGGTTTTAACTTTTGGATGAATATCGTTAAGCTTTGTAGTCTGTGCTGTTTCATACAACAACTCAGCGTCAGCATTTTTTTCCATGATGCTTCTGCCTATGGTATGTTCTGGGATTAGATTTCCGTTACCTTACTATGCCACTTTAGAGTATGCGTATTTGTTTCTTCATTGGAGGAGTATAATTGCCATGCTACTGTTTAAAACAGTGTATTAATTAGCTGTAAATTATGAATCTCCTGATGTCCCCCACTCCCCCTTGGATTTCATGTTGTACCTAGATTCTTACTTCATTACAAACCTCACATGTTTTAGTGACTTGTTTGCTTCAATGGATTTCTTATGGAATTTGTCTTTGAAGGATAGGATGAAACCCTGAAAGACAATCATTAGTCTAATATAATTATGTCACAGACTAATGTTCTTGCTTTTTTCTGTTCACTCTAAGGCTCTTCGAGCTACGTCCTTATGAAGAATTCAAATAGGAAATTTGTTTTTTTCTTATCAAACTGCCCATTCTAGTATCCTCGTGATGGATCTTAAGTATCTTTGAAATGTACTTGAAAGCCATTGATTGCTCTTTCTTTTTGTTTTTTGTTATGTGTAATCTGGCCTTGTAATTTGAAAGCAAAATAGATAATCTCTGGATGAAATTGATTGAGCGGCAAATGGAAAGGCATGTAAAGAATCATGACAGTAGAGTGAGGAAGAAACGGGTTGGCTCGTTGTTCCAATACCGTTTTGCAAATGAGATAGTTTCTTTTGGTAGCTTATTGTACTTATACTCTTCTAGTGAGGGATTTATGTGTATTTTTTAGTACATTTGCAAAAAGACTGCATACTTCTAGACTTCCTTAGACCCCTATGTTTGGTGGAACTCTTACTAGGTTGTTCTTGTTTTTGGTGTAATAAGGGATGTACGTGACTCTATTTGTACATTTGCAAAAAAGCTGCATACAATTAGTCTTCCTTAGACCCTATTATGGGTGGAATTCATGCAAAGTTCTTGTTTTTTTGGTGTGACTTGATGTTTGAACCTTCGCAGAAGAGGATACATACATATCCATTTTGTACTTGTTTAGTGTTGTCGTGTTTGTTACACGTGGATTTCAATTAAATTTTGTCATCACAATTTCCTATATTGCAGCTTTTACAAAGAAATATAAAAGAAAGAGGATTACTTTAGATCTCTGACTGTATTTGTAGTGTACTTGTATAAAGTGTTTTGACTGATCATATGATATGTTATGATGGATTGGGAATTCAATGTGAAATTCTCATTCTGTTTAAAAGTTTGTCTATGTTTTCTCTCTCTTTCTATTTAATTCATCCTGAAGATATTAATACTTAATTGACGAGGATTATGGAAGAAAAAGGCCAGATATAGGATAAGCATCATTGGCTATAGTGGCATACGATTATGTCTGTTACCCTCTGACATGCTCTTCTAAATTTTGGGGAATATCTTCCCCTTTCTTTATTGAAGCAGATTTGTGTAAAATAAGTTCATGCATAAATGTGTGATTGTGGTATAGGATAATTAAATCATAAATGAAAGTTCTTTTGGCTTTCTTGAAATCGTGGGTTCCTTGCTTGTTGAGGTGATGATACTCTTATAATTGAAGTATGATGGTGTTCACTCTTTTACTTTTTTCTGACATTGCAGGTAAACAAAATGCTTAAGCCAGAAAAGTGGCAGGCAGTTTTTGATAGTGAAGGGAAGGTTCTAGGTTTTCAGAAAGCTTTGAAATTGATTATCTTAGGGGTGAGTTTTACTATTGCTTTAGTTATCTATACTCTATGTAATGACTATATTAGCATCCGGTAATCAATGGAAATATTTTATACATTTATACTCCATCTATTTCATATTGACTGTCCTACTTTCTGTTTTGGTCCTTTATAATTGGTTTCTTGATTACCCATCAACATTTTTAAGCGTTTAATGTGCAAATCCAGAAATGCTTTGCATCCTAAATTTGCCCCTCTTTTGGATAGTCAGCTTTGTATGGACACACCATGAATGGTTTACATTGTGATGTAAAGTTTTCACTGTAACTATAGTTCATATTCTCTAGTGCATGAGTTCTCTATTAATGTAGATTACTAAAATCTCTGTAATATAGTGAACTCATTGTTAGTTGTGGGCTACTTAGGATGATTCTTAGAAGCAGACAACTTATACCAATAATTATGTGGGGTAAAAACTCGTGGAAGGTTAGCAGAGTTATTGAAAGTACTCATTTTTGTTGTTCTTATTATGACTATGTTGTCATTTCGATTAGTCCCAGTCGTTCATAGTTTTAATGCTAGATTTAGGAGTTAAAGACCTAAAAATTACTTCCAACCATGCCACAAAATTATGGATGAATTCATAGCATTTATTATTTCATCTTAACTTTTCTCATTGCATTTAATATACTGGTGCATTTTTTAAAGTTGTATTTATGGGGACGTAACCTAGGTTTTATCAGAAAAGATAAACCTACAAAACTTGATTTGTGGTTTATGATTTTTGTAGCTCTTTCAAGGTTGGCGTATGAGAGTAATCAACTTTTTCAGTTTGTATCTGTTTCTTTATTTTCTTTTTACTTTTTTAATAAAAAGGTTTTCTAAGGCTTTTCTATGAGCTCTCTTGTTGACAATGATGTCATATTTTGTTCACATATATCTACTGTAAAGTATATTTGTCTTCTACTATTTCAACATTATGGGTGTACTTATAACTTCTTATGTATAGAGATAGACTTTTTAAGAGGTCTCAAGAGATGGGTAGGTATTACTTCATAGCAAGAAGTGGTCTGTTACTAAAAATTAACCCTAAAAAGTTCTGTCCCTCTCCAAGAAAGCATATATTCCCTATATAGCAATGAATCATTTTGTCCCTAATCTTCACTGTTTCTATTTCAGTCTGCATCTTATGCAAAGTTTTTGGACTATTATCTGGAACTTTTTTATAATTGTCAATTTGTTTTTATCTTATGTTTCCTAAAGTACCAAGAAATGTGGTTAACCATACTGGCTTTCATTGTAGGGTGTGGATCCATCTATAAGGCCAGAAGTATGGGAATTTCTTCTTGGTTGTTATGCATTGGGTAGTACCACAGAATACCGTCAGCTACTAAGAGCTGCCAGAAGGTTCACTCCTTTTTTCTTATTGATTACTTTCACATTTTTTCTTCTTCTGCTGAGTGCAGTTGCATTTATTTAATAAAAAATGGTGTACTTGTATTTACCGTCTACAATATATCTGATGTGGCAATAATTGTTTAAATTTTGTATTTATTCCTCTCAAATTCGTGTGCCTGTTGTCTATATGCGGATATAAAGCTATCTCATAAGCCGAGTTGACGCTTGAAACTACTTTAGCTAATATTTAGGATGCATCTCTGCATCTTCTCTAGATAAACTTCCCATTTTTTAGTGTCCTTTCCCCTTGTGATTAGTATGGTGGTTGGGAATCTTTAGATGAAAGAGTTATCTTCCAGGACAAGTCATTGTATGTTACCATCTACCACCTATCCTGCGCATATTGGGAATCCTTAGACGAAAGAGTAGTCTTCCTGGACAAGTCATTGTGTGTCACCACCTACCACCTATCCTGCACATATGGAGCTAATGGCGATTGTAAAGCAGATAACTTGTGTGAGGTTTGGTTGGATGGAATGTTATTCTTCACACTTTTCTGGTTTCTCATGTGAAGCAGGCTAAGCTATTTTTTTCCCTTTTCCTGGTGCAGCTGGCATACTCGACAAGATTTTAGTTGTCAATTTCTTGTCATTTCATTATCTGTGGTTGATCCTCTCTCACCCTCCTATTTGGAAAAAACAAAAGTAATTTTCTTTCCTTTTTTTCTTTTCTAATTTCCAAGAGATACAAATTGGCTTGTAGGCTTACAAGATATGTAATTTGTTGAGGTTAAACTTTTTGTTGGGTTATTAGCTTCTTGGATTCTATTTTAGATGCCTGTCTTTAGATGAAGATCTAAACCCTGTGGAAGTACTTTGAACAACACACTCTAGTCTCTTCGTCACCTCACTTGAATGCTGATTGTTTGCTTGACTTATACGATCTTGGAATATCTAAAACATCGGCGAATGTCTCTCAAATATCTTGTTCAAATTGCAACAATGAGGGTAGCGTTTACTGCTTTATTTATTATGATGTGAAGGCCTTTTCTTCTCCAAACCTTAATTGGTTGGAGACTGAAATATTTAATTAGACCAATATTAGGTTTCTGGATAAGGAGTTTAATATTCACAATTACCATTATTTTTGTCTGCTTTTGTGATAGTCAAATAACACTGGGCTTGTTATGGTTACTGTGTTGTCGTGCAGGGAGCGATATGAGGAACTTGTGAGGCAATGCCAAAAAATGCATTCCAGCATAGGAACTGGCTCACTTGCTTATGTCGTTGGTTCAAAAATTATGGATGTGAGGGCATATTCTAAAGATGATGTGAAAAGAGAAGCTGCATCCGAAGGAAGACAGGCTTCCGGAGATGTTACTAACCAACTTAACGGTTTCTGTGATAGGAATAGTATCTGTACAGATACAACCTATAGACGCCAAAGGGAAAGCTCTAGTGATTCTTCTGACACTGCAAGTGTGAGAGAAAGCATTGACAGTGCTGCTTATGACTCATCTTGCCTTATTCCTACCCCCGTGAAATTCAACTGCAGGAGTCCAGCACGTGAATCTCAATTTGCAGTTGATAATTATTATGATTTTCCAGCCTTACCTGTCACAGATCTCTTTGTGAAGAGTGATGTAAGTGACCAAGCAAACAATTCGCATGATGGTGACCATTCTACTCAATGGAAAATAGTTGGCAGTGAGAAGATGCACAGTTTCCAGATTGATAATAATGATGAATTAGTTATTGAATCAAATAGTTCACGTTCTGATAGCGTTAGACATTCTATGAGTTCCGAAATTGAGATGACTGATGGCCACTCTGACATACCTCATGGACAAGTGTTGCGACATGATATTCGAAAGTACAAAAATAAAGTACTGAACAAATTAAGAATATCTGATGTGCCAGAAATAGAGGAATTGTATTCCTGTAATCGTCAAGTTGCTGAACCTAGTGAAGATAAAGTCTCTGAGTGGCTCTGGACTCTACATCGAATAGGTAATGAAAATTAAAATGCTCTTTCCTCTTTTTTGTGGTTCTTTGAAATGCCTTGTTCTTCCTTAAACTGTTTTAATCATTGGAGCATGTTTGTTGCCAGTGGTTGATGTGGTTAGAACTGATAGTCATCTCGAGTTCTATGAGGATCCAAAAAATTTGGCCAGGATGTCAGATATTCTTGCTGTTTATGCTTGGGTTGATCCTGAGACAGGATACTGCCAAGGTTATGGGTTTTCCTTGATATTTCATATGATGCTTATTTTTTTTAGTTGAGGATTGTAAAAATGTGGTTTTGGTTCATATTCTTGTCAGAATTTTTTTTATTATTTGTTTGATGTTTGTCTTTGGTTCAGGAATGAGTGATTTACTGTCTCCATTTGTTGTTCTTTTTGAGAATGATGCGGATGCATTTTGGTGCTTTGAGATGCTTCTCCGGCGAACGGTCTGACTTGAGATCCTTGCACTCTCATATGACCGGTTAACTGGCTTGCTGTTTGTCTAACTTGTGTTTACTGTACCTATTCCAGCGAGAAAATTTTCGAATGGAAGGACAAACTGGAGTAATGAAGCAATTACAGACACTCTGGCAGATCTTAAAATTGACTGACAGAGAAATGTTCTCACACCTGTCTCACATAGGTGCTGAAAGCCTTCATTTTGCCTTCCGTATGCTGCTGGTGCTTTTTCGCAGAGAATTATCTTTTAGTGAAGCTCTTTGTATGTGGGAGGTTTGTTCTCAAAATTTTTTGACTGTCACCCTTGCTGGTTGAGAATTTGTTTGATTCATGAAATTGAGAATCCCAGAATCGATATGTAAAATTTGATGTTTATGTTTCTTTTTTAGTCTAATAGCAAATCCGATGGGTAGTGTCTGTGTCAGAAATATATTTTATTACCCAAATCTAAGGATTCAATATTCACTCCTAGAAAAGAGGAGCTAAATCATATAAGTTTACTGTTGATGAATGATGGTTGATCTTAGTCTTAAACTGGTTTATTTAGATGATGGCAGCAGGTTTACTATCTATATTTTGGCTTCCATTGTTGGATTATAAATACTTCAAAGTAATAGATCAAAGAGTAGGTATATGTTTATGTCTGTGCATATAGATGTTCTTATACCTTTTTTTTTATATCATTTGATGTATCTGCTCCTAGTATAATATGAATTGTAATTGTCAGAAACTGGTTTTTTGTGGCTAGGATTGTTTTCTGCAGTCCAATAGGAAAATGAACCTGTTTTATGCTACCAAAGATTGGGGATCTGAGACATGTGTCCTAGTCATTCTAGGGTTAACTTTGGACTATGTGCTAGAAAATATGTAGTTGGTGAATAACTATGAGGGCATGAGGTCCCTAGAAAAGTTTTCTACTTAGGTAATGATGAATAGGCTCTTTATCCTTTTAAAAACTGGCTTGTGCTCTCCTTTCCGTTTCTCTAATATTTATTCCTTATGCAATGAGAAAGGAAAAAAAATGCGAGGGATATAAAGACCACATTCCTCTAGCATATGCAATCAATGCTTTGACACGTGTTTTAATAAAAGTCAGTTTGCACCTAGGTGCTGTTCATATTATTTTGAATTTTGATTGAGTTGTTTGTATCTTGGTTGGAACTGTTCTCTTTAATACAAGTTAATGAGCATCTATTATAGTGACAAAAAAGCTTTCTTTTTAATATATTCTTTAGTCTTTACATTTTTCTCTTTTGTTTTTTGGAAGTGTTAGTTTGTACTTTGCATACGTTTCCTTGTCATTTTGAAATGAGGATTTATGCAGATGATGTGGGCTGCTGATTTTGATGAACCCCTTGCTTGGAGTCTAGCTCAGAACTGTCTTGAACCACTGGTGTTGCAACTCTTAGATGATATGGGCGATGAGAGTGGAGAGTTAAGAAAAGAGACAGATGAAAGCAACTCAACGTCTGGCCCAATAGCAAAAAATGCAAATATTGATCATGCAAGCTCTGAGGAGGCTGTGATGAAGTCCTTATTGTCTAATCACTCCTTTTGTGGCTTAACTAGGACGTTTTGGTCCAGGAATGATCGTACACATGAACGCACTGAGTACTCGGCAACCAGGAGTGGTGAAGATGATCTACCTGTGTTTTGTGTGGCAGCAATTTTGATCCTAAACCGTCAAAAAGTCATCAAAGAAACTCGTTCAATTGATGATCTAATTAAGGTGACCTGCTCTTTCTTCTGCAAGATATCGTTTGTTCCTGCTACATGTTGATCTCAGCTCTTGAATGTTGTAATGCTCAATCCTTACTATTGAGTAACTATAATATGTTTCCTTAACTCTTGAACTACCATTTAGAATCCCTTAACTTTGCTGAGTTTTAGTAGCGAAAAATTGACCCTTCCCAAGTTAATTAAAATTCATTCCTTTTATGCAGTTACTTTTTGTGATTTGTGATTATATCATTAGCTCTATTGTTTACTCTAGTTGCTAAATTGAAGATGTGCTCAAGTATCATCAACTTGTTGCTTGTTTAGTTTCTTAGTTTTTGAATTTAGATATAGGATTATTGTACCATATATTGATATTAACCTAATAAATTTTGTCTTTCAATCTTTAGCACTACATAACATTAGAGAATGTAGTCAAAATATGTCTTTCTTCCTCAGTAAAGGAGTCTTTGTTGATTATTTTGCAAAATTTCTTGCGACATAGTTGGCTCGCCATTCTCGGCGAATTACACTGATGATTTTAATATCCTGCATAAGCTCTGGTTTTATTGTGAGTCAGTGTATTTTTTAGCTTTTTGTATCTTTTCTTACTGTCTCTAAACAAAATTAAAGTGGTATCTGTCTATGGTTATTTTTTACTTGGCAGATTTGTAATGATAATCTGCTGAAGATAAAAGTCAAAAGATGCATACGGACAGCGATCAAGCTCCGGAAAAAATATTTCTACAAGGTACTCTTCAATTCTGTTACTCTTCACGTGTTTCATATGAAGTCTATGGTGCCGGATAACCGGATTCTTTTGCTTTTCGATTGTTTCTATGAGGCATTAGTACTTCTAATTCAGAAATTTGTATTTAGGGAAGAGGAATTTACTGGGACAAGGCATCTTCACTAACTTGCTATCCTATATAGTACTAGTTGACAAAACTATATAATCTAGTGAATCTACATTGGTTGAAGTCTGAAACCCTAAAGAGTACATCCTTTGGAGAAGCCTCTAAATGACTTCAGATAGGTAACTTGCCACAATATCCCTTCGGGCATTATTTATAAAATTTGGAGGTCTCTAGCATTATGATAAATCCAGACATAGAACGTAAAGCAACCAAAGCACAATTTTAGAACTTTTATCTTCTTTACAACAATGAGTCTATATGGATCTTGGATTGGCAGGGTATTTTCATGACCAAATGTAGCAACCTTGCCTCTATCCGGAGTTCATACTAAACCAGAAAAAGAGTGACTGTTTCTAAAAGATGAACAAAAACTTTGCCTTCGTATTCTGTAAAGAATGTTGGAAGGAAAGATAACAGAGAACGCAAGTATAAATTGCTAGAACTTAGCATTAATCTGGATCCAAAACCAACAACTAACTTTTCAACAAAGATTTTCTTTTTATCATCTTATTATTTTTTATGGCCCTTTTAAGCTAGGATATCAGACTTTAGGACTGCTTGGTGCTATTGGTGGCGACACAATAAAGAAACAAGTGCTTACTCATCTCCATACTACCAAGGCTTTAGAGAACATGGAGAGAAAAGGCATTTAAGTCTCACCTTCCAATTATGATCATTCATAATACAGACGGTAGAAGAGTAGCCATCATTTGGATAAAGAAGAATTCTCAATAAAAAAGCCCCTATTTTTAGCAAGCAAAATCACCTTGTCTGTGTCCGCACACCAGTAAAAAGTACAAAGAGCAATAATGAGCTCATAAATCTCTTTCCAGACTTGAATTGTGAGATGACAAAAGGCAAGAGTTATTGACTCTTTGAATAGTAGAATGCTAAATCAGATCTTCATAGATAGAATGTCAAATGACCACCCAAACCCATGTTAAATTTGACGAATGTACTTGGAAGATACCCACGATAAAACTTGATGATTAGGTAGGTGACACTTGTATTACCCATTACGCTGCAATTTTCTCTCAAGCATTAATCATTTTATGTTATGAGGCTCCATTCTAGGGTAGTATAGGATGGGCAATTTAAAGGTATTTGATTTCATACATTGCTGTCAAAGTTGAAATATTGTGCATGAAAGACCTTTTCAACTTGTTAGAAACTGGACATTCTGGCACGCCACCTACTTATCTATGCTGGTATATTTTATGACAGCTAATGTGATTACTTGTGATAGGTAGGGTTCAAGAGCTCAAGAGACTCAGTATGAAAGACAAGTGCTTATCAGGGATCACCTGTTAATTACCTGCTGTTTTTGACTGCTCAATTTAACCATATCTTTCTGGTGCTGAGATACATGGTGTTGCAAGATCATGTAGTTTTTCTCTGTTATTGAATGTGCTGAAGGATTATTTATATGCCTCATCTATGCCTGTTTGCTTGCATTGCACAATATCTATCATGTTTTCTTCTTTTCTTTGTTGAATACGTTTTATTTATTTATTGTCTTCCACAATTTATTTTTTTTATTCTAATATCCGATTCCTGTTTGAAACAGATGATAAAGCACAATAATCCATCACCTCAGAATGACCCTCCAAATTAACCTTGTGATGTGGTTTTACCTAGGAATGCTAAGCCATCATTCTTGAATCCTTGCTTCTTGAGCCTGCAAAGCTGCTTGTATATTTTCATGTGATTTTTCTGTGCTATAGATTTGAGGTCTTTGTATCACCTAATGGCTCATCCTGTGATGTTTATTGCGACAAATGCTGCCTTTCTAATGAGGTTAGTGATTTTACCGTTCTATTTTAAGAATTCATAACTTTCTGCTGGGCCAAGTACTGGATGTGTCTGGCTCAAAATTACTGTTGTTCATTGCTGGGTTTTTTTCCCCAAGTTACAGCTAAATGACCAAAGTTTTTAACCCAGTTGTATGATATCAAGGTGGGGCTAAGTAGGGCAAAGCTTTGTTCTTTGATATTTTGGTGGCAATGGCTTTCTTATCTTTTCATTACTATCACCAGATCTTACTGGTAAACTTAAGTTATATTACTCATTTGGAGCATATGCCTATTAATGTGATTTTATGCAGTAATGATGGGATACGTAAGTAACATAATATACACCTATACAACCAATCACTCTTTACGGTTTTGTGTATGGAAACTATTAATCTGGTATTCTGGGTGATCTTCTACATAGCTTTTTTTTCTTTTTTTTTTCCCTGTTCACATAGTGTTTCTGATTCGAAGTCACCTGATGGCTTACTTTGTGGAACAAAATTTTCCATCCACTCCAACACAATCTTTTTTTGTGTTTCTTGGTTTTCAAGCAGGATTACATTATAATGAGGCTGTTGTCCCTCAAAACTAGAGGATAAGGATAAACTTTTGGTTTTAAGATCTAACTTTGCTTTGGTGATAATTGGTGTTGTCCGGTATTTGTGCTGCTTTGTTACCCAGGGACATTTTTCTTTCCTAGATTTGGCTCTCAACCTATCAAAAAGTTAGGTGATAAGTATCAATTCTTGTGTTCCCTTTGTTGACTAACTGTTGAATTTTGTGGCTAATGCAAGACATTTCGTTTTTATGCCAGGGTTAGTTAGAATCTAATGCATTAGGATTTAGGAGGCTATTTTGTTGCACTGTGAATGAGGCTGGTAGTAGTACTTTCAGTTAGGCACTCGTGTAGTCTTATGTTTATTTATGGGCACCTCAACATGGTAATTTAAAACCTATTTGACTCCGATTAATCCGAATTTAACCCGTGCTGTTGTATTAAATTGTTTGATGGCTGAATCGTATTCTAATGATACTTTTGAATTTGTATGTCACAGTTGATGGATTGAAGGCTTTGGAGGTGTACACAGATGGATCACAAATGATGTGATGTGGCTCTAAGAGTTTCATCTGCGATTCACTCTTTTCAGTAGGGCAAATAAAATTTAGTAGCACAGTTTTGTAGTTTGGACCCGCAATTCTTTGACGCAAAATATATATATCTCTCAACTGTTGCCCCCTTACTTCCATTGTACAAAAGGAAGGTTTTCATATTGTGTACATAATTTCCTTAGAAATTTTAAAGGTAAGTAGATAATTCTCTATATGAGCAAAATGTTAAAGAAAAATCTCTAAATAATGTTTGTAAAGGTTTTATTTTTTCCCTAAAGTAAGAAAAAAAATTCTGTGAAACTACATGAAGTTTGAAAAAATTGGTACAATTTTTAGGATATTTTTATTGCGAAAATGTATCTCTTACTCTTTTGTCCTGAATTGGGTTAATTTGTTTGAAGACTCGTGGAAATTAGAGTCATATTACAGTGTAATATTTGAACCGGCCAACATGTGACTATGTGAGTGTGAAGCAACCTCGCAAAAAAAACTTAATAGTTTTGTGAGCTACTGATTGGGTTACTTATAACCATGTAGACCTATGCATTGGGTTGGGTGAAGGCCGAGATGAGTCACAAACAAAATGGGTCGGGTTAGGTCGGGTCAAAATAGATTCAAAATGATCCGAGTCGAGCCAAATGAGATATATAACGGGCTGAGTCGGGTCAGGTCGTTCAAATAGAGTATAGTTATTATCTATAGAGGATGATAATTTACATGTATTACCTTCAATCTTTGGTAGTAGACCATCGACAAGTAAGTGAAAATAATTAATTACTTGATAGTGTTAAAAAGTCTTGGAAACTATAGATCTATTATTAACCTATTTAAATTCGATCTAGTCAAAATTTAATTCAATTAGATTCGAATCAAAATTTAGCTAAATTCAATAAGTTAACGAGTCAAGTTGAGCAAATTAAAACTTATTTTTTTATAATATATGTTTATAAAAATATACTTGGTATAAGATTGAAATAAAATAAAAATTGGTTATATGAACCTGGAATCCCATATTAGAATAAAATGGAAGATGGTTGGTTAGAGAGGTATATATAGGAACCTATAGTAAAATAAAAGATAATGAGAGGGAATAAGTATATATATTAAATCTACTAGTTATTTTTATTTAAAATCAAATCTAGCTTATTAAAGCTAAAACTTGGATTTCTTGCTGGCCTAATTTAGTCATAAATACTTGGGCTTAGTTAGCTTTAAACGAGTAAAAAACGAGATTGAGTTTGAGCTTGAAAATAAATTTTGATTTTTTGGTTCATGAGCTTTCGAGTTCGACTCATCTCATTAGCACCCATTAAGCTTGTGCAAATAGAATTCTATGGAGGCAAATGCTTATTAGGTCAATTAAAACAATGATGAGCTAGCCCTTTCTACTCTCTCCTTTGTATTGTACGGCTCCTCTAACGTTGCCTTATTCTCTTAGATCCCTTATTAGCTACTATATCCATTTCTATTTGGTAATTACTACATTTGACTTTTCACCATACGGTTTTCTTCTTCTCTATGAAAACTTGTAAAAATTTACATTGAGATGCATTCAACAAAATTCCACTTGAATATATCATTTGTTATAATATAATTAGAATTTATGGTCAAAGTACTTAAACTTGAACTTAAAAAATAAAAATGTAGCAAGTAAATAGAAAGGTCAGTTATAATCTCTATTTTCTTTCTTTTTATTTTATGAGTTTGAATAATCATCAATACAATAAAGAGAGACAAACCATGTCACGGTTTGACAACAGGCTTGGGTATGGAAATAGGGAAGCCGCTGCATCAGAAGAAGAAGATCCGAGTACTATATTAGAGTGTTCATCCATTGGACTTCCTGATTGATAATGAATTGTAAGGCACCCTGTCTTTTTTGGCTTCGCCTGAAGACTCTTCAATTCCCGTCAAATTCTCTTTGTTTTGTTTTTTTTAACAACACTAGTAGTAGTATTATCGTTTTCATTTGGATTGAATATTTTGCATATTGTGTAGGAGGGGTTTTTATGTACGTTACAAACTTACAAAGTATACATATATTTACATGGAATGGGGGTTTTGACATTGACAGTCACCAAAACTAAAGAAAGTATAACCTAATCCATTATGTACAAGTGATACAATCATACCCATTATTTTACACATTAAAATCCTTAGATTAATTGAAACATCCATCCATGATTATCACGCTTTTTTAATTCATACCTGATATATAATCATACCCATTTTATACTTTTAAATCCTTAGATATCAGATATATATATTGTTATATTAGATATATATTATCAGATGTAAAAATGTATATCCGACAGACATTATAATCTCAGGTATAAAAATAAAATTACTAAAATACCCTTTAATATATTTATATCAGGTGTAAAGTAGGAATTTCTCCCTAATTATAGATTTCCTTTAAAGGATTTCAAGATTAATTGATATTTAAATAGCTTAATTGTGTGAGTGTAAGTAGCTTAAACTCCCCTGTATGTCCTTTTGTTGGCCAACATTAGGCAAGGCCAACATCAACTCTTAACTACTCTAACCACTTAGAGTGACTAAACTAGAAATATAAACATGATATGAAATGCTTCATTAATGCCTAGCTTGCTAGTCTCAACACATAGATATTAAAATTATCAAGTCCAAGTCATACTCAAGTCTAAAGAAAACCAAGCATTTTGCATGCCTAAATTAAACTTGTTGCCACTAAAATTATACAATTTAGACTATGCTATATAATATAAGTAGCAAAGATCTCAACTCCACATAAACAGATAGCTAATTTATGCATATAGAATATAATCTGAAATTATGAACAAGTATGTTGCTATTCTTAATAATGCAATTATGTTGCTATTCTTAATAATGCAATTATGTTGCTATTCTTAATCAAGATTTCTCTGTTGTCAAAGAATAACACAGTTTATTATACCCTGAATGAAATTGTGTCATGGCCATTCTGATTAAGATAATTGCTACATATAGACTAGAGGTGGGCACGAGCCATGTCGTACCCGTCATGGACCGTGACAATTCGTGCATGGCCTCTTGTCTTGTTGTGACATATCGTGCCTAATTATATTGTGGATGTCTCATGCTGTGTTGTACTATCTTTTCCTAATTCTCGGCCTATGTCCTAGCACGACTTACGTGTCTGGCACGCTGTGCCGTGTCATGCCTCGTACAACTTAATTTTTTAACAAAAAATAAAAATAAAGTACATAATAGAATTTTTAAAAATAATTTTAAATAATTTAAATTATATTAATATAAAATATTAAAAATAATAGTAATAATAATATTATTACTAATAATATTAGTATCAAATAATACTAAATAATAGCGTCCTTTGGGCCGTATTTATGGGTCGTGCCTTGTGCCAAATAAACGTGCCGCTCGTGTGCTCGTGACTAATTTTTTTGTTGTTTGCGGCCTGGTTTGCGTCCTACTCCATAGAGAGCGTTTCGTGTCAAGACTGTGCTCGTGTCATATCGTGCCTCACTGGCCTGCGTGCCGACTTGGCCATGCCCAGCTCTAACCGGCATGCATATATATAGTCATCTGCATGCATCTTGAAATATAAAAGTATTTTGTAAAATCTATTAAAAATATAATTAAAAAGATGGAGTAACAATATAAATAAATGATTTCTCTCAAAATAGTATTGAAATAAATGCGTACAGAGAGGTCAATGCAATCTTATAAAATTGCTACTGTTGACAAAAAGGAACTTGTACAGTTTTAGTATACAGGTTTGCACTGTCCTCATTTATTCAATGGATTTCAAAAGCACAAATTCAAATCCATGAAATAACAAATGACAATAATCAACACAAAAAAACAACTACGCATGTTTAATCCAAGATAATCCCTAGATATAGTGTAGTGTGCATTAAGTAAGGGATTAATGGGTATTAGTGAAGTGACAGTTCCTCCTGATCTCTCCTTGATCTCCAAGTAACACCTTGTAACTACCCATTCTGTTCATCGACAACGCGAAAGACTTCCTGAAGTCTTCAAATCCATAATCAGGGTTAGAAAATTGATCAGAAAGTTGTAGGGTTTCATTCCCATGCAAGAGCTCTTGATCAATTCTAAGCACAGCTTGCTTTGACATGACGTTACTGTAGTAAGCGTTTGTGAACCTATAAGCTCCTGAGTACTCGCTGAGGGCTACTTGTTCTTCATGTTCACCTGTCTTGTACTTCTCTGGACAATGCTTCCTCAACTCCTCTAGTCTTGAAGGGTCTAGGCTTGGATCTGGCTTTCCTGTGCCTTGGAAGTTGTATAGACGATCACGAAAGTAACGACATCTTGCCCTCCCTGTCGAATGTGCTCCTGTAAATTTCATGAACATGTATGAAAATTCAGCATTCTTTAAGTCATGTTGTTTCTAAATCTACAAGTGTATCATACTATCATACCATTTTTTCCTATCTAAGAAGTTGGACTATATGGTGGCCTGGTTTAAATATAAAGTTCGAAAACTATATGTTTTAAAAAAAAAAATGTCTATTTTGTTACACGTGGGAACATATAAATGAGTAATTTGACATTTACATTATAAAATTCATCACGAAATTTAAAAAATGAGAATAATAAAGTAGGAGCCAAAAGAATAATTAGATTATTTAGAGAAAATACTAATTTACACCTGTTATAAATTTGACAATTACTTATATCATGGTAAAAAAATAGGTGATATTATTTTGAGATATAGAAATAATAATCTCAGTTATTAAAATAAACATTTTAGGTACAAAAAAATAATCTCAAATACATAAATGATGATTTATGATATAAAATAAAATTACGAAAGCACTAATTTATACCACGTAAGCTTCGATTATTTACCTAAGAGTGTTGTGAAATCCTGTATATCAAGGCCTCTTGCTTGGAAATATGCAAATCCTTCTTCCCATGAGATATTTGGCGAAGGGAGGTCCACTGTTGAAGCCTTTGAAGACAACCCATCCTTTCTTCCTGTAGGAATAGGATAGGAAGGACCACCAGACTGTGGCATTTCCAAACACGCCGAATTTCTTATCAAATATTGACAAATTCATCAACCGACTTCTTTAATAATAATATACAGAAATTTTTTTTTATGACTTTATTAGGATTTAGGATTCAACTAGACAACTTATAGTCGACAATGCTCCCACTGAAAGAAGGTAAAGTAACAAATTAGATGGTACACCCATTTCAAAAAATGTACATTACGTATATGATATCAGTTATATGAAATGTACATTTGTATATACATCAAAATATAAAACTAAAGTACTTTTTTTATATTAAAAAACGAGTAAGAAATAAATTATAATAAAGAAGAAAAGTACGACTCTTGTGAATTAATTTTTTCGGGGGCTAATATTAATAACATGCTACGTATTATGTACATATTATGACATTTTGAATATTATGATATTTTGAATGAATATTATAAAAAGTGGTTATAAACTATAATAAAGGGTGCATAAGAAAAAAAGAAATTACATAATAGACTGCATCTCTGGTTGCAAGAATAAGGATGTCAGCGCAAGAAACAACCCCTGGACATGTTTTTTCAAGGACTTCCTTGATCTTGTCAATGAATGCGAACCCTCCAAGTCCTAGATTTTGTGGTGCCGTTTGCTCAGAGTCTGGTCCATCTAAGAGAATTGAGGCGTCACAACCCTGAATCATATGTTATCTGTGATTAATACTAAATGTATTACGGAGTACTTAATATATACGGAGAAACAGATATAATATATCGGGGATTATTTTCATAATTTCATTTATACACCTGATATCGTAATGTATGTGCTGGAAAGCGTTTTTCTGTACTTATATCTTTTGTATTTTATATCTGATATAACAATTTCTATATATGATATGGCAATACATATATTTGTAATATCAATATCATGATATAATTTATATTAGGTATGAATCAGAAAAGTCTCTATATAGTGTGCGATTAGCTACTTGATCACATTAAAGTACTATGACTATTGACTTCCATACAAAATTGCTAAGTGCATGCTAACGTGGTACTTCCCCAACAGGGAAACCAATGCACGTGTATGAAGTTGTTAGCAAGGTAAGGCGTCACTAATCAACATTAATTTAGGCTATATGTTAAAGTTTTAATAAAATATATGCACGCAATATAAGCTTTCATACATTACATCGAAGGATGTAGCTAGTTAGTTGATCTGAACTTTTTAGCGGAATAATCAGGACTATTTAACTTATTAAAGTATAATTCCTTAACTAGTACAAGTTTACAACTAAAATTATATGCTGGCTAATAATATATTTGGATGGATTTTCAAGGAAGGAAATATTTTGTATGCATACATGATATAATAAGATGTTTGTGTGGCTAATAAAAGTTAGCCTTAAATATATCAAAAGTTATCCCCTAATACAATGAAAATCAGCTCTATAACAAAATATATCAAGATTTCAATTGATAGGATTGAGATACGTTTGAAAAGGATATATTGAGTATATTATACAAAAGTTACCTCTTAATAAAACAAAAGTCACTCCTTTATAAAATAAAAGTCACCATTAATCAATTTAACAAAAATGACTTTGTACAGATATACCATTTAATATGGTTTATGTGTCCTTTTTTTACCAAAACTTTTGCGCACATAAAAAAGACTTTTATATTATGATCTTATTCTGATTTCCTAATATTACATGGAATTAATTAGATTACACACTTCTAATTAAGTGTACCTAATATATAAAATATCCGTCTCATTTCTTAAAATATATAGATAATGATAATAATAATAATAATAATAATAATAATAATAATAATAATAATAATAGGTAAGTCCCGTGCGATGCACGATTGATAATAAATTACTTTTGTCAAATATTTCAATTATAAGAATATTTTCATTTAATAGTGAAAATTTATAGGTTTTATAGAATTTCCGTATAAAATTTAATTGGGATAATACTTTTTATCATATTAGATGAAAAAATTATTATAGAAAAAAGATAGAGATGAAATATGAAATAAAAGGAAGTACTAAATGTAGTTTTATAGTCACATGATTTTCAATTTATAACATTTTCAATATAATATTAATGTAAAGTAGATCGAAGACATAATCTTTAAGAAAGGCGAGAAATTTTTTTAGTAATAGTGTGACACGTGTTAAATATGATGTCAGCGGTGGTTTTGTTTTAGTAATAGTTATGAAGTTATAGATTTGTCAAAATCAATTAAATTTATTTGATGACTTCGATAAGTACACTCTAGTCCATAGGAGCATATATACAAAGTACGTAGTTAGAGTCGGCCTAACACGAGAAGCTCCTATACAGGCGGTGTTTTACAAAACCAACACAACACAACACAACACCAGCATATGTCATGTGGGTCGTGCCATATGGCACGATCCCATGACAGGTCTTTAATACGCAGTATTAGGTTATAGAGAGAAGAAAAAACGTAAACTTAAAGAGGATAAAAAGAGATAGTAGTAGAATACCAGTAGATGAAGATAAATTACATACCGTGACCATGCAATCTGAGTAGAGCAAGCGAAGAAGTTTAGGAGTGATGCTCTTGTCTTTGTCCCAAAACTCCTTCACCAGATGTTTTATAATTGCCTCAACATTTTTACAAGTGTTAGCCTTCTTGTAGTACTGCCGGACCAAGGTAGGCTTGCGAGGCGCGGTCACCGCCCCTTCGACGACGTTTCCGATCATCGAACCCACCACTAGGGCAAGAAGAGCCACCACAGGAAGAAGCAACAATTGCTTGCCTCCCTCCATTTTACTCCTTCACCCCAATAAAACTTTGAGCACTCTTTGCTCTATTAAATGTGCTCTAACTCTTATGTTTAGATTTCTTTGCTCAAAGGATTTTGAACTTAGCGTTATTGGCAGAGGATTTTATAGACTATAATGACAGCTTGGTTGAGTAAATTATACTCAATTCTTGTACGTTTTTCGTAGGGTAAATCTAATTATGTACGTAAGTATTTTGCTTCAGTCTTCATGCATTAGTTGTTAGTCTTGTTTATTTGTGCCACACTTTAACTTCCTTGTTATGCGAAAGTCGGCTTTCGAGATTTGACTAGTTCTACTATGATAGCCTCTCTCCATCAAATTAATTTTTTTTTTTTTGAAAAATATGCCTTAAAATTCTCTAAATTTTGGGTGAATTTTTTAATAAATTACCCAGTGTACGTCTAATTTACCATTTGAATAATGTAAAAGATTGCTCCTTGAAACTTTCTACAGATCTTTCATGTATTTCGATGCAATCAAAAACAAAATTTTTCGTAGTATGCAAGAATATAAATTATAAGTTATTTCAACTAGTCTTACAAAAAAAAATTATTACTATAATTATTAATTAGGGTAAATTTATTATATGAAATTTCCCTAATAATGTTACATATAGTAGTATATAAAGTTAGGTTTGCATGCATGAAAATATATTGAATATGTGAAAGTTTTACTTTTAATAGAAGATATGTACTTTTAATGGAATATATAGCTTTCAAACTTCATTTTAGGTCAATTCTAATATTAACAAGAAATTTGGAGCGGCATTCTCATAATGTATTAGTAGTTTTAATTTGGACTATACTCTTAATTTTGAACATCTTTCAAGCCTATTTACGAAGGGTGATACAGGTAATCTATCATTCCTTCATAAATATAATTATACTCTCTTTAAACCAGTCCAACCCGACTCGCCCGTTTTATATCTTCATTAACCCGATTCGACTCAGCTCGTTTTGAATCTTCTTTGACCTAATCCGACCCGTTTTGCATGTGATCCATCCTGACTTTAATCCAACCCAATGCACAGGTCTATACACAACTGTACTTTATGTACGTGGATATATAATGCATGAAATTAAATTGAAAAATATAAGTATTACGTATATGTTATGATATTTTTCCTTAATTAATAAGGCCGGTAGTATTGGAACTTGGAAGAACGAGAGATTATCAATGAACAGTGTATTCACATTGGCTACTGTGTTTTAGCACTCTCCTGAAGCGCCATGCACGTTCTGCTTTCGTAAATCGCAAGGACAATCCACATGAAACTTTATTTATTATTATTTTTTATAGGTTTTTCTGGGTATGTAATTTGTTTTTTCTTCTTTTTTTTTTAAAGGAAAGTGTATGTAATGTGTTACTCCGTGTTATAAATTTGTTTGCTTGGCATTTAATTAATTTCATGATAAATATGTACAACGCGGACACGCGGTTGCTTGGCTATATTATTAAGTAGAGAGAACATACAATTGCTTGCCTTTTTGTCCCTATTCTTCTGAGAATTTCGCTAATTAAGAAAAAGAAGTGGCTCGATTGCTTGATTCATCTAATTAAATGTACTTTATTATTAATTAAGCAAAAAGAAAATTAAGTTTTACTTGAGTAGTTTAGTTGATGTGGGTGGATTATGCATGAAAACTATTACGTAGAGCAAATTAATCAACAAGATTAGCCATGCTGGTGATTAGACCTATTCAAATAGGAGGGGCTTCATTAAGAACTGTTAACCGGCCCGTTTATAAAAGAGTCTAATAAATTATGTGCTTAATTGAGTCATTCTTTTAAAGCGACATATTTTTATTGGATCTTTAATGGGTCAAGTCGGATCAATATGTGCCAATAGTTTTCAAAACTTTTAAACATTATCAAGTAATGAATTATTTCCCCTTACTTACTGATGGTCCACCGCCAAAAATTAGATGTAATATACTCTCTTTGGATTCCCCAACTCATTTGATATCTTTTTTTTTTGTCCAACCTGACCTAACCTGACCCGATTTGTTTTGCATCTTTTTTTGCCCAACCAATTTTATATGTGACTCATCCCGTCCCTGATCCGATCCAATACACAAATCTATTGATGATCATAACACAATAACAAAATGAACACGTAAATAATTTTACATGAACACGTATGAGATATTTTCTATTGGCATAAAAAAAGAGTGAAATTAGAATATAGATACAAAATGAAATTTTCAAACGGAATAATTTGTGAACATTTTGTGACTCAATTAGCTTGCCAACATTCTTACATGAATCACAATCCAAAAACAACGTAACACAAATAATCTATATGCATTGATAATAACTAGATTGCCAAAATAATTGTACGTCGAGAAAAAGACTTGAGCTAAATATAAATACGATGGTCCAATCCAGACCCACAACCTCCTACCTAGAAAATTATATCCATCTATCTCCATAAATATTGAACATTAAATAATTACAAAATTTTGTTTCATTTTATTTTACTTCAGTCCCATAAAACTGAAAACAATGCCTACAAGTAGCCCAATGTCGTTCGTTATTATACTACAGAAAAGAACCAAAAGTACGTGCTACGGTGCTAGCTATAAATAACTTCTTCTGTAAGGGAAATAAGTAGTAAGCAACGTATATAATATATCCAAGTTAAGTTATGCTTCAACATATTTGCCTTTTTTTTTACCCTTATTTTGTGATTATGTCATATAGATTGTCAACATGATGAGTCACCTAAACAATCTAGATTACTCTTATTACTTCATCTCGTAGATTTAACACATAATATTTTATATATATATATATAAAACTTATAGTGAAAACATTATTTTTCAACGTATAATAACCCTTTTATTTAATGTGAAATTTCATACATTAAATTTTATTACTTGAATACAATTCCTTCTTATTCTTCTCATTTTAAACACTACCATTCTCATTATATCTTTACATACACACATAGTAATATATATATTCTAACATACATTTGTTTGTATACATAGTTAAATATACTCCGTGCTTGTTGTTTACAAAAGTAATCCGATGAGTATATATAGCTCGTTCTACTTGAAAAATCCACCACTAGTAGTTAGCTTACCTTGCACAATCCCTGTTTGCTAGCAAGTTGTCTGGAAAAAATAGTTTGACGATTTCATATATCTTAATTGCTAGCAATTCATAAACGCAAGAAATGTAGCCAAAAGTATTGTCTTACATGTCAACGGAAACAAATGTGCCAAGTGAAGGACAACTTTAAAGATGGTATGTGGAGAGGTCGAGTATGTTAAAGGGTATTCTGTACCTAGTGGATGCAGTTGGCTTTCTGGCCTTAAATCTCTAGGTGAATGGAGGAATTGGACTTGATATAAGTTGAATATTTCTGCACACAATTTTATAGTCAGGTTGGCTGCTCTAAACAAACTCAGACTCAGACATAAAATTGTTCTAGATCGGTGTATGTGACTAGACCTGTGCATTGGGTTGGGTCAGGGTTGGGATAAGTCACAAACAAAACGGGTCGGGCTAAAGGAAATAAATAATGGGCGGAGTCGGGTCGGACCGTCTAAAAATAGTATAGTTTTGATCTATAGAGGGTGCTAATTTACATTTATAACCTCTAATCTTTGGTAGTGGATCATCGTCAAGTAAGTGAAAATAATTCATTAGCTCATAATATTTAAAAGTCTTGGAAACTATAGACCCATTATTGACTCGACTTGACCCATTAAAAACCCAATAAAATATGACCCTTTAAGAGACCGATTCAATAGGTCCATTACTGATTAGACCCCTTTATAAATGGGTCGGTAAAGGGTCCTACGGGCCCTCACCCATTTGAACAGGTCCATACGTGACATTGGAACCTGTCTCTTCTGTGATGCAGCAATTGAAATTAAACAATGTGCAATCTATTCTTTTAATTTACTGCCCACATAGTACACAAATCTGGAAGGGTCTGACTAAGTGTTGTGGAATGAAATGTAGAGCAGGGTTGTGTGAAATGGATAGGTAAGAGTAAAGTATCATGGTTAAAGAAGAAAATCTTTTACTCTGTCATGTTTACCATTGCCTACCGCATTTCTTTGAATTGGGATGTGGCAATTAGACTTCCTTAGGAAGGTGGTTTCACTTATCAAGGAGGAGCTCTGTATGAGAATTGGTGTCGCATGTCATTTTAAGTAAAATCTATAAGAATTTAAATGCGATTAGTGGAATTACAAGAAACTTTTTCTTAGCCTTTAATAGCTAGTGATAGTAAGTGTTCTGTTTCTTAGCCTTTAGTTGGTGTATCATATTTTTGTACCATGTGTTTTTTTAACAGCTTTTGAGCATTGAAATTCTAGTCTTAATGATAAAAAATAGATATGGAGTACATGTCAGCGGAAATATTTCACCTGGCATTTGGTCTCTAAAGTAAAAAGAAGAGGGAATCATGCATAATTCTCTGTATATTTGCTGATTTGTGCAGCGAAACACACAATTTAATACCTTTGTTTTGTATATTGTTTTCTGAAATGTTTTCTTATATAATCAATGTTCCAAATTTCTTCGATTCCAAGATAACACACTTTGTCAACGTAATTTATAAGCTCCAAGTGCCTATTATAATCTTTAGCACAAGAAAACTGCATGTTCAAGATTGGAATCCTGCTATATTGCTTGGAGTATTATTTCCTCCATCTTTTTTTACTTGTTATATTTTTAATTTAGGAGTCAAGTTTTATAAAATATACAGCATCGGATCTTACCATTTGAATGACCAAGATTTCTCTTATTTTATACACTTTTCTTATTAGATCCCTTCCATATATATATATACATATAGAGGTAAAATTTAAAATAAGAAGGATATTTAGAAGTATGAGAAGACATCTTAACTTTTCATATCCTAAATCCAACAAATGATATTTTATTTACTCATAGTGACTCTTTTTTTAACTCATAGTGACCATATATTTTTTTACTTATGACGACTCTTTTTATTATTATGGTAACACTTTTTATTATTATAGTGACCATTTTATATTATTATAGTAACCATTTTTTTTACGTGAAATTTCTAGCGTTGGATCTTACCATTTGAAGGGATAAGATCTTTTCTTATTCTTTTTTATTTTAAACACCCTTTTTATTACATCTCTCCCATATATATTGCTAATCGTACTCCTAAGAAAATATAAAAGGCTTACAGATCATCCCTTCTAGGTCAACGAGGAGCCCTAAGTAGATGACCATGCAAACTATATGGTTTTTTTTGAAGGTCTTCTAGAAAATAATATTTCATACTTTACTTGGTGTTCAATATGTATCTCATAATTTTCTATTTAGAGTTAGGCTTTCGTGCTAATACTGTGATACTTGCATGCTTTGAGACTTAGTTTTATGAATTAAGAAGATGCTCAATTATTGAATTGAATAATGCAATGGAGTGGCAAAATTTTGATTCTTTTACATGCTTGATAAATTATGGTTTGTTCCATTCTGCTTATTTTAATTTAATAAAATGAGTAAAGATAAGTTAGGACAAAATGGTTTCATGTAAGTTCTGTCACAATTTAATTAATTTTATATGACAGTGACTGGTACATACAATAAAGTCTAGCGGTAGTGAATTTCAAATTAGTTAAAGTCTAAATGAATTCAAATAATCCGACTTCGTACAATATAAGTCAAATAGAACAAATGCCCTAACAGTTAAGATAATGCATAAGTTGTTAATTGAAAAACTATTATGTCTCAAAATAAATATAATTTGAATGAAGATACATTTTCTTAAACTAGATTCCAACATGATTTTCAAATTATTAATTGTTCTTGGACTGCAAACCCTACCTCTAAACTAAGTATAGTACATAAATATCTAAAACAATTAATCCGCCATTTCTTCATAGTTTTGCATTCAAGTTGGTCTTATTAAAATTAAAGGAACTCGAAGACGGAATTCGACATGAATTTAAGGGTTCATTCTTGATAGAGATATGAAATAATCAATATTATCGGAAAATATATGTGATATTTATTATCCTATTTTTAAATTAGCAACTTTGATGCTTAAAGGTGATCAGATTGCATACATAACAAGTTCTTGAGACAAACTTGGTTGGGTTTAACACCAACTTAATAACGAATTAACGAGTAGTTTCTTTGAGTAGTTTTAAAGAATTTGTGGCATATCATATATAAATGACGTTCACTTATATAGGTATTCAACTACTCCGTATTTGAGTGAAATCAATTTGGAATGTTGTTGAAATCATGCAGGCAGTTGCCAGATTAGAGGAGAGGAGATCAAAATGATCAGGTGTCAGCCTTGTATGGCTCGACTCTACCATTTTTGAGCCAAAATGCCCATCCCATTTTGGCCCTAAAAACCCGCTAACTTGGCCTTTATGGTTACCCGATAAAGTCATATGATTCGGGTTTGGCTTGTAAGAGCTTGTTTAATTGTTCAACTTATTTTAGACCAAAAATAAATAAAATTCAGATCGACAAATTCAAATAACATAAGTTCAAACAAAATACTGTCGCTCACTTCACGTTAAAAAGATAATACACATTATTTAGTAAAAATAATTTATGTTAAGTAAAAACTAAGTATATAGTCTAGCAAAAATCAAGAACTTGTAAAAACAAGTACAATTGTTAAACTATAAAAATAATGTCTTTTTAGTAAATTTAATTGTATAAGTTTAGGAAATATAAAGTGAAGTGAGAAAAATCTAAGTTTAGATATATAAGTTTATATAAAAAAAGTTTTTATTATAATGAATTTTCAAAAACTTTCAGAATAGTCCATACAAGTTAAGGCAAAGATTTTACAAAATAAGTTTAGATAACATTAGTTCAAACGACAAAATAAGTCGAATATAACAAAACCTAATTTGGCACAATGAACAAGTCTATTCAGATGATAATTGCAAAGGGTTGCACATTCACTTGAAAAATGTGATAATATGATTTAGTAGATATTTGGCGTATGAGATTAATATATCTACTAAACACGCAATGTTGCTCCGTATCATGAAAACTATTTTTGTGTTGGGATCTAAATTGTTTGTTAATTTATTTAATTAGGGCAATTTATCAGATTGGTCCCGATCTAACTTTATACATTGGAAAAGATAAAAAAAAAATCAAAATTTTAGTGGAAGTAATATTTTTAGGTTACAACGGTTAGTAACGGAAGCCCTACAAAAGGGTTTATTATATTTCAAAATCATATATCAAACGAAAACCGCTAAGTTAGTTTAGAGCGCACTTTTGAAAAGCTTAATATATACTTAGGTTTGATCTCATTACATGTCAAATTTATTGGTTAGGTAAGAAATATGAAATGATTAAACAGATAAATTTGTAGTACGAATCAAATGAAGATTGGAATGGAAAGTAATCATTTATCTGATTCCTTACCAAAATACCAAATTTGAAACATTAGCTCTTTAAAACAATTATTGGACACCAATAAATTTTCCGAACATTTCTCAAAAAATATTTTAGAAATTTTTGTCTCACAAGATGGTTTAACGAGTAAATATATAATTTTTTACGTAATATGACGAATTAAAAGAGAAATGTATGAACAACACTAAAATCAATAAATTTGATCTAACTAATACTACATTATTAAAAATTAGCTCCAAACTTCTCTGTGAAAATTTCACATATGATTAGTTTTCATCTTTGTGTCCTCAAATTTGATATCTCTCTACGTAACATTTAGAGATCACAAGTTGTCCACAAAAAAAGATGGAATGTCGAGCCAACCAATTTTGATGTACTTATTACCAAATTTCTATGGAGTTAGTTCTTAGTGATTTAATTTTAATTCATTTTGTTTTGTTTTGTTGGAGATTATAATATGAGGCCAAGTTACACTACTTAGGGCCAACAAAATTGTTTGAAGAACCCTCGGACCGCCCCATGCATCACATATTGTTGCTCCATCTTTCCTCTATAGTTTGCTAACCAATATCCGGCCTCTATTAGCTTCCTTATAGTAATGACTAATCATAACATCGTAATTTCATTACACCTTTGCACAATATGATAATAGGAGGAGGTACAAATTAATGACCTTTCAGTAGGAGTCTCATCACAATTTTCGAGTCTATGATAAGCTGAATCTTTATGTGTCATCCTTTTCAAGCAATTAGAGAACACCCATAACTCGGCCTATATATGCACTCGAGCACATATCACAATTCATGCTAGTGGCATGCCAAGATTTTGACATTACGGGTTCGGAACGAGTCATGAGTGAAGGGGTAAAAAAAGGAATGAATTGAAGCATATGAGTCTAAGAAGATTAAAACTCATAATCTTTTATATACAATTTAATAGACTTTACCACAGAGTTAGAGAGTTGCATAAGCACCCCTGTATTTCCGCCTCTATGCGGTTTGGATTATCCTTTGCAACCCTGTTGATATTTGTCGAGGTGTCCTCTAGGAAGCCATCAACCCAAGGTTTTAAGGACATGTCCATCACTTATTTGTTATGATTTTATGTTCAATTTAACAAATCTATTTCCTCTACGGACAATTCTTCGCTTTACTCAATCATTAATTATGAGCATGTATGACTATTAATTATCGTTATATTTTATTCAATATAATTGTACTTATAAAAATTTCAAATCAGACATCACATTTCATAATTGAGGCAATACACCAATATATAGTGAAACAAAATTTCCATATGGGTGTTTGGTCCAATCTAAGTCTAATGATTAGATACATGAACGAAAGAAAAAAAAAAACCAACTCAAAACCAAAATTGCAAAAATTCTGGCATGTAGCAACTTCCATCCATACATACATCCATCCATCTGCCAGCAATTACAGGTTCACTAAAACTAATCATTTAATCTTCCATAAAAACAAAAAGAATCTTTTTTAATCTACACACTTTGATTCCTACGAAATCACTTACCAACTTTGTGTTCTTCGCTATCAAACGTTTCCCCTTATTTAATCGAACAATTAAACATAATTAATCAACCAAAATAAAAATACTAATCCCAAATGATATGGAATTCTCAACTCCAACTTGACCATTGTTCATAGTTTTGAAACTCTTTCTTTAGCCTCTCTCCCTTCCTTCTTCCGTACAATCCCCCTTCACTTTTTCCTCTCCTCTCTTCACAACCCCATCAAATTCCCTCACTTTTCTTTGATTTTCCGCTCTAATTCCCCCAAATTTTCAATCTTTTTCGCGAAATTCCAACGTCTCATCTCGCAGAGCCGGCGAAGTTTCAATCTTTGTCATCTGGGTGTCGGTTTTTATGGCGGGAAACCCAATTGTGGGGCCAATTCAGAAGGTTCTGTGAAGTGGGTGTTTGTTCAATTTCTTTGGAATGGCTGCGAGTGCTATTAATCAACACAACCAGGAACAATCCCCTTTCAATGGAGGAGGAGGCCCTCCTACTGCTTCCACCAGCAATGGCAATTCGGGTCACGGCCCGGGTTCGGGTCAGGATAATTCGGGTACTGCTTCGGCTATGAAGCACAATCCGGGTATTGCTACAGATTGGACTGCTGATGAACAATCAATCTTGGAGAATGGGCTCACCCAGTTAGTATTTTTTTGCGATTAAATTAAGTTGAATCTTATATTATATGGTTGAATTATTGGTTTTATTATGTGTTTTCTTTTGTCTGGGTGAATTTTGGGTTGAAGTAATCTGGGGTGTGAGAATCTTTGAAAGGGGGTGTGTATTGCATTTGGTGATGTGTTTAAAGATTCTGAATTAAGTTGGGGAATTTGGTGCTACTTGGATTCTATTAATCTTGAATTTTTAGTGGGGTCTTGAATTGATGAATTTAATTACTTTTTCGATATAGATTCGGATTTGGGGTGAGATTTTGTGTGTGTGCCACTAATGAACAAATTATTTTCTAGTAGGGTGTCAATAATGAGCATACTGTTTAGAATGTAGTATAGAATTAACTCCATAGTAGCGGCTTTACCGTGTTTGAGTCCAGTTGCAAGTTCCATTGTGGATATTGGGCGGCAAACTTGTAGCAAGTGTTAAGTTTTTTGTGGAATGCTCTTGACATTGTACGACCTGCATTTAGCTCTTACTTCTTGAATGTGGAGATTCAAATTTGAATTGGCAATGTGTTGATTGTTCGAATATAAGTTCTTGCTGGATGTTTTTGTTTTTCCGTGTTAGACTTGAATTGTAGTAAGCCTAGACATGGTGAAAATGAGGATGGCTGATAGGTTTTTGAGCATTTTCTTGGGATTTCTGGAATTTGAATCAGTCTGTTTTTCTTCGATTCATGATGTATTTACAATCTTCTGTTTCCTGGTTTTCTAAGTTCTTTCTACTCGTGGCGATTCTTTTGTGGAGGAAATATGCCAATTTGTCATCTGTTTAGCATTTGTCTCCCTTTGAAGGTGGAGATGCAGATTATCTGTTTATGTGAATATATGGATCGGTATTAGGTGCTCAACTTCAAATTCTGCACAAACTTGCTTGTCAATATGATATTTAAATATTTCTGTTCTTGTTTGATGCATGTAGATATGGTTCGGTATCAAGCATAATTCGCTATGCCAAGATTGCGATGGAGTTGCCTAATAAGACGGTGCGTGATGTGGCACTACGTGCCAGATGGATGAATGTAAGCTTCTAGACATTACTGTAAAGGCAAGATGGTAGATTATGTGCTTTGATGTTACCTTTATTCCTAAAGCTTTTGAATAATTCAAAGTTGGTAGTTTCTTTCTGCTCTTGATGTTGAAAATTGCAATGAGCTTTCAGTAGTTTAGCTTGAGTTAGGAATAGGATGACATATTTTTTAAATGTCGTCCAGTTCTATTTCATGGCCAAAAAGGGAAGCAGGGAGAATAGACTGAGGATCATTATCATTAGTCAGATATGGTTGTCATAAAACAATTTTCGCTAATCAAACCTTTGTGCCACCGCCTAATCATGGTTCCATAAAACTTTTCTTCCATATTAGTACCTTTTGGGTGGTGATTTTGTATTGTTCAAGCCTAGATTTGCTGATCTTAATTGCAACTTTACTAGGAGCATTAGGAGAACTTGGAATGAATGCTTTTAATGTTTGTACTAATTGATATGTAGTAAATTTAAACATCATTTAACCCTTTATGTCAAAATGTCAGATGTGAAGATTCCCAAACATGAGTGCTTTGATTGTATCGCCCATTCATTAAAACACTAGACATGCTTGATGAGAAAACTTCAATATTGAATTTGTGTCCCAAGCTTGTATCGATGTTTTGAAAAAATCTTTTTTTGTAGCTAGTCCTTCAAATCCTAGGTTATACTGTTAATGAAAACAGTCTGACACCATTGACTGTCATCACCAGCAAGTTCATTTTCTGATTGCTTTGAATTTGTTGACTTAGTGACTTGATATCTTGAGGACAATGCTTTACACTCCTCAATGTTGATTTGTCATTGCGGTCTTAGTCCTTGGTTGCAAGTGATATTTAACTATATTTCTTTCTAGTAGCAAATTAAGAGGCTTACAAGAGAAACAACCATATGTGATATGCTCTCACAAATAGTTGGCCATTGATTTTTAGATAAATATTACGTAAAACTTAAGTACAGAATGCCTCAAAAAGGAAATCCCCATTTGAGGAAAAGGTGGTGGCTTAGAATAAGCAATCAGGATCTTCAGATCATGCAATTCATGCCAGATCTCCAGGCACTGTTTGACCTATTTTTGTTTAATTTGTCCAGAAAAAGGAGGCCAGTAAGAGAAGAAAGGATGATCATTCAAGGAAGAAAGATAAAAGGGTATGTTAAGCTACTTGGACCTTTCTGCTGTGTTCCTTAGATCTTAATACAATTAAAATATTATGATTCTGCCTGCAAATTTTCTCTGCATGCTCATGTATTGCCATTTCACTTTGTTTTCCCTATCTGTCTTGATCATCTCTCTTGAACTTAGATGCACGTACACCTAATTGTACCCTGGCATGTAAACATGAAGAATCCCTTCCTCTAGTGGAAAGCCTATTACCAGTTTGGTTGAGTTTTTAATTATTTTTGCTTTCTTTTATTCTATTACTCTTCTTTAAAATTTTTGGTGCTTTAACGTGTTTGATGTTAAAGTTGACTGCTGTGCATAGTGCTTCATCATGTACTGCAAAAGTGTGAACATGGCCACCAGATTTTTTCTCTCTCATATTCTTCTGTTTAGGGCATGTTTTAGAATCTGGGATTGAAGTTGAATTCTGGATATTTTTAATAAACCACCACCATCTTGGCAACTATCAAAATAGCTTCCTCTCAAACAGGAGATTCATAATGTTTAAAGTTAAAAATTCCTGATTGGACTTCATTACACTTGCAATTGCAGAATGAGGGAATAAGGCCATGTAAATTGGACCGTTAAGGCCTCGCTTTAGGTGGGAGTTGAAATAGTTTGATGTCATTTACTCAGATTGATGCCACATATAGCTCTCGTGCTTTCCAAGTCATTAGAAATTACTTCAATTGACACTTGACAGTAACAATATAACCTTGATAAAAAAAATTGTCTTGCTTGAAGTCAAAGTCTCAGTTCTACTACTATTTAGCATGATGATATATATTGATTGGTTGTGTTGTTTCTCTCTCTTGGTCTCTCCTTCCATGATTATGGTATTTTTTGCATTTTTTCTATTTAACAATGATCTGACAGGCAGATTTTAGCTTGACCTCTTTTTTCCTTCACTATATTCTGCTTCTTATTATTATGAATACTGGAGCTTTTGCTTGAAAGTTATCTGTTTGAGAGATACAAAAACTGGGTTGTGGCTGTAATTGGCCTTTCAAGTCTAACTTCTACACTCTTGTTACATTTCTTTGCTGGACTGTTGGAGTGCTATGTAACAACCATCTCGAGCTAGTTTTGAATGGCTAAAAGCTCATAATTGTGCAAATTTCGGGTTTTTTTTTGGCAATAAAACCACTTGTTTCTTGTTTCATATTTGAAACTTGTGCCGTCTTGGTATGGCCTATTGTTTTCAATTTTTCACAGAAATTGTGTCATTTTGACTATGATTACGAAGTATTGTTATTGTTTTGATTTGCTATATTATGTTGCTTTTACTTTTCTTGGTTAATGGAAGTATGATTCTCTTATGTTTTTCAGTTTAAAGTGCCTTTTCTTCCCATAATCGTTTTTTTATTGAACTATTTGTTGCATTATTCTTTGGTCTGATTGTATGGTTTATTTTACCTAATTTTGAGTTAAATTACATGTTTTATAGTATGTTATTCGGTAAAGAAGATAATGTTAGAAATAAATATGCAGAATGTCTGTTGCCTATTTTTTTTGGGGAAATTTCACCAGTGCCCTGTATTTTGTAAAATTCTCACTATTATTACCCTCCACTTTTTTCCCTCACCTATACCCTCGAACTTTTTAAAACGTCTCAACTATAGGCTTCATGTTAGAGAATTGATGTCAGATGTCGAGACATGTCTATTAGGGGTAACACCCACCCCCCCCCCCCCCCCCCCCCCCAAATAATTGCATAACAACTACCCCCACCTAACTGACCCCCAGTCTCTCTATCGATCTTTTTCATCTTATGGAACAAAGTTTAGTTCTTGCACCATATAGCATAAAAAAATATATGGATGATATGAAAGACAAATTCAAGGGCTTCTTCAATAAGGTCAACATCTTCTTCATCTGGGAAATTCAAAGGCCAAGGCAGAGTTCAGAGTTCTTCTTCTGGACCCACTAATCATAACCTCATTTACCCGTCTTCAGCTTCATAATATGTCAATTCAGATAGGGACCTTAACCCACCTTCTACTTATTCCAAGTCTTTATCTCAGAAAGTACCAAGTTTTGGTCTTAAACCCATCTCATTGGAAGGTCAAATGAGTTCAATCCCAAATCTGAATTCATACCCGGATAGAACAAAAGTGGGTCGTCTAAAGAGGGTGTGATACATTTGATTCAATAATTATGGAAAAAGAAACAAGAATGGGTATTCGCTTAATGTGCTTGAGTGCCCTGTTTATGGTTTGCATGAATACATATAGTACTAATTCTTATGCTTAATGTTGTTCATGGACAAGAAATGAGGAAGGAAAAAAGGGGGTGGGGCAACCTTATGAGGGTAGGAGTAGTCTCTTATGGAGGGAAAGTTTTCCTCCCAAAAAGCTAAGAACAATTACCTAAGTAGATAAGTCAACTAACTAACCAAATTAAATAAACTGTGGAAAATAAGGTTTAATTAACGGAAAGCTACTGGAACGGGCGCCTGAGGCATTTTGAAAAGTAAAAGGATACTGGTAAAGAAAAAAGTGGAGGGTACTGTTGAGACTTTTAAAAAACATGGGGGCACTAACTGAATCAAGTTTGAAGAATGTGTAGTTGACAAAATTTTTATTTATGATGTTTGGATTGCATGGATGGTTCCCATTTTGGGTTATACTATGTATCATACACAGTATATTTATGGAAATGTTACAGTCTGTATGTGGTGTTAGGGAGGTCCTGCATCCAGCTCCTTTGCTTTTGCATGTTTGCTCTTCCTTCAGTTTATGCTGTGAATTATGTTTATCCTGATCTGTCCACTATCAACATATGAGGATGGTAATAACTCTATTTTTTATCCAGGAAAGAGTCACTGAATCTACATCAAAGTCATCTCAGTTGCATGCATCAAGGCCTGGTGGTCATCCTTATCCTGTGCCAGCAGTTACATTAGATGATGAAGACGGTGTTTCTTACAAAGGTAAATCTTCTTTTTTTCCCCCTACATCCTCGTGTTTACTAATACATGTAAACTTCTAAAGACATAGGTTAGTCAACTAGAATTCATGCAGTAATTGCACACTGGGATCATAAATCTGCTTTATGTGTAAGAAATCTCATTATCCTTTTGAAGAATGTTTTTTTTTTCAGAGTATAAATTTTTCGAGGTTGACTTAGGGCTTTCTAATAATCTGATTTATTTTATGTCGGTTTAAAAAATATAAAGCATTAACATATAAAAGGTTAAACTATATGCTTATGGCATGGCATAAGTGATAAGAATATCCGAGAGTATTTTCTGGTTGCTCTTAGTCTCTTTAATATGTGTGGCTGACCCTCATTTGCAGCAATTGGTGGTCATGCCGGGGAGCTACTTGAGCAAAATAAACAGTTTTTCAACCAAATTTCTGCCAACTTTTCGTCTTATCAGGTAAATATTCTATAATCACTATTTTTACATCTTGAGTGAATAACCTTGTCACATCTATGTTGTATATCCTGGCAACTTGGCATGCATACTGATGAAAATTATTAACCTCATTTATGACTTAGATAGAGCCTCTTATTCAGGAGGCGAAGTCCTATATTAAAATCCTCAGCTTTTGGCTTGGGGTGTTGGCTGTAAATTTTGTATACTGATGTATATATTATTTTCCACTACAAGAAGAACAGTGCCCTAGCATTTAGTCATTCCACTAATTGCAAATTTACAAGTGTTGGTGGCTAAGCTTGACTTTATTTGCCTTTCATTCTCAGATACAGGATAACATCAGCCTCTTTTGCCAAGCACGAGACAATATCAGAAAACTTGAAAATAAGTAAGGCTTCAACGATACTTTCTTCCCTTTTGCAGCTACTAAATTTTGTTCATAAAGTTTTCTACACTTTTTTTTTTCGAAACATTGGGATAATGGTAAAAAAGTTGAAATAAAATTTCAAAGCAACTTATCTATGCCTTTAATGAATATAGTTGCAACGTGAACAACACTCCAGAGATAATGAAACAAATGCCTACCTTGCCCGTGAAGTTGAATGAGGACCTAGCAAATACCATCCTCCCTTTGGTGAATCACCAGAAGCAGTCTTGATGGTTTGTTTAAAGGTGTTGCATAATCAGCCCGCTAAAGTAGCCAGTTAAAAGCAGTTAGCAAAATACATCATCTTCCAACTCCAATGGAGGGAAATAGGAAGCAAGCTAGCAAAGCAAGTAGATGCTCTCATCTGTCCATCACAATTTACAAATGTGAAAATTTCATAAAATTTGAGTTTGTTGGTCTATAATATTTCATTGCCAGTTTACATAGTTTGTTTAGTTTCCAATAGTGGCTATTGAAAATTCTTGGGATTTAGAAACTAGAAAAATAATAATTATTTAGATTAATTTTAATCCAGTTATGATGTAATGCTATTATTTTTGGTAGTATCTATCTTGTAGTGTCAAATAAGTGTTTCAGATATCTGTGCCTCTGTAAAGATTTGTAATATCTATCTTGACATCTCCAGTTGCTATTTTTTCACTGTTTTCCTAATTTGGCCAAATCTCTTCACTCATTTTGCTGCCGTTTAGATGGCGCGACATGTGACAGTGATGGCTGCATATGAGTCTGAAACGGATGACTCGTGAGAATATTGGATGAAGTGTGAATATGTGATGGTTGCAGGAGTCAACTTTTTCACTGTATACAAAATGTTATAGTTTGTATTTATTGGACACTTGGAGATGCGTCGTTATCAGGCGTGCCATAAAAACTAATAGCATCTGATGTGACATTACACTAATATCATAGTTTGGTAACGACTTTGAGCATGGCCAACTCCCATGGCGCGACGGCCGTAGGATTTGTTCAAGGCCTTCGGCTCCATGTAAGCGAGTAGCAGCTTGCATTTCCAATTGATGACAGGGTTAGCTCACCAGCCCATTATTCCATCCATTGTAGCTCGTGTGTCCCCGTGGGTTAAGAGCCCGGAAATAATGACTTGACGTCGTCATCCTCACCTTCCTTTGGCTTATTGAGTTATATAACCACTTTTACTGAAAAATACTTATGTTAAGACAATGTCAATTCTAATCTTACGAATTTACGACAAGTTTTGGACCGTTGTATTATTATTATTTAGGATATTTAGCTCTGTACTTATTGCATTTGATGATGTAATAAGAGGTTGGAAATTGCTTTAGATGTCATCTACGATTTCGCTTAGTTAGTAAGAACTAAGAAGGTGGTGTATTAAATAAATTTTGCCACACTTACGACCGGGCAACAACATAGATGTGTATTTGGCTCCACTTATCAAAGATTTGAGGTTATTGTGGGAGGAAAGTTTCCAAGTTTTCGATGTGTATATAAGTTCGATTTCACTTTGCGTGCTATGCTCTTTTACACGATAAACGATTTCCTAGCTTATGGAAATCTGTCCGGGTATGCTTTGAAGGGTAAGACCGCATGTCCAATATTTGAAGAAGATATAGAGGCTACTGTGGAAAGCATGTGATCATGGATTTTCATAGATATCTCCATGAAGACCATCAATTTTGGAGAAAAAGAAAGGCTTTCAATGGGAAAGTTGAGACAGGAGAAGCTCGTGTCCCTTTATGAGTGAGTGAAGTTTATGAGTGGGTAAAAGGTATTGAAATTGTTTTCAGTAGGGTTTCTAGAACCAAATCTACTAGTAATTATAAGAAGTCTGTGTTTTGGAATCTTCATTATTGGCGACATTTGGAGGTTAGACATTGCCTTGATGTAATGCACATTGAGAAATTTTTTTGTTATGCCATTGTAGGGACTTTGTTGAATATGCTAGGAAAAATGAAGGATGGGGTTAAAGTGAGGAAAGTCATGGCTGCTATGGGCCGTACTGAACTGGCACCTCAAGAGCATGGAAAACGTTGGTATCTTCCTCCAACTTGGTATACACTGTCTAGTAAGAAGAAGATTATCTTTTATGAGTCTTTGCATGGATTAAAGATCCCAGCTGGATTCTCTTCGAATTTTAGTTGACTTGTATCAATGTTTGACTTAAAATTAGTTGGAATAAAATCACATGATTGTCATGTCTTGATGCAACACCTTTTTCCAGTTGCTATTTGAGGAATATTGCCGCCACAAGTGAGGTACACAATCACCAGGCTAGCATATTTTTAAACACCATATGTAACAAGGTGATTAACCCAACAATGTTAGATGACCTCCAGGCCGACTGATGTAATTGAGACTATGTATCGATTTGAGATGTATTTCCCACCATCATTCTTCAACATCATGCCACACTTAGTTATTCATTTAGTTCGTGAAGTTAAGCTTTGTGGGCCAGTATCGGGGCGGTATATGTATCCATTTAAACGAGAAATGGGTACCTTAAAAGGAAAAGTAATGAATTTGGAAAAACCTGAAGCTAGCATTGTCCAACAAACAGTTGCTGAAAAAGTTGGATCATGGTACTATTGGTCAAAAACAAGTATCACTCAGTTTTGACTTGAAATCTAGGGTTGAACTCTTTATATTGCAAAATCTTAGTGAAGTCCATCCATAATTAGAGGAAATGATAAACATTCTTAGAAGTGAATATCCCTCAAAGGGGATTTGCAGTTAATGATTCTACATTTTAGTGTGGCTTAAGAAAAGAGTCATGTCTCTTTTATCATGTACACCCAATGAGATTTCTGATATGCTGAGATGGTTGGCTTATGGTTCTAAAGTACAAGTTATATCCTATGAGGGATACGACATCAACATATTTTCATTTTACAATAAGAGACGAGATGAGAAGTCAACTATGCAAAATATTGGTGTTATGGTAATTGGTTTATCTCCAGAATTTGCTAGTACAAAGGAAAAAAGATTAGTTGTTGAGAAAAGGAATTCATACTATGGAGTTATTGAAGAGATTTTGGAGCTTGACTATATGGAATTCAAGATTCCTCTTTTCTCTTGTAACTGGATTGATAGTAATCGTGGTGTTAAGAAAGAAGAATATGAGTTTTTAACCCTTGTGAACCACATTATATCAAGACATCATGCAAATCCATTTGTTTTAGCTTTGTAAGAAAAATAATTTTTTTACATGGTTGATCCTATCGATTGTAATTGGTCAATTGTTCTACAAGGAAAAAGACGGATTCTGGGTATTGGTGATGTAGTTGATGAAGATGAATATGATGAGAAATTCGACGAGACCCCCCCAACCTCATGGAGTATCTCAAAATTAGTTGTCGATGATGTGGACAATATATTAAGGCGTAATTTATGTTGCTAGGGACCAAGACTAATAAAATGTTAAGCGTTATATTCATACTTTATAATTCTTATATTATTGTTTTGTTAAATTCTAAATATTGTTATTCTTATTGATATTCTAATTATTTTTCTACTTGTTTATATTACAGGTTCACAACCATGGTTGATGATGAGATAAGAGGGCGTAGTAGCCTAATATTCAAAACCGTCAAAAATGAAAAAGAGTTGGTAGAGGTCCTTCCAAAGGTATTAAGGCTATTCCCGGGGTACAAAGAGTGCTTTAATGGGATGAGCTCAACTGACCCGTTGGGAAATGGAAAAAGGCATTCAAGAATCATCTTGGTAAAATAAGTTGTGCTAAAGTGTCAATCTTGACCAAAGAATGGAGCCAAGTTCCACAAGGAGTGAAGGACACTTTATGGGAAGATTCTAAGGTAACATTGATATTCTTGAAGTTCAAATACATATTTTACTACACAATTTGTTTTCTTCTATAAAACTTATAGCTGTTATCTCCTATCCATGCAAAGAGAATTCCACATTAAAGAGGATGCTAGAAAGAAGCATATGGTCCTAACCTCTTGTGATAAAAAATAAAGAGATTTCAAGGCAAAGTTAGTGAGTGGGTTGATCTCTTGCATGAGAAATAAGGAGAGACAAATTAGGAAGAAATCTTTTGATCTTTATAATTTCAATTCTGAAGAGGATTGAAATGAATTTGTGAGGACACACACCACATTAGAGTTCAAGGATGTTTATGCTTAAGTAACATTCTTATGTTCATGAATATCTTTTTCCATCCCTATATTGAATAACACTTACACTTTTCTACTAAAATTAGTTTAAAAGTGAAAAGGCGAAAAAGAGTGTCTCTTAATTTGTATCCTCGCAATATTAGGCAACACTCTTACGCTGAGATGAGCTCCATATGGCGTAGAAAAGGGTACATTATTACTTCTGCCTCTTCATTGTCGAATTATTCATCAGTCATTTCTAGTTTACCGGATAGAACTATGGCTTGGTTGCTAGCAATATTAGTTCCTAACGATAAAGGAAATCTTGTTGTCCCTGATACACAGACACAAATGGTGAAAGATTCCATTGAAAGTATATTTATTCATTCATTTCAACCCTTACAATCATATTTGAATAATTATTTAGAATTGGTACTATTATATTTGATTAATATTTTATCCCATATTAGCAGGACGAATGGAGACAAAAGGAGAAGGCTGTTGAATTTGTTCCCAAAACTAGGGATGATGTCTTATCTCGTGCTCTTGGCAAGAGAGACCAAGTGGTTGGTTTTGGAACTGGAGTTGGTCATAGATTAGTGTTTGGTCTTGATGTGTGAAAGGTGAATTATGGTCCTGAGATGATGGTAGAGTTACAAGCAAAAATGCAGGAGGAGGTGCAGATGCAAGTGCAGGAGCAGGTGTACGTAAATGCAAGTGCAAGAGCAGGTGCAAATGAAGGTAGAGGAGCATCTTAGGGTAGAAATGGAGGAGAAGATGGATACATTGGTTGCAGAGAAGTTTTTGATGTTTTCTAAGCAATTCAATATTCAATTACCAAGTCAAGAACAAGAAGTAAGCAACCAAAGGCGTCACACTCTAATCAATCCTAGTAGCTATAACTCAGAGGGAAATGATCCTTTTCATGAAATACAAGTATGATAACTTAATTATAATAAATTTTAGTGTTTCCCCTTTTAAATACTAGTATGGTTACTAACAATTAAAAAAATATAGGAACCCATCTCCTGCCAGTTGCTGCTTTTGTTGAATGGCTCAGAAAAAGTCGTTGTTGCTCACAGGACTATACATCCAACATTAACCCTGGACCACCACTCTAACCTCGTTCTAGATCATGTGAAGGTTAGTGTGGATGATTATTATATTCAATTCAAGGATGCTCTAGTTCCCACACCTTCATCATTTATAGAAAAGTTGAAGATGCTCACGGTACCTTTATTCAATGGCCTAAAGACTTAGTTTTGTTCTCCAACAATGATGACATAATCACTTATGTCTATTTATTTGGTAAATTCATTTAAAGACATATCATATAGTTATTCCATGTTTGATTCTAGTATTACTTAACTTGGTAACATTATTAAGAGTTGCCATAAAAGGAAACGGATGCTAATAGGCAAGGGAATACAAGAAAGGAGATGCAAAGTGATCCAGAGACATTTGAATCTGTCAAGAAGAATCTACAACAACACTCTCTCACTCATTACGCAATACAAAAATTGGGTGAGAAGTGCATTCTTTTGAAGAATTATTTCTCTAGCCTTGATGAAGTTACTTATGTTATATTCTGTGGTGGGATGAGAACATTCCATTGTAAAGAAGAAACCGACATTATAGTCATGAAGGACGATGTCACTCAACTTCTCACTGGAGTTTGGCTTAATGTTTCAGTGTTGCAAGTGTTTATGATGTAAGATATTTATCCTTTTCAATATTTTCTTAGCTCTAATGTAGTACTTATTATGTGTTCCTTGGGATGACCGATATAGGGCTTGTCATGAGTTGTGCGACAACGACGGAGTGGACATCTCCATATCGTTCATGTGCCATACTTGGATTTCTACAACCATGGTCACAAATGATATGAATAGTGTTGTGTCATGTATGACACATGTAATGGGACGCTCGAGTTCTAAACGATTCATCATGTGCCCATACCATAAAAAGTATGAATTTCTAACTATATGTCATTGGTTTGCAAATAAATAAGTTCTTTTTTTCAAGAATATTCTAATATTTCATTTTTTTTAAAATCACTAGATCAACCTAAAAGGACGGTGTATATTTTAGATCCTCTTCAAATATGACAGTTAAAGAACCAATGAATACGTAAGTGTTAAAAACTTTTCATTTGATCCACTTAAGTCTAGATTGTACCATTTGATCTTATACTCCTACATAACCATTTGTCTTTTATTTTGGGTACATTAGAGCTTTTCGAAGTCACAGAGTGACTATTGGCCGGCATAGAATAGGAACAAGTTAAACTGGACTTCGACTAAGGTATATATACTTTTACATGACAAATTTATTTCAAGTTAAAGATATATTCTTTTATTTTCTTACACTTTAAATTATTTTTGCTTATATGGTGTAGTGCCCTCAGTAAGTGGGAAGTGCTGAGTGTGGAAACTACATCATGCAATTTGTCTTTGAAATAGTTACTACATATCATAGTAGTCAAGATATTGGTATATTTGCTAAATTTTCACACTTTAATTAATTGAGATGGAGAATGATCAAATAGAATTGAATTTGTGATAACTTCCAATTTGAAACAAGAAAAAATATTGGATTATGTTTTATTTGTTTTCAATTGAAGATTATTCTCATCATGGAGTTGGTTAAGTGTTTTCGCCCTCATACTATGTGATATGACCCTTGTATGACAATATTGTCATTATTGGTGTTTGTAAACAGGTACCTAGACAAACTAAAAATTTGGGAATGGTCTTATTTATAAACGAAACTCTGTCGAAATTTATGCTTGATCTCTTCCATAGAATTTGTTGGTGCATGTGTTTATATTATGCATTATGGTTCTACTTGATTCTTACTAAGTAAATTAGTTGAAATTTCATTATTTCAGTTTTTCACAAGAACAACACCGTACTCCGACGAAGAGCTAAGCGAAACTCTACTAGTAGAAAATCATTTAATTGCTTCAGTACAAATGCTGCGGTTATATACAATTCGAAGAACTTAATGGTTTGGAATATACCTTAATACCAAGTGCTGCGGTTTTTTAAAAAAACACATCACTTGAAACCACAAATTTTACAGTTATTTAAAAGACCGCAATATTAGTACCAAATGTTGCGGGTTTTCAAATAACCGCAGCACTTGCGAGTTATATGTGCTGCGGTTATTTGAAAAACCGCAGCACTTGTAAGTTACAAGTAATGCGCTTATAAAAAAAACGCAGCAATTGTGACTCAATATATATATATATATATATATATATATACTCTATTTCAATGCTTTCAGTATCATTTCAAACACGAAAAAACACACATTTTCTTCTTTTCTAACCCTCATCTTCCCTAACCCAAAATACACATAACACTTAGATCTCTCACTCCTACTCCCTCGTACTTCCTACCTATGACCCTTACATTTTTCTAAAGACCCCGTAATTCATTCTTTCTCACGCATTTCAAAGCCTACTCATCTCTCCCCCACTCGTGCCTCCATGGATATGGCGTAGTGAAGCGTTTTGAAGCCTATTCATCTCTCCAATTTTGAATATATTTTTTTAAAATTTTTTTGTTAGTTGTTATACATTAATGTAAAGACGAAAAACCCCTTTGTGTTTAGATTTGCATGCTATATGTTGTGTTCATGAAGGAATTAACCCTTAAAAATCGAATTCATAGATTATATGGTGTTAGAGGCTTTTTTTTTGGATTAAATAAGTGGACAAATCCCCCTACAGAGCATTTGCGGTGCATAAATCTCAAGAAAAAATACACAATTTAGACATATTATAAGCGCCATTCAAAGTTTCGTAGCCAATTTATTGCTTGTCAAAGCTTTTTTTCAATATCTCAAATAATATGTCACCGAGACCACTAAGGGGCAACATGGTTGTATAGTACCTCTAAAAAATGGAAAAAAAATTATGCCATTCGGACTACCGGACTAAGAGATATTCCTCTCCGAATTTTTTCAAAACCTTGAAATGCACCCGAAATCTGTGAAGAATTAATTGGTTGTTTGTTTTGAGTGTAAAATATCGTAGATTATGATTTTGCGTGCCAAAATGAGTGATCATAATAGAATATTGAATTTATATGCTTCATAACTGATCATTTCTTAACTTTTCTCATCTTTTAGGACTTATTATTTCTAACACATTTTGCATGATCTTCTTAGCTTAGATTAGATTAGGTTCTTTATTGAATGTGGTGTAATAGTATATAACAATTAAATTTGCAAATATAAAAATTTTATGAGATATTTATTATTAATAATATACTTTTATATGTAATTAGCGCATAAAATGACCTATTAATTTTTTTTGATCTGGAAACCATCAATTGCTATAGTTTTCTAGTATAACCGCATCATTTAATTTATATGTGCTGTGGTTAAATTAGAAAACCACATCACATATAAATTTCAGAATTAAAAAAAATAAAAAATCCATTATAAGCTGCGATTTTTTGAAAAACCGCAATATATATATAATAATTGCTGCAGTTTTTTCAAAAAACAACAGCATATAATGATAAAAGAATCATTTTAAAAAATTAAAAAAATATATGCTGCGGTTTTTTGGGAAAACCGTTGCATTTATTAGATATATATGCTGTAGTTTTTTCGAAAAACCACAACATTTTGCTGTTTTTATTGATGAGTCTAAAAAACCACATCATTTTATTGTGATTCCATGTGCTTCGCCTATATGTGCTTTGTATCATTAAACGCAACATTTAAAGCTAGAAAACCGTAGCATATATACATTTCTCACTAGTGCTCGAGAACTTTGGGCAAAATATTTCCTAACTTCCTAGAGTGATTGCTAGCTAAGCGTTGAGAATGGTAATGGAAAATAGGATATGTGAATGTCAATGTCCTCTAGTGATATGTCATAAAAAAATTAAGAATTTAGATTTTAATTTCAACATCTTGAGATATATAGGTTCTTTGTTTATATGTACATTGTGATAATCTATTATTAATGAAATATTTTATGTTATGATCTTGTTAATTAATCACAAGCTTTATATATTATATAATTTTACCGTCTAAAACATTTATTTTAAAAAAAAATCCATTATTTGCTTTAGTTTTACATGTAACCGAAGCAAAGATATTTTGCTGAATATAAAAAGGATTATTTCCTTCGGTTCTTAGAGGAACCGAAGCAAATAATTCTCAAGTGCTTCGGTTTACACTTGTTTATTTGCTCCGGTTTTACAAGCGAAGTAATTGAGGATTATTTGCTTCGATTATGGAACCGAAGCAATTGTACCATTCATAAGTGCTTCGCCTATATAACCGAAGCAAATAAGCCTTTTGAACTAAAGCACATAAGCCTTTTTCTACTAGTGGTTAAGGGGTATGAAGAGATTATAGATTGATTGAGAATTTGAGATTTATACTTTGTTGAAACTTAAAAGTATTTACACTTTCTCGAGTGTTCATCATGGTAACACCAAAGTTTAATATTGGCAAGTTTTAATAAATCGGTTAATATATATAGGTCTTTGGGCATTTGAACATGAATATTATCTTGGTTCAATATGGAACACCACATGGTTCTTAAAGGCGTCTCAAAGAAACCAATTACCTTGACCGTCAAAATTACAATAAGCAAATAATTTGACTTGGATTAGGAAATAATTTTTAAATAGTATTAAAATAATTAAAATAATTTGATTGTCAAATTAAATAGTATATTTGCTTATAACAAAATTATTTCCTAATCCAAGTCAAATTATTGTAATTTTTTCCTATATATATAATGTTAATATAATCATCCTAGATGGCGCAATATGTGTCAATCAATAGTGATGACAAGTGACATGCTATTCAGTTGTGAAATAACTCTTCTCTAAATTAAATTTTTAGAATAGAGATAGATTGCTGAGAAGAACTCTAACTTGGATATGAAAACAAAAGCATGATTAATAACTTAACATATAACGTTCTGAATAATTTGCTGTCTTTACTTGGATTTGCAACAATACGTAATTGTTTAGAAATAAAAATCCACATGTGAGTTGAGACCAATTATCCCACATTGATTAAATGAGTGAGAGTTAAATACTTTATAAAGCTAAGGGGCAACTCCCATTGCCGTATGGTTTTAGGATGGAACCCTCTTTGACCTTATAAGTGAGCTCTCTCTCTTGGTGACGGCTGTAGTCTAGACACGTATTTAACATGGTATTAGAGCCAGATCCACGGTTTTGGACCTTTAATGGCTTTAATGTACACTAGGCCAAATTGAATATGGGCTCACATGTGAGGGGAGTGTTAAGAGATAAAAACCTATCCGTGAGTTGGGATTAATACTCACACATTGATTAAATGAGAGAGAGTTAAACACATTATAAGACTAAGGGGAAACTCTTCCTATTGCCATATGATTTTAGGATGGAATCCTCTTAAACTTTGCAAGTAGACTTCTCTTTCTCTTGGTGATGGGTGCGACCTAGACCCATATTTAATATATCGCTCTTTCTTTTGTGCAATAGTAGTTCAAAACTCTTGGCCTTAGGAAGTTCCACATTAGTGAAATATTTATGGAATTCATACTATTTTCAAGATCTGCACGTCCAGCTCTCTCACATTAATCAAATCGATATAGTTCTGACACAATTTCAAAATGAACTTTTTGATGCTCTTATATATATATATATATATAGATATATATATATATATATATATATATATATATATATATATATATATATATATATATATATATATATATATATATATGGAGAGTTCAATATTGTACTCTTATAGTTACAAACATTTCCAATCTTAATACCACTTAAATTAATTTTTTTTTACATATGATAGGAAAAAGAAAATTAAAGCGAAATCAAAGACGTTCTAAGATCTTAATGCCACTCAATTACTAGAAAGAGATCTTGAAAAATCCAAGCCTATTTTTTTTGGGTTTTTAGTTTTTGCATAAAAAAAAGGTTGCACGAGTTTGAATACCTTCCGTCTTTAGCAGCTATGCAACTAAAATTGAGAACCGCTACCAGAATCTTGTTGTAGAGAAGGAATGAGATAAGAAAAGAAGCCAAGATTTGTTTCTCTATTTACACGCTTGGTACAATAGTCAGATAACATGTTCCACAGGTCTCCAACATTCCATTTCTGAGCCACAATCCATTCAACCACCTGCATAATATTTCATAGATTACTGAATACACAAGGCCAAGAAAAATCTACTTAATTTTCAGAATATTAGTATGGGTTGCAGCCAAAACATTGGTAATGGGTCTATGTTATACTCTACTAACATCTGGGTGTAACTTTGACAGATAGTATAATTCATTTGGACCTAATGATCAATGTATGTTGACCAGAACACATCAATCAAGATTATTGAGCAATGGAGGGAGTAATAAAGAACCAATTGACAAGAAAAAGCGATGCTGCAACATCAGATTTCAGTATAACATGAAAGAACATCTCCCCTCTACGGTGACCTGAAGTTTATTTACTTTCAAAAACAGACAAAGTTCATGGTTTGCTATGGGATTGACTCTGCAAATAGGTACTGTAAAATTATATACCTGATCCAAATTTCGCAATTTCATCGATCCAAATGTGTAGTATGAGATAAAAGATCTTGACGCCTGACAGTAAAAAAAAAATCAGAAATATAACATTACAGTTAACCAAAAGGAGGTACAAAAAGGCATCATGATTTCAAAATTTTCAACACAGACGTTCTCCTGTGTATCAATATATGAGGCAATCACTACGAACATGCAGAAAGCTTATAGGCTGCTCAGGATGTGACCATACTTGGAGGTCTCATGTCGAAAGCAGAATGTAGTAACATGACTGATACTGTTAAATTAAGAAGTTAGCTAACGAATCTTCAATCTTTGATCTATATTTGTTCTATCATGTGGCAATCCTTGCATTCTATAATCTACTGAACTAAGACTGACCAAATTATTGATTTGTCAAGTAGCTGCCTAACATATCTGTAATTATGGATTCCTTCAGACAGCTAAAGCAGATTCAGGTGTCTTTCTACATATTTATTACGTATCAAAATTAAGCTACCAGAAAAATTTTAGTCTAGTTATAGATATTTTATCTAAATTGTGTGCAGACTCACCTGAGATGCAGCAACCCACTGTATGATTGACTTAGTTTCAGGATCTCCACCAAAAACACCACATCCCCAGTTTCCAGTAACAACCCCAACATCACTATCTGGCAACTGCTGCTGCTGATATTTGGAATGATCCAGGAAGCCACAAAATGCCTTGTTAACCTCCCTGCCAAAATGAAAGTTGCATTAATCAACTGACCTGAGGCAAGAAAGCTCAAATAAAACTAGGAAGAAATATTCATGATAAGTGATCCTCTAATCTTGCTTAAAATTAAAACCATGCTTACTAAAAGACCAGTGGTGGTGGTAGCATGCCACTATGCCAGCATGCAAAGCAATTACATCATGCTACTGTGGTAAAAGTAAGACTAAATGGCTAGCATATTAGGTAACCAACACTCAATAAAATAGATATAAGGCAATTGAACCTTTCCACTGATCCACATACATCTACATCATATATTGGAAACAGATTTGTCAATTCACTAGGAGTAAAAAGGTTTTGGTTAATTGATTGACTAGCATGTTAAGAGTTCAAAGTTTTCCTAATGGGAAAGTTCTAAACAATGCCTACAGTAGTGAAACTAGACCACCAAATGAATATATTTCAGCTCCACAAGTGAGGACTGGCAGCTGAGACAAATTCCAGTTGCACACAATCCTACTTACTAGCTAGGTTCTAATGTCCTAAGCTCTTATCCACTTATGATCAATAAAACTTCAGAATAGGAAACTCTGTTACATATTAAACAGAGAAGTAGCTTTGACCACTTTTAAATAAATCTCAAATAGACAAGATATCAAACCTCAAGAGCAGTTCTTGCTTATACTGTCCATTTCCAGGATTTTCCAATGCATCTATTGCAATAACTTTTGACATACGTCTTCCCATTGAATCTATTCCCCTTCTGTCCACGTGGTCCCCATTGTATCGAAATTGAGAATCGTACCTGCACCATGTCAAAATATTTTAGGAAATATGCATGACTGGAGTATCATGATCATCTAATAAGTGGAATATTGGCTACACCATAAAAACAAACTTGTCAACATTATCAAGAATATAATTGATTAGTATACGAAGCATTAAGTTCAACCCTGGTAAGTTCTTTCAATATGTTAATCTCCTTGCACAAGTAACCAAACCCACAGGATTCAAGGACCATTATTAACATGTATCTAGTTGTATTAAAGTTTGAACATCAGATTCCAATCATTCCACAGCACTCACCCTTTATAATTTGAGAATCTTTCAGCACCAACCATTTCTATTGCCTCATTTGCAGACATTTTAGGCAAGAAAATCATGGAAGCTATCAATTCTGGTTTAATCATGAAAAGGATTTCCTCCTGCGCGCCACCATCAGAATTAGTTAGATTCAAATGTCAAAGAAACACATTTATGACAATCAGCCCCAACATTATGCACTTTGCTCTTCCCATGGTATATCATGTATCCCCATATTGCCTTCGGAACATATAAAAGAGACAAGCATACTATCATAAATCTAATTACATATGCAATTCATTCACATAAACAATATGCCCTAAGAGATACTTAGCAGAGAATTCAGTACCCAACCTGGAGACAGCCATTGGTCAGAGAGAGCCCTCCTATATACTGGTCTGCAAAGTCAACTTCTAGAGACCCTGCAGGATGGTCCTCTATCAATCCCGTAGAGAAGACCTTGTACAGAACATTGGAAATCAGTTAAATATTCCACAGTTCAAATTGCCACCCTATACATTCAGATATTCAGATTTAAGAAACAAACTGAGCTTCTTGGACTTCTATTTCTTGTAATCGCTACCTTAAATTTGCAGAGAGGAAACACAGAGTTGGCCCAGAGTTCAGGGGGAGGAAGAGCAACAACAGTTGGATTTTGCTCCAGCGAAAGAACTTTCCGTTCAAATGAAACAAAGTTCGAAGGTGTTGATGAACATACTCTCTCAAAATAATTTAGAATGCACTTGATTTTCTGTTCTTGCTCAGGATACCTATCATGAATATACCTAAGAACAACAACAAAAATAAGAAACATACAGAGTAAGTAGCTCTCAAACAAAGGAGCAGTGAAACAAAGAGTGAATGACTGCCAAACAAACAATTAGCTTACTGAAACAATTGATCCATGTTGATCGACTGAATAAGATTTGCGTATCTATCAGCAATCACTTTCGGAAACAAGCAGAAGAACGAACATGACAGCAGAGATGCAATAAGCTCCTACGTGAAAACATAGCACACACAAACATTAGGCAAAGAGGAGTCCACTATCCATTCAAAATATCACGTAGATCAAAGATCAAACAGTACATGATGTAGTGAAACACACCTGACTAAGAAAAACAATACCAGGTTGTTGAGGCTCCAATAACCGAAAACCAGTAGAAACACCAACAGCAATATCATCACAACTTTGATAATGGTTTTCAAGAAGTGAAGGCAGCCTTAATACCATTTCAGCCATCACAGGAACAACCTCGCCAAACCATCTCAGGGATTTCTCCTTGGGCAACAACTCATCAAAAAACCAAGCATATCTATCACCAGTGGATAATACCAAACGATCATCAGGGGAGAAAGGAAGAGAGGCCCTGACTCTTGAAATGGTACTGAATAATCGTGCACCCGAGCTGACTTGGCTTTGACTCGGCCCTTGGGATACTAATTTCAGTATTTCAATGGCTTCGCGACTTGGCCATGCCAAAGTGCCCGATGGTTCGGTTTTCAGTGGCGGGAGATATGGAAGAATTGACTTGAAATCAAGGTGATTTTCCATGGTTAAGTTGATGGATTAGCCCCTTTGCTATAATGAAGGCGTCAAGGTGGTGATGCGCATTTTCTTATTACGGAGTATGATACATACAGTTTAAAAGAGAAATCAAGTTGCCAACTTGCCAAGTCTCCTAAAAAGTCTTCTCTATTATTTATTAGCATTGACCATTTCAACTTCTCTAAATCATTCAACGTTATTCAACATCTTACCCTTTTGGATGACTTGGTATTGTTGAGTGTTTGCAAAAACTATTCCAACATCAATTACCTAAACCACTTGTTTCGTGTCCGGTCATAAGCGATAAAAACGTATTATAATGTATTCATTTCGATTATTTGCTGTAAAAAAAATAAGGTAATTCTCAATAGTACCCTTGTATTTTTACATTTTACACGTGATCGATTAAAAAAGACATAGAGTACGAGGACTGGAGGAGTAATCTCCGAAGGGTTCTTCATGAATGTTTACAAGCTCCATAATCACAGCTGAAAGTGGTAAGACTAGTAACTAGTTATTTTGCATGCGTTAATCAAATATTATAAAGTTAAAAAATCCTTCATTAATTTACTTTGACAGATAATTAGAAATGCAAGTGAGCCAGCTTTCAATTTTGTACAAATCTGGTTTTCAATGTTGCTCATGCCAAAAAAAGCCAAGCCTTAGGCACATTCCTGTGCATTAATGAAATTTTGCAGTAACACAATAGGCCACATTAGGCAAGACGAGCAAAATATTGTCCAGAAAGACAGAACAGGTTAACCCCCAGCTGCCACTGGACTTTGCCCCTAATAACTTTGTCGAAGAATTGCCAGGACAAACTTCTCTCAGTAATAGAGCTCTGACCAAACAGATGCTGCTCTAAATATTCCTGTACGTTGTCAGTCATAGCTAGTTCTTCCAGAAATGCTCGAATTTTCCCTCCTGGAACTGTCAATTACGATATCCCCTGCTCAGGCTACAAATTTTCAGTGACATATATAGCATAATTTATTTAGACCTTAGTTGATCTTGCTAAAGCTTATTCTAGGAGTGATGTTACAAGAAAGCCTGTTCATGAACACAAATTAAACCAATGCATTTATACATTAGTGACTGACACTTCCTAGTATCCTTGACAAACTAAATAATTTGCGATGGCCACTAGCACACCAGAAATTGGATGGTGAGATAGTGGATGTGACCAGGACAATCTTGGAGATTGTGTCATTCCTTGCATGTAAGTAGCACATCTTTGTCCCTCAGGATAAGTGCATCCCCTCTTTGCCAAAGCTATGATTTCCTTCTTTAATTTGATTAAGCACCCATAGAGATTAGGATACAAGAAACCAAAATCAGGTTCTCATTCTGTTCCAATAGAGTAAATGGTCGTCACTTCCATGAGAACAAAGCTAGAGTAGCGAATATTAAAAAGGTGCATTATACATAACCTCATCAATAACACATATGTAACATTTTAATTCGGAAAGAGTTGACTTGGACTGCTAAAAAATAAAATGGAACCTCTTGCTAAATTGGGAAGATTCACAAAATATTGGGATTACGTTTTGCACCAAGAACACTTTGGTATGCATTTTGACCACATAAAAACTTGGACATTTCAAATGAGATAGAGTGTCCATGGCTAAACGGCTAGACAGTTTTGAAAGCACCAGTCATGCTCGAGCACGAATTGCAAAGCCATGCAATGCAACCATGCAAGAACCTCAGTGATAAGAGTTTGGGCCCCAGAATTTTGTGATGAGTCTACACTTAAGATAAAGAATATTTCAGATGGATTGAGATTCCTTTCTCTCAGGAAAGGAAAACTCTAAGCACTCTTTATGAAGACATGGGTCTCAACTCCCCATTTACCATTTAGATGATATTTGCCTAAACGATGGGGTAAGGTCTCAGTCATGAAGGGAAAGAAGGATACTACATTTTACAGATTATCAGAACATAACAATGTGCCAGAGCAATTCAAGGGGCAAGACAACTGCAAGGAATTCAATAAAACCACCATTCTAAATTCATGAAAACTACTCTAACAAACCAAACAAGACACAAAGACAATAATGATTTCTTTAAATACTGACAAAACCCTCTTCTGCTAGAGATCGTGTGGGATTTCGGTGGTTCAAGGCTCACAAGTTTGAAGGCAGACAGAAAAGGTGCTGATGCCTTGTATTAACAGAAGAGAAAAGAGAAGTAAAGGCCCTTGTTCGAGAGGAAGGGTGCTCTCCAAATAACAACCGGATCAGAATGTAAATTGTGTGTCCAACATGACCCCCCCTCTCCCCTTAAGTACACTGTAATCCCATGTAACAGAATAATATTCCTTTGTACAGATTGTTATTTATAGTAATAATATTTACATCAGCATATTCTTTTACTACGTCAGTGATTGTTGTTTCTATGATTCCTTGTACTCCTCTATGTTCGTGCTCACACCTGCTGTCACTTGCTTCCTTTTGTATATTTTCTTCTTGCGTACGTGATTATTGTTGGCCGCTGGGAATTCTTAATGTTCACACTTGCATTCCCTGAGTTTCGTGCAATACCCCCCACAATAACATCCACCTTGTCCTCAAGGTGGAATTCTGGAAAACGCAAACAGATATCAGAATACAATTCCCACGTCGCCTCGTACTCTGGTAGGTGCAGCCACTTGATAAGGACCTCAACCACAAGATGCTCCTCCATTTGTCTGTTTCTGACGCCCAAAACATCCTCTGGAATCACGTCGAAGACTAAATCAGCAGTTAGAGAGGCTGGTAATTCTGATGGAGTGAAGTCCTGGCCCACAGCTCTCTTTAATTGGGAAATATGGAAAACGGAGTGGATCTTAGCTCCCTCTGGCAGCTGCAATTTGTATGCAACCGCTCCCACCCTCTGCAGTACCCTGTAGGGTCCATAATATCGAGGTGACAGTTTCTGAGAAACTCTTTTGGTCACAGAAGTTTGTCTGTATGGCTGTAATTTCACATAGGCCCACTCTCCAACATTGAAGTGCCCTTCCTTGCGTTTCTTGTTTTCATAGTTCCTCATATATTCCTGTGCTTTGAGCAAATGAAACTTCAGCTCGTCAAGCGTTGCATCGCGTTCCAAAAGTTGGTCTTCCACTGTGGATATTGCCGTAGAGCCTGGGACAAACCTCACGAGATGAGGTGGGTCTCTTCCATAAACTACCTTGAACGGAGTTTGATGGATGGCTGTGTGGTAAGCCGTATTATACCAATACTCAGCCCAAGCAAGCCACTTGAACCATGTTGATGGCTTCCCATTTATGAAACATCTCAGAAACGATTCAATGCCCTTATTAAGCACCTCGGTCTGTCCGTCGGATTGAGGGTGATAGGCAGTACTACGGGCTAATTGAGTTCCATGCATCTTGAAAAGCTCCTTCCAAAACCCACTGAGAAACACCCTATCCCTGTCCGAAACTATAGTGGAGGGAATCCCATGTAGTCTAACAACTTTGAAAAAAGCTTGAGCGACTATCAGTGATGTGAAAGGATGCTTCAGTGGAATAAAGTGTGCATATTTCGACAATCTGTCCACCACCACCAATATGCTGTCCCAACCCCCAGATTTTGGCAACCCTTCAATAAAATCCATTGATATATCTTCCCAAATTCTGTCTGGTATGGGGAGTGGCTGAAGGAGTCCCATTGGGCTGATTGTCGCTGCCTTGTTCTGTTGACATACCCCACAGCGCTGGACATATCGGGCGATATCCTTCCTCATTCCTAACCAGTGCCATTCCGCCGCGATCCTCTGGTATGTTTTAAAGTCACCTGCGTGTCCCCCCAACGGAGAGTCGTGGTATTCGTTTAATATAGCTGCTGTGAGGGAAGAGTTAGGTGGGATGACAATCCTTCCTTTAAACTTTAGAATGTCATTCTCCAAAGTAAACCCTTTTGGAACACCCACACCCTGTTTGATATTGTCTCTTAGTTTCATAATCAGTGCATCTTTCCGAATCATTTCCTGAATCTTCGACCACTGCACCCCACACACCGAAACTAATGTAGAACAGCCAACCACCTGTGCATACTCTCGTGACAAGGCATCGGCAACCACAATGTTTGACCCCGGCTTATACAGGATCTCAAACACATACCCCAGTAATTTCCCTACCCATTTCTGATAAGCTTGGCCTACCTCGCGTTGCTCCAACAAGAATTTCAGACTCTTCTGATCAGTTCTGACAACGAAACTCCTCCCCAGCAAGTAATGTCGCCACTTTTCTACTGCCATGACTATGGCCATTAATTCCCTTTCATAAATGGGTTTACTCTGTGCCCAGCTACCCAATATTTTACTGAAGAAAGCGACGGGATGCCCCTCTTGATGCAACACAGCCCCTACACCAAATCCACACGCATCTGTATCAATAATGAATTCCTTCCCAAAATTTGGCATTGCTAGCACCGGTGCCCTAGTCATTGCGTACTTAAGGGACTCGAATGCCTTAGTAGCAGAATCATTCCACCCAAAACTATCCTTACGCAGTTGCTCGGTTAAGGGTCGGGCTATTTGAGCGTAATTGCGAATAAATTTCCTATAATACCCAGTGAGGCCGAGAAAACCCCGTAATTGCTTCAAGTTCAAGGGTTGTGGCCATTCTTGCATTGCATGTATCTTCACTTGATCCACCTCCACGCCTTCACCCGAAATAATGTGTCCCAGGTATGAGATCCTCTGGAGGCCAAATTCACATTTTTTCTTATTAGCATACAACCTATTTTTCTGTAGTACCTCCATTACCGCAGTCACATGCTCCCGATGCTCATCAAAAGTCCGGCTATACACAAGTACATCATCGAAGAACACGAGAACAAACTTTCGTAGATAGGGTCTAAACACCGAGTTCATGAGTGATTGAAAAGTGGCCGGCGCGTTGGTTAAGCCAAACGGCATGACTAAAAACTCATAATGGCCATTGTGAGTCCTAAAAGCCGTTTTTGGGATATCCGACTCCTTCACCCGAATCTAATGGTACCCCGACTTCAAATCCAATCTAGAGAATACATGCGCACCCTGTAATTCATCTAAGAGTTCATCTATGATTGGGATTGGGTATTTATCTGGCACCGTACCCTTATTCAGAGCCCGGTAGTCCACACAGAAACACCAAGATCCATCTTTTTCCTTTACTAAAAGGATGGGACTAGAATACGGGCTAGTAGAGGGTTGGATGATGCCTGCCTGTAACATATCTTCAACCAACTTTTCTATCTCTCCCTTTTGACTCTGCGGATAGCGATACGACCTTACACTCACTGGGTCAGTCCCCTCCTTAAGGACTATGACGTGCTCGATGTCTCGAACGGGTGGGAGCCCCGGTGGCATTTCAAACACCTCTCTGTACTCCTGTAAAATTTCATGCAACCCAGTAGGGACACCCATCTCAACTTCCTTCCCTGGGAACCCACCCAGTAGGTGATTCAATTCAATCAAATACCCCTGGCCTTCCTTCCTCAATGTCCTAATCATCGCCTTAAGGAAATGCTGGTCCGACCTAATGAAGGGTCACCCTTGAGTGTCACCCGATTTTCGCCTACCTGGAATCTCATCACTTGGGTTTTCCAATTCGTGGAAATAGTACCAAGCTTCTCTAGCCATTGGATACCCAAAATTATGTCCGAGTTTCCTAATGGTAACACCAAAAAATCCTCAACTACTGTAACATCTCCCAATAGCAACACGCCTTCACATTTCCCTTTCCCTTGAATGATTTCTCCATTTCCCAAGGTAACCCCAAATCCCAAAGTTCCCACCACGGTTAGGTCTAGATGTTTAGCAGCAATACTAGACAAAAAATTATGGGTTGCCCCGGGGTCAATTATAACTATTACCTCTTTGCCTCCGATGATTCCTCGAAGCTTCATCGTCTTTGGGTTTGTGAACCCCATGACTGAGTTGAGTGAAACGGCTGGGTAACTAGTCAATGCCTCCTGCGTCAAGTCCTCGTGTGGTTCCCCCATCTCCTCTACACCCTCCTCCTTCTGCTCCCCTTCATTCTCAAAAGTCAGAAGTACACTCAACTCTCTCCTTTTGCACCTATGATTGCTATTCCATTTTTCATCACATCTAAAGCATAGTCCCCTTTCTCTTTTGTACTGCAACTCCTTCTCACTGAGTCTCCTTATGCCCCCTAATTGTTGAGTAAGTGTTGGTCTGGAATTATTTGGTGAGGGAAGTGAAGCAATCTGGGGTAAGGTCGTGGGAGAGGGACTTGGAATTGTGTGGGATAGGTGTTGTTTGACGTTTGGCCCAATGTTATTCCTCCAACTCCCTTGGGCCCTTATATCTGTCCGAGCCTTGGACCCTACCTTCAGTTTTTCCTCGGCCTTTTGTGACAAGTCCATTGCATCGTCTAAAGACTGGGGTCGGAGCATCCTTACTTCAGCCCGCACGTCATCCCTAAGACCATTCATGTACTGCCCCAACGCAATTTCCTCAGAAACTCCCATCAACGGCGCCATCAACTCCATGAATCTCCTCCGGTAATCAACCACCGTCGTCGTCCCTTGTTGGTGCGCTAGCCATTGCTCGCACAGATTGCCTGACCCGTCTGTCCGGAACTTGCGCAATATTAGACCCTTGAGTTCCTCCCACCTAGTAATCTTCCTCCTTCGATTCTCCTACTGGAACCAAAGTAAGGCATCTCCGTCTAGCGCCACTACGGCTGCCTCCAAGCAATCTTCCTCCCCGAGCCGGTAAAAATTGAAATACCTTTCCGCTCTTAATATCCACCCATCAGGATTTTCTCCCTCAAACGCGGGCAGGTCCAGTTTCTTCATTCTCCAATTGTTTCCCCCATTAATCTCCCCTTCCCCCACGTTCTGGGTTGTTTCAAATGACCTATTCATTCCTACTTCACCATATGGGCCCGTCGACTCCTCTCCTATATTATCACCTATTCGACCCATTTGTTGAGATCGCCCCTTGGTTCCTAGGGAGTGTGCCTCGAGCTGTTGCGTTAGGGTTGCTACCTCCCCCCGAATTTGTTGGGCCGTTCTCTCAATTGCTTCCTGAGTATGCTGGGAAAATCTTTGTTCTATGGCTCCCAGAGCAGCCGTAACTGCTTGCGCTATTCTGGCCTCTAAGGTAGAGATCTCTGTCTCCATTGCTTCGAGTCGTTGGGCGTTAGTCATAGGCGCCATTCCCTCTCTCCCAAGTCGTTGCTCTGATACCAATTTGCTAGAGATCGTGTGGGATTTTGGTGGTTCAAGGCTCACAAGTTTGAAGGCAGACAGAAAAGGTGCTGATGCCTTGTATTAACAGAAGAGAAAAGAGAAGTAAAGGCCCTTGTTCGAGAGGAAGGGTGCTCTCCAAATAACAACCGGATCAGAATGTAAATTGTGTGTCCAACATGACCCCCCCTCTCCCCTTAAGTACACTGTAATCCCATGTAACAGAATAATATTCCGTTGTACAGATTGTTATTTATAGTAATAATATTTACATCCGCATATTCTTTTACTACGTCAGTGATTGTTGTTTCTATGATTCCTTGTACTCCTCTATGTTCGTGCTCACACCTGCTGTCACTTGCTTCCTTTTGTATATTTTCTTCTTGCGTACGTGATTATCGTTGGCCGCTGGGAATTCTTAATGTTCACACTTGCATTCCCTGAGTTTCGTGCAACTTCACTCGACACGAATCAACCCTTCCGGAAACTAACTAACCAAGGAAATGCCATACACAGAAAGGTGATCATATTTTCCTGTAGAAAATTAATCAACCTGGCCTTAATAAAAATTAACATCCCCTCATCCGGAAATTGAAACTCACATTGTCCCAACCCTCCATCACTAATAATTCACTACGAATTGCTTGAAATGCAGTCGTCTTCTTTCCACTAAAGAGACGGTATTTTTGGAGAAGTAAGCACAATCTAATTTTAATTCAGTAAAATGTGACAACTGTTTTTGGAACATCTCATAACAGTATAGGTGGCTAGAGCTGTCAAAATATAAACTTACCCGAACCTACTTTGATATGCGTGTCGCACACCTAACAAAAATAAAAACCGAACTAATCCTTCTAACTATGTAGTAGGGTAAGTTAGGATCAATCTCACACAGAAACGACGGTCCAACTAATCAACTTTAACACAGTTAAAACTAGAAGAGTAAAAGGAAAGAGAATGATTATACTATAACTAACTAATAAAAATACAAACTAATGCAATAACAATTCCTTCTTCCTTTATTCAATTACTAAACGATTCATAGAATAGATACGCCCTAATCAATACCAATGATTTCTTTCGATCAATCAATGACTTCTTCAACAATACAATCATACCTATTTTCATGGATTCATGCAATTCAAAGACATTAAGCTTAGTATCTTAATATCTTAACAAATTCCATTAAAATTTTCGTAGTGATTTCCTTTATCTTAAATTAGGGTTCTAGATTCGATTAAGATCAACTTTCGTTGTAACCTAATCACATTCAACAAATACTATTTCTAGTCATTCATTGATAATAAAGCCAACCCTAAAATAAATAAATTATAACCTAATCAAAACCGGAATTAATAGCACATCAATCCATACTAGGGTTCAATATAACCCTAGATTACGAAACTACTTAAACATGATAATTAGATAAACAAAACAATGAATAAGAGAAGACATAATAACAATAATAATGAGAGATTAAAAAAGAGAAAACAATACTTGAATTATAACAATAGAATGTTGAACGCCAAAGCTTTTTCTATAGTCGCAAAAGAGAAAACTAAAAACCAAAGTTAGAACTATAAAAACTTAAACTAAAGCAATCAATAAATAAAAAATTAAGAATAATAAAAACTAAAAACTCTAACTTAGAAAATCAGAAAATTCCTCCATCTAAGCCCAAAAGTGGCGTGTGTTTTTGTCAAAAAGGAGTCCTAGACTCTTCAAACACTAAACTTAAGCATTTGCTTTGATGACTAGGATTTTGGGCTTCCAAACTAATTCTTCCGAAGTAGCCGCCAAAAGGTTGCGGCGCGGAATGAAGGACCGCCATTAAGGTGCGGTATATGCTGTTAAAAATCATCATTTGAGTGTAAATTTCACTCGCCGCACCTAGCTTGGAACAATCGATAACTTGCCCCTAGCCACTTTGCAATAGGTCTTCAAAAGTCCCCAAAACAATGCTAATAATCGATGCGTATACTTCAAACATGAGTAAAGCGATAGGCATTCGATATCATGAAGGCTCTTATTATGTCAAAATCCTACAAAAGAAAACAAAATGTATCCGAGAAGAGCAATATCAAAATATATGAAATAAAAGCTCATAAAGGAGGAAAAAATAGAGGAAAATTGATAAAATGAGATTGATTAAGACATTAAAACAATAAACAATATCGTGTTATAAGACTTGGATCCCATCTGATTATGACCCGAAAAGTGAGACCCATTAACCGACTCGAAATCAACCTAAAACCGATTCCGAAACGTTACAAATGACCCATTATAGACCCAACTTGTTACATGCCTGACCCGAAACCGATTGAACCCGACAAATAATCGATATGATATGACTTATAACAATACACAACCTGATTTCATATGTGACCTAATCTTACCCAAATTATTATATTTTATCTAATTTCGGATAACATTTAAAATAAACATTTTTATTAGTTTAGTTATTTGACTATGTTTTCTTACCCATGGTAAATATTTTATTTTATAATGACTTATTAACGTTATTATTGTCCAATTCATGAATTAACCATCATATTAAAAAGTTATCGCATAAACTAACCTAAAATTACCCTATATAACCCGAGACAAATACAATCAAATAGTCAAATGTCAAGTTATAAATCGATAATAACATGTCAATAATGCGAAATTGATAGAGTAATTGGATTTTAACCAAAATTGATACGACCCATTAAATAACTCGCTATAACCCATTAATAAACCAACCCATTTTGATCTCAATCAACCTTAACCCAAACCTAATACAATATAACCCAAAGCCGAGCAAGAAAAAACCGGATAATGACCTAATTGACCCAATTCGATTCGATAGACCAAATTAACCAAATTTAACCCAAATCGATAAGCGCCAACCAGAATTGTCACCCTTATAAGAGGCTCCTTAGGAAAGTAAGCACAATATAATTCTAATTCAGTAGACAACTTTTCGGATGGAACATCTCAAAAACAGTATGTGGGCTTTTAACTCCGAACAATGAAAGGGTCCTATCCATTTAATAATAAAAGTAAAACAACATTGCCTATTGCACATACCACTACTAGAGTAAAATGAAGCCTAAATAGATATTTTGAAGTGAATCTGACCTTAAATCAGGATACCCATTTGAAAACTAAGGCGGGTGGTTCAATTCTTAGTGGAAGAGGAGCTACTCACGGCGGTGGTGTGGTGGAGTTTTCGGCGGAGTGATAAGATAAGGGTGTTGTTGTTGGTGGTGGTGGTGGCGAGCGGTGGGATAGGAGGAATAATCGAGGCCGGATATGAGCGGTGCAGATGGGGGGATTATCGATGAAGAGAACACCACATGAGAATGGGAGGGTGAGAAGGGAATTAAGTAAGGGTATTTTAGGTTTTTCATGCCCATATAATTTAGCACTAGTTTTTTTCCATTGTATATTTGTCAACTTTTAATTCAAAGGCAAAAATTAATATTTGATTTGGCAATGAGCACTAAGGAATTAACAAAAGGTTCGAGAATAAATTTTCAATTTTTTGAGACACTCAATAATATATAAATATTTTAATTGGCAAAATTTAGATATATGTATACAAATACATAGTACTTGCTATTGACATCCATCAAAAATAGTGTTTTGCCAAAAATGCTTTATAAAAGCTTATTGAGTCATAGACTTACAAAAAAATAATTCATGTAGCTTTTAAACGATAAAAATTTAGGAAAATTTTTGAAACATTTATAATCTCCAAAAAATTATCACATAATATATTTTTTTTCTCTCATAATGTTATTAGTTTAACAATATATAAGTAGATGCATGAAATCTAGTATATATATAAAGTACGTGTTACCTAAAAAAGTAATAAGGTTGGCTTAACAAATTAAATGAGATAGAAGCATATTATTTGACACAAACTATTTTATTAGTTTTAAGAGAGGAAGTGAATTGAAATATTATTAAGATCTAAAGTCTTAGTTTTAAGAGGGGGAGTGAATTGAAATATTATTAATATCTAAAGGAGGAGAATTTTAACAAAAGTAAGATTTAACACGAATCAAGTACATGAATATTTCATGTTGGTTCACTTGGCTGATTGGTTGCATGGTTTTCGTTTTAAAAATAACTATTGACCATGAATTGCTTATGTAATATAATTTATGAGCTAAACACCTAATAAAAACATGATTGTGACATATAAAACACATATCAAAGAAAACAAAAAAAAAAAAGGTAATCAAAATATTTGTGTCAAACATTTATTAAACAGGTTAATTATTTGATTACAATAATTCACAATTAAAAGTGCATGGCAAAAAGGCATCATGCAAAACCTACTTTGAACTTTTGTTACATAAACGAGCTCATGGCTCTATTATTTTTAATGTAAAGAGAGTCGAAAGCGGCAAAGAAACAATTATAGACGAGATGATTTGATTTCATCTCTTGAATACCATTATTGCTATTCAATAAAAGAACTTATAACCAAAGTCTCATTGTAATGTATATATTTACACAAAGAATATAAAAGAATAGCAACAACGTAACATAACGTAACGATGTCTGCATTCATATAAAAGAACGAATGAAAGAAAGAAATCCCACGACATATGGTTGATCAGTGACCACCACCACCACCGCTTGGACCTGATGCTAGTCGTTGGAGCCAGTACTCCATGGTAGACCTTGCCCTCACATACACTTCACCAAAATGATTGTGCGCGCTATCATCCTCGGACAATAACCTGATAGCACACGTCGTCGTAGCAAGACTTGAAAACGCTAGCAACACTACCAGAGTGAACACAACAAGCCGCTGGGAGTTGCAATTCTTCATCATACTGTAGAAGTTCCTTGCGAAATAAATTGTTTAGCTTTTGTATGGCAACACAAAAAAAAAAAAAAAAACCACACTTTTGGGGAGAGAGATCTTTAGCTTGATGAATTAGTACGTGTTTGGTGAATAAGGGGGTCACTTTGACAGTATTTATAGTAGTAGTAATATAAGTAGGAGTAGTTGATATAATATAAGGTTGAATTATATTACATGAATTGGACTTATGTAAGTCATGACATGGCGGCAAATCTTGTGGACCAAGAATAAGTCCATTCTATTATTCTGTGCTTTGGATTTTGTTTGGTAGACTTTTTTTTTTTTTTTTTTTTTGAAGGATTGCATGATCAAAGCTGTGAGGTCAGTTGTTCATGCAGGAAGTCAGACGGATCGTTCGATGCAATGACGCGGTTGCTGCGGTTGCTGACTTATTTTGACAAATGGACGTACCTCTCTATTACTTTGAGTTGGGCCTAGATTTTGTGTAGGGTTTATAAGCAAAATCACGCACACCAAAAGACCTAAATTAGGTTAATTAGAAGGAACTATGAAGTCGTAGTAGTAACTTTAACTTGTGTTGACTAGTAGTCTAGCAATAGAAAATTTGAGTTTGAATGAAATCAAGGAAGCAAGCCTTATTTGTAATGTATGGGTAATTGAAAAAACTTCATTTTTGCTAGATTAAGTTTATAAAATGTTTGTCTCTTATATGTATGCCAATTATAAAGTTGTTTGTTTGATTAGAATAGATTTTAAATATTTTTAAAACAAGGGATTAGAAGAAAATTCATTTTTAACTCGTGTTATTTCAAGAATTGATTTATTTAATACTCCTCTGTTTCTTTTTGTTCTTCTCGTTTGGAATCTATAGATTTTTGAGTCAAACTTTGACCATAAATCCTTCCTATCTTTAAGAAAAAACATAATCATATGGGGTCTTAAAAGATTTATTTTAATGTATATTTTTCAAATATCAACTTTTTATAATTTTGCAAATACACAATTGAAGATATTTAAAATTTAAGTTTGATTTGAGATCTGTGCAAAAAAAAAATGAAAAGAATAAAAAGAAACAGATGTAGTAGAATTTTTCATGATTTTTATCAATAATGAATTTGAAATAATTGTATATTGTAGCTCTTTTTGTTTGTTCTTAGTTAGAATTATTTTTTTTGAACTTATTCTTAAACTCACCTTATTGGAACTGAATATATCTAAATCAATATGCACTTTTTTTTAAAAAAAAAAATAACTAGAAATAAGGCAGACGAAACTTAGCCTTTTATAGCTTATTTGAGCTTATCTGGCCTAAATTCCTCTAGTAAAACAATAAATTTGAAATAATTTTGTTTATTGGAATATTGTTTTTATGTCAATTAATTTAATCCTTACACTTACAGTGACAGTGACAATGACAACGACAATAACGCCAATAAGTCCATTCAAAAAAACACATCCTTAAAAGACCTTAATTATATTGCTCATAAATATTGTGTAAAACAATCTTTGTACATAAAAAGCACGTACTCCTTCCATCAAATTATATACGCGGCCAGAATTATTTCATAGTTACGTTCTTGATTCAATTTCTCTCTTAAACTCATTAAAACCATGCATTTTGTGATAAAATGATGAATACTTTGGAGAGTGACGTGGTGTAGGATCAACATTGAAGAACTACATTGACATGTTTTATACTCATAAAACAATGTATAATCTCATCACTTTCAAGTCCATAGATTATAGAGGTTTTTCTAATTCATATCTGATATATATTATATTAGAATACTGAAATATCAGATATAAGTATTGTTATATCAAATATAGGTATTGTTATATCAGATATAACTATTGTTATTTTAGATATATAAATACAGAAAAATATATATCAAGTATAAATATTATGATCTCATATATAAAAATAAAATATTATGAAAATACCCCTTAATATATTTATATCATATATAAATTAGAAATTTCTCGTACATTATGTAATTATGTTACATGCAACCATAATTATGATTACAAGTATCAAAAGAAACTGAATGAATAAATGGACAGTAAACTTCTCTACAATACACTAAAAATAATGAATAAATGGAAAGCACAAACTTTAATTTTCTACAATATACAAATCATGGGTGTTTATCAATCAAACCCAAGAGCTGGCAATTTGGCATCATCAATGTCCATCGCCGCCATCACTAGGCCCTGACGACAGTCGCTCGAGCCAGTATCCCATCATATAGCTTGCTTTCTCATAGCCCGAAATTTGGCTATTGCTACCATGTTCAGGCAGTAACCTTATGGCATGCCCCGAAGTAACAAGGGTCGCAAACGCAAGCAATAGTATCAAAGTGATCGCAGCAAAACTGCTGGTGCAGTACATGTTATGGCTCATAGTCGTCTGTAATTTGTTTCTCCTTGAATGTGCGAACGCTCTTGATCTGATGAACGAAGATCAGGGACTTGTGAGCAGAATTTGGGTACGTAGTTGTTGAATTATGAACAAGTTGGGGGTAAAGTTATGGAAATGAAATCGTTGCATTATATAGAGAGGGTAGGTAGTTGGTAGTTCCGTTGTTTCGACCCTTTGCCTAGCAAAAATGGACTTTTCTTGTTGACCAAGAATAAGTCTTTACTATTCTATAGTCCAAAATTTGAATCTTTTTTTTCTTGTGAGCTGCCTCTGTTTCCTAATCGATGAGGTAAATTACCACTAGATCTGACTTTTCAATGTAGCTGACTTGGGCTGCGACGAAGAGGCTAAGCTATGTGTTAGTTGTTCTATAATCTTGTAGCAGCCAATGTTTTACTAACGTGGCCTTTTGAAAATCCTCGGATGCATCACTAGCATTTTTTTAATCTGGAAATCAGGATTGTATTTTTGTGCAATGTTGAGTTTTGGGGTACCTTTTTTCCTACATATTGAATCGTACCAGAGATGTCTTTGTCTCTATCATACGATTCGTGTTTTACATATGTTGGCTGAAAGTAGCAGGAAGCAATCAGCAACATTTGGGGTGAAAGGAAAAAGAGTCCTAAGAACGTTTAACTAATTTAGGAGGAGATAAAACAGCTTTATTGATATACAAATGTCCTTAAAACACCACAAAAATATGCATTAAAATAGGACCTATCAATCACGGCGAAAATCGGGTTTTGATGGAATTTGCCTATTCTAATTGATTATAGGAAGTTCTGCACGGGAGTAAGTAAAATAGACTTTTAGGAAGTTAGGATGCAACATTTATTATCATTAACTTGCATGAGTCCACAGGAGTAAATATGATTGCTTGCAAGCTATAGGTACTCGAGAAAGGTTTATAGGTCATTAAGGGCACATCTTTCCTCTTGAATGTGTTTGATTAGTAGGCTTTAGGGTAGGATTGAAATTTGTATTAATTTGCAATATGGTGATACTTAGTTCTAGGTTGTTTTCTCTTATTGATATATTATTACTTGTTTTATTTGATAGTTACTGGTAGTAGTTATTTATATTATTTTCCATACTATTACTTGTTTAGTAGAAGTTTAGGCCAATTTAGTTGTTTAACCCATTAGTTTCTTGAAATTCGACTTTACTTGCCAAATTACATTCTAGAGGATATTGTTAGATTATTTTGATAGGTTTGCGACAGTCTAATTAGTACAACAAATTAAGTATTTTCATGACATAATATTAAAGGAAATCTCTTAGTTATATCCCAATAGAATAGAATTTTCCATTTGGTACCCATAATTACTAAACTTACAACCATCACTCTATACTTAAGCCTAATTAATGACATAATTAATTAGTCTATTAACCAAACGTTTATAAATGTTTAAAACCAAATTTAATTCCACTAAAACCTAGTAGCAACTGTACCTACCCACCAAATTTTAGAAACCATCGAACTTCCTTTCTTAAACGCACACTCATTGGTTTGTTCTCGTATCGTGGATGCTAACTAGCTTAGTTGGTCAAAATCTTGAAGGGTGGTATCCAAGATTTGAGATCAAATCTCGTTTACATCAGTTGTTGCCTTGTCGGTTGCGACTCTCTTTACCTAAAAAAAAATGGTCCCCCTTACCCCCCTTGTTCATCCTTCAGCAGCACTGGAGATTCAGAGGCTAATTTTGATGGCCTGGTTTGCTAGGCATTGATAATGTCCAATGAAATGTGTTTGTGTAACAATTTCTGGAAGATTTTTTATTCTGGTTCATTCGATCTGTGGACCACCCAACTTCCATGTGTATTTTGATTTGAATAAATTAAAATGTAAAATATTCTTATGGTTGTTATTCAATCTGGGAGTGCTATTATAATATGGACATGCTATGATTGTGAATTGAATTGTGCTTTGTAATAGTTTCGGTTCAATTGGCGAGATAATTGTTCAATTTTGGTCTAATTTTTGTACTTGTGGATATAAACGGGTTTGTGATGCTGTTAACTTGTTGTAGATGCTCTAATCTGTTCATGTGTTTGTAAGAATTGAATTGTTGTTCAATTAGGGTCTGAATCTCTTATAACTTGAGAATATGTTGCTGAATTTTGGATCTGTTAGAGTTGATAATGTTCATTTATGGCAAGATTATATGGGTAGTTTGATCGTGTTTAATTGTGATATGAGTAGTTATGATTGTTGGTAAAGTAGTGAATTTTAATTTAATTATGTTGCAGAATTGGTTATTCAACCAAAGTATTCCGTTTGTTTTCAGAGTAAGGGATAGAGGGAGTAATAGATTTTGTTGGCTCAACAAAGACCTTAACCTATTATCTTCCTTACTTTTTTCACCTTTCCACTGGACGAGGTAGACTAGCAAGACATGGATTACAGGACGTAATGTAGAGGCAGTAGACTTGTTCATCTTTCTTCCACCAAGCCCTAAGTTTTAAAGACACAACCATACTCGGCGCATGTTATTCTTGATTCACTTTCTTGAGCTTTTCACTCTACTTTCTCAACAAACATACACTAAACAAAACAAAACAAAACATGCTGAAAGGGGAATTTGGCTGGTGTCTATCATACTTTCTTAATGATTGCCACCATAGCTATAGCAATGTTATTGCCTTTAGCACATCAATTTGTAGGCGAAGAAGTTGCTTCAAGCACAAAATTTCCAATAGCCATTCTTAATTGTCCTGACAAATGTGCGACGTTTGGTTCTCCTACTCTTTCGGTATAGGGGATGGGTGCTACTATAATAATACCCCTGTAGACCATAGTTACTACAAGATCACTTGCGACAATAATAGTGGCCCTTTGGTTCCAAGATATGGTAACATTGAGGTAACGAAAAGTTAGTCTAGATGGTGAATTTCGGGTTCGTAACTGTATGTCATATATATATGTTATGATAGTGAAGGTGTTTTGAGCGAGACTCATATATCCTGGATTCAAGCAGCGTCATTTGTTCTCTCAACGACCCAAAACATTGTTGGAGCCTTTGGTTGCGACAGCATTGCAACATTCAGCTGTGTTTGGATGAATAATAGTTATAAATGTTTGTCAGGGTGTGTGATGGGGTGCTTTGACCAAACGGATAATGCTCTGAAATCGGCTGCTGCCAGTCCTCCATTCCAGATGGAGTAACAGATATTACACTAAGGGTTACCTAGGGGATACCATCGTCAGGGCTTATTAATGATAATCTTATAGTTGCCGAGTTCTTGATTTGGTTTCATTTTCACCAGATATCGATGAATGCGAGGACTATAACTTGAATTTATGTGAAAAACTAGAGTATGGTGTATACAAGCCTGGATATTACAATTAAACTTACCCGAAAGGATACAAGGGCAATGGCACATTGTTTAACCCTTGCATTCCCATTAATAAATAAAAATTGAGTCATCTTCGATAATGATCATCTCTTCCTTATCATCTCCGATAATGATCATATCGTTTACATAAATAATAAGACAGGTTGTCAGATTCCCTCTTTTCTTTAAGAACAATATATGATCAGAATTACTTTGATTATATCCAAACTTTTACATAGCCAACGTGAACCTTTTAAACTAGGCTCCTAGAGACTGCTTCAACCCATATAAGACTTTCTTAAGCCTACAATCGTTCTCCTGGTAAGAACTTCTGGGAGAAACCTAAGGGAGCTTCCATATACACTTCTTCTAAGATTTCCCCATATAAGAAGGCATTCTTTATATCAAGTTGGTGTACATGCCATTTCTTGTTGGCAGTTACTAAAAAAAAGTACCCTAATAGTATCAATTTTTGCTAATGGTGAAAAGGTCTCTAAATAGTCAAGCCCATAAATCTGGGTGTAGCCTTTAGATACCAACCTTGCTTTGTATATCTCAATGCTTTCATCAACTTTATACTTAATCATGAATACCTACCTGCATCCTACTGCCTTCTTATCTTTAGGAATAACACATTTTTGCCAAGTTTCATCATGAGAGAGGACATCAATTTTTGACATCATTGCTTCCCTCTAATGTTCATAACTAAGTGCTTCCTCCACAACTAATGGAACTTTTCCTGAGTACACGGCTGCATTGAAGACTGCAACTGTGTGGGACAAACCACTAGAGGGCATACTCTGAACAAGGTACCTTAACTTTTGGGCTTCATATGAAGGATCATAACGCCTTAAGGGAACACCTCATGTGCTTTTTGTAGGTACTTTATATATATCATCTTGTAAATTCTTCAGAAACCACATTCTTCCGCAATACTTCAGCAACATTGTCTACTATAATTTAAAAAGTAAGATCTACCAAGTTCACAGGGTTACTTATCTCATATAGTTGTAATTTTGATGGATGCTAGTCCCTAGGAGTAGATACAGAAGGAGTGGAGTGGACTTGGGTATAAGATAAGAGGTCCCTTTGGTATCATTATCATCCATTGAAGTAACACTTTATGGAGTATATTCTTATAACTAGCTTAGATTGTCTTTATAATTCTCCCCCTGACATTGAAGTTGGGGGAAGAAATAAGTATGTTTAACAAAGTCACAATCCATAATAGTATATAAGTGCTTTGAGACTGGGTTAAGAAACCTATAACCTATTTGAGAAACCCCATACCCCATAAACACACATTTAAGTGCCCTAGGTTTTAATTTGTCACTCCTTTGCTTTGGGAGATGAACAAAAACAATGCACCCCCCAAAACACGAGGAAGCAAATAGTGAAAAGCAGGCACTGATACAAAACTTTGCAGGGCATCTAAAAGGGTTTTATAATGAATTTTTTTTATAGGGAGACAATTAGTGAGGTAATTAGTTGTTGTAATGGCTTCGGGCCAAAAGGACTTAGAGACATAGGATACAATATCATCATAACATGAGTCATCTCAAGGAGGTTATAGTTTTTTTGTTCTACTACCTTATTTTGTTGAGGGGTTCTAGGCTGGTAGTCTGGTGAAGAAGGTCATTGGTAGAAAAAAAAAAAGATTTCATATCATGTTTTGTATATTTCCCTCCATTATCAGATCACATGAGACCAATTTTAGTGTTGAATTGAGTTAGAAACATTTGACAAAAGGCAATAAAGGTACTATAAACATCTGATTTCTTCTTCATAAAATAAATCCAACTCATACGGGTGAAATCGTCAATAAACAGAACATAATAAACAAAATTGTGATTGCCAAGTTCCTAGATAAACCCCCACACATCAGAATGAACTAAATAAAAAGGTTTACTAGTTTGTCTAATACTATTAGGATTGTTTTTACAACTTTTAACAAGATAACATGTATCACAATTAAGTGCTAATTTTCTTAAGCAAGAGAAGGAAAGGGACATTTTAAGTACCCCAATGAAGGATGACCCAAACAATTTGTGCCACATTTGGAGTTGATCTTCTATTGAACCATAGATAATTTTGTTGCATCACCTTTTTAAGGTAACTCATCTACATAATACAATTTGTCCTTCTAAGTACCACGTCTCATGATCCTCCCGATTTGAGCATACAATACAAAAATCAGAAGTAAGTATAACATTACAATTTAATTGTTTTGAACTGTGGCTAATAGATAAAGCTTATATGAAAGTTTTAGAATATAGAGGTAATTGTTTAAAAAAAGGTGATTCTCGATTCTAACAGTTTTGGTTCCCGCACCACCCACATATTCACCATTGGTCATTTGTATGAGGGATATTTTGGGTTTGGTAAAATTTAGGAAATCCTTTTTGTCATTTGTCATGGTGTCAGTCACCCCATAATAAAAAAATTCATCGACTTCTCGAACTTATAAGGTATGTGCTTATGGGTTGATCATGGGTCACAGTATGAGCCTAGAGTTTGGGTAAGTTATTTTTAAATATGGTGGTGGATTTTGGTTTTTTTTTGTAGCTTGTTTGGTTGGTGGGCTGATGAAATTAGGATCAGATTTTTTTAGGGTTGAACATGGGTTGTATGAGTTATACAGGTTGGAGGAGTAAGCAGAGTTGGGCTCAAAGTTTTGGAGAGGTGAAATCAGGTTGTTGCACAGATTTGGGAAATTAGGTTTGGATTAAATTTCCCCAAAAAACTTCCCTCATTGCTCTCCCCACTTTCTTCGGCCGTTCTTGCCTCCCTGATATCTTCTTCCTTGCTTTCTAGTTTTGTGCTTTACTCCATCATCATTGATGCTCCCCCTTTTTTCCTTGTTTCCTTAGTCCTTCCCACTTCTTTCTTATTGTTATCCGGCCCAATGAGAACATCAAAGGCTTGTTTTATCATCCTTGCGCACACCCGAATGATGGCCTTTCTGATCGAATTTTTGTGGCTAAGCCGCTTCCAATTCCCACTGAAACAAGTAAGGTTGATGGTAAGTTACTCTTCACTTATAGGCTTAAATGCTTTAGTTCTTTGTTAACCGAAGCAATTATAGGTTTAAATGCTTCAGTCAATTATTAACTGAAGCACTTAAGGAATATAATTAATCATATTGGTTTTAATGCTTCGGTTAATTGCATTTATAGGTTTAAATGCTTCGGTTCTTAATCAACCGAAGTACTTGTAGGTTTTAATGCTTTGATCAATTAATAACCAAAGCATTTAAGGAATTAATCATATTGGTAATATTCAAGTACTTCGATTTATTTAGCCGAAGCAATTAAGGGAAAGTAATTAAACTGTTTTCTACTAGTGTTCGTGCTACTTCACGCCTTATTGCACAACCTGATGTTTCTGTCGATGGAAATGGATCTTGATTCACGAGTTCCCTTCAATCTTTGTCGAATGATTCATCTTACCCGACCAAAAATTGATATAGCTGGTTTTGTTGGATTGATTTATTGTGTGTTATTATATCATCTAGATCTTTCATTGGGTTAGGCATACGTCAATCAATCTCCTTCCAAACAGTGACGAGCTTGCCATAATATGTCTCACTGGGTTCCCAACATGGTTTTATTGTGTTTGCTTTGATGGTAAGGTCGAATATTTGCAATATGTCCCTCCCACTACTATACATAGCTTCAATACATTAAAGTTCATTTGTAGTTGAGAAATCTAGAATTGGTTTACCAATTATGATTCTATGTTCTTAATGATCCATGATTTAACCATTGCATCCTTTTGGGCCTAAAGATTATGTTCTTGCGCGTTTTTGGAATCAAGGTGGAATGACAGTGATGTATGTGAGTCTTCCCCTTCTTTTGATCTCCATTAGCATTAATCTAGACCATTTTGTTATAATTGATGGTTTAATTTTTCTGAGATGTTGATTGAAGCACCAGGAGATTCTTGACTCCTATTTATGTTTAACTTCTCAAGAAGTTCCAACAGTTGAGCCATAACTACGGTTATTTCACTCGGGTCTTTAGGTGGTTTATTCATTCTCACATGTAAGATCCTTGGTATATGAAGCAATGGCCTGAAAATTAATTGATATCGCGCCAGTTCTGATACATGCTTATGGTATATTTATACATAAAATTAAGCACAACTAACTTTTCTATCTTTTGTTTAGGATAAACTAATTCTCCCTAAATCTTGGAGAATATTCTATCCAAATTTCCTACATGCAAGCAAGTCTTCTTCATTAGTTTTCATTTTATTATGTTAAAGTTGAGTTATCCATAATAAAAATTTTACCAAAAAAGTGAAACATAATACGAAGCCTAGTGTCCATGGTCTGGTATCTCACCATTCATGTTACAAAACTTGACTAACTTGGCAACTTACGTCCATTATTGGCTTGACGTAAACTCTCGTGTCAGGTCCATCCATTATCGGATTGATGTAAACTCTCGTCTCTACTTCCATACATTATTGGTCGTCGTCCGTTGATTTTTATTCCATACTATATGTGTTGTCTGGTTCCGAATTAGGTTTGGGTATACGTGTCAATCACTATTTACAAAGAGCTATTGGATAGGGTACATTCTTTTGGACAGTACTTTGACTTTTAAATTTCTTTTAAAAAAAATACAAAACTAACATTCGTCTCAAAGTATTTTGAAAAATTACATCATGGCTAGGTTTGGGTATAAATTGCTACCAATTGCAACGATTTTAAGTAAATGCACGGTTAATACACTTAGATTGTTTGGGGCGCCATGTTAAAACTGGTGCCAAGGACAGTTGTTTTATCCTGATTTAAAATCGTGGCCCTTGGCAGCGATTTTAATACGGCTCAAAACCGCTGTCAATGTTTTTATTATGACCTAATTTAATCCTCAAATTACTTATGAGACTCCATGGAATTCGTATAACCTGTTAACAGTACAACCAACAATCAATAACCAATACAATTCCGACATTTTTCCTTAGTAGTTGTAATTCGATACAAATTGAATAAAAGTCAATGTCAATATCTCACAACATTTCTCAAACACAAAACTTCTTACAAAATAAGGATAGATATGAATCAAATTAATTAACATAAAATAAGGATATATACGATAAATTACAATAAACGTAGTTATATATACAAGGTACTTAGTAATATATTTACATGAACACTAACAACACTATGAATTCTATGAACTAGGTCCTTGAGTATCACCCTTGTCAAAAATGTCTAAGTGAGGAAAGCGTGAACTCTAGTTCGGTTGGGTGTGTAGCCCACTCGATGCGTATCCAAATGGATATGGAGGAGATGTATAGTGTAACGACTCACCCTTGGTGGACTCGAATGCGTACTGAGTCCTCTCGAAACTCAGTATCTTAGGGATCTCATGTTCCTGAGACAAGGAGGGCGTATCTAATGTGACATGTGCATCACATCCAACATGAAATGGCCGTACTCGTCCTCTACGGCCAACTGTAATACCTCATATTTTAGACATTATATTAAGAATATTTTAGTACAAAATAAATAATTTCAAAATTATTTTGGCACCAATCACAATTATGGAACTTCATTTATATATTTATTTTATAAATTTATTAAGAAAATTATTTAATTTTATAAATAAATATTTAATTCCTCAATTATTCCATTAAAATTCCAAAAAAAAACCCTCTAAAATATCCAAAGTATCCACTTTTATTCTAGAATATTCTAAAAGCTTTTAAAACATTATTCTTAACAAAAAAATATAGTTTAATATATTTATAAAGATTATTTTTTTAATTTAAAATGGATAATGTTGAAAATATGATATATTTACCAAAGAAAAAAATATATATATATTTAAAAAAAAATCGACCATATCTAATAATGGTCAGCTACCATGATTAGAATTTTAAAAAAAAATTATTATTATATATATTTAACCCTAATTTAAAGGATAATTTTAGTTGAAAAGATAAGTTTAAATTAAAAATAATAGATTTTCAAAAAAAAAATAAAAAAAATATAATAAATTCTATCCTTATCCTATCCTTTTTCTATGATTTATATTTCAAAAAAAAAATTTATTATAAAATTTTATCTTTTTTAACTAATTCTAATTGGTTTGTTTTGAATTAAATAATTTTAATTGGTTAAATTATTTAATAATTTAATTATTTTATAATTAAAAGATTTTTCTGAAATTTTGAGGATAATTATCAATTTAAATTCATATTTATCTATTAGTATTTTGAAATTCTAAAATTCATCCTAATTTCTACTATAAATAGACCCTTAAATCTCACCTAATTCTTCACACAAAAATCATTAAACCCTTTCTCTTTCTCTCAAACTTTCTCCCTCTCTCTCAAGCCACTCTCTGCATCTCTTCAGCCATCTGGTGCCACCAACAACCACCAGCCTCCGTGAGCATCCTATTTCCCTAACTATTTAATTGTTTTAATTATTTTGCAAACTGTTTAATTCTTAAAACTATTTCTAAACATAATTAAAGTTTCAATATTATATGCATAATCATAATTATTGTGTTGCATTGTGTTGATTAGTTTATCTTAAATTGATAGGAGGATCAACTTGAAGTTTAGTAAAGAGTTGTTAGAAAGTACTAGAATTTAAGGTACGTATATATGTTAAATCTTTTTATGTGCAATTGAATATATTATTTTGTGAATTATATTGTGCTAAAATATTTTTAAATATATGTTTATATATGGCTATGTATTTGAAATTTCGATAACAAAAAAAAAGGGTGATATACATTTACCTTATTTTATTTAATATGCATCATGTTTCAAAAGGGCCGAATGGCATTTGAGATTTTATAAATTTCAATGAACTTTAATAATTAAAGCAAGGTATTTGTATTTAAGGAGTTATAAAAGGAGAGTTATTATTATTATTATATATTACCGTTTGATTTCATAATCAAGAAGGGTTTATGCTTCAAAGTCCACTTGTTGGCAAATAAAAGGAAACTCCAAGGATAGATCCGTGATGGGATAACTAACTTGGGGGTGTGCACACTTAGGATCAAGGAGGGGATATAAGAAGAGGAAATTGTTTTTATTAAGTGTTTTAATAATTCCATTTGTATTGGATTATTATAAAGAAAGGTTCGAAGTTTATTAATATATAAGAAGGCAAGTTTGAAATGAAGGAATTTAAAAGTCAAAGTATTTCTTTTATCATGTATACGTACATAGTGTTTTTACATTGACACGTATTTTCCTATTTGTTTTGGTTCGCCCTACTTATCATTTATGGTGAGTAGGTTTGCAGGAATAAATATGCATGGGAGCATTACATCAAGGGGCACATACTAGTTAGGAGTTTTATAATTTTTTTTCTTAATCAAATTTTGTACCTTTGGATAATCAAAATTATAATTCTTTTTAATAAATAAATTGAGTTTTTCTTCCGCTGCAATATAGTAGTTAGTTAGCACAGCCGAAGCGTGGTGACACGTGGCGGTAATACCCCTAAGTTACTAAAATTACTATCATTATTATTATTATGTTAGTAATTTGGGGGTGTTACAAAGTGGTATCAGATTTCTAGGTTATAAAAGATTAAAATTTGAAATAATAAACCTGTGGGTAGACATAGCAATGGGCATGTAGGATAGAGTTTCGCATTCTCATGCATAAAATAAAGTATTTTTTTCTTACAATAAATTATTTTGTTTTGGAAAGATGGAAATGTTGGTGATCAAGTGTAACACTCTCTGTCTAAGGAAGGTTTGACCGACCTGGGAGAGTGCTCCATTAAGTAATGGTTTCTGGCTAGGAAAGGCTCTCGTCAACGTCGTACGTAACTTACCTGGGAAACCATTGGCTTGATTTAACCGCATAGACATCAAATACACTATTAAAAGTTTCAAAATTAAAATAGTTGCAAAATAAAAGAATTTCAAGCATACTTAAATACAATCAAGGATGGTCTAATAAAATGACCAATCTGGATTACTTGTTGCAAATTTAGGTTATAAACTTTCTCAAGGATAGGAGAAAGTATGTTTCCTGTGCATGAAATCAAGAAATTGTGAATTATGTGCTTAAATGTATCCAATTTTTCATATGCCTATCTATAGTCAAGTAAAGCCAAGTATTTTAGTCGAGAAGTTCGTTACATGCAAAATTTATTTGAATAAAGTGAATGTTTGTTCTAGGATTTATATGTTTCAAAGTGTTTTCAACATGATTATTTGATCATTCAGGCATTATGTCGAGTCGAATGCTTAATCGAAACTCTCGAACCACCCGAAGTGGCCTTAGGAGGACAGTCAAGTACCTAACCGCTTTAACTCAATCTCTAGCTCAAGTAATGACTAATCAATTGAATAGACAGCCAATAAATGACACTTTTGGAGAGATTTTCAAAAGAATTTCAAGTAGTAAACCTCCGAGTTATAACGGAAAAGAAGACCCAGCTAGCCTAGAGAACTGGATTAGGGAGTTTGATAAGCTTTTTGATGCTGTACATTGTCCCGAGAATATGAAGGTAAATAGTGCAGTCCTCTACCTTAAGGAAGAAGCTGACTTATGGTGGTCTCAATCTAAGGAAAATATCGAAAGAACTCCTGATTTTGGGTGGTCAACTTTCAAAGAAGCCCTTAGGAGTAAGTTTTATCCGCCTTACCTTAAGAAACAAAAGTGCATGGAATTTACAAACCTTAGAATGGGAGGCATGACCGTTAATGAATATTATGCTAAGTTTATTGAACTTATGAGATTCGCTCCAGAGGTAGTCCCGACCGAAGCCATGAAGGCGCAGAGATTTGAACAAGGCCTAACCTTAACCTTACAAGGGAAGTTAGGAGGGGTCACTTTCGAAACTTTAGATGAGGTGTATGGGAGAGCCGCTCACTTGTATGGGATTAGGGGAAGAGAATTAGAGAACCAAATCTTAGGGGAAAAGAGAAAGGGAAATGGAAACTTCTATGGAGGTGATAAAAGAGTTAAAACCAATGGGAATTTTCAAGGGAAAAGAGAATTTAAGGGAAACCTTGGAAAGGGAAGAGAAAACCAAGGGGAGAGTGAGAAGTCTAAGAGAATTTTCCATTGCAAAAGGTGTGACAAGAATCACCCCGGGAGAGACTGCGAAGGAAACCTTGTAACCTGTCGTTTTTGTCAAAAATTGGGACATCGAGAGTATGAATGTTATAAAAAGACCTCTGGTGGTCCTAGTGTCCCTACTCAAAATGGCAAACCTCCTCAAAATGGTCAGCCTAGTTCAATCCAACTAAACGAGAATCCTAAACCTGCGTTAGGTGCAAATTACAATCCTCCTAAAGGCCGAGTATTTGTTATGAATAGTCGTGAGGCTGGATCAACTTCTGAAGTAGTAGCTGGTACTTTATCTATTTGTAAATTGCCTGCAAAAGTTCTTTTTGATTCTGGAGCATCTCATTTATTCATTTCTAAGAGTTTAGTAGAAAGTCTAAAGTTAGAAGAATCAGAATCCATTTCTTTAGACGTGGCTTTACCGTCTGGGGAAGTTATGTGTTGTACTAAGTTGCATTCTAAAATACTTCTAGTAATTGCCGGAGTTGAATTTCCATCAGACTTAATAGAATTTGAAATGGGTGACTTAGATGTGATCTTGGGTATGGACTGGATGGGAAATTTTAAAGCTCGAATTGATTGTGAAGCTCAGAAGGTATCATTGGTTGGACCTAATAAGGTCAGGGTTACTTATCGTAGAGAAGGGAAGAAACCTGGATTGAAGATCATCTCTGCCTTACAAATAAAGAAATGTGTTCAGAAGGGCTATCCTTTATACCTATGTAGTGTTCAAGAAATTCGAGAAGGAGAAGATGGAAATAAGCAAGATATTTCAGTTGTTTGTGAATTTCCGGACATTTTTCCAGAAGAGATTCCAGGAATGCCTCCAATAAGAGATGTTGAGTTCACTATAGATCTAGTGCCTGGAACAGGACCGATCTCTAAGGCCCCCTATAGGATGGCACCAGCTGAATTAAAGGAGTTGAAAGCTCAATTGGATGATTTACTAGACAAAGGCTATATCAGGCCTAGTTCGTCACCTTGGGGAGCCCCAGTGTTGTTTGTCAAGAAGAAAGATGGAAGTTTGAGGTTATGCATTGATTATAGAGAATTGAATAATGTGACTGTGAAGAATAAATACCCACTTCCGAGGATAGATGACCTATTTGATCAGTTAAAAGGGGCAGGGGTATTTTCTAAGATTGACTTGAGGTCTGGATATCACCAGTTGAGGATTGCCGAGCAAGACATCTCAAAGAGTGCGTTTAGGACTCGTTATGGACACTATGAATTTACAGTAATGCCATTTGGGTTGACTAATGCACCAGCGGTGTTCATGGATTTGATGCACCGAATTTTTAGGCCTTACTTAGATAGGTTTGTGATTATCTTCATTGATGATATTTTGGTGTACTCAAGGGATACGAAGGATCATGAAAAACATTTAAAAACGGTCTTGACAACTTTGAGGGAAAATCAGTTATATGCGGAATTTTCTAAGTGTGAGTTCTGGATGGAAAAAGTATCCTTTTTGGGACATGTGATATCTAAGGAAGGGGTATCCGTGGATCCAGCAAAGATTCAAGCAGTAAGTGAATGGCCAACACCGAAGAGTGTATCGGATATTCGAAGTTTCTTGGGATTAGCAGGCTATTATCGGCGATTTATGAAAGACTTTTCGAAGATATCTAGACCCATGACCAGCCTTATGAAAAAAGAGTGTAGGTTTATCTGGACTCTAGAGTGTGAAGAGGCATTTCAAACTTTAAAGGATAAGTTAACATCGGCACCAATCTTAGCCTTACCAGATGGAAGTGACCAGTATGAGGTATATAGTGACGCATCCAAGTTTGGGTTGGGTTGTGTATTGATGCAAAACAGAAGGGTGATAGCCTATGCCTCTAGGCAACTAAAACCATATGAAGTTAACTACCCGACTCATGATTTGGAGCTAGCAGCGATAGTTTTTGCCTTAAAGATTTGGAGACATTACCTTTATGGAGTAACTTGTAAGATTTATACGGATCATAAGAGTTTAAAATATATTTTCACCCAGAAGGAGTTAAACATGAGGCAAAGGAGATGGTTGGAGCTTATCAAAGATTATGATTTGGATATTCAATATCACGAAGGTAAAGCCAATGTGGTGGCAGATGCATTAAGTAGGAAGTCAAACCATTCGATGAATGCAATAATTTTGCCTGATCAGTTATGTATAGAATTCCAGAAAATGAACTTAGAGGTAGTGGAACAAGGGGGAGTACAAGAATGTATTAATTCCATGGAAATCCATCCATCCATTTATGATGAGATTCGGGAAAGCCAACTGAAAGATGAAAAATTAGAAAATATCAAAGAGAAAATTCGGGAAGGACATACCCTAAACTTTACGATTGCTGATGATGGTAGTATTAGGTTTAAAGGAAGATGGTGTGTTCCATCCAATAAAGGAGATTTAAAGAATAGATTGATGGAAGAAGCTCATAGTTCACCTTACTCTATGCATCCTGGAGGAGATAAGTTGTACAAAGACATGAAGAAGACATTTTGGTGGCCCAATATGAAGAAGGAAGTAGCCGAGTTTGTTGCTAGGTGCCTTACTTGTCAGAAGGTAAAGATTGAGCATAAGCGTCCGCAGGGTAAGATTCAACCATTGGCAATTCCTTGTTGGAAATGGGATTCGATCTCTATGGATTTTGTAGGAGCTCTACCTAGAACAAGGGCCGGTAATGATACTATTTGGGTGGTTGTAGATAGACTCACTAAGACTGCCATTTTTATACCCATGAAGAGTACTTGGACAATGAACCAATTAGGAAAAGCTTATGTGAAATTCGTGGTGAAGTATCATGGGGTGCCTAAGGACATTGTGTCGGACAGAGATTTGAGATTTTTGTCCAATTTTTGGAAGAGTTTGCAGAAGGCAATGGGAACGAAGTTACTTATGAGCACAGCATTCCACCCCGCTACTGACGGTCAGACTGAAAGAACCATTCAAACCTTGGATGATATGTTAAGGGCATGTGTGATGGAGTATCAAGGGTCATGGGAGGATTACTTAGACCTAATCGAATTTTCTTATAATAACAGTTATCATGCCAGTATTAGAATGGCACCTTTTGAGGCACTTTATGGAAGAAAGTGTAGGAGTCCAGTGTGTTGGAATGATATAAGTGAAACTGTAATACTTGGACCAGAAATGATCCAAGAAACTATTAAACACGTGAAGATGATCCAGGAAAAGATTAAAGCAGCACAAGACCGTCAAAAGAGCTATGCAGACTCCAAGAGGCGAGATGAGGAATATGAAGTTGGAGAAAAAGTTTTATTAAAAGTTTCTCCCATGAAAGGAGTGATGAGGTTTGGGAAAAAGGGAAAATTGAGTCCGAAGTACATTGGACCCTATGAGGTGTTGAAAAGAGTGAGCAAAGTGGCTTATGAGTTGGAACTGCCTAATGAACTAGAGAAAGTGCATAACGTATTTCATATATCTCAATTGAAGAAATATGTACCGGATGCAAGTCATGTGTTACGTCCCGAATCAATAGAAATGGACGAAAATTTGACTTATGAAGAAAGACCAGTTCGAATCTTGGATAGGAAGGTAAGAAGCACCAAAAACAGAGATGTAAAAATAGTGAAAGTGCTATGGTCAAATCATGAGACCGAAGAAGCAACTTGGGAGGCAGAAGATGAATTGAAGAAGAAATATCCAAACCTATTAGTCGAGTCACGGGGACGTGATTTTCTTTTAAGCGGGGTAGAATGCGATAGAGTTTCGCGCTTTGCTATTTTCAGGACATGCAAGAGTCAATTATTTTAGTTATAGGAATTAGCTTCATATGTCACATGCATTGCATTCAAAAGTTTCTTTAAAATGTTTTCAAAGTTTTGCGAACAAAACTTCTTTTAAGGGGGGTAGACTATAATACCCCATATTTTAGACATTATATTAAGAATATTTTAGTACAAAATAAATAATTTAAAAATTATTTTGGCACCAATCACAATTATGGAACTTCATTTATATATTTATTTTATAAATTTATTAAGAAAATTATTTAATTTTATAAATAAATATTTAATTCCTCAATTATTCCATTAAAATTCCAAAAAAAAAGCCCTCTAAAATATCCAAAGTATCCACTTTTATTCTAGAATATTCTAAAAGCATTTAAAACATTATTCTTAACAAAAAAATATAGTTTAATATATTTATAAAGATTATTTTTTTAATTTAAAATGGATAATGTTGAAAATATGATATATTTACCAAAGAAAAAAATATATATATATTTAAAAAAAAATCGACCATATCTAATAATGGTCAGCTACCATGATTAGAATTTAAAAAAAAAATTATTATTATATATATTTAACCCTAATTTAAAGGATAATTTTAGTTGAAAAGATAAGTTTAAATTAAAAATAATAGATTTTCAAAAAAAAAAAAAAAATATAATAAATTCTATCCTTATCCTATCCTTTTTCTATGATTTATATTTCAAAAAAAAAATTTATTATAAAATTTTATCTTTTTTAACTAATTCTAATTGGTTTGTTTTGAATTAAATAATTTTAATTGGTTAAATTATTTAATAATTTAATTATTTTATAATTAAAAGATTTTTCTGAAATTTTGAGGATAATTATCAATTTAAATTCATATTTATCTTTTAGTATTTTGAAATTCTAAAATTCATCCGAATTTCTACTATAAATAGACCCTTAAATCTCACCTAATTCTTCACACAAAAATCATTAAACCCTTTCTCTTTCTCTCAAACTTTCTCCCTCTCTCTCAAGCCACTCTCTGCATCTCTTCAGCCATCTGGTGCCACCAACAACCACCAGCCTCCGTGAGCATCCTATTTCCCTAACTATTTAATTGTTTTAATTATTTTGCAAACTGTTTAATTCTTAAAACTATTTCTAAACATAATTAAAGTTTCAATATTATATGCATAATCATAATTATTGTGTTGCATTGTGTTGATTAGTTTATCTTAAATTGATAGGAGGATCAACTTGAAGTTTAGTAAAGAGTTGTTAGAAAGTACTAGAATTTAAGGTACGTATATATGTTAAATCTTTTTATGTGCAATTGAATATATTATTTTGTGAATTATATTGTGCTAAAATATTTTTAAATATATGTTTATATATGGCTATGTATTTGAAATTTCGATAACAAAAAAAAAGGGTGATATACATTTACCTTATTTTATTTAATATGCATCATGTTTTAAAAGGGCCGAATGGCATTTGAGATTTTATAAATTTCAATGAACTTTAATAATTAAAGCAAGGTATTTGTATTTAAGGAGTTATAAAAGGAGAGTTATTATTATTATTATATATTACCGTTTGATTTCATAATCAAGAAGGGTTTATGCTTCAAAGTCCACTTGTTGGCAAATAAAAGGAAACTCCAAGGATAGATCCGTGATGGGATAACTAACTTGGGGGTGTGCACACTTAGGATCAAGGAGGGGATATAAGAAGAGGAAATTGTTTTTATTAAGTGTTTTAATAATTCCATTTGTATTGGATTATTATAAAGAAAGGTTCGAAGTTTATTAATATATAAGAAGGCAAGTTTGAAATGAAGGAATTTAAAAGTCAAAGTATTTCTTTTATCATGTATACGTACATAGTGTTTTTACATTGACACGTATTTTCCTATTTGTTTTGGTTCGCCCTACTTATCATATATGGTGAGTAGGTTTGCAGGAATAAATATGCATGGGAGCATTACATCAAGGGGCACATACTAGTTAGGAGTTTTATAATTTTTTTCTTAATCAAATTTTGTACCTTTGGATAATCAAAATTATAATTCTTTTTAATAAATAAATTGAGTTTTTCTTCCGCTGCAATATAGTAGTTAATTAGCACAGCCGAAGCGTGGTGACACGTGGCGGTAATACCCCTAAGTTACTAAAATTACTATCATTATTATTATTATGTTAGTAATTTGGGGGTGTTACACCAACCTTCTCCAAACCTCCTAAACACATCTGAATGACCTTGTCTCCAAGAGTTGGACTAGGAAAATTACGGTTATTGTGACAATAGTCACGAATAACCAACAATCGCTGATTCTAGAAATGATGGGAAAACAGTTAAAATAAGAAATATAAAATAAAGTAATCACATTCCAAATATCGAATTCATTGAAAACAAACCATGATGTGTAGAGGGATCGCTGATGTCTGAAAATGTGGCTTTGGTGGCACGAATGAAGGGATAATGAACAAGTGTGTAATGCTACGAAACCATATAAGATATGGATTGTAATAGCCTATGGAACCTTAAAAGGGTTTCCCATGTACTATAATACACTAATGTCGATTGTTCTAAGCCTGGATGCACTGAGCATGCAAGGTCACCCAATTTGTCATGGGCCTCCCTTGACGATCTACTTCATGCAACCGAGGGTATGTATGAGCAACAGATGGGACATACTCTCGTAACCCGAATGGTCTAATAACTCAGTCCAACAGATGCATTTCCACTATATGAAAGCAAATAAGTTGATTGATGACACGCCACTCATCGGTCAATGACATGGGGATATGGGTCCCAACCATCTATTTAACAAAGTCAGGTAGAATTTGATTAGTAACAAATGGGTACCATACGACTTAACAAAACAAATGATTATCAAAGAGTTACCTGATCATCAGTCATCCTATCAAGTGCATTCTTATTGGAGTTTACTCTAGTGGCTAAATGCACTCGAGTGAATCTAGGTTTAATCCACCTCGTATCGTATGGCTGTCCTTCTCCTATCCTACCTGGCATAGTAGGGATCCAAATCTGTGTGCTCCATGTGGAATACGTAGAGGAATCATGACTGTGGCGCTTGATCTTCATTTATTGTCCTAATTGCTAGGGAAATCAAGCTATTAATGTATATCTAAGTACTTGATTAATTCCTAATTAACTAGTTCTATGATATAAGAAATTAATTTTCTAAAATTCCACTTTAACGCATCAAAATTCTATAGTATAGGTCTTAAGTCAATAGTAATTATGGTACCAAATTGAAAAACCATTTCGACAAGGATATAACTAAGTAATTCCCATTAATAAATCAAACTTCCCCTTAGGTTTACAATTTTTGACAAATAATTAAATTTCAATCGGACTACTCTAATTAATGGTTTTAAAAAGGAAAAATTGATAGAGAAAAATTCTTCAATGTAATATCTTTTAATATTAGTTATTAATTAATTTTCCTCGCTAAAAAAAGACTAATTTTTTTTTTCGCCTTTTCATTGCACGTGGTGGACTAGCAAGACATTGATTACTTGACGAGTTGACGTGATGAAGAGGAAGCAGACTTTTCATCTTTTATCCACCAAGCCCAAAGCTTTAAAAACACTAGTACAGTAGTACTCTACCATACCCAGCTCATGTTTAACAAAACAAAACAAAGACTTTGGTTTGTGTCATTGTACTTTCCTATTTATTGCCACCATTGCTATAGCAATATTATTGTCTTATAAAAATTTTTAATTTATATCTAATAATATAATATAAGTATATTACGAGAATTTCATTTTTATGTCTAAAATTATAATATCTATATTTAATATGAGTTTTTATTTTAATTTTATATCTTATATATTTATATTTCTTATATAACAATACATTTATTTAATGCAATGATATTTATATTTAATATCTTAATAATCTGATATAATTTATATCAGGTATGAATTAATAAGCCTTTATTGCTTTTAGCACGTCAAATCGAAGTATATTTTTGCAATCTATATTTGCTATTCTATGCTCAAAGAATCAAAGCTAGATTTTATTTTATTTTTTAAAAAATAAAAAACTTGACCAACTTGGCACTTCCATCCAATACTGGTCCTAGCTTGTCCGTTTATTTTCATTTCATTCATTACTGTACGTGTAGTTTGGTTCCGAATTTTTTCCGTTGATTAGGTCAATTAAATTTATTTAATCAACAAGACAGTGATATCTTGACATGATGTATAGGAAGTAGACTTGTTCATCTTTCTTCCACCAAGCCCAAAGCTTAGAAGACACTGCCATAATGTTATTCTTGACTCACTTTCTTGAGCTTTTTTACACTCTGCTTTCTCAACAAACATACACAAAACTAAACAAAACAGAAAATGTTGAAAGGGGAATTTGGCTGTTGTCAGTATAGTTTCCTGATCATTGCCACCATAGCAGCAGCAATATTATTGCCTTTAGCACATCAAATTGTAGGCGAAGAAGTTGCTTCAAGCACGAAATTTCCAATAGCCATTGATAATTGTCCTGAAAAATGTGGCGATGTTTCGATACCCTACCCTTTCGGCATAGGGGATGGATGCTACTATAATAATACCCCTGCAGACCGTGGTTACTACAAGATCACTTGCGACAATAGTAGTCACCCTTCGGTTCCAAGATATGGTCCCATTGAGGTAACGAATATCAGTCTAGCTGGTGAATTTCGGGTTCTTAACTATATGTCATATATATGTTATAATAGTGAAGGTGTTCCAACCGAGAATTATACATCTTGGATTTTCGCATCATCATTTGCTCTCTCAACCACCCAAAACATTGCTGGTGGCATTGGTTGCGACACCATGACAATTTTCAGCGGCGTTTGGATGAATAGTAGTAATGCATTTTTGTCAGGGTGTGTAACGGGGTGCGTTGACCCAACGGACGTCGGCGATCAATGCTCTGGAGTCGGCTGCTGCCAGGTCTCCATTCCAGAAGGAGTAACTAATATTACATTATTGGTTTCGAGTGTGTATAACCACACCGATATACAAAGTTTTAACCCGTGCAGTGCTGCATTTGTGGTGGCCAAGGATCAGTTTGAAGAGAAACGCATCTCCATCCGGTCCATTTTAACAAAAGATGCCACATATTATAGTAATTTGTTGTTACCAATGGTATACAACTGGTCTATTGGAACTAAAGATTGTCATACTAGCAAAGCAAATGGGAAGCACTTATGCCAGGGTAATAGTGTGTGCACCGATGGATTGCCAGGCCAATGGGGATACCGTTGCCAGTGCATACATGGGTTTGAAGGGAATCCCTACCTTCATGATTGTCGAGGTATGTATGTTATCATCCTACTTCCTCTTCTTATTTGCTATTCTATGTTCAAAGCTATTTTATGGTCACTATGATACTTATTCATACAGAAATCATACTGTAGCTGATTCTTAACCTGGTTTAATTATATCCAGATATCGATGAATGCGCGGATATGAACTTGAATATATGTGAAAAACCAGAGTACTGTATAAATCAGCCTGGAAATTACAATTGCACATGTCCGGAAGGATACGATGGCAAGGGCACAAAGGAAGATCCTTGTACTCTCACTGATACAACCCTTCAAAAGTTGTCAATAGCAAACAAAATCATCATTGGTGAGTATGCAACTCTTCTTCATTAGTTTTCATTTCATCATTTTTCAAGTTCAGTTATGAAACTTGGACAAGCAACTTTATTCCATCCATTAATCCATTGATGGCTTAATGTAAACTCTCGTCTCAAGTCCATTGATGAGGTCAATAAATTTGTTCCCACTCGACAACATGCATTGATTCATAATACTATAATACTATTATAAGTTCAATACATCAGCCACTCAATGATTCCCTCAATCATTCAAGTACTAAACTAAAGGAAAAAAAAGGCATCCCACATTGGTTATGAAGAGATAGGTTTACTATTTTATAACTATAAATTTATTGGGTAAAAATCTTATGTGATCTGTCCCACATCACTTCATTGTTTAGAAGTTGGTCTTACTGTGAAATGTCGAGTCCATTGTTTTTAAACAAATAAATAAAAACGTTTCATTATTTTTATACGATGTTATTGTCTAAAAATCAGAGTTTTGGTCTTACAAAACATTTTTACGGGAGCATTAATTGCCTTTAGGCTGAAATATGAACTAATTTTCCATTGCTCGATGTCTAGCATAGAAAACCGTGCGGAAATTGTGGTAAAAAAATATATATTTTTCTTTACATTATAGCTCTCCTAAAGTGAATATATACATGATGTATTAATAGGGACATAAAACTAATTAAATTTTCCAATTCTGAATAACTCATGTATGCTACTTATTTTTTATAATTTTTTATACTATAAAGAGAGCAATCAAACGATAACGCAATAATTGATGTAGATTTTGGATATCATCCTCCAAGACTTAAATCAATTAAGCTAATTGGCATCTACTACATGTTACTTAATTAATGATATGCTAACTAATAATTACTATTGTTTTATTATTGTTTAGGGGTTGGTAGCGGCATCATTGTTTCTTTGTTGTGTTGTTTCTACTTCTATTGGCGCCATGGAAATAAGAAGCTCCAAAAAATGAAGGAGACTTACTTTCATCAAAACGGTGGTCATATTTTATTGCAAAAACTTTCAGGACGTGATGTATCAGTTGGCAGTAATGTCAGAATGTTTACAATAGAAGAACTTAAGAAGGCCACTGATAACTATAGCGAGAACAGTTTGATAGGTCGAGGAGGCTTTGGCATGGTTTACAAAGGATCATTGCCAATCAAAGATATTTCTCCAAATAAGCAACTAGTAGCCATCAAGAAGTCGATCAAGGTAGATTCTGCCCAGGTTGAACAGTTTATAAACGAGGTGGTTGCCTTGTCTCAGATCAACAATAAGAATGTGGTAAAGCTCTTAGGTTGCTGCTTGAAGACAGAGGTACCCCTACTCGTTTATGAATACATAAGCAATGGTACATTACATGACCATTTGCATGACAAAGATGAAATGAGTGCCCTTCTAAGTTGGGATGTTCGTCTTAGGATTGCTGCAGATGTAGCTGAGGTCTTAGCTTACTTGCATACTACGATTTCCATACCTATAATTCACAGGGATATAAAGTCCGCAAACATTCTCTTGGATGATAACTATACTGCAAAAGTTGCTGATTTTGGAGCTTCTAAGTTTGCACCAGTTGATCAAGAGCAGTTAGGAACAATGGTTCAAGGAACCTGTGGTTACCTTGATCCCGAGTATATGCAAACCGGCGAGCTAACTGATAAGAGCGATGTTTATAGTTATGGAGTAGTTCTTGTCGAGCTACTGACCAGAGAGAAGGCAATTTCTTATGATAAGCCCGAGACTGAGAGAAGTTTGGCTGTTCGTTTTCTCAGAAAGCTTAAGGGAGATCGTCTGATAGAGATCCTTGATGACAAAATAGTGAGCGATGGAACTATAGAGCAGCTTAAGGAAGTTGCGAAACTTGCTAGATGGTGCTTGAAACTTAAAGGGGAGGATCGCCCTACAATGAAGGAGGTTTCCAAAGAACTAGATAGGATCAAAGGAATGGGAACTCATCCATGGTCATCGAACAATGGCGCACTGCTTCAAGAAGAGAGTGAATATTTGCTTGGTGAAACGCATGTTTTCTGCAGTGGCGTCGGCAACGAGGATGCAAACTTGAGCAACCAAAGTAGAGTTGTGCAGTTGGTGCCTGTGAATGACGGGAGGTGATTGTTATGATTGACCTACAATGGTATGTCTTAGCTGAAATAATTTTCATGAACTTCAGTTCTGGTTCATGGCGTCATATAAGTCCAAATGTATCTACAAGTTATTCAGTTTTAAATGATCTGTACTATATTTGACAAACTCATATTCCTCTATCGAGTGTATGTAGCGTAATACTACATATTTTTTCAGTAATTATAAATATTAATTTTAATATTTGTAAAGTTGTGTGCAATTGGTGCCTGTGAGTGATGGGGGTTAATTTTTATGATTGACCTACAATAGTATGCCATAGGCTGAAATTTTCATGAATTTTAGTTTGGGTTCATGGCTTCATGTTCAACAAAAGTCCAATTGTACCTACTTATTTATACAGTTTTAAACGGTCTGTACCATATTTGACATATTCACTGAAGATGCAGAAAGACGAGATGAATATTATACTCAGACGTGACATTATTACCTCAATGAAAGGGGAGCTTCGTATCATGCATGTTTATTGGGAAGGGAATATGGCGGCAGATTGGCTCGCCAACAAGTTAGGGAGTAATCCGAACCTCAGAGTTAGCTTCACAGACGAAGCCTCCTCAGAACTGATCAACATCTTGGAAGAGGACATGGGGAGTTGCCTTCCCTCGTAGGGTTCTTCTTTAGCTGTCTTATTGCTTTGGTTTTGTTTTTGTTTTCTTTGTGATCTTTGTTATGTTGAGGATGCATTACAACTTTACAAGGGAATGGAGTTTTAAAAAATAGGATTCCTTTTTTTTTTATGAAAGTAATCATACCGAAGAAAGTGTTCTCAGAGCTTCAAAACTCTGCTAACACAGTTAACTTTGAAACTTGCTATCACACGCCACTACATCGAAAGCTTTACTCATCTTAGATAGTGGTGCATCACCTATATATCAGGAAAGCCCTCGACACGATAGGATTGTTTACAAGGTTGTTGCTCAACGCTAACATGTTCCCATGTTAGAACACTACATAGTTTGAAACAACTCCAAACCCACACCCATTAATACTAAACTCGGGAAGATTATTTATAAGATTGGTCATTGAGAATCTGTCCAAGTTAATCAGCAGAGATTCTGTACCCCTGCAGCACAAGCTACCTTAAAGCAAAAGGGAGAAATAACTACCACCTTTGATCAGCAAAACTCGGGATTACTGATGACATAATACCAATCTTTGCAAACAAGCTTACAATTCGAGCATGCTTTAGTTGGGAGTCTTGAGAAAACATCCCAAGTAATGGAAGTAGGGATTACGACTAAAAATAGGCTTGATTAATTTGCATTTGTATTAGGGTTAGTTTGGGGTTATATTGTAAATATCTTATAAATATATATGTATTTGAGTATAGATAAGACACCTCTTGTATATATATACAACTATTGATATCAATGAAAGCAACGGAAAAGGGAAACCGATTTCTCTAAATTCTATCATGATATCAGAATAGTAAAATTTTTCTTCTCTTGTTCTACTGATAATACTCCTACTGCAAACATATTCTTTTTCTTTTCTATTCTCTTCCGTTGGTTTGTTCACTACGCGCTTCATCCACTCTTGTGTGTTTGTCCTCTCTACGTGGCAAGTTCTTTTGGTGATTGTGTATTTTCCCACTTGTGTTCTAAGAGGCAAGATCGGTGATTGTGTGATTGATCACTACAAAGCACGTTGATTTATTTATTTTTCTACTTCTCTTCTACTGATTATTTGTGTTCGGTTAGGCAAGATCTTTCTGGTGGTTGTGTTCGGTTTCAGTGTTTGTCTCCTGCATTTTTTTGTTCGGTATTTGGTTATTTGTTCGGTGTTATTTGTCTCATCTTCTATCGTAGTTCGTCTTCGGGTCTTTTTTCTTCGGTGTTGTTCTGGTCTTCTGCCGTAGTTTGGTTGTTTATTTGTTCGGTGTTGTTCGAGTTATTTGTTGCCGATTCTTTTTTGCTGATATTGCCATCATGTCTGACCAGGCCAGGACAGGAGGACGATCCTTGTTCTCCATATTTCCTTAGGGCGGATGATTAGCCAGGCAATCTAATATCCCATGTTATTCTCACTAGCGATAAATATGTTGCATGGTCTACTAGAGCCATGACGTTGGCTCTGAAATTGTGCAGCAAATTCGTATTCATTGATGGTTCGATCACGAAGACATCAAATGGGTCGAAGCTCCTTGATTGGGACATGGTGAATTCAATGCTGGTATATTGAATGCTGCATAGCATGGAGCCTCGAATCGCTTTCTCTATTTCATATCACGATTAGGCCAAACACTTGTGGGATTATTTGGAGAAACATTTTGCGGTTGCGAATGGCCCAAGACTCCAACAGCTTAGCGCGAGCATAATCATTTGTCGTCAATCTCTTGGTATGTCTGAGTATTACAATAAATTGATGAGTCTCTTCGATGATTTGGCGTGGCTGAATCCATTACATTATTGTGAATGTGGTTTATGTACGTGTGATGCCACGACTAAATATGCTTTGGATCTTGATAAGGAGATATTTCATCAACTCTTGATCGGTGTGGATGATGATATGTTTGCTACTGTTCGTTTCAATTTGTTGTCTCAAACATCTACTCCTACTCTTGAGGTTGCATACCAAGATTTTGTGTAGGAGGAATGTTCTCGGGCTATTACAAGGGGGAAGATCGAGGATGCTGAGACCCGTGCCTTTGCTCTCCAGGCTAATCGAAGTAAGGATAGCAGTGATAAGCAAGACAAGTGGAAACTCCATTGCTCGCACTGCAAGAAAAAGGGACATACAGTTGATGCTTGCTTTCAGTTACATGGATATTCGGAGTGGTGGGATGACTGTAATAAGGGAGCTAACAGGGTCTCTGTTAGAGGAAGGAACTCGGCCGCAGGACAGGCTGCCAGCAATTCTTCTACAACTAGTCGTGGTCATGACAAGGAAGTGAGGGCTAATGCCGTCATTGAACCCATGGGTTCATCTACCAAAATTCCATCAGGTCTATGTGATTTAAACCCAAAGTAGGTGTAAATTTTGTTGATAACAAAGAAAAATCAGGTAATCGAATGATAGGTGAGGCTTCTTCTTTGACATGGGTAATCGATATGGGTGCATCACATCATGTTACGGGCAATCGAGCTTGCATAATCAATATTCGTCGCATTCGTGATTTTCCCGTAGGGTTGCCTAATGGTACAAAGGCTATTGCAACCCTAGCTAGTCGTGTTGTTTTGACCAAGGATTTGTCTCTTGAGAATGTCTTATTTGGTCCTAAGCTTAACTATAATTTAATTTCGATGTCATAATTAATTGATGATTCTAAATGTCAAGAGGGCCAACATTCAAGGACTCGAATTGGAGTAGATGAACGTCGGGATGGAATCTGCCTTTTTCGTACTTTTCCTACATTACAAGCGGTCAAGGTTCCAAATTTGACGAAGTTTGAGTTGTGGTATCAGCATTTGGGTCATCCTTCAGACAAAGTGGTCAAGTTAGTTCCTTCTATTAGTTCTATTACTACTACTAAGAAATTGAATAAGGCTTATGTAATTTTCCATCAGGCAAAGCAACATCGTAGTGCTTTTCCTGTTAGTGAGGACAAAGCTAGTCGCATTTTTGAACTGATTCATTGTGACTTATGGGGGCCTAATGGTACTCCTTGTGATGCTATATATTTCTTAATTTTGGTTGATGATTTTTCAACAGTTGTTTGGGTTTATTTGTTACATGGTAAAATTGAGGTTTATAAGGTCTTTAGCTCTTTTCTATTTGCCATGGTTGCCCGTCAATTTGATACTTTTGTTATAATTGTTTGAAGCAAAAATGGTATAGATTTTAGATGCATGATGGAGTATTTCAATCATAATGGGATCATTTTTCAAACTTTATGTGTTGGTACCCCTCAACAAAATGGTCGTATCGAACGTAAACATCAACACATACTTAATGTAAGTCGTGCATTGATGTTTCAAGCTAATTTACCAATTGCCTTTTGGGGGGAATGTGTTCTCGTAGCCTTATGTTTGATCAATCGAACTCCTTCCCTTTTGTTAGATAATAAGACATTGTATGAGTTGCTCTTTGGTAAGCCTCCAACTTTTGATGAATTGCGGGTATTTGGGTGTTTACGTTTTACCCATAATCAGAAAACATTTGGGAAATAAATTTGCTCCTCAAGGTAGGAAGTGTATGTGTGTTGGTTATTAGAATGAGAAGAAGGGTTGTAAGTTGTACGATCTTGACACAGGAGACATTTTCGTCTCACATGATGTGAAGTTTTATGAGAATGATTTTCCTTTTGGCATTTCAAGTGAAGGGGAGCTAGTTGATTCCATTCCCCATAATATTGGAGGTGATGTGGATCTTTTCAGGGACGTGTAGTTAGTCTCGATTGTTGATGACGGTGCATCTACTCCCACGACTCTCGCCCTATCCTTGTTGCAAGAGTCGTGTGACCCCCAATAGCTTAGTATGCACTAGCCCATATCCTAATCCTAGTCATCCCATACCCGCCTCTACTCCACCTACGGCAAATCTAACTCTTGGTCGAGGTTTGCGGATTAAGTTACCTTCTGTGTTGCTGCGGGATTATGAGACCAATGATGTATGGAAAATGAGTCATTCCCATAGTTCATCGGCTTCTTCTGGCTCCTCAGGTACGCCTTATCCTATAGCACATTTTATGAATTCTAATAGATTCTCTTTGCGGCATCGTGCAGTTATTATTGCAGCCATTCTAGACGGAGTTGAGCCCCAAAGTTTTAAGTAAGCTATATAGGATCCTGGTTGGCGAGAAGTGATACAAAAGGAGATTGCTACTCTAAAGGACAATGAGACATGGAGTATGGAGGAATTGCCTACCAAGAAGAAGGCACTTGGTTGCAAGTGGTATACCAAATAAAGTTCAATGTCGATGGCACTATTGAATGACTGAAGGCCCGTCTTGTTATTGTAAGCAATCATCAAGTTGAAGAGATTGATTATAATGAGACTTTCGCCCCTCTGGCTAAGATGGTCACCATTCAAATGTTTCTCGCAGTTGTAGCTGCTAAAAATTGAGAGTTGCATCAGATGAATGTTCACAGTGCATTTTTGCACGGTGATTTGGATGAGGAGGTGTATATGAAGTTGCCTCCAGGTTTTACTGGTGGCAAGTCTCGCATGGTTTGTCGATTAAAGAAGTCGTTATATGGCCTAAAACAAGCCCCAAGGTGTTGGTTTGCTAAGTTGGCGTCTTCCTTGACGACATATGGCTTTGCTCAGTCATATTCGGATTATTTTCTCTTTACTCTTTGTCAAGGGATAGTTCAACGAAATACTGAATGTTTTGGTTTACATTGATGACTTGATAATTTCTGGTAATGATGCATCCACAATTGCTGATTTTAAAAAGTACTTAGGGGAGTACTTTCATATGAAGGATTTGGGTGTGTTAGAGTATTTCTTGGGTATAGAGGTTGCTCGAAGCTCATCGGGTATTTTTCTTTGTCAGAGAAAATATGATCTAGATATTATTGTATGTAGAGGCTGGTCTTCTTAGAGCCAAACAGGCTGCATTCCCGATTGAGTAAAATCACGTTCTGTCCCTTGCTTTAGTGTATTTTGAGTAATATCTTATAAACATATATGTATTTTGAGTATAGCTCGGACAGCTCTTGTATATATAAATAGCTATTGATATCAACGAAAGCAATGGAAAAGGGAAACCGATTTCTCTAAATACTTTCAATTTGCATCAGTGTAAGAAGCTTTGGAATCCTCTCAAAATTACTCTACAGTACAGTCTGCTAAGATAAGCAAAGTGATTAAACATGTAATTGAAGTACTGTATCGACAAATGAGTGTTAAGGCTCTAGCACCAACAAAATTGACTCTTCTCTTAAGAATTCCTTCCTTGGAACACAGTGTGCTAGCGTGAATACATATAAACAATTACTTTGTAAAACTTGAGCCGATGTTAAGTTTAATCTTTTGGGCCTACTCATGCAGGATAATGAACTTATACGATATCAACTTATTCAAACCATTCTAGAAAGCCTGTGTCATCATTAAAGGAAAACAAATCTCATTTTAGCATGGACACTTTTTTTTTCTCCCCATTTGTTCTTAAGTAGAATACGGGAGAAATTTAAAACATAAATATCTTTTAATTATGTATTTACAAAATGTCGATATTTGAAAAATATAACGAATTTATTATGATCTCATATAATTATGTTTGCTTTATAAAAAAATTAGGAAGAATTTGTAGTTAAAATTTGACTCTAAAATTTATAAATTTATAAATTTTAAAAGAAAAGAACAAAAAGAAAGAGCATATATCAATTCTAGTGTCTTATTCAGTATCATTGCATCAACCATGCATGGATTTATCATATATATATATATATATATATATATATATATATATATATATATATATATATATATATATATATATATATATATATATATATATATATATATATATGTATATGTATATGTATATGTATATGTATATGTATATATATATATGTATGTATATATATATATATGTATATATATATATATATATATACATATATATATACATATATATATACATATACATATACATATATATATACATATACATATACATATACATATACATATATATACATATACATATAGATATACATATACATATAGATATACATATATATATATATATATATATATATATATATATATATATATATATATATATATATATATATATATATACGCGCGCGTAATTAACTAGTCTAATTAGTTAGCAATTTAGCATCTAAGATTATCGCCAGGAGCGACCCCAAAAGCATCGCAATACTTCTTGAAAAACTGAATACGGTCGTTAGCTTCATCTTGGTTTTGGCCATTGCATTCGAGCTGAGGATTGATAGCTTTGATGATGGCTCCAAACCCTTGGTTGACAACGGAGTAAAACATAGGTCATCCAAAACCACATTGAAGCCATGAAGGATGTGTCAACATCAGTAGCCACCTTTTCGGGGTTGTTGAGTCCATCAAATTTAAGCGCCCCTCCTGCAGCACCGTAGTTGTAGTTAAATGATAGCTGAAGAGGTCCTCTGTCGTAGTACTTCTTCCCTAGATCACAAGGGTACTGTGCTGCCTTTGTCTAATCACAGAAGTCATCACTGACATTTCCATATTTCTCTTCTATGTGGCAGAGATCTAAAAATAATGAAACAGGTTATTTTATTGTTTGAAATAATTGTAAGATCAGAGTGAAGGGATCGTTAGAGGTCACTACGACTCTCACAAAATCACAAACTCAAGACAACCAACCAAATATCCAAACCAATCAATCCAAATTATCACCAATGTCAATCAACCAATGGGTGGACAGTGCACCCGGGTGCACCATGAGCATGGTGCACCCGCTCCAGAAAAAAATGTACATCACGTACATGGAAAATGTACATTACGCACATGAAAAATGTACATAGTACACATGCGAGTTATGTACATTCCACATAATTCACATGTGTACTATGTACATTTTTTATGTATGTAATGTACATTTTTCATGTACGTGATGTACATTTTCCTTGTATGTGATGTACATTTTCCATATACGTGATGTACATTCCACATAACTCACATGTGTACAATGTATATTTTTCATATACGTAATGTACATTTTTCATGTACGTGATGTACATTTTTTTGGAGCGGGTGCACTATGAGCATGGTGCACCCGGGTGCACCTTCGAATTTACGTCAATCAACCAAAGAAAATCAGATTATGGACATCAATATTGCAGTAGCAAAAGACAATAATAAGTGAAATAAAAGTGCAAACAACACACACTAATTATACGTGAAAAACCCCTTCGATGTGAAGGATAAAAACCACGGGACCTCTTGAGGAGTCCACCCTTAATCTTCTCTTATTGATAATTGAGTGGAAAAAAGAACCCAAATCAGTCTACAAAGGTTCATACACCCACCAACAATCACCAAGAACAATAAGAGATAAACTAGAGAGCAAAAGGTGTAGAAACAACCTAAAACAGCAGATCTGTCCAGAGACTACTGCAACCAAACTAGAGCTCAAACTGACGATCCAACCGTCCAAAATGAAGCCCTACATGTCACGAACCAGATACCAAATTTTGAGGACGATCCAACGGTGCAATTTCTGGGAACGGACAGATTAGTGAAGACTGTCCTGAAATGTGCGAAAATTGGAAACCCTCTCTTCTCTCTTTAGGTTTTGTTGTGTTTTTGTGTGTTTTCAATTCTGACCTTCAATCAACTTCATGACCTTCTAAATGACTTTCAATCCATAATATAAGCCTAATTAAGACTTAAACACAAGAGATAAAAAAAACTAATAAAAATTAGCCCATTAACAAATATCACAACAAAACACATATTACCAATACTTGGGCTGGACCCATAACACAGAGTTACCATTAGCTCTCTTTTTATGAAATCACAGTACATAGTTTTTTATCATGTAGGCAGAGGCGGACCCAGGATTTTTTATCTGCTGAGTCACAATCGATAATTAAATATGTTCAAAGAGTACAAAATACAACCAAATGTTCAAAATAGTACAAAATACAACCAAATGTTCAAATAGTACAAAATACAACCAAATGTTCAAAACAATACTATAAAATACAACTAAATAGTAATACAAACATATTACAATAGTTCTCGACGAGTTTTCATATTTTGATATCGATTTATGATATCTTCCAAGCTAACATTCAAAAACAAATCATTCTCCAAGTAAGTAATCAAACAATCATTCAATATTTGATCTCCAATGCTAGTTCGTAGTTTGTCTTTCACATGTTTCATGCCAGAAAATACCCTTTCCACACTTGCCGTTGCGACGGGAAGAAGCAACACCAACTTCAAAAGTAAATATACTCTATCATGAGTTTCATACAATCCCGTTTCAACCAATTTGATTGAAAGCTCACTAAGACCCTTCAAATTCCAAAATCTTTCATCTCCTCTAACAGCAACAATGTAATTATCAAGTGTATGATCAAACCACATAAATTCTGAAATTGGAAATTCATTAGGATAGAATTTCGCAAGCTTAATCAATTTTTCCTTATCGAACTTAGAAAATCGATCCACAGGACTCAAAGAAGACATACACACAAGTAATTCTTTAGTTATTTCGGGAAATCGATTTTCAAGTTCTTGCAATTGAAGATCAATAACACCAAAAAAAACTTCAACTCGAAAATGATGCAGATTAGACACTTGAGGGCCTTTACCTCTAAACAACCTCCTCCCTGGAACAACATATTTATCTTCCATATCTGGAACTGCAATGTCATAGCCACTAATAAAAGAAGTGACCTTTTCCATATGAGAATCCCATCCTTCATCTCTCAGTTTTTGCAAATTAATCTTGGTTACATTAACCATGGCCATTGCATTCACAATGTCCTGCTCTTGCTTTTGTAAGGCCACATTCAAGTTATTTGTTATCCCAAATATACTCACCATCAAGTGTGCCACAAACACAAAATCAAAGGACATCAACAAATTTGTAAGTGTTTGAGCTCTATTAGAATCCAGTGCATCAGATACTTTTCCAATATCATCAAGAGAACCAAGGATTACGGGGTATAAATCAAGCACATTCAAGATTGTCTTGAAGTGAGATCCCCAACGAGTATCACAAGGTCTACCTAATCCACGTTCTTGATTTAAACCTGAACCCGTTTCAAGTTCACCTAGAGACAAAGCTTCCACCACTCTTTGAACTTGATTTCCACGAAGAAACTCTTTCCTCTTTGGTGAACCCCCCACAAAATTCAAGAGAGGTGCAAGTACATCAACAAATAACCAAGCACAATCTGAATTCCTTTTAGCAAGTGCAACTTGAGTCAATTGGAGTTGGTGAGCAAAGCAGTGGACAAAATAAGCTTGTTTACACTCATTCTCTATAAGAGTCCTAAGACCATTAATGGAACCTTGCATATTACTTGCCCCATCATAACCCTGACCCCGTACTTGAGAGAAAGACAAAGAATGCTCCATTAATAAGGATTCAATAGCAGTTTTGAGAGTCAAAGAAGCAGTGTTTACAACATGCACAACACCAAGCAAACGCTCACACACTTTTCCCTTTTTATTAAGATATCTCAAACAAAGAGCCAACTGTTCCTCGTCAGAAACATCAGCAGACTCATCAGCTAGGATAGAAAACAAACCACCATCAATATCTTCAAGCATTACTTTAGTTGTTTCCTTTGCACATGCATTTATGATGTCTTTTTGGACTTTTGGAGAAGTAAGTTGACAATTACTAGGAGCATTTTTCAAAACAACTGGAGAAAATTCAGGATTACCTTTGGAAATAAGGGCCAAAAGTGAAAGAAAGTTACCTCTTCTCAAGGAACTTTCTTTTTCATCATGACCACGAAAAGGCAACCCTTGGAGTAAAAGCCATTGGATTGATTCAATTGAAGCTTCAAGTCGCTTCCTATATGCATTTGTACTCTCCGCTGACTGTTTTGTCAAGGCTTGTGTAATACTTGCTTGTTGTTTCTTGAATAAATCCATAGCTAACACTGCATTATTATGCGCATTCAAATGTTTACCCACATGATTTCTTATTAAATCCGATCGATTCCATGATTTGAATCCATCACTAACAAAAGCATCACCTCCAAATGCATTTTCATCCTTGAATAGATAACAAGGGAAACAATAGGCAGCATCTTTTTCCACACTATACTCAAGCCAAGTCCAAGTATCAAACCACTTGGCACAAAAGCGACGCTTTTTGCCAAAAATAGAAGTTTGAGGAAATACAAAGTCTTTGGGCTGACAAGGCTTTCTTTGAATGTAAATTCTTCTCACTAAATCTCTATCATCTTTATGAAATTGACTCATCTTTCTCCTCTTTCCCGGATCTTGTGGAAGATTGGCAAATTCATATTCACTTAATCTTTCACCAAAGATTGGGGCAATAGGAGAACATTGGCCTTGTTCATTTTGAGGGGAATTTTGAGTTGAATAGTGAGATGGAGATGAATGTTGTTCACTTTCTTGAGCTGGAGATAAAATTTGTTCATTTTGTGTTGGATTTGGAAGAGAATTTGGAGTAGGATTCGTTTTAGCAAAGAAGCTAGCAATGTTTTGCATTTTGTTTGGAGTGCGTTTTCTCTTCATTCTGAAAGTTGAGTAAATATTCAACTAAATCAAGCAATATTTTGATACTAATATTGAAAGTTTGAAACATATCCAAATATCCAATTATTCCAAACATTGAAACATATCACTAACAAAAGCATCACCACAACTTTCCGATAATCCAAACATTGAAACATATCCAATTATTCTAATTATCCAAACATGAAACATATGAAATTATGATCACATATTCACAATTCACATATAACAAATTAACAATAAAACATATTAACAAAAATAACAATTAACAATTTAACATATTCTGATATAGTGATTAGTGATATAAGTATATAACATATTAACAATTACCATATAAACATATTTACATATTAACAATTAACATATTTACAATTACAATATTAACAATAAACATATGAAATAATTGAAATAAGTGGACATTACCTAAATACCTAATTGTGTGGATTGTGGCCTTGTGGAGTTGTGGGGGCGTGGGGCAGCCGGGCAGTGGGGGGCCGAGGGCGTGCGGGGTGCGGCGTGCCGGCGTCGGTAGCGTGGGGCTGTGGGGACTGGCCACTGGGGAGTGCCGGAACTCGGAAGTGGGGACTGGGGAGACAGCAGACAGGGAGTGCTGCCGTGCGCCCGTGCTGCCGTGCTGGTCTGCTGGAGTGGGGAGTCTGGCTGCCGTGGCTGGGGAGTGGGGAGTGGGGAGTGGGGACTGTCGGGAGTGGGGAGCCGGGAGTGGGGAGTGGGGAGCCGGGAGGGAGTGGGCGGCTGAAGGAACTAGGGTTAGCCGGTTAGGAGAAGCTGAAGGAAGGAAGGAGGGGAGGGAGTGAACTTTCAGATTTTTGAATTTTTTTTATTTTTTATTTATTTTTTTTTTAAAATGCTTCACATTTTTTTTGGGCCCTGGTGAGTCATGTGACTCACCAGGCACTGACCCAGTTCCGCCTCTGCATGTAGGGCCATCCCAAGGGGTAAAACCAAATTATCCGGCCGGATGTAAAGCAATAGCGTGCCAATACGAACAGCATTGTGAATCGGTTACTTTTAAATTAATTTAGGGCAAAGTATTGCCTTTGAATCAAACTAAAGAAAATAGTGTATTGGTTCAGTTAAATCCATTCTATGTAATATAAAAAGAAAAACAAAAGGAATGTTTCATGAGACGCATCAGCTTGGCCTAAAATCTCGTCAAAGAATGCCTGAGTCACAATATCAGGCACTGAAGTGGCTGCACCGCGAGTTCCTGGAGTACTTGGAGTTCCCTGACAAGGGCCAGATTGGCACTTACCAGGACCACAATAGTCATCCCCTTTTCCACAGTACCCATACTGGCTGCAGCATTCATCTGGGGCACACCCACAGTTTTGGGCATACAATGAAGTTGGGTACGACGAAATTATAGCGAGGATTAGAGCCAAATATATGGTGTTTTTCGGAAGGAATGCCATTCTGTTTTGGGTAGTTTGGTGTTGATGAGAAGATTATGTGATTGTAAAAAGGTACTTATAGATGGAAGTATGTGGAGAAAGTCTTATTAGTAACATGACATGACGCTGCTTGATTGAACACGGCAGTGTTCACAAATTCTCTAACGTACAAATTAAGTTGCAGTCTCCACCGTCATTGACTCGTTAACTCAGGATAGTCTATGTTTTCTCAAAAATATGTATTACAGGATAATAGTCTATTTTTTCAGAAAGCTATATTAAGGACAGACTGATGACAACACCAAGTTTCATCTTCAAGTGTAACGTAAAGGTCATTGAGAGTGAGTGATTTATTGGAAAATATTCATGTGATTAAGAGAGGAGCTTTTTACTGTTGGAGTAATATCTTATAATATTAATGTAACTCGTATCAGTTTAAAAACTTCTAATCATAAAGATTGAGAATGCATGGAGTTTCACCACCAGTCTTGACGGGGTTAATTAAGTATTCCCCTGATTTTCCCCATTTTATTTAGGGTTTCCTATTTGATTTCATTGTGTGAGCATCATATTCCCAGCGTGGGAAGTTGTGGATGCCAGCCCAAATCATTTATAGGAATGCTAACCAAATTAATCAGTTTCCTCTCTTTCTCTCCTGCCAACTCAGTACAACCTTACCTAGGGTTTCGTTGGTCAGCCATATTTGCGACACTTGTGGGAATTGGCAGCACTAGTGGGGACTGGCTATGGAGGTCGAAGGTCAGATTAAGATATGGGAGATAGGAGAAGGTGATACAACTATGCAAGGGCTAACAGGGTCATTCAGTCATTGCACACAACTCTGCTTTTCTTTTCCTATGAATTTACCTTTTTTATTGTCATTTTGATCATAATTTCATTCGTTGTCTATTGGGGCAAACATAGACCAAGTCTATCAGTCTGTGTATGGTTTTCCTTTTCCTAACTTTAACTAACATCCAAGTTCAAGACAACTTCAGTCTACCAGTTTTTTCTCCTTTGGAAGAAACCATCACGAAAATGACCCAACTCTATTGGCAAACTTGACAGTACATCCCTTGATACTTAGTACAAGGTATAAACAAGACCTAAATGCTTTCGAAATCTGTCAATTAAAATGTTCATAAAGAACACAGAAAGCCTGCAAATAATGAATTTACACCCAAAAACTCTGTAATATTGAACAGATCCATTTGGTTAACTCTTAAAATGAAATTGCCAAAATAAAGGGTCAATCAGTAAAGTATAATTATATAATCAAAACCTAAGTTGCAAGGATGTGACATACTCGAGAAGAATTTAAAATTTAACCCCAAATGTCATCAAAAACAAACTTGACTTGTTTTTGCTTTTCCAGGGCAAGGTAGACATAATTGGAAGGGGTGGGGCGAATTTCTAAAATAGTTGACATTCTCTTCATAAAATTTTCAAGTTGTATAAACGGAGAAGCAAAACTTAGTCAAATCCAAAAGAAAAAATCTCACTTAGAAGAGGCCACCTTCTTTGATCCTCCTGCTTTCTTATCTAAATCAGCAGCCTTACGTTTATCCTTTCTTTCCCGTTTCTTTAGAGAAGTCATGTGAGCTTTGAGAATGGTCGCATATGAAGCTTGAAAACGCAAGTGTTCCCTGGGACCAACCTGGTAAAAATCAAAGTTAAAATTCCTTCCTTGCATTTCAAAAAATAATGCAAAAGGGTAACAAGTCTGAAATCTCTGCTAACAAGAAGTCCCCATTCAAACTTAAATGTACACAACTACACATGCAGAACTCAAGCACCAAAACATTTTTGAGACAATTCATGCTCTGCTAATAACAAAATGATACAGAGTAATACATTATTTTTAGTATACAGTGTAATAACATAGTAAAAACAACAAAGTATACAGAGTACTACATATAGTTAAAACAACAAAAGGCAAAACATCTAAAGCTTCATATCTCCGATTTGACGATAGCCATTTCATTGTAAACGTATGCTTAAACTAAGAAGTTACCATATTTCAACAAATATAAAAAAGATCAAGGAATTCAAGATTCTTTTGGTCACCCAGGAAAGATTAATCTGATAAATAACCCCTTCTCAACACATACCTTTCCCCTCTCATCATTTCAATATTTATTTTTTAATTCTTGTTTCAGGATTTTTTTTTCCTCAATTGGGAATGACCAGAAGGGGCAGGGTCCTGTTTAAGAGAAAACAATGGAAAATATTTGCCTTTAACTTCACAAGGGACAACATAGTTATTACTAAGTCTTGCTGATGCAAAAGCAAAATCAAAATCAAAGACAACACTAAAATTCATAGTCAAAGTTTTCAAAACACAAAGATTAGCACATCACAGATTCGATACCATTCTGGCATTCTGTAACCAAAAAGTTACAGAGCGATGGCAGCCAGGATGTCCTTTTATCCAGATCAGATACCATCCTGTAACAAAACAAATTCAGAACGATAGCACACCACTAAGATGACATTTTGTCCAACATTCGAAATGGATATAATCCATGTCAATTTGAAAAAGAATCTCAACATTTGGCATTCTCTTGTAACCATCTTCTTCTAGACTTAGTCCTACTTACCATGCATGGTCAGAGGTTAATGCATAAACTTCAAAGGATGCACATCATGAAAACATAATATGGAGGTTACTTGTAAACACAAAAGGTAAAATAAGTCCCACAACATGACTGATGTTCACACTGTTATAACACAATTCCTTCCATACTACATCATCCGTGGTCACCAAAAAAAACTTCAAGGGAGTATAGAAAAGTTGCAACATGACTATCATAAGGAGATAAGGAGACCATGGGTCGTGAAGCAGTAGTATACTATTATAACACAAATAACAGTTTCCATGAAATCTTTGCTCCTAGTACTAAAACTAATGTACACTACAGACCTTGTCCAAAATCAAATATCTGACAGGCGTATGTTTGAAGCACAGTTTCTCCATAAATTCCTTGCTCCTAATACTACAGTTCAGGAATTAATAGCACAGAACCAAGTTCACTTGATTGATGTACATCATCATCGATAAAAAAAACCAATCAAAAAAGACAAAAAGCAACTGAACCACAAGTTTTCCATGCAATCAGGTTCAACTATGAGAATTATATCACACTGAGCTCTGTATTCACTAAGGTATACACCATGTTTTAACTTTCATAAAGGGGCTCGTAAAAATCACACACAAACCTCAACCTCTTTGATGTTGATCATTGCGTTAGTGAAGGTTTATGAAACCAAAAGGAACTAAATCCTGTAACCACATTGCAGACAAAAACACGTCATAATGGAAATATCATGGAATATAGAAAATCTTGGTTATGTAACTATCCATGAGATTCTAAAAACTACCTAAAATCTGAGAGAAATAAATCTCAGACCTTATCCAAGAAAGCTACAAAACTAATCTTCAACAGAGATTTCTAATCATCAAAGTAAGATGAATAGTTCTCAGTTTCTCACAATAGACCAATGACCTCTCCGGGTTAAACCGCTTCTATAAAAAGAATATGAGCAACTTTTGAAACATAATTCTAACTCGAATGTGTTTACAGTGGAACTATGGAAGGGTCAAGATATCCAGAGAAAAGTTGAGCCACTTAAAAATTCTCCTCACCTCATATAGTAATCTTCCTTATCTCCATATTGTCCACAATTATACTATCAGAAGAGAATATCAAAGGCATAGTATGATCTATAATCCAAAATGATTATTGAAGAACCATTCCATATCCAACCATGTCCAAGGATCAAGCAACACAACTTATTATTACACTATACTAAACCTGTTCAAATGGGAGGGGCCCATTAAGGGCCTTTGACTGGTTGTTTGTAAAAGGGTCTAATCAATTATGGGCTTAATTAGATCAGTCTTTCAAAGGGTCATGTTTTATTGGGTCTTTAACTGGTTAAATCGGGTCAATAATGGGCCATTAGTTTCCAATGCTTTTAAACACTATAAGGTAATGAATTGTTTCCACTTACTTGCTGATGGTCCACTCAAAAATTGGAGGTGATACTGGCAAACTATCATCCTCCATAGATAAAAACTACACTCTCTTTGGAGGGTCCGGCTCAACTCGACCTGTTTAGTATCTTCTTTTGCCTGACCAAACTCAGCCCATTTTGAAACTTCTTTGACTCGGCCCGTTTTAAATGTAACTCATCCCGGCTCAAATCCGACCCAATGCGAAGGTATACATTATACTACCACAATAAGAATAGCTAGAATAGCACCTCATATAATTTATTAAAAAAAAAAATTAATCGCCATAAGTTAGTGCGTCCCAATTAGAAATTTCACATCATCTCTAATGCTATAATACCGTGGCAAAAAAACATTAAAAAAATTCTTAAACCATGTTAATGCTTAAAAACTACCAAGTATAAACAAAACAACAATACCTCCAAGCAAAAACTTAAGCCTCAAATTCTACCAAGTACTCATACACCTTAAAACTTCATAACTTCTCGTAATGACTATAAGCATGATTTCGTACCAAACACTGAAAATATAACAATTTTTGCTATTTCCTTTAATAAGATGGTAGATGTGGGGAACACTGTGAGGGAGAGAATTAGGAATGTTCATATTCTACAAATGTTGGGATTGTAGATATTAAGGATAAGATAAGAGAGAATCAGCTTTTGGACAAATGAAAGGAGGTGGAGTGTTAGGGAGATGAAAATCTCAAACGTAGAACAGAAAGAGGGAGTAAAAAATGACATGGAAATAACGAGTTTACTAGATGATTAGGCACTAGATAGGAGTCACTGGAGATAGAGATCGTTATGGATGATCATATGAGATAAAGTGTCAATTTATGCAACCAACCCTACCCGTATTCTCGTGGTGTTGAAACTGTAATACTTTAATACCTATCCAAAACAAATAACATTTAAATAATAAGCATTAAGCTAGAACTAAATATATGTAGGTGTACATAAAGCATATCAAAGCTAATTGACTAAGCTTTTGGTCAATGTAAATCCTAATTTAAAGGTAAAACATATTTACTAGATATACTAATGTACATAGATCTATTGGAGTACAATTGTCATGGAAGAATCCCAATCGGTAATTCTTAAGCCTATGATTGGTGCAACATAATGTCATTAATTTCAAAGTCTCTAGGGGCCACTTAGCTTTTCATTTATGATGTAACGGAAGCAAGAGCAAGAACACAATGATGAAGTGTATACTTAGTCAATCTAGCCTCACAGCAGAAAACAAGAGGAACACTTGAAAGCTTTTGGCAACTACAACTTTACCATCTAATTTTCTAGCAAAATGAAATTTTTAAAACAATAAAATCATGTCTAGGCAAAGGCCAAACCATTAGGTCAAGGAACTTGGCAGCAAGGGAACCATCAGCTCTGAAAATTAAGTCAACATATATACCAATCTATGAGGGATATTAAGGCAAGATAAAAGTCAGACCTCTTCAAACCTTTCCCCTATCCAAGCTTTTTCCCTCTCCTCAATTAAAAATAGTGTCCAACACAATACAATTCTTTGGCCCCTTATCCAACATAACAAAGATTTCTTCACCGATAATCACATTCTACTATGCAAACCATAAATGGGGGAGAATAAAAACCTAATTACCTTAGCATGGAGTGGGGCATCATAGAGTTCAATGGAAAGGCATCACTGGTAAAATACACTTGGGGTATTGGTGTATTGCCCTTTGCCAATAGGTTGTCAATACCTTGATGTACATTTTAAGTATAAACAAACTTCCTAGTACAGAAAGGACAACATTGTCAAAGTTCGAACTCCAAAACATTCAAATAGTCCATATACACCAGCTTGTCATGAGCCAAACTCCATATGCAAAGGGTAATATTAATTGTCTTGCAATAAACTCATTAAGGAAAGACTATATCCTCTTCATCAAGGACCCTTCATGAATGATCTATGATTTTTCTCTCTGAAAAGGAAACATAATGAAAAAAAAAAAAGACTAAGTCAGCCACTTGGATCATGGCTTTCCTATCCTATATTCAAGAATATCAATGTTTCAAACAAAATGGAATTTCTTAGTCAATTGATAGATAACTCTAAAAATGCTGAAATTTTGTATTCCAAGCCACCCATTTCATTTCAAGACAATATCCATGAATAAACCAACAATCGGAAGCAGATAACTAGATTATCATTTTTCTGGTTCACAGAGATGGAAACTAAGGAACGGATAATGCATTATACTAGTTGAAGTATTCGACAAACTAAAAGCTACTTTGAAAGTTTTTTGTGATTATAAGCAGGTAGGGCACCGAACCTAGAGGTTAAAAGCAAAAAGTAAGGAATCACTAGAAATTTAACGAAACTACTAGGTGTAAAGAACCGAAAGCTATCAATTTACAGAAGGATCTGTCATCAACCAAAGGCACATTACAAACACAGAAGCAACAATAATCACGCCAAATGTAATCCCCTCCGACTCCAATCCAAATATGAACAAGAAAGACACTTCATCTGGAAGGCTAGAGCAACTGCTTCTTTCCTAAGAGATCGATGACATTAAATAAATGAATTTGCCAAGGTAGAGCCAAATCCATTAAATTACTTTCATTACAGGAGATTATGAGAAAGATGAAGGAAGAAGAAAAGAAACAATGAAACTACGTATTAGATTATAATTGCAGAGAAACAAACCAAAAAATGATCAGGATGCATATGCCTCATCAAAATCATCACACTATGTATCCAGTACTAGAAATGAAAAATCAAATGAATACCAAAGATACCCAGATAGAAGATCTAGAAATGTTAGTCCCAAGTTCAGTCATGAATAAGATACACCAAAAATTATTGTCACTTCAACTAAAAAGGAATCAACCTACAAAAAGTAACCCCAAATCCTGATAAGAAATCGCAAAGTTTAAAACCAGAATTGAACCCATGTAGTTTCACACACGCTACACAGCTTAGCCAAGTCTAAACCTCATTCGCATGAACGAGCTCGATAAACCTAGCCCCACGATTTGACAATGCCACCCAAATAGTACCACCAAAACTCATTAATCAATAAACTTCATCAAATAGTACATTCAAAATCCTCAAATTTCAAACGAGACACACAAATTCAAGCATCATAAAGCATTCAAGTCAATGCAAACAAACAACAGACACTTGAGTAGCCGTACCGTGGTAGAGATTGTTTTCTTGCCATCGGTAGCGCGAATTAGGCACCGGTAATCAATAGCTTCCCCAGCAGTATTCATCTTATTCCTTTGCACCTTCGACTTCATCGACGCTGCAATCACACAATGGCAGCTCAAAAATCAAATAAACATCATAACAATTTTAACAATTTCCAAAAAAGGAAAGAAAAGCAGGAACATACATCGCTTGAGTGTGACCCAAACGGAACCCTTCTCCGTACTCCGTTCAAACATCGCCGTCAATTCATTCAGAAACGCGTCGGAATTCAATGGCATCTGTAAATTCACGATTATCAACGGTTAATTCCATAATCAAACCCTAAGTTCAGAAATTTTGGGGGTAATTCGATGATTTCTAGATGAAGATGATGTGAGTGTGGATTTGAGAGGAAAGGAATACCTTGACGGAGGATGAGGAAGCAGACGGAGGATTTGCGGCGGAGGAAGCGCGATTGCGAGGTTGTGCCGGCGGCATCGCGGCGGCGCTGCGGCGAGGGATTGCTTGACTAGTTGACTGTGAGGGCGACCGAGGAGAGGGAGAAACACACGGAGAATGAAAATGAAGATCGATTGGCTTGGGTCGGAGTATTTATATGGTAGTTTTTGCACGTGATTTCCACGTGGTATTGTATTTCCAACTTTTCACATGTACAATTTTTGGAATTACAAATTTACAAGTAAACAGTATGTCTTCAAAAAAAAAGTAAACAGTATAATCAAAAGAGCAACCTTTTACAGTTTTACTGGCATTGTTGAAGCCATTTCTTATTTGAATACTAACCCTCACTATGTGAATACCTCCTCCTCAATTTTAGGAAGTCTCTAGATTAGTCTTGTAAACCATTAATCTACCATGCTATCAAACGAAATTTAAACGGATCTCTTACATCATTTTCAGCGGCCGAGAGAATTAATTTTCGTGACCCAATGGATTTCTCAAAGGCACTAACGCTTCTAATCTCCTCTCTTCTTATTAACCTCACATGTCTTTGTAATAACATCCTCATTGCACTTCAAGAAGACTTTTCTATATATTGAGATATATGGTGATAATCTTAGTGTCATCAATTCTGTTCTTGACATTTATTCTCATTGGATTTCGTTCCACATTCTACTCTTTTGTTTTCAGGCATTAATGTTCGATCAAATTTATTATGAGGGTAATTGGGCAATCGTATTACTGGATGGATTGCTAATGTTTCCTTATTCAATTCAACTTTTTATTAAAAATATATAATAAACAACTTCATCTCCTAAAATCTCACTATATTTCTTCGCCCATGCACAAATTTTAAAACAACATAATTTTCATCAATTCATCTTGAATTCGATTCCTTGAAGGAGATGGAAGAGGATAAGGGAATCTCTATCTCTATAGAACTTCTAGTAAAATTTGATCTTATAACTTTAAAAAATTTTGTCTTACTAGGCCCTCTGGTATTTGGTGTAACATATCTAATAGTTGTAATTGCAAAATTGTAGATAAGTGTACTGATTTGTCTATTTCAGATAGCAGTTAACTAACTTACCGTTAAAAAAAATATTTCAGAACAGGTTACCGACGTATACCGTTCATATCTCAGTCATATACCACTCAACAAGTTCACTTCACAATTCACAGTACACTAACTCTTATCAGTCTCCTTGCAAAAAAAAAAAAAACTTATGAGTCTTATTCACACATCCCTGACAAAATCAGATGGCAAGTATGATAACATCCATCTGTTCAACACCAACTTCCCCTCCCCTTCGCAACTCCATTGTAAGAACCATTCTTTATTTTTAATTCATTATTATGCAATTAGCTTAAGTGGGTGTGCTTAATTACACTATAAATTACTCAATCTTTGATAAATGTAAGAATATATGCATAAAGGGTTGTTGTAATTTTTGCTATTTTCGTTTCAAAATTTCGTAATTAGGAAACCTGATTTGCAATCTGTGATTTGAATTGTGATTTTGGAACTGATAAGTATGATTATTATATTGATTACTTGGTTGGTTAATAATATACCCAAGAACTGATAATCAATTTTTTTTTTTATTTTTTATGTATCAAAGCGTAGAACTTAGCAGATGGTAACATTAAACTTCAGTCATATGGAAAATACAAGGTTTCTGTGTCTGCATAACTAATAATCTAGTCAATGACATTCATTTCGTGAAACTCTTGTTTTACAGCTCAATGTTGCCACATTAAGGGTGATGTTTATTATGCTAGAATTGCGTCGTTTTGCTAATTTGAAGTATCTGAAAATGTATTTGTGTGGTTTCACTTATAGAGTGCCATATGGTCACCAACTAAGAGGAAGAGATCACAGAAAAATATTGAAGCCAATCTCTGGTGTTGGCTCAGGTAATGTTTTATTTGAATCATGATACCACATCCTTTTGTCTAATCCAATGATAAATTTTTACTGGCATTGAAGAGATTTTGGCGTGTATAGGCTTGAAGGCATCAATGACAGAATCAAAAGGGAGTATACTGATATATGATAAGATATATCAGGAGTGTTCATGTTACTGTCCATGTTATACACCCAGGTCCTTGCGAATAAGAGGGACATTTTGTAGAGATAGATTGCCATTAGGGATCGAGCAAATTTTTGCAATAATTTTGTAAAGATTCTATAAAGAAGGTTCCATCATAAACTAAAGAAGTAATTCATTGTGCTTTTCTTCTGTTCATTCCTTGATGCTTGCTCTCTTAGTTACTGATCAATGGATCTTGTTGTTGAAGCTCTAAAAGCAGCCTATAGAAGATTACATGTGAGTATCTTAAAAGGTTGAGAGACTACTCTCCTTATCGCCATATGGTTTTAAGGTGAAACTCTCTTAATGTTGTGAAGTGGATTCTCTTATAAACAGATGTAGTCCAAATCCGTATTTAACACATACAGGTCCCCCACGAACTTGTTTTTAGATATAAATGGCAAAAACCGTGTTATGAATTTTGATATTTGAAAATTAGTCATGTCAGATGCGGCAGCTTATGTGGATGAGGCAAGTATCTGATACTAAGCTGTTGCAACTCATTAGGTTTGGTAGCTTTCACTTACATTTGCACTTTGTATTTCTCACAGGAGAAACGTACTGTGAAGGATAAGATCAACACAACTCAGACTGAAGATGAACTTGAACGATCTTTTTTGCTCGGAAATGCATATAGCTTCAACTTTGAACTAGAGCTTGTAAATGAAGAAACTGAGACTTCTAGCACTGAAGCTGAAGTGTAGCAGCTCTTTTTACTCTGTAGCTGAATATTTTACCATTTTGTCAGTTGGGCATGCTTTAGCAGAAACTGTGCCCAAAGGTTGTACATTGATCCAGATTTTGGCAGTTAAAATTTAACCTTAGCTTATTCTTTGGGCATTCGAAATGGGTATAACAGTATTCCATGAAGCAAGTCTATGAGAACTTGGAGTCTAGAAACATGCTTGGAAGCAAGAAGTTAATCGTTATGTAGGTTTTCCTTAATGTAACAATTTGTATATGTAAACTGTGCACACATTTTCTGAAAGTTTTCTGAAATCTGGAAAATTAAAATTGATTTAATCAATATAACGATCTTTGTACATTTCACTGATGGTGCACTGAATGACTAGACGTGTATATGCAAGGAAATTTCCACATTGAATTTGCCAAAGAGAACTCTGTAAACTACTAATCTTGAAAGAACGTATCTAGGAGTGTCGAAACAGGTTAACGAAATGAATTTCTTTCAGTTTTAATCTAAGTCATTAATAATTGGGTCTAGTTGAAACGAGTTGTCTTCTGTCTTTTGAGTTGGTTCGGGTCAGGTTCAATCTACTATTTGCTTATTTGGGTACGGATAGGAATATAGGATCATATTTTAATTCTACTAATGATCATTGTAAGTTTAAGACAATTTATTTCAAGTGTTGATGGACTTTAAATTGAGTCGAGTTGGATCTTTTTAGGTCAATTTAATTTGAATTTGGACAGTTTAAACAATTTATTTTGGATTAAACAGATTTCAAGCTATTTATTATGACAAATCATCTTAATTTTGGTGAAATTTTGTGTTATGTTTTGAATTCAAATTATGATGTAAATCATGTTTTATTCAAAATCAAGCTATTATTAATTCATTATTCTATTTTGACTTTTATTTTATTATGTTAATACCAAGTCTTGACTAGTTTTTCTCTAGTTATTATACTACTGTCAATTATTTGACAATGGCAATGTATCATCACTATTGTCGCATTGACAAGTAATTGCAAGACAAAAAATGTTAAGATGACTAATGATTAGTATTATAGTAAACAAATATATATTATTCACAACTACATGTATTATAATATCAACTATCTATCTATTGCATTATATTTTACTCATTGACTTCATTGTATGACATGGTAATGATATCTTTGAATTGATAAAATCATTACAACCTTTTTGCTATTCATATAATATTTTATAATTCAAAACTTAAAACATTTACAATTTTTTTTTAAGAATACACTTGAAGTTAAAAAAAAAATCAGATTCATAATAATCATAAATAATATGGACAAAATCAACTTTCGAGTTGCTTACAATTTGGTCTTAAACATGTCAATTAAAATGGAGTTAAAATCGCTACCAATTGATCCTTATCAGTTGGTGTTTACGAGTCAAATAATTTCAGGTCAAGCTGTTTACGGTCAAATCAATTTTGGATTAAGTCGTCTTTGGGTTGAGAGTAGGTAGGGTCCCAATCTAGAACTTCCGGATTAGAAGGGTTTTTAACTTTGCTTCAAAGTTGGGATTGGTAGGATTACAGGTTTTTGGGATTGTAATTTAGGTTGGGTTCACCCGTTATGGTGGATATCATCTAAGTTAGCACTTTGGAGTTTGGAGATGTATTTGTAACTTTGAACTTTGCAACAGCTTAAAAGAAACCACAGTTGTCCATTTGGTACTTTGTTACTGTTTCTCCAGCTTCTTCCACAAGTAGAGTGCCCTTCTGATGATAGGATCGGCTGAAAAACCTTCAGCATAAGCACTGATTGCATTCAGTAGAACTGTAAACTTCTCTCCATCATCCTGCATATTATGCAATAAAAGTTAGGGCATTCAACATGGACAATCAACTTGTTACCCTAATCCCTACCCATTAGACAATTGGAATTATTTCATGACGACGACAATACTGTGTAAAGAGCAAGGCATCCACAAATGACCAGACTGCTAGCTACTTTTTAGCACACTTTACTCTCTCCATTTGTCTATATCTTCACTTGCAGCCTCCAAAACGAACCTTTGACCAAGAAATTTTTTTAAATTTTTTTTACCATTAATTCATTTAATTATATATAGATTATAACTAAAAAAACAACTAATTAATCAGAAATATACACTAAAAAAATTCTAACAATTACATGATAACGTTATTTACAATAGAAAATACAGCGGTCAAAATCCAGAAATAAAAAGAGAAACCCTTGACATGCAGACAAACTCTAGAAAATTTGCCTACATGTAAAATTTGATTCTTCCAAGATGCATTTCTGCATATCTAACATTACCAAATGTTCTCTGAGGACAATCCAACCACCAGTACTCAACTGAGTACTACTCCAAAAACAGCCATATTGAGCAATAAATAAACCTTACTCGAATATAGAATACATACCTCTGGCTTTTGAAATATCAGATCAGATGTAGCAAATGGAACAAGGTAATGAGGAAGATCAGAACGCAATATTGCCTGCAAGACAATCATTTATCAAGAGAAGAAAGCAACCTTACACATATAATTCGTATCATAATAAATGTTTCAAGCTTTTTCCTTCTTTTCAGAAAATCAGAAGTATCATAACAGAATTTGGCAGTCATGCTAACTGCTAAGACACTGGCATAAAAAACTATAAATTAATATTATGCCCTAAAAACAGTGGTTTAACATATTAAGTCGACAGAAGACTCAAAACAGAAACCATGCACTTGTATTGTTTTAATGCAGAACAGAATATCCCCGCAAATGCCACAAGAGAAGCACCTATCTTGGATGGAGGAGGTCAGAATCGCACGTCCATACTGCCGTGAATCCGTGAAAATAGAGGGTTTGTTTCAGAATTGAACCTTGATCTGATAGATATCTGTCTACTGCTTGTCTACTTCACAAAGAGTAATAGTCGTAGGCAGTTCAAAGAACTAATTCCTAAATTGGTCAATTATAATGGGGGATTCACCCATGCAACATGTTCCTCATAAACGCAGCAATGTAAAATTCTGATAAACCCCAAATATCTCAGTACAATCTTAGCAAACAGTTCAAGAATCAAATGCCTTAGTACCAGAATTAAATTGAAACAAGAGAAACAAAAGAGTGTCATGATTCAGTTATCATCACTCCCCCAGCCACCTCCTGTGACATTCTAAGGTCCTCTGCAGGTATCGTACTAGACTCCTACTTTTATTTTTATTTTGGACTATATCCATGAGAGTAAGGACTAAAGTAAGGAGTAAAATACACAGAAAGGACCAAAGAATTGGTTCTTAACCCTCTCCCCCACCAAAAAAAAGAGATAGAAAGAAAGAGGCATCCAAAAGAGAAAAAAAAAAAAAAAACTATCCAAATTATAGGGGAAGTGCTTGCTTAAGTTCTCTCTATAAAATGTTAATTTCCATAAGTTCTCTAACTAAATTAGAAAGGAGAAATTTATGATTAGCGAAAAGTATTGCCACAAACAGTGCCTTTTAATACAAAGAAAGCTTGGATGGAATTACCAATTCTTTACTCAAGCGAGCTTGATCAGTACTTGACATCAGTGCCTGCAGTCAAAACAGGAATAAAATTAATATCTGAATATGCTTGTAACAAACTAAGAAAAACGTAATCAGTATCGAGGGAAATAAGCCCTTCATGATACCACCTTCAACATCAGAAAAACAGATATCGTTTCAACCAGGACAGTAACTTCAAGCAATAGGCTCACTAATTCGCTAATCTATAAAGAACAAGCCAGTGCACAGTTACATTTTTAGATCTGTTGACTTAAGAGTTCTACGTGTAGCAGCTTTTACAAGAAAGTTCACTGAAGGGACTAATAAAGTCCTAACAGAGTTTCAGCAAACATCATGCGCATCTAAATTATTTGGCAAGTACCAATTGAACATACCATATCTCTGATCTTAGTTTCTGCTAAATATTTTCACGAGTGAAACCAAAAGGGAATTTCAGATATTAAGCTGAATATGATATTACTCGACTCCCAAAACTCTAGCAAAACTCTCAAAACAATAAAGAAAAGCCAGCTTTGGACACTGGCAATTAGGCAAACATTTTAAATGATTATAAAATAATTGTCTGATTTCCTCTAATTTTTTTCAAGTTCCAACCCTCAAACTTTGGGATGCACTTGACACCATGAAGGTTCTCCTAGTGTCCCAGCTCCTAGGGAAACAAAGCATGAACCAGCCTATTATGTATAATAAATAAACCTTAGAGATACAGATAGAGATACAGAGTCTGGGAACAGCACTGACAACCGTATGCATTAGAGTCTATTAGAGTTCATCCATATTACTCAAAATCTTGTCATATGACGTAAAGATGAAGGATATGCATAAATGTCAGTGTTTCACACCATTGCTGCCTCATATCCTAGAAATATCAAAACTTTCACTTTCTATTTAACTAATTCTAAATTTCTAATAGTGAATAAAACTCTAAACAATGGTTAACAAGACAATGGTGGAAGTTCTGATTTTATGTTTCAAACCAGCTATCACATGATAATTTGCGTCTTTGACAGTAAGAGAAAATACAAAGTCTACATGTGGACAAATAAATGCTGCCACAAACAGACTAATTACCTTCTGCAAAAATCATGATTTAACCTAGCCTATCAATACACATATACCAGAGTAACTTTCCTGTTGCGTTGCCAAAAAGAACCCGTACCTCTTTTATATGGCCTTGTCGCACTTTATCAACATTAGACAATAATTCTTCCAGAGAACCAAATTCGGTTATCAACTGAACAGCATTGACTTCCCCTATCCCTGTTACCCCTGTACGAAAAGATACTCAAAAATTGAGAACCTCATTATAAACCAACCACCAAAACAAAGAAAAACTTATATCTTTCATGACGATTTGGGAGGCACAAGAACATTCTAACCTGGGATGTTATCACTTTTGTCACCAACAAGGGCAACAACATCAACAAACTGAGAAGGACTTAGAGTCCCATATCTTTTCGCAAAATCCTCCAGGCCAAATGAAACCATCCTACACAAACCAGAAAAAACCAAAATATGTGAACAATAGCAAAAAACTCGAAGGCCAACGAAAAGACAGTTGAACATGTATAATTGTGAAGCAGGGACAGCCATGACTGAAACATATATTGAAGGTACTCACAGTAAAAAACTTGAGAAATTCTTTAAAACATGAGAAACTGATAGCCATTAGAATATATGTTCAATCAAAAACCAAATGCATAGATGATACAAAAGAAACAAAGTATTTTCAAAGTCAAAACAAAAGTAACACTAACTCATCTCCACGTGGAGCAATTCGCAGAAGACGCAGGGAAGATGACAGAAGCTGGAAGAAATCTTTATCTGGTGAGACAACACGGACCTGTCATAAAATTACTAAGTACTACAAATGAGAAATGAAGCAAATTTCAATCTGGTGAATTTAAATTATGCTGAGAAATGAAGCAAAGATATCTTTCTTCTTATTTTACAAAAACAATAAATGAGAGATATATAAGTTCCCAGCTGAGAATCGTCGTGTAAGTTAGCCATGCAAGTTCGTGTGGCTTTTGTAAACATGGGTAGAATATGCTAATCAGCTGAGAAGTGAATAACTTTTTAAGATTCTAGTATAATTGAAGCCCTGTATTGCATTCAACTAGTTCATTGTTTACTGCAGTTCAACTTTACACTGGGGGCATCATTAATACTGCTGGCTAGCTGTAGTCCTCCTTGGGATGCAATCCTTTGACTTTCTATTGATATATAGCTCATAACCAATCTAGAAGAACAAATTCAATGTTTTTAAAGTTTTTTGTTGATGGGAGCTTTATAACTTAATAGAAACAGACGAAGTAAATGGTATGATATGTCTGATTCAAAAAAAATATAAATCAGACTTCACATCTATTTTTCAGGAGCTAAATAAGCCAAAGCATATCTAAAATATGACCTTGTAACCAGCTTCAACACTCCTTAAAGCAAGAGTTCCTATAACATCATCAGCTTCAACACCTGGCACCTGAGCTCAAAGAGGCAATAGGAAGACATTGTGAAGAGAATACTCAACAATGATATACAGCTGCAGCACTAACTCAGTTACCTCAATAACTTTAATTGACATAGCCTTGATGGATGCTTTTAGATACTGAAGTCCTTGAACCACTGTATCAGGTGTAGGACCACGGTTGCTCTTATACTGTGGATACATTGTGTGGCGAAAATTTGTCCCTTCATCAAAAGAATTCTAATATTATCAGTCCACACAGTAACTAAGCATGGCAGATAGAACCCTATTAATCAAAACTTCAATTGATTTTTAGCATCCTGTGTAGAAAACAAAAACATAATCACTCCACAGGAAACAATTATTAATCAGGTTAAGACAAATAATTTTTTCCTCATGGGTCCATATATCAACACATCACAACTATTAAAACAACTTGCAATTGCTCATATGAAACAAATATGCAGTTAAAAATTAACACTTCCCATATATCAAAGCCATCCATTAAAGAATATATCCCTTAATTGGAAGAGCACCCAATTCTTAAGAATCCCCTTGATCAATTTCTCCTAAACAACCTAAATTTAAAGTACAAGAATACCTCCTCTTTCCACCATAATTTATAATCACGCAGAGAACTATCAAAATATTCTCAAATTAAAACACAGAGTAGATCCTTAGTTAACTCAAATAGATTGCAAAACAAAGGGACAGGTAGTCACAGAATCCGGGAGCTCCTCCAATCAGTCATATGCACAAAGGAAACAAACCTAGCTTGAGTCATCAATGCATCTCTCTTCGGAAATTTAAGAACACCAATTCTTCAGACTCCCCTAGATCACTTTCCCCTAAACAAACTTCCACCTCCTCTTAAATCTAAGCAACAAGAACCATTGATCTTTCCACAATACGAAGTATTATTTATAATCACAAAGTGCACAATCTAAATACAGTCAAAGTAGAACAGAGTAGGGGTTAACTAACCCAGTAAAGCATCACAGAACTAGATAACTTTCCCAATTCGTCATATGCACACAGGAAGCAAACCTAAATGGATTTAACCTATCATTCCAGGTGTAATCTTAAGATTTACACTACTATTTAGAAAATAAGATGCAAATATGGCTAACACAGTTTTGGTCTACTCTTGTCAAGCACTAATTGTGCTATTATTTATATTCTGCTATGACAAACAGATGAAGATAATCATGATTGCCAAGCCACTTTTGACGGGGACCTGTCTTTCATACTCAGGGACAGATAAAACGGACTACTTGGTGCCTATTCCAGAGCTAAGCCATCACACATTACTAAAAAAAATTCTGGTTTCAAACAGTGCCGGTAGAGAAAACTATTTCAGAAACAAAAGGAAATAGGATTTGAAAAGCAATTTCAGAAAATGTTGATAGGTTTGAAGTCAGATAAAATCCAAATTCCAATAAGATGTAGCAGAATCTTAATAAAGAAAGTTACAAATAGTTTTCCCCCTCTGGCACACTTACACCCCTTCCACTGCACCTCCGTCAAGAAAACAAGAAAACTGAAGATTTTTAAAAATATATTGAAAGCATACCTTTGAATGTTACACTTTGTTTTGAGGAAACAGTAGTTTCACCAAATGGAATTCCTGAAATTAGAAATTCGATCAAACTATGCAAAAATGCAAGCCAATAGGCTTATAGAACAATAAATTGGTTCGAACAATATATGATTTCAAGTCACCTAGGTCAGGCAGTCATATATATAGTATATTTTTAAAGCACACTATAAGCGCTCCATAAATTCTTAACTGAAGTTGATCATAGAAGCGATTATACCAAGATAAGAAGTAACAGAAGACACTTTTTCTCGATTTGTTCAAGTACTCCAACAGGTTGGTGCCAACCGCCAACTTAAGGGAGTCCAAAAAAAAAAATAAACACGCCAAAAAAATCTATAATTTACAATTTCACATCAATGATAAATCAGTTAGATACCTTTGCTATCTTAACCAATATATCACTCTCACTATATGCATCCAACTCACAGACAAATTACAGCCAATTTCCCATCATGGCCTACCAAAAAAGTCAACACACCAGGGTCCTCACCCATTGTACTATAAAGAAAAAAGAAATTGATAATGGAATTTGAGGGGAGTATTTCATTTTCTTTACGTTGAATGACATACGTTATCAAGATCTCCGTACAACTCAAAGAAACACAAATACACCAACTCAAGTACATCTACCAACAGCATAACAACATCTAAACAGTGAGTGAGTTCAAGTACATCCTCCCCTCTGGTTTGGAAATTCGAAACATTAGCATCAGACCACAACATGGTTCAGCTAACATGTAAAAAGCCTTAACCAACTTAGTAAACTCCATAACATGGTGATGACTCTATATTTCTCTGCACAATATACATGACTTTCATTCAAGTAAAAACAATTAAACACAAGATGGCAGTCCCAAGATAGTCCTACAGACTCCTATTTTCCTTCCATAGCAAACATAATACAATGAATCACCTCTAGAAATCCAGTAAAAAAAATTACTAGACAGACAATTAGGAATCCCACAAGCCCCCACAACAAAGTACAATATAATCAACTGGTTGTCAAGAAGCTTCAGAAAGTACAACATGAAGGGATATAAGAATAAAGATTCATGCGGCCACCACATCCAAATGTTTGTAAAAGAACATCACATTTTGGCATTAAAAAATACAACAATACAATTACACAAACTTAACCCCAAAGATATAACAATACAATGCAACAGAGGATAGACAAGAAACCTCACCAATATGATCAAACACCACCTGCAAAAATTAAATGCAGCAAATGAGAGGCAGGTACTAACAACAACAACCAATCACATGTAGAAAAAACTTTAATAGATAATGCTTGTATAACTTGATAAAAGCTTATTTAGTTAGACATTTCACATAAAATACACCTCCTCAGCCAAAATAACTGTCTCAATCTCATTAGCTCTCCCCAAACCAAGCCATCCATAACCTAAAAAAAAGGAAAAGCCAAGTATGGAACTAGATGTCGCCCAACTTGCTGCACTCTTGAATTTTCAATGAAGTATATACGATTTCAAGTTATGATCTAGGAGTACTAGGTGTGATGTTTACAACTATACTTGATCTATGAGTACTATTATGTCTGATCAGCAAAATCAACATGCCAACAATATCTATCATTGAGTTCCATATTTTTGCTATTTAAGTTGTGTTCACATTTAACGTTATCAAACATAATAAAACCAAACGAAATGAAAAATAATTTAAAGTATTACCGCTACATGAGAAGGGTTAAATGTAAGTACATCAATTATCTGCAGGAAAGATGAATACTAGTCATTAGAGATAGATAGAAACTACAAATATAGATTTCGTCCAACAAGCTGAGACACTCAAGCACTAAAATTAAAACGAGTAATCAAATTCTAACAGGATAGTCTCCGTTAGTGACAACAGTCCAAATGATGATAAGGACAAAGAGGCACAAAAGGATAATGCTTAGGAAAAAGTTAAGCAAGTACACCAAACCATCTGGTATCCCCAACCACCCCCCCCCCCCCCCCTCCCTCTCCCCCTTTCCCTTCTCCCTCCCATCTCTCCCCCTCCCAGGCCAACCCAAATGAAAAGGGAAAAAAAGGAGAAAATTAAGAATAAATCACAGAAACCTCAATGCTACATAGCTTCAAGAAACTAGAAGAGATACACACAAACATCTATGAACAAGAAAACAATATCCCTGATTTTCTGAATAAAGTAAGGGACAAAAAAAGTCATTTCTAAATGGATAAATGTGACAAAAAAAATCAGAAAATTGAAGAAAGGTAACTACTGCACAATTAAAATGTGATCAACAAAGAGGCAGGAGGGAAAAACTTACAAGAGATAAAGCTGCAAATATTGTCAGAACCCAGTCACCGTTGCCATCAGCATTAGATAGATAGCCATGATGCAATTTTGCTATCAGAACATGCAAAAGGTTATCTCAGCATCAGACAATCAATCCTAAATGGTTCAAGTGGTACAATTCATGTCCAAATCAAGAAAAACCAAACAAGTATGAAGTGAAGAAAGGTAAATCGTCAAAGAGTTCTGTTGTATTAATTCATATAGCATGCGTCAATCAAAGCAATACATTGACCATGATTCATAAGGATTAGGGATAAAACTAGCTTAAAACAGAGCTAAACCAAGCCGCTCATGCAGCACACGGCACAATCTACTATGTCTAGGAAACAGCATTAACCTAAAAATAGAATAGCAATTTGTCAGAAAGAAATTTGACCAGTGCAATATAAGTCAATGGGCCTGTGGTCCTCAAAAATGTTTAGACGCTTGCAAGTTTTGCAACATAGCTGAGCTAGAAGATTTAACTAATGATAAACCTCACTGAGCTAAAAGAATAAAGGGATCATTTCTTAATTGCCTGATAAAAACTATGTCCAGATTGACCTTCTTATCCCCATCATGTAATCCACCATGGCATGACATGTGTACACAAAGGGATAAACAAAGAAGATAAGCTAACAACAATAAAAGTACGAAATCGACGAGTAGAAATGTCATGAACCTATCTAATCTCATTTTCCTGAAAACTTTATGGATTATTTAAAGGTGGAGGAAAATACAAGCCCAAGGGAGAGGAGAGAAAAGAGTAGCCAAGAAGAAATTAAGGTCAAGAAGAACAAACTACATGTCAATGTTAACAAAAGGAGGTGCACGAGAAATTCAGCAGATATTAGCAAACACACCCTAGCAGAAGAACTTGACAAAATAAAGCAGCTAGAAAAAATAGATACCCATATTCAAGTTTGACTCATTAAAGCAAATCTATAGCCTGTAATAGACTAATAGGTATAAATAGTCACGGAAAGTTATCGACACATCAACCATATCACAATCTCATTTCACCTCAAGTACCTGTATTGGACACTCACCACTCAGAGAATGGCATGACACATAGACACTTTATTTAGACCAAATTCATGCAAATATTTCATAAATGGAAATGTCCAATACTTGGATACATAGCTGTGTTTGATACTCCTAACCATGTCTGAGTGTCAATCTGCAATTTTTATATCCAGGGAAGCATCAATTTACAAATGAAACTGCCAGTAAAAATATACGTTGATTCATATACATAGAAACATTAGCAGATATTTTGCCCACAGAAACCAACGTGCATACAAAATATACCTAAAAGCTTGTAGTAGGCTCGGTAGATAACAGCTGTCCCGTCAATGAGCATCACTCTGCCATTTGAAGGAGCTTCACTTACTCTGGCCACATTGGGATCGACAAATTGCGAAAATTTGCATTGTCCACTCCCTAGATCATTTCGCAAGAAAGTTTCCACATTGCTACCACAGACAAGAGGAAATCTGGCAATATCTCGTTTTGAATTGTAAGATAACTTGGAAAATCTCTAAAAAGAACATTGGTTATAGATGTGTTAAAAAGAAGCAATCAGTTAGATGTTCACCAAATTCTAGGAAATTCTCTACTCTAAATAATCAAACAAAATAAAGAAAAATAACAGCTGAAATAGATAGAAAAAAATTATCAAATTGGCTAAAAGCATACAAACATTCCACAATTTAAAGGAAGTATTAGAAATCACAACCATAAGTATGAAACCCCCTAATTTACCTTTACATGGAAAGCAGAGGAGATATTAAATAAATATGAGTTGCAAAGATTTCTGCCAACCCCATGCTTAAGCAACTTCTTTCCTAAGCAGTTAGTAGGCTTTGAGTAGACATGAAGATGCGAAAACCAATAGCAAGCCATATGCTCATGCCAATAACATTTGCCTGTTGAAGCAAAGCAAATTACAATATTTATTCCTTGTCTAGTCGTCAGTTGAATGAGTTGGAAAAATAGAAAATAAATTAGCTGAAATAGAAATACATGGTGGGGAATACAAATTGAAGCCTGATGTTTGTAGCATATATTCTCCCATCAACACCCTAAGTCTTAAGGTAAATCTACATCTCAAAAAATCAATAAACCATAATTTGGCTAGGGATTATCCACATTTATCAATCATAAGGCTATCAAGAGTCATACTTTCCTAAATTTTTAATACCATACTTGTGACTGAAAAGAAGTAAAGAGCAGCCAAAACTCACTGAAGAGGCAAGTTACCAACAAAGAATGAACATCTCCCAATGACACATGCACCATAATCTTTGCTAGAGAAGTATACAAGCATCTTTTTCTAGTCATAGAAAGATTTGCACAATTTTAACAAAATTTGAACTTCAGATTAGATTGAAATCAGCTCATTCATGAGTCAAACTAAAGTGAAAAAGTCTCATAATCAATGTCAAAATCCAAACCTGTTCAGCCCAACATAAAAACAGCGTTTAGACATCTGAAATCAGTAACACAAAGTACACAGTCCAAGCCTCCAAGGTTTACATTGTATTAGAAAGTTTGAATTCCACAATCCAGGTGCATATAACTTCTCGAAACCTACATTTTGCAACCAAAACCTCGAGCATGAAATAAACCCCGAAACAAAACATTTCAATCTTTTAGTTCACATTTATCTACGATGGCTAACAAACAATGAACAAGGTGACAGCACACGTATCTACTAGCCTACTTCAATAATTCATTCACTTTTTTTTGGCTTAAATGAAACCCATCAACATACATGAAACATAAATGTAGACAATGAAACAATCCAGTAACTAAACAAACTTCATACCAAAAATATATAAATAGAGTTATAATCAAGTAAAAATTACAAATCCAATCTTAATCAAAAAAACTAGCAATTGCAATATGAAAAAAGTAATGGGCAGTAAAATTAACTCGAATTCTACATTGGGTACAACAAAAAATTCTCAGGAAGGCGCAAAATTGAGAGAAAATCTGGAAATACGAGAAATATCGCGAAATAAGAGCATGAAGAGGGAATGGTGGAAGTATACAGTAAGCTTTGTAAAAAAAAAAAAAAAGCAGTAAAACATGGAAAATAGAGGGATATGGTTAAAGGTGTGACCTTGCTGCTAGCTGCTGCACTAGAGTAGGGTATGAAGCTTGGCGCTTGAATCCTTTAAAGGAGGACAATGGCAGTGCGGTTTGCTGGGTTCTTAAAGGAGATGAGGTTGCTTCCTTGCTTTTTTTTTTCTTTTTTTTTTGGCAATGATATATATTAATACCTAAATAGCAGCCAAACTAACAATGAACTAACAATTTAGGCGTAATTGTTAGTTTGTGGGTCTTATCAATAAGAAATCTTGAAACTTTAAAACAAGAGAAAAAAGCAAATAAACGAGCATGTCTTTGAATGTCATCCACGAGTTGATGTAGCTCTTTCGAAGATCTGGTAGGATTACAAAGGATTTGCACAGCAATAGCGCAGTCTGTATAGATTAAACACGTATTACCTACCTTAACATTCCTCTATGGATTGCTAGCATTTCTGAATGAAGAGCCGAGTGGGACCATACTTTTAGCCATCCTTTTGTTGTATATGACCCAACTAATTCTAGCGTCTACTTGTCATCCCTGATTTTTCAATTTCATTTTTTTTTCCAAGCTTCATCCACTTCAACAATAGTTAGAGCACTTCCCTAAATATTCTCAATTGTCCATACGAGAATAATTGGGGGGGGGGGGGACCATTCATCGTGATTCTCCTTGAATTTCATTGATTGAAGATAGAGAAGATGGCATTAGGATTGGCCAGGATTGAATTGAAGCAAACTTCATTTATGTGGAGCCAAATACTCCAACACAGTAAAATGAACATAGGCCACCAAAGAGAGATTTTAAGAATTGAAGCAAACTTCAGTATCAGATTTTGAGAAAAGAGAGATCCAATTCTTGCACCAATATCTGGGTTGCTTATGTAAGTTTCAAGTGTTTTGTGGTAAACTAAATGGGTGTAGCCGTGTGAGTTTGTAGGTTGGGTACTTGGGTTCAGGTCAACATAGGCCACCAAAGAGATCTACTAGATAATACCCGAATAATGTTTGATTTTGTTAATAATGTACTTTCACTTTTAGGGGATTTGGTTCAACATTTTGAATTTATTTCTTAGTTGGACTAGTTTGGTTTAGCATTTTAGGAATAAAATTATACATCCAAAGGGTTTTATCTCCTTCTCAACCCCTTAGATAGAACCCCTTCGAATTTCATATCCACCCTAACTCCAAAGATTCATAACTCATTCCTCTATATTATCAAACCATCTATACTATCAAACTATCTATACTATCAAATAATTTTAAAGTGGTATGGCCATTTGAATCCATGCCCTCAAAGAATGGATTTTCATACCATTCCATTCCTGGATGGCGAACCAAACAACTCCTTAATGTTATTCATATGGATATTTGGGTTTGACATCCTAGGTTATGTCGGTTCGTTTCCTCTTTTGGATGTAGCACATGTTTGAAATTTAATTTGAATTTAATTCAAGTTAGGATTTTATTTGATACAACATGGGGCAAGTTTGTGGTAGGTAGATATTGCTATGACCATATTTATGCCAAATTATTACCGGGGTTGGTTTAACTTTTGGCATCAAGTATAGTTCACATTAACTCCTGTATTATAGGGTTGAATCAAATATGATTTTTTTTATGTAGTAAGATCAAGTATGATAAAAGATATTCTCATTTACCAATACCGCAAAAAAAAAAAAATATAAATTGCAAGCATTGCCAAAGTTGTTGTAACTTCTTTTAAGCCCAAGTTTTCTACAAATGGAGGTATTTTCAAGTCAAGTTTTACACGAAGTAATATTTAGTGAAACTTTGTACAATTATAAGTTTAATGACACATAGAATCTATATTGAGTCGAATACTAGTATGAATTAATATCAATTATAGTTTTGTTATGAGTTTGGATCATTAGAGGCTCAACTAAATCCATTAATAATATCGGATCAAATACTTACGGGTTCATATTATTGAGTATCATGTTAAATTAATTACCAGTTAAGTGTCCTCCGAAATTACAAGCTTACCGATGGTTGCCCAATAAAGAGATGTTATTATGAAATAAGGCACTATGAGTCTATGACTAATAATTTTTTGTCTTCTTGCAAGATAGAGACATTTGCTCTTAACTGCACCAATTAGTATTTGGTGTAAACAATAAATTAGGTTATGTTCACTTCGGCGTAATTTTTTTGAACTTTTAACTATTTTACTCAATTGAAAGTAACTTCTAAAAAAGACGAGTATACTTAACATAAATTATATTTAGTGAACTCTTTATTTTGATTGAAATGATACTGTTTTACTTGAGTTAAACTTATTTTCAATAAACGTAAACTATTTTACTAAAATTATATATATAAATATATATATTCCAAAAATAACTAAATTGAAATTATGTAGTGCAGAAAATTATGTTTGTTTCTATGAGTTATGGAGTGCCATATGTTACTAATTTGAACTTAATGATATAACTTAAATTATTTTTACAAAATTAAACTTATTTTATTCAATAACATTTATTTTCACTTAAAAAAAATATAGTTTTACTTAAGATTATTATTTTATGGTGAATTAGACAAGGCCTAATACCACCCTAAGCAAGTATTTATTATGGTCAACCAATATTATTGGTGTTTAGTTGACTACAAAATTTCATGAGAAGTTTCACATATTTAAGAGAATTTAATGTTCTTTTCCTCTGTGTTGCGTACAATATTACCCTTCATATAGATTATAATTTTACGTATAGATAGTGATCCAATTATTTTTTTTTCTTCACATATAGTGACTTTTTTCAATTTTATAGTGAACATTTTTATTTATATATGAAATTTCGTACATTAAATTTTATCATCATCATTTTCATTTAAGTATCATTCTTATTCCCTAATATTATACATTTAGAAATCAACCATAGCCAACAAAAAATTATGATATCAATTAGAAAAACAGAGTTTTAAATTGAAGCAATTAATGGGCAGTTTGTAGTGAGCTAACGGGTTTATCAGTGCATCACCTTGGTGGTTCTTGACTTCTTGTGCACAATGGCTCAACAGTCATCAGTCATAACGCGTAGCAAAATCCAGAATGGTCCAAGTTCCAGCCTTGCATGCGGGTCCATTTCATAGACTCTATCTGCACGACTGCACCCCACACATTAAATAATAATCTACCCATTGTCATTCCACAAGCACTCAGTTTTAGCTGTCCAAATTAATCAATCTTTTCTCAAATAATAATCACCCTCTTGCTTGCTTAAGACCACTTGTCATCTGGCATAGATTTTGAAACTGGTTCCCCATTTTATTAGGACATCAACCAGATCATTCAGGTTCTTCTTTCTCTCTTTCTGTCTAAAAGTACAAGTCAATCCTGCTATGTGTATGAATACTGCAGCTGTTTCATGTTTTACCGATTTTCAAGAACATGTAAAATTTTTATTTTGACAAATTGATGCATGAAAGACAGTTAAATAAGATGTTATTAAAGTCCAGTATATGAAGTATAAGTTATGTTTTTGGATGAACATATGATGGAGCATAATTTTGGTACTGCTGGTAATTCAGTCTACTTACTATCCACATCTTCTGTCAGTAGACAGTAGTGTACAACTGTACATGAGTGGAAGGTGATTAGCATTCCTTAAGAGCATAGAGTATTAGAGTGATAGAGCATTGATAAATTGCATTTACATACCCACAAAGTCAACAGCCTCCCGAAAATTTCCTAATTTATATACTTCGTCTAATTTTTTTTTTACTTGTTATACTTTGATTTTTCTCTATTTTTGGCTTTGATCTTTGTTGGTGAATTATCCATAAGAAAAAATATAGTCATTTACGATCTTATTAGATCGAATTATCAGAAATATTTTAACTTTTTATAATTTTTACTAATGTATTATCGGAGATATTAACCGTTAAAAATAAGCGTGTTTTGAGAAGCGTTGCTAAGAAGGAAAAAAAGGGGAAGGATGATGGAAACAAATTTCGTTTCATATCAATTTTTCTTTTTTATGGTGATATGTTTAATTTAAATATATGTTATTTGTATTTTTTTTTGGTACAAAACGCTAAGGGTACGTTTGGTATGAGAAACTGGAATGAAATTAAATGAGGATTAAAACTCATTTTCCTTGGAAAAAAAAAGAATGGGTTTTAAACCCTTTGAAGTTTCAAACACTTCCAAACCCCACTTATTGATTCCTTAACTTTTAGTTAGTGTTCACCCTGTGTTCATTCAAAGCCCGTCGCTCTACTCTAGCTTTTGGATATCGCGTTATTATAATACTTAGAATAATAATAGTAATTATTATTATAATTATTATTTATGGTATTATCATTTTTATTCTATATGTTAAATTGATTACTATTATCATATTATTAATATATTTATAAATTTTTATTATTATCGTTAGTAATTTTTTTATAATATTTATTCTTATAGTTATTTTAATATCGTGGTTATATAAAGATTAAAAATAGTTTTATTGTTAATATCAAGATTATTATTATTCAATTTTGAACCAAACAACAGGTAAGGAATTGAATCTCATTCATGTGTTAACCAAACAATTGAAAATGGTTTAAAACTCATTCATGTAATTAACCAAACAACTCTCTAAAACTGATTTCATTCCTTTCAGATATAATTCCTAATTCCATTTTAGTTCATACTATTCCTTCAATCCAAACAAGGTATAAGATTATTCAAAACGCTCCTGGAAAAAGAAGGCTTATTTCTTGTAGAATATGACAATATAGTACATATCCAAAACTTACAACATTTAGAGTATATTTTTGGTAGGTGTCCATGGCCAACAAGGGTTTGCTTGTAGCTAGTGTTAGAGACTATGGTGCTAGTTTTGTGGCTTATGGTACAAATGTGTATGACATTATGATCCAGTCTTTTAGAAATTAAGCAGAATCCATAAAGCTCTTATTCTAATGGAATGGAACCCTTGATATGCTATTTACAACTTTCCATGTATTTGGCTGTTCTTGTAAAACAGCACCCACACAGGAATACAGGATGACAGGGGAATCAGTTGGAATGACAATAGTAACAGGGGGAGCTGGACAAGTGGCAGGATCACTTGTAGGGCCGGTAACAGAAGCTGGGAAAGCTATATACAAGTGTCTGAAGCGCAAATATGACTATATAAAAAACATGGGTTTCTATTTTGAGGAACTCGAGAATGAAGTAAAACGTTTGTCTGACCGAAAGAAGGATGTGAATAAAAAGATTGATAGAAACCTGGTGATGATGGAGAAGACACATGAATGTGCTACTTGGCTGGAAGATGTGGAAAAACTGACAGTATATCTAAATGATTTGAAAGCCAGATATCAGAAAGTTAACAATGGCTCCTGTGGACCTCGTCAGTTGCACACTCGTCTAAAGCTCAGCAAAGAGCTTGTGAAAGGGATCAAGTCTGTTGTTGATCTCAAAGAACGGATGAATCTTGAACGTATCTTATTGATAGAACGATCACCAGAAAGGGTAGAGAGGAAGTTTGCCAAGGAGACAGACGTTCCAACACTTGACGAAAATGTGGAGAAACTCCTTGAGTACCTAAAAAGTGACGGCATAAAAAGAGTAGGGGTGTGGGGAACTCATGGAGTTGGAAAAACCAAAATTCTAGAAAATCTGAATGATAAATTAGAAAATTTTCAGATCTTTGACATTGTTCTTTGGGTGACTGTGTTGAAGGAATGCAATCCTGGTCAGATACAACAAGAGATTTTGAAGCGGTTGTGTGTGAAAGTGGAAGGAAGTGTTTCAGAGAGCCAAGCTGCAGCTTTGATTTCAAAACTGCTGGAAAAAAGGAAATATTTGCTACTACTAGATCAAGTTTCCTCGGTAATTAATTTGCGTAACATTGGGATTAATGAAAGTCATATGCTAGGGAAAGTGGTGATAGCAACAAGAAATAAAATTATCTGCAACTTGATGGACACAGATGAAGAAATCAAAGTGGAGAGACTTTCAAAAGATGATGCAAGAGAGATGTTCCACAAAGAAATAGGTGAAGTAGTGGAGCATCCAGGAATCATGCCTATTGCTGAAAAGGTCCTGCGACAATGTGGAGGATTACCTAATGTCATCAAAACTGTAGGAATCCACTTGAAAGGAAAACTAAACGAAGATCTTTGGAGGAACACATTAATGAGATTGCAGTCCCCAAGTATGTATCCTCTGGAGCACATGGAAGATGTTTTCACTGCTTTTGAACTCGTATACGAAGAGTTGCAGGGTAGCCTGAAGGATTGCTTGATGTATGGAGCTTCATTTCCAGAAGACTATGAGGTTTATCGAGACTACTTGGTTGAATGTTGGAAGGCAGAGCAGTTAATTGGGATTGATCAGACTTTGAGGATAGCCTGTGAACAAGGTCACTCGTACTTGGACAATTTAATTGAAAGATGCCTATTTGATCGTTGTAAGAGCACGAAATATGTGAAGATGCCCATCATATTCAGGAATGCGGCTCTAAAAATGGCACATCGGCATAACTTAGGCCTAGTGTTCATGGACGGTGAAGAACTAGAGAATCATATTCCCGTGGGAAAATGGGGTAATGCCAAAGTGGTCTCATTGATGAATTCTAATTTAGAGGAGTTGCCAGAGAATCTAGAATGCTCAAGGCTTTCGACGTTATTTCTCCAGAAGAATGAAGGCTTATCAACAATACCAACATCATTCTTCAAAAGTATGCCCACACTTAAAGTTCTTGATTTGTATGGGACGGGCATCAAATTTCTACCTTCATCCATTGCTGAGTTAACGGACCTTAGAGGGCTTTATCTAAACGACTGTAATGAGTTGGTGTACCTACCTGTGGAGATTGGGAAGCTTCAAAAGCTTGAAGTTCTTGACATTCGTCGAACTGGGATACGTGATTTTCCTCGGGTGATAGGAGATCTCACTTGTCTTCAATGTTTGCGAGTCTCTTTTGTCAGTGATTCGAGCAATCAAGATCATTTTGAATGCAATGGTGTGGATTTATCAATGTCTTCATCTAGAATATTTTATCAACTTCTCAAATTAGAGGATTTAACTATAGATGTAGATCCAAAGGATTCAAAATGGAACCAGATAGCAACAGAAATTGCCTTACAACTAGCAAACTTAAGGAAGTTAAGTGCTCTTTCATTCTACTTCCCGACCACAGAGTCACTTGAAGCTTTCATTCGGAGAAGTGTCTCTTGGAAAAAGGGCACTACTTTGATTGGGAGCAATTTTAGATCATTTCATATTTATGTTGGTTGTCACAGGATCCACAACTCGCTACAGCTTGATAATACTGAATGTTCAGGTCGACGGTATCTTCAATATTGTGATGGCAAAGACACTCCCGATGTAATCAACGAGGTGCTTGGAATCACTTGTGCTTTCAAACTCATACGTCATCAAACCATCTCAAGCTTTTCTGATTTTGGCATTGGTAAGGTAGAATGTTTGGAAGTTTGTGAGGTGAACGAGTGCAATGCATTGGTAACTATTGTAAACAGTGTTTCGGAAGAAACTTGTGCATTCCCATGGCTTAGGGAGCTTCATTTGCATAAGTTGCATCGACTGAATCATCTTTGCCAAGGTCCTATTTCCTCACTTAGTTTTGCACGGTTAACAACTTTGACAGTGTATGATTGTCCAAATTTGCTAAAAGTTGTTTCATGGCCTATGGCTAAACAACTCAGAAGGCTACAACATTTAAAAGTAGAAAAGTGTTCTCAAGTGATGGAAGTATTTGAGCTTGACCCTCAATCTGGAGGGGCTACCACATTTCCGATGTTGAAAGTTCTAGAACTTATAAGCCTTGAAGGACTCATTAACATTCATATGAGTGATTCAATTGAATGGCATGCACTGCAACAGGTGGAAATTATCAAATGTGAAAAGCTTACCAGTCTGCCCCTAAACAAATCAAATGCCTCAAGGTTGCATTGTATCAAATGCACTGAAACTTGGTGGGGAGCGTTGATGTTAAGTGATGAAACCAAAGCACATCTCGAGGCCTTTTGTTGGTTCATCGAGTAAAACTAGAGTAAGTGCTATATGACTCTCTTAACCCAGATTTTTATTTTAGTTCCATAATTTCACTCTGCCCTAACCATGCTCATTTTGCAATAAAAATGTACAACTTTCTGATGAGGTAACCAATAACCGTGCTGGAAATGCACAATGGTAATGAACACTTTTAAAGGTGACAAATTCATGGTTACAGATGCATAAACATTGATTTTTGTCAATATTTCTACGAGTATAAAAAAAATTCTGATATTTACTGATTCATAAACTTTGATTTTTGAGGCTTGAACATACATCGTTTGATGAAGGGTGTACTGCCTCTTGAGGCTTGAGCTTATTATTTGAAGAAAGTGATGTGCTTTATGCTTTTCAGTTGCAGTCTTTTTTCATTGCTAAACTGGCTATATAATGTTGTGAGACCGTAGATAAATAGGAGAGTTTATTCTGATAACAACTTGGATTACATACCATTTTGACAATTCAGATAAACATACGATCACTCTATTTCTGACTTCCTGTACAATGACTAGGGCTCAAGTTTACGAGGGTACATCTGCTCACGGTGAAAATAGATTAAGGTACAAAGTCATGAGTTTGAGAGAATGAAGTTGGAGGATAATTTACGGCTTGATGACAGTAATATCAGTTCATTAGTTACTATAATGCTTTTTCAACATTTCACATTATATTTTCTGTGTACTGATCCTTCAATTTGCCACAATTAGCATCTTTGAACTACTCTGAATTAACGAATGGTTGATCACTTGTATCATTCTTTGCATTCAGGTGTTGCTTCTTAGTGCAAAATCAGTCTCCCGGGCTGGTCCTGAAGCTAACAACTAAACATTCACATAGCAAATATCTCTTGGTGATGACAGCCTCCACAAACTGAACATCAAAACTCTAATTCTTCAGATGAAGTATTTACTGTTCACTGAAGATATTGCCTTCACTCAAAATGGCTTAGTTAGCTGATAGCTCTCAGACATCAGAGCTGCATCAGGACTCTTTGGTGCGACTTTGTAGAACGCAACATCTCTCAAATTAGCTCATGCAGCCAGCTTTCTGGAATGATTCACAATGGAAAATGTACACACTGTAAAAGGGATAAATATACCATTTAATCCCAAAAGTGTATACAACCAAGCAATATCCGATTTGCAAAATTCCTTGCTACATGGAATCAGAAACTTTTAGCGTCAGATGTTTCATATGTTTGTGATGTGAGCATTATATGTCGAAATTAAGCTCTGTTTGTTATTATGACCACCCCAGTCTGCAAACAGTTGTGCTGTAATAGAAATTAGATGAAACGCATATAAAAAGGATTATCACATTCATGTCCGGAGTACGTTTTTCTACCATACAGGCATCGCAAATTCGCAACACATTTTCCTTTTGTCAATGGATACATCAAGTTATTTACTTATTCCCAAGGAAATTTCATGTATAGACAACTACAGGACTAATATCCATCACATTATAATTAAATTTGCAATTTCTTTCTAACAAAACAACTTGCCCAATTTCTGTTAAATGAGCTAACTGCCAAGTAAATGTTTTTCTCTTAATATCAGCACGTGTTAATGCCATGTCTGGAACTAATTATGCTGTCTTGCAGCAGCAATCCATACATGATCTCCAGAACAGAAGCAGAGTATTAATAGGCAACTCAGATATACAGTTGATTCTGCAAACTGATAAGATGGCCTACAGACATATGTTGCCACCATATAAGATTACCAGACCGATGTCATCTACTTTCTAAAACTGTCGGACTCACACATTCGATTGAATCTGCTTGAAAATTTCCAGTCATCGTCTGATATTGACAAAAGAGCTCAATCATGGCAATACTAGTGGCTTCACTCTCATTGTTGAACTAGGGATTATTTTAACTAGAGAAATAAGTTTCACAAACCCCCTTAATTCTTCAAAACTACAATGCTCACTGTAAAGAACTTCATACCTGCATGTTGTTACATGACCAAAACAGGTTTAAATATTGATTAACCATAACTTAGACTCAGCTTTCAGAAAATTCAATGAAAAAGAAATAATACAAAGTGTAAATTTGTTCTCAGATCCACAAATCTCCCAACCTCCAAATATGAACGTAAAGGTCCTAAAACAAAATACTTCCTTTGTTCTAGAATAGTTTTCAGTACTTCATAGGCCAATATTATCTAAATTTAAAGGATGTTTAAAAGAAATGAGGCTAAAATACTAGAACATCCTTCATCATCAAAGTTTTTACAGTACAACTCCACCAGACTAATTTAATCTTATAAATGAAAGTTTCATTAACATCATTCAATAAAGGTAAAATAGAACATGCTAAATTAGGACAAATACATGGCAATTATTCAACCGTTTGAAGCTAGCAATTGTCCACATGGGAACAACATGTATGTTGCTCTCGCATTCATTAGCGTAAGCCACTGCATATCTTCTGCTGGCAGCTCCAAACACTCCTCAAGAGACGAAGTTTTGCTGCAGGAACATAAATTTTCTAATGCTGAGCACGAGCTGCTTCTAGGAAGATGCTCTTCTTCCCTATTCAAGCAAATAAACAGGGGTCGGAGATGAGAAGAACAGTTGGAACATGAGACTTGAGGTTACCGAGAAAGATGGGTTACCTATCGTAGAACTGCCAATCCGAAACAGGATTTTGGAGTTGAAAGATTCTGCTTGTATATCTTCAATGATGAACTGCACAACCACCTCCTGCTTTGGAAAGTTATCCTGCCAAAGAGTTAAAATGATAGTTTGTTAGTGCAACATTATCTATATTGGTTGAGAAAATCAGAATATCTTGTGCTGGGTTCAATTGGGAAAACACTATATTTGCACATAATGTATTCTTTGTTCAGTGCTTTGAAGTGCATCAATATAAAATGAGCTATAGATTATGGTTCCAACATAGAAAAACATCATGATATTCTTTCTTATTGAAAATTTCCAACAAGGAAGCTTAAACAGGAAATAAAAACATACCGAAGTTGATTGTGTATTCAGTTAACAGAGTGACACTGTGTAGCTAGGGTAATCAATTTTCAAAAAGGGCCAAACTAGAAAGCAAGACAATTATAGTCAGAGAAACCACAACAGGTCCTTTATATGGGACTTCAAATTTTCCAAGAGAGCTAACGAAGGTTCGAATCAGGAGAATAAATAAGATGAAGCAAAGGTGAGATTTAGATGGCTCACTTGAAGAGCAAGAAGTAGACCAAAAATAATAGATTAAGGGACCAAAAATAATAGATTAAGGTAATCTATGTAGCCTCTAGGGCATGCAGGCCCCGCAATCCTAGATAGGAAATCATTGTGCTCTCAAGCTATATGTCAGCAACCCAAGAGCCCCTTTTCATCATTTTAGTCCAAGGCTTCACCTATGAGCATCTCCATTTGGCTGCCTCTCTTGTATGATTTTACTTAGTAGGCCACAAACTGGTCTTTTCAACAATTGTACTTTCCCTTGTTGCTTTCTTAGATGCATGCTTACCTTTTGCACTTCAGTTTCAGTCACTTTCCCTCATCCAAAATTAACTTGTGGGTCATATAAGTGCAAGTCTCTCATAAATCCAATGGCAGGCTGGCAGCATAAACCTAAATCTAAGAGAGACCTGAGTTGATACTCCGAATTTTCTCTTATGCTTCATTTCCTTAAGTTTGATTCCATACTAAATAGATTTCGAAATTTCCAATGCTTACCAACTACAGAGTACCGTCCTGGATTAAATCATTTTCAAATCCCAAATCAATATGATAACACCAGATTGATTGCAGATGAAAGCACAAGGAGTGGTGGCATGGGGGTTATTCTTGTAAACAAAAGGACAACTGTCAATAGGAATTTCATTGCTAATAGGAGCAAAACAAAGTATATAGAGTGTCTAGTACTTGTCATGACATACATCAAACAACCTATGGCTCTAGCATACTCCAATTGTAAAATTGCATTACCTTCATTAGGTAATAATTTTATACAGGATCCATTGGTGTTGAATAAGAGAGGTTGAAAATTCACTAACATTGAATTTCTTGAGCACTTTCTCAATGTAATGAGATTGTGTCAAAATCAACTTTCCTTGTTTCCTCTTTATTCTTATGCCCAAGATGACATCCGCTTCACTCATGTCTTTCATGGAAAATTTTGAACTAAGAAATGACTTTGTCATTTCAACTTGTGACAAACTCGTTCCAAAGATCAACATGTCATCTAAATATAGAAAAATTATGATATCATCACCATTGTCATCAAATTTGCTATATATGCACTTGTCTGAATTTTTCAATTTAAACCCATTATACATCACTACTTCATCAAATTTTTGATGTCACTGCTTAGGTGCTTATTTTAGCCCATACAAAGATTTAATCAACTTGCAAACTTTATACTCTTGGCCTTTCACAACAAACCCTTCTGGTTGTCGCATGTAAACCTCTTCTTCCTATTCTTCATTCAAGAATGAAGTCTTGACCTCCATTTGAAGGATCACAAGATTTTTAATAGCCCCAAGAGCTATTAAGAACCTTATAGTTGAGATTCTTGCAACAGGTGCATATGTATCGAAATAATCGATACCCGGCTTTTGTGTAAAACCTTGTGCAACCAACCGTGCTTTGAACTTATCTATAGTTCCATCAACTTTTAATTTCTTTTTGAAAATCCATTTGCACCCTATAGGTTCACATTTAGGGGGTAAAGTAGCTAATATCCCACGTATTATTTCCCATGATAGAGTCTATTTCATTATTAATTGCCTCTTTTCAAAATAAGGTATCATGAGACTTCATAGCCTCATTATAGGTCATAGGACCATCTTCCACATTAAAAATGTATGGAAATTTTATTGAAATGAAATCCCTTGAACCTTCAACCAAGTACACATGAAAGTCAAAGCCAAAAGATTTTTCTTTCCTTGCCATTTTACTCCTCTTAGGTTGAGATGATGACGTAGATGCTTCCTTTAAAGGAGCTTGGTGATCCAAAACTTTGTCAATACTTGGAGTGATATCCTTTTGTCTAGGAATTGATGAATATCTATTTTCATCAAATAATGCATCCCTTGACTCAATGGTGGTGTGAACCGACCAATAGTCATTTTGTTCTATTACATAGAACCTATAGGATTTGCTATGTTCCGCGTATCCTATAAAAATGCATTCCACTCCTCATTCACCTAACTTTTTACGTTTAGGCTCAGGCACTCTTACTATTACCCTACAACCCCAAACTTTGAGATGACTCAAGTTTGGTTTTCTTTTGTACCATAGCTCATATAGGGTTACCTCATTCCCTTTCATAGGAACTCGGTTTAAAATGTAACAAGCCGTTAAAACGGCTTTCCCCCAAAATTCATCACTCAAACCTGAATAGGATAACATGAAATTAACCATTTCTTGCAAAGTCCTATTCTTCCTTTCCGCTACACCATTTTGTTGTGGTGTATATGCTGCAGTTGTTTCATGTACTAATCCTATAGATTGGAAATAACTTGGATTATAGTACTCTCCTCCTTTATCAGTTCTGAGTCTTTTTATTTTACAGTTAGTTTGCAATTCTACCTCATTTTTGTAAATTTTAAATTTTTCAAGGGCTTCATCCTTAGAATGCAATAAGTAAACATAGAAAAATCTTGAAAAATCATTAATAAAAGTTGCTAAATACTTCTTATTGCCTAAGGAAGGTGTGCTATGAAAATCACATAAATCACTATGCACTAAATCAAGCAATAAAGTATTCTTATCAACAACTTTAGGAAATGGTCTCCTTGTGATTTTTGTTGACATGCATGTCCTACACTTTTCTACCCTTGGATCAAAAGCTGGAATCAAAGCATGCTTTGACATAAAATGCATTTTTTTATAATTAACATGTCCAAGTCTCAAGTGCCATAGAGAAGAGCAATCATTAACAACATACACACTATCCTTCAAAGTATTACTAATACTAAGTTTAAACATTCCATCACACATGTAACCAAGTCCTACAAATAAACCACCTTTAGACAATATAAATTTATCCGACTCAAACACCATTTTAAAACCTAATCGATTCAAGATAGCACCAGATACAAGATTTCTTCTAAGTTCGGGAGCATACAACACATCTCTTAAAATAAGAGATTTCTCTGAACTAAATTCTAGTTCAACTTGTCCCTTCTTTGCGGTAGAGTCATTGCCCAAATAGAGTATTTCTCCATCATCAACCTCCATGAAGGTCTTAAACAATGATCGGTCTTTGCAAACATGCCTCGATGCTCCTGAATCAATGTACCAAGAACAATTATCCTGTACACAATTGATTTCAGAAATCATGCACACATAATTCGTAAATGAATTAAGTGAAATTTGTGCACAAGAATTACCTTATTTCTCATGGGATTGGCTTGCCTCACCTTTCCCACCTTGAGCTTTTATCTTTCTCAATTTCTTCTTCCATATGGTACAATCCTTCTTAAAATGTGCGGATTTTCCACAAATCCAACAAACTCGTGATTTCTAACCATCACTTTTTATTTTGGGTTTTTTACCCTTATTTGTGTTTGAATCTTTTCCTCTCTTCTTATCACTAGTCTTATCTTCGCCTATCATATTAATGGTAGTAGAACTAGGATTTACATCCTTGTGATCATCCTGAATTTGGATTCCCTCTTCAATCCCAATATGAGAACCTAATTCCTCAAGACTAATTTTTTCTTTTCTATGTTTTAGGTTGTTCCTAAAATCTTTCCAAGAGTTCGGTAATTTATCAATTATTGAAGAAACAATAAAAGTCTCATCCAAGTTAATATTGAGTTGTTTAAAGCTGCCTAAAGTTTTTTGAATTTCATGGAATTGTTTTATAACTGGTCTACTATCAACCATCTTAAAGTTATTAAACTTGCTAACAATAAATTTCTTACTTGAAGCATCCTCTGCCATATATTTAGTCTCTAGTCATTGGACATACTGTTGAGAATATGACCACGACAAATGTAGTCATCGTTTTCCCATTTGTTCCTCTTACGGGTAGTATCCAAAGTTTCATCTTCCTCTTCCAATGGCTTCGAAGTTGAAAGAACATAAGCTACACCGAACGATGTCAACAGAATATGCATATTCTTTTGCCTCTTCCAATATACTTTTGGATTGTTAAGGAATTTACAATAATATAGTCACAAAGATAATCGAGAATAAATTTTTTCGAGTCGTGAACAAAATCACTTTCCTAAAAAGTAAAAATTCGATCTTTTTTACTACAACCCGGGTTACACGAAATTCATTTAGGAGATAAAACGAAAAACAATTGTAATTTCGTATAGTAAAATTACAATACTATGAAAACAAATTTAAATATTTGAGATGATGATAAATGAGACTATCAATGCATAAAAGAAAAAAGAAAATATTTTCTTTTTTCCATACTTCATCATATGAGTAATATCACATATTTATAGTTGTATAAATGCTAACTAAAAGGCACCTCTTTAAAGGAAATCTTTTAATAAATACGTTAAGTATTTATAACAATATCAAATGACATTTACTAAACCAAGCTTTGAGATATATATAATATATTCTCGATTTATTGCATACAACTATTTTATTCTTATGTTTGTTTAAGTCATAACACCATAACCAAATGACTTAAACTATACATAACATGAATATAATCAACCAAATACTCTAAATCTCCAACAGCTCCAACGTCGACAAGGAGAACCGAAATTGTAATTTTAGTTGCCAAGTATCACCGAATCCATTAGGGACTTGAACTAAAGTCACTCTGAATGTCGAAAGGACAGCATCCGCTTCTATTCGATAAAGTGCCTCAATGGCTACACATATTTCATTACGATTCTTTTAGGGCGGGGGTAAGTTTTCCTTCCCCAGCAACGAAATTGAGTTTAAACTCTTGATCGAACTCCAAACCGATGATTTCTCCAATTCCAATATTCAACAATACATACAGCCAAAACAAACCCATTTACAATTCCATCATATTGAAACCCTAAAAAATCAAAATGCCAATATTTAATATTTATGCAAAGGTCACTAAATTAAAACGCAATATCAAATGTCTTTTGCATCAGATTAAGAATCTTTTGCATCAGATTGAACCCTAAAAGATTGTAAATTAACTCAATTTCTCGGCAAATGGAAAAGATGGGAGAAAATTTGAAGACTTACACGGGTGTTATCGAAGATGGAATACAATGAAAAACGACGACGATTTCTTACCAATCATCGAGTTGATTTCAAGTAGTGTTGAGAGTGAGAGCAAGCGACAAGATGAAGAGAGCGCCAGTGAATGAGGTAGCATAAATTTGGTGGGGTGTTAGTTTAATTCAAATTTTTTTGGGGGGTAGTTTTTTTGGTGGGAACTATGCACAACCGAAATTTTAATTTTCAAAGTTAATCAAAAAGGTTTCTTTTGGGTTATTTATAGGGCAGGGCAAAATAAATTAAATATTCAAATTACATTGGATAAGTTTAAACATAGATTTCATATATAGTATTCAATCTGAAATTTTGAAGATAGGATATCAATTTTTGGATTCTCGTATCTTCGAATGTGTCGGACAAGGATTATTGATGACAAATGCCCCAATTCAAATAATCAAAAGTTGGCTAAGAAAAATTATTAAAATTTATTATTTTTTTTAATAAAAAACATTAAGTTTGGATATGAGATATTCGATGTATCAAACCGAAAGTTTTCGAAATCCAAAACCTTTTAAGTAGAAATCATGCTCTTCAATTTACCTTATAAGTAGATATTTTATCCATGCTCTGCCCTAATTCTTTGAAGTAGAAATCATCACCAATTTACCTATTTCTAGCCTAACTCTTCAATTCCTATAAGTCTTGGTTTAATTTCATTAGAACTACATTGAATAAGTGTAGTAAGTTCTCATCTTGCAAGATTGAATTAAATTTGACTTTGTTGAGTATGGCCCAATAGTATAAATTTGTTCTTTGGTAAATATTTATATGAGAACAAAAAAGAGGTTATCTCTCAATTATAGTCAAATGAATCAATGCAAAAACGTCTACACATCTACATAAGATTGATGGACCCCTCGTCGATGGCTGATCAATGGACCCCTCGTCGATGGCTATAAAACACACCGAAATAGAAGAGGGCATGTTTGTTTGATTCAATCTTTATGTATTAGTTTGATGTCAATATCTATTTATAAGTGTTGTATAACTTTTATCAATGAATAGAATTAATTAATAAAAAAGTTCATACTAAGCACTTAATCTTCCAAAATTAACTCTAAAAATTAAGCAAAAAGAGTTATGAAACAAAAGAGTCAAAACTAGAAGGGAAGGTCTTACTTTTACACATAATGTAATTGTGCTACGAGAGAGGATAATTTGTCAAGTCTATTTGTAAATTGTAAGCTACTCCCTCCGTCCCATTTTATTTGCTGCATTTGACCATTTACGGTCTCCAAAACACAACTTAAAACATTTTTTTTTAAAATTTGTAAGACAAAAAATTATGAAAACTTGATATTGTAAAAATTTACATCGAAATGCATCCAACAAGATCCCACTTGAATATATTATTTGTTATAATATAATTAGAATTTATTGTCAAAATTTTTAAACTTTGACTTCTAAAATAAGAATGTAGCAACTAATATGGGACAAAGAGAGTATTTGAGATCATGTGTTGAACATAATTTATTGAAGCCCAATTACATCTTAGCTCTTAGGAGCTCACGTTACGCTTGCGACTACAATGAGTTGAGCTTATTGTGAATATGTTTGTAGAGATAAATTAAACAAAGAAAACCAATGAACTTTTGCTATTTGAGCTAAACTGCAGTTACAACCTAAGTCAAGCTTGAAATTTTCAAGCCGAGCCGAGCTATTCTAACCTAAAGCTTAGCCCGCATAGCTCGACTCATTTGATTGTTCAGCTAGTTGATATTGAATCGGATGGACAAAGAGGTAAGCTGGGCAATCATAGAATTAAGACTTGAGAAGATGTTGCCATTCTAGCCAACTTCTATTATTTGCAGCAGAAAACTTTTAATCTATCAGGCATTAACCCCAAGGTGCTGCAAAATATCGTTCTTCAAAACAGTTTAACAGAACTCACCTTGACTTCAGAAATGCGAAAAATTGTGTGAGATTGATTAGGCAACAGTATGAGCTCTTTAAGGGTCACACCAAAAAGAACTACAGTAATAATAACATGAAAATAGACTGATAGATATTTAACCAAATTCTCAACTTTTCCACAATTAAAAAAATCAGGTAACTTAATGTATCCAAGACCTCAGTCATATCATATCAGTAGTACACCTACAACCATGTTATCACAATTTGTGAAATCATCGGTAACGAGAAACTGAAGATATTTCAAACTTTGGTTTGTATTTGATATGCCTTTTACTTACAGTTCATCAATATGGGGTTGGGTCACAGTGTTATGAAGTCTTCTAGACAGTGCAAGGTCATCCCATTCCAAAGAATCCCACCAAACCTTATCTGCTGCTATTTCTTTGATGTACATGTCGTCATTTCCAATCATCTGGAGATTTCTGAGCTTGGGACAATCGTAAAAGCTGATGTACTGCAATGGCGGCCACCGAGCTGTCCAGATGCCGCACATTTCTGGTAGATAATGAAGTTTTAATACTTTCAAGCTATGCAAATAAAATGCAGGAGATTCACGAGCATTTACTTGGATAGAACTACCAGCTACATCACCATACATGATCTCTTCGACATCCTCATCTTTGATCACTATATATTTCAGGGATACACAATCTTGAATCACCAACTCCTCAAGGTTATAGAGAACATCAAGCATGGAGCTTGTGAGAACATAGGTCAACTTCGGACATGCATGCACTGATAAGCATCTTAACCTAGCAAGACTTCCCTTGGAAACATGACCAGCCCAAATCCTTTTCAAGTTCCACAAAGAGTTCATACACAAGTATTCTAGAACAGGAAAAAATTGTGTTTCCGGGTCTAGACTATCTACAATTCCTAAGAGTTTTGGACAATCCCTTAGTATGCAACATTTCAAGGTATCAAAGCGGTCAATCCCGAACTGTGAAAGATTGGAGATAGTGAGGTGGTGATCTAAGTAAAAAGAAGTAGCTCGTGTCAGTACCTCAATCACCGCATCAGATATACTTTCACCATTCACAAATCTCAAGCATCGTAGACCTTCCTTGTACAAGATTTCTGCATCACTTGAAACCAAAGATAAAGCACGCTTGAAATCATGTCCAACAACAAAACTGAATACAGTCATATCTCTGTCCTTCCACGATTGGCTTGTATGCACAAAATGCTCAAGGTTTTCAACTTTCAGAAAGTGAAAATAAAGCACAGACAACTTTAGGCAACTGATCTCTTTTGTGATGATCGACGCACTCAATTCCCACCGTTGATCTCCTGGGTAAACAAACATACCAAGTTCTTTAAGCCTTAGATTTGAAATAATTCCATCTGATACCATCTTTGACGGTAACATATTGTACTCACGATGATTCATGGATCCATAGAAAGAAACTCTCAACTGCTTCAGGCTCCCTAATTCACCAACACTGTCTGGCAAGTGGGTTAACTCAGTACCTTGAAGATCTAGCACCTCAAGAAATTTAAGAAGCCCAATTGATGGAGGAAGCACAAGCAAGCGCTCACAATAACGCAAAAGCAAGATTTGGAGGCTTTTGAGTTTAGAAAATGAATCGGGTAAAGACTTAATTCTGGTTTTGGAGAGATTTAGAATTTTTAGAGCAGACATGCAGTCAAAAAAAGATGTTGGTATCACCCTTAAGAAGCTATTTCTTTGAAGGAACAATGCTACGAGATTATGGCAGCTTGGCTTGCTCGGAAGACTTGACAACTCATTATCCATCAAGAAGATCATGGTAGCTTGCTGCCACTCTCCCATTGAAGGGGTTTCCTTCAAATGAGCACCAGCTCTAGTCAAGTGGTTGTGAATGCTAGGCAACTGGTTTTTGTATGTATCGGACTCGTCAACCAGGTTGGTTGCACAGCTATTTTCCCAAAAGGATGGATCATCTTTTTCTGATTCTGGTAATCCTAAGAACATTTTGAGACTTTCCATATCTGATGAAAGGATTTCTAATGCCGAATTTCTCACTACATTGTGCATTTTGACCAAAAGACCAGTGTTATTAGCCTCTAATAAAGAAGCATGTGTAAGATGCCCAACAATATCATGTCCCTTTCTATAAGCAGCTGATGTCGTTCCACCAACTAAGCCCTCACTGATGAAGCACTCTACCAGTGTAGATATTTCAATTTCTCTATCTTCTTGAAATAATGCAGTATACAGGAGGCAATTCTTTATATCACGAGCTTTCAGTCTATCATAACAATATTTTATGTGTCGTCTAAAAAAACAACGATAGTCTGAATCATTTGTATCACCAAACTGAAGATTTCTCAGTGCACACTTCCATTCTTCAACACTGCTTTCCGCTCTTAAGGCACTTCCAATGGCCGAAATTATAACTGGTGAGCCATAGCACTTCGCGGAAATAGCTTGAGCAAAGGGATTGATCTCTGAAGAATAAATTACATGTCCAACTTTACTGCAAAAAAATTCCCAAGCTTCTACATCAGAGAGAGCCTCAACTTCTATCACCCTATCAGACATGTCATGGCAAACTTCCAGAGATCTAGTAGCCAATACCAACCAGCAACTGTTCTCTGGATCAGGATTTGGAATTCCAACTTCATGCAAGTTAATTGATTCCCAAACATCATCCAAAAGAACCAGAACTTTTCTATCCATTAGAGTCTGATGAATAAGAAGGGGAATTTCTTCTTCTGAGCAGCACTCCTGTACATTTAAAGATAGTTGCTGTACAATTTTTTCTTGCACATGTTTTAGATGAGATAACCTGGGGACAGTCACAAAAAGGACCTGATCAAAAAACTCTTTTATAGCAGGATGATGGAACAAGTTTTCCAGCACAATACTCTTGCCACTACCACCTCTTCCATATAGACTTATTCTTCTATGATAAGCATCCTGTAAAGCATCCAAAATTTTCTCTAGAACTTGATCAATTGATATCTTCACAACAACTTTTGGTTGTGAAAGAATATCTCCTGTCTCACTGACTTCGGCTGAACATGACAAATAGTCGACTACTTCAGTCTGTGTGAAACTGTTGATTTCTGTAAATGAAGAAGCCTTTACATCAGCTTTCACAGCAGTTTGGCCAAACAGATTTTCTGACGAAGATTGTGCGCTTCTTTGAAGTTCAGCTCTTAGATTATTTAGCTGTTGTGCCTCAACACCTTCATCATGAACATGAATATCAGAACTTATAGCAGAAGGGTTGCCAACTGAAGCACTTGAAAAAAAAGGGCTGAAAACTTCAGATTTCAATATATTTTTATCACTTGGTCCAGGTACAGAAGAGATGTTTTCCTCAAGAGATCTATATAATTCAGTTTCTAGATCAAGTGAAATCTCCATCAGATCTGATCCAGTGCAATGTGTATCTATATCACTCTCTATTTCTATTTCACAACTAGGTGTCGCCTTGCTCCATGATCCGAAGGCTGGCAGACTTGGAGCCTTTCTGAGCATGCTTCCTGCCACTTGAAAATCTTGTTTCCCTTTAGACTCAGGAACTGAAGCAATTTCATCTGTGGATGTTAAGAAATACAAAAACAGAATAAGAATGTCGTTGATATGTCCCAAATAGCACCCAAAGATATAATGAAATCTCTATACCATACAATCAATTGAAAAATCCCAACATCGCAAAATCAATGTGGTTTCGAAGCCAAAGCCACAAATGGTTTCTTTGAGACAAAATGGGTTTTTACCTCAGGTTTTGTGAATTTACATACTAATAGATATGCTCCCCATAAATATGATCATTAGCTAACCTGACAACGTATGCTCTGAAGATTTCGAAAATATCCAGCTACAGAAAAAATTTTGACCTCAGTTATGGTCAAATGATGAATACAAACCAAACCACTTAGCTCAAGCACAATCCCACTCCACTCCCCGCCCCCTTCTAACAATGCTGGAAAAATGATAGAAAATATAAATTGGAAGTAGTCTTTATAATAAAGAGTAGAAGCGGAAAGCTTTCCTTTTCATAATTCAAGCTACCAGTCATTGATGACATTAATCACGCATTGATATCAAGAGGTTTTAAACAACTTCTAGAATTAGTTTCAGCAGACTCAGCACAAGTAATAGGAGTAAGATGTTTGGTCAAACTGCTGAGAAGCTGATGTTTGTTTCATTTATGTCTTCCATCAAATCCAGCACTTATGATGATTTTGAGAAGTTTTCCCCACTAACCTAACAACATGAGCGAGGTCCTAACAATGCAAGCTTTTTGCTGGTTATTTACGAGGATTAGTTCAGTTCTAGCCACCCCTTCATCCATCATTATTCAAGAGATTCACAAAGACACAGCCAAGTAATCAGCCTCAACCAATTAGAATTGATTAAAGAAGTGAAAAATAAGTTCTCTTAACTTCTAATCCTTGAAATTTTCCAATATTCATCTATTTTTAGAGACAATTTTCAACTTTTAGATACCAGCCATAATCTTTCAGCTAGTGTTCTTAATCACTCCATCAAATTCCACAACAAACTAGATTGACGATACACATTTTGAGGTTATCAAGCAACAATACAATAAGCCATGCTTCCTAAAGCCAGACAATCTCAGAATTCATCCCAACATGTCGTTATCTGTTATCATGTATGAACTACTAAGTATTAAGAAAGCAAAAGCGCGGCATTGTTGACATGACTTAAGGAAAAGGCAAGCATTTATTGAATCTAATTTTCACAGAGCTACACAGAAAAATTAAAAAATGACTCACTATGAACGAGAGTACCTTCTTCATCATAATTGTCAGACTGCCAAGACGGCCTTAGATTTTTAAGTATCTTCTCACCGAAGTCATAACCTCCCATGAGCATAAGCAAAACCTCAGACATGCTTGGTCTGAGGTTTGATGGGAGTTGGACACAAGAGAGTGCAACATCAATAAAGCGTATCATCTCATCCTCTGGATAGTCATATAAATTAGGATCGACAATGTCGTGAACCAAATCACTTCTCCGCAGCGTCAAAGCCCAATCCACTAGCGTCCTGTGATCTCCAAAATTCTTGTAAACTTTCCTACCGCTGATGACTTCCAAGAGAAGAATCCCAAAGCCATAAACATCTGCCTTCTCTGTATATTTTCCCATAGCAAAATATTCGGGATCTATGTAGCCTATAGTTCCAGCAACTTCGCCACTGTGATGTGATACACCATCATCAAACGACTCAGCTAAGCAAAAACCCACAATTTTGGGATTGAAATTACAGTCGAGAAGAATGTTACTTGGCTTGATATTACGATGTACAACACAACGACTAATACCCTGGTGAAGATATTCAAGACCACGAGCAATGCCAGTGCATATCGAAGCTCTCATGGGCCAGCTTAATTCACACCTTTGGCCATCTAAAAAAAGGAGTTTTTCTAAGCTTGTATCCCCAACATACTCGCACACTACAATCTTACGATCACCCTCAACACAACATCCGATCAATTCAACCACATTCCGATGCCGAATTTTGGACATCACATTAACCATCGACACAAAATCCAAATGCGCTTCCCTCTTATGAGAGAGCACTGCCACCAAAGTCCCGTCATCTAAATTACCCTTGTAGCAGGATGAAAACCCTCCCTCGCCAACTAGAGTCTTGAAGTCATTTGTGGCCCTCCGCAACTCTCTCAAGGAAAACAATCTTATATTATTGAAGAGGGTGTCTTTATTATCTTCTTGATTACGCACCAACTTCACTTTATAACCCCAACAGCTCCTCACACCACCCGAATTACCAAAGCAAGGAAAACTCATTTCTGATTATATCAGTTTCCAATACCCAGATCAATATCAAGACAATTTCAGCAGCTTTGAGAAATTGACATAGAATTAAATGATCTGAAATGGTAACACAGAAAATGATAAAGATAAGTAAGACAAGTTAATTATATTAGGGGCAACAGTATTCAAACAGGATTATTAAAAAAAATAAAATAAAATAAAGAGAGAGAGAGAGGAGAGGAGAGGAGAGGAGAGGAGAGGAGAGGAGAGGAGATGATGTACCTTGAAAGGGATAGACAGTCAAGAAGCCATCAATACTGACCATCACACTAACCCTTACGTGAGGCGTGAGTTTATGATTTTTAGAAGTCCACCTCCTTATCTGAAGGGATTGGAAACTTAAAATATGACATTTGATCCATCTTGTTCATAAAGACCAATCTTTAGTTTATATATGAAAAATCCCACATTTTTCACGATTTGTATTTTGAAGTGATGGTTTACAGGTTATCTGTTACACAAGTAATTCTCAACTCCCATCTCTCTCATTTCTTGGTGGATAACACCAACCCATTACATGAACCGACAAGGATTCCAAATAATCAAGTAACCCGACAAAGAATGCAAGCACACCAACCCATTACATGAACCGACAAGGATTATCTTACAATTCGACGATGTACCAGAAAAATCAACTTCTAATGAAAACAAACTCTTTTCACAGTTCGCATTAGTGCTAGATACTCCTTCATTTTCATCATAAGCAGAGAGAAAATAGTCGTTTCCAGAATGAATAAGAACACAATTTAGAGGAGAAAAAGAGCATTTCCAAAACTTGAAGAAGAGATAGAAGAGTTCCACTATTTATAAACTAATTTATATTGGAGTATGGATTTGATGGGCAGCCTTGTGATAATATCGTATAATATAAGATCATGAGGGAGGTCCATTTTTTGAAGAAATTCATCATCTTTATCATCATAACTAAAGTTTTCTATTTTTCGCAAAGAATTTTCCTAAGTTAAAATCATAATAAATTGTATCAAACTAAATTACTCACATACACCAAGACACTTACAGGCCAATAAGGACATCCATGGTATTCCATTCCAGTGTTTGGACCTTGTCTTGCAGTGCGCACCACAGAATCGAAACCATGCTCACACAACAATTTGTGACGGGAATTGTTACAAGTAGAAGATGAAGAGTAAGAGGAGTTTCGATTTGGAGTAGTCATGTTTAAAGCTATGGCTATGGAAATTTGAAGAAATGAGGTGAGGGAGGTGATATGTTGCGGGATGGGAAGGGGATGGGAAGGTGCTGTGAGGGCAGTAGGTGTTGTGCAACAGTCATTAAGAAGCAACCGTCACGTCATCATGTTTACCTACAAGACATCCGGTTATTTTTTCATTTATCACTTTAAAATACAAATCGTGGAAAGGTGGGATTTTTCAGATATTAACTGAAGGTTGGCCTTTATGGACAAGATGGGTCAAAGGTTGTATTTTTAGTTTCAATTTTTCCTTAGGAATATTCTATCTAGTATTTGTTTTATATTTTGCGTTTGCGATATCTTTATCCCAAAAAATTTGCACCAATTTCCTTATTGGGCTTACCCATTAATATTGCTCTAATTTCAAATGTGGAAAATTTGGACCAAGTTAAGTACTTTGCTCATTGCATTTTTTTTAACAGCCGGTGTGATTAAACCCAAATGCATAGGTTGGTTATATCGGCTCGTGTGCAAATCGCTCCCTCCAATTTTAACCTAACTCTACCCGTGCTTCTGCCTTACTCTCAACGCTTCCCTTTTGTCTCTAGATTTCTCTTCATCTTCCTCAATTTCTCATCTATCAAAACCCTAGATCTACTCATGTACACGAAGATAAACGGCTCAATTGTGTAACCATTTGCTTGCTCGCCCTTTGATCTTTCTTTTGGTGGAACTTTTTTAGGCGACAAGGTGGAATCCAAACTCAGTTTAGGTTTATATTAAACTTTGGAGCTTGCAATCTTGTTGTTTTCTTCTTGGACGACTCTTTTCTCGGTTGAATTAACATATTTTTTCAATAAATAAAGCCTCTTGGGTCCGGATTTTTCCAGATCTGGCACTAAACCATGGATATCGTAGGTTTTGATGATTTATGTGAGTAATTAGAATTCGTACTGGTTACTCCATCTACATTACCTTCTTCACCTCCTAGATCTCCACTCTTACTCCGCTACCTCTTCAACCACCGACAACCAAAATTCCTTCCCCTTACGTCTCTCCTCCAGATTTGGTGGTTCCTGACACACAGGAGGAGGTGTGGTCCACACTTGAGTATAGAAGGAGGTACGATTCGAAGGTGGAGGGGAATTTAGAGTGGGACTGTAATTAGGGCCGAACTTGCCAAAATTTGGACAGCTAGCACTAACTTAACCAAGTTGTCTGTGAGGCTAATGATGGTCATGCTAAATGTGAGGGCTCGAAGGTCCTTCATGTAAATGAAGAGCAAGAATGACTTCCTCTTAATTATGTACCTAGACCATTACATGATATGTTGAAGATTTTTGTACCTGATTACTTAAGAAAACCCTAGATGAGTATCACTACATCTTTATTAATTTATTGTTTTCACTATGTATTCTGATGTATGCATATTGTGATTTTCAATTTTTGTTCTTCACTTTCTATGTGTCATGATGTTCATGGTATGAATTTTAGTTCTTCACTTTGTATGTTTTTTTATGTTGTTCACATTTCGTATTTTGATATATTTCTGGGTATAAATTTAGAGCTTTCTTTTATGTATGTTTCTCATTATGCTTGATTTTGATTTTCTGAAATTTTAGAGTATAAAGATATTGATTTCTTGAGTATGCATGTTATAATTTACGAGGTATTGATGCTTGTTGGGGTATGATTTTGTTGGATGATTGATGGTTGGGGTTTTCGTGGTATTGATGCTTGTTTTATGCTTCGACTTTCTTGGGTATGATTTTGTTCTTGTAAAATGTTGGGTGAGTTTTTGGACTTTTTTATGCATGATGGGTATGATTGTAGTCCCTGAGTGCTATGATGCATTGTTCGATTCCTGGCATATGTTGGGTGAGCTTTGTTTGTTTGAATAATGCATATTTATATTCATAGTGTGTTGGGTGTGCTTTGTTTGTTTGAATAATGCATATTTATATTCATAGTGTGTTGGGTGTGCTTTTTTTTGCTTGAGTGTGCTTTTTTTCTTCTTCTTGAATTATGCATATTTAGGCTGATATTGTCTCTCTTGTGCAAAGGGCCAACATTCAATTTTTCCATCAAACACACATGTTTCATCCTCTAAAAATTGTGGCCTAGCTATGGCTATGAAGAACATGATCTTTATTATGTGCCTTTTTGACTTTGCATGTCTATAAGGATCTACATCTGCTATGGCTAAGTATTAGGTTTGACTAGTTTTGAACATATAAAACCGTTTTTCGTCAATGTGCACTGTATCATACATGGCTTCAAAGTATGGTGATGTGTTAATGTTTTCTATGTGTGACATGTATCAATGTAGCCTATGCAATTTGTTTATTGGTGTAAGTGTGGGCTTCATCGCATTACTGTGTCTCCTTATGTGACCATGTTTTAACAAACCTAAGGACAGTACTCTTACTCGTGTTCAATGCTTTGGCTAATGATACGATGTTAGTTCCTTTTTTTTAAGGAATTGACATCGACTGCTCTACCACAAATGTGGTTCATTTCCTTCCCACTTTGCCTTTGTAGTACTTGTCTACTTTTAAGAGTTTATTGACTTGGACACTCTCCTTGACAACTCTTCACACTCTTTGTATAGTTCATCTACTATACTTATACTCATGTGCAAGTCTATCTATGTAACCAAGTGGCAACTTCCCATCTTTGTAGTAAGTAGTCTGGCTATACATTTTATTCTTTCATCATCATTCATATCTTTTCTTTTTGTTGCTATGCCCCCTATGTGTGGATATGTTATAAGTTGACGAGAACATGAATCATTACCTTGATTATGTGGGCCATTGTGGGTTGTAGATAATGTCTATGATCCTTCTTAAATAGAAGGATTCCATGCTATGTCTTGGTCTCCTTCATTTGTCCCATGATGAGACCTTGTTGCCTGGGTTTCATGTGTTGCCTGTGATTTCTAAGATGTTGTGGCCTCTGTTGAGAAGCATTGAGTTAACATCCCACCCAGTGACAACTCTATATCATGTTCATCTATCATTCTTGCTGAATCTCAATGATGATTGCTTCTTAGAGTTTCTGGAATCAACTCTAAATATTTTTATTAAATGCGATTCTTCAATAAATGTGTTTGTTGAAGTCTCTATTCTTATTAAATGTGTGAGTGGAGTCTTAAATAGACCTTGCCTTGCTCCATATGTACGAAAATCAATTTTTGTTTTGAGAGGGAACTTTGAATTTTATGGGAAAATCAAGTGTATAGTAAAACAAAGGGAAAGTCAAATGTAGGCCAGATTTTTGGACAACTCACCTGCTTACTGACATGTTTATTTAACCTAATTTAGCATTTGACTTTTTGTTAATCACAATCAATGTATGACCCACCTTTATTGCTTTATGTTTCTTTTTTAAAAAGTGGGGTTTTGTAAATGAGAAAGATTGAGGCATTGATTCATAATTCGTACAACTCGAAAGGTGAAACCTGTATCCCAAATAGATCCGAATTTAACTTGAAAACCAATTTAACTCGAAAGATACCCCGACTTGCTCCAACATGAATATAAACCGATCTAAAATGACTTGACTAGTTACAACTTGAACTTGATTCAACCGGATAGTAAACTAATTAGTTACAACCTGAACCCGATTCAACTCGACAACAAACTGACACGGCTTAATTGATGCGAATCTTAACTCAATTCACGACAACATGTTCAAATCCAAACTATTGATGATAAGGTTGAGAGTTATAAGTCCTAAATACGCTAGTATCTAGGATAACACGGTTCTACAATTTGATCCGATTCAACAATCAAATCCTATCAAACCTTTCCTCTCAAAGTAAAATCACGATCCTAACGAATCCTAAACTTAAGCTAACTTGTAAATGTCGATTTACAACATAATTGTAAAATGTAAAATAATTATGAATCGAATCAGATCGTCTTGAAATGGCCCGAAATAAATTGTATTAAACTGTCCAAATTGGAGTCAACCCGAATTCGAGCCTAACTGAAATAAATTGTTTTAATCAATTTAAACCCAAACTGTTCAAACCTGAATTGAACTCAATCCAAACCAATTAAGCAAACAACAAATTGAGCCAAATCCAAACAAATTAAGTAAATAATCGATTAAACTCGATTCAATTATTGACATGAACATACCCGAAAATAATGAATAAACCAATTTAACCCGTTAAACAGAATTAATTGACACCCATAGTTGGGTTTATGACCGTATCAGACCTACACCTTAGGTACTACGATGGGCCAAAAATCCCCAAGATCTAAGCTGCAAGTTCAACGATCCTATCAAAAAGTGCGAAATCAATAAACGGTCACGCGACATCAACTGTCGGTAGCATATCCCAACGAATTTGAGACATACTACTTTTCCACAATTACCCCTTCACTTTATTAATAATTTCTTACATGTCATTGTTAAATCTTCTCTGATTGTGAGTGAATGTGTTGTGCAGCTTTATGAGTTTGCTGACAAGTACAGGGGCAAATATTACAGCAGTATCACTGTGGCCTAAAAATACTACCGACCAGTCAGTGGTTATGCAGTACGATTTCTCTACTTCATCAGTTCATCACAATTACGTTAATAGTACTTTCAAGATTTCAACTAAATTGGCTACTCACTTATGGAAAATAATTTAATGCACGTTACCATAGCCCGACGACATTACTCATACTTACGGAGTTTGATGCAATACCAATTTTCTTATGCAAAGAATTGACATCTCGCGTTGGAAAACATTTGTTTGTTCGTACACTCGTCATTCGGCCTTGTTGAAATATAACCGTGTGTTATGGAATGATTATTTTGGAGAAATAAAAAGAAGAAAAAAGAAACTCCGTTTAAGTATTATCACTCCGTTCTTTAAAGATTGACAATTTTCGAGAGATTGAGGGAATATTTATTTAGTTATGTGTATTTGTAAATGTTACCTTTCAACTGGGTACGTCTTAAACTAGTATCAAGGGATTTTTAAATGTAAACATTTGTATAGGTTATGATTAAATCATATTCATATAGGGTATGTGTTAATATTTGTAGGATGAGCTCCTCTAGGCTGCTTTTTTTTTTTTTTTTTTAAATTCTAAAGAGGTACAAACCAAGCAAAATAACCTCTAGGTTGCTGCTTCGATGTAACAAGGCAACCAATGACCTATACTACTTGGGCTACTTTGCCAAAAATACTGACGCTTTGGGTGGACCTGGCTGAGTTTGGTGAGATGTAAAATATGATGGTGTTCGAGTCCTCGTTTCCAAGGTAAATTATATATGTCTAATGGAAACAAGTTCGGTTACATCTATGCATTCAGTTATTAGTTTAGTCTATGCTGAACTAGTTGTCTAATCGATGAGAAAATTTTCAAGTGCAGTTCTTAATGCATGGCGAGGCAGGACCTTATAGAGCAGTACTTGAGAGGTATCGGCAGAAGGCAGAATGCTTCATGTGTGCATGACATGGCTATGAGGCATGAGGGTTGGAGATATGCGATGGCATCTGAAGAACAGGGGACATGGAGCTTAGAAAAACTTTCGGCAGGAAAGAAAACTCTTGGTAGTAAATAGGAGTATATAGAGAAGAGAGACAAGGACGGGAACTAGCTTAGACTAAAGGCACATATAAAAAAAAGAAGGCAAGATTAGTGTGCATTGGTAATCATCATGTGCCCAGTGGAGGAAGGAATTGACTACAATGAGACATTTGCTCTTGTAGCAAAAATGTCTACGATATGTATTTACTTAACGGTTGTAGCAGTTCAAAATTGGGGGAACATCAAATTTATGTACACAATGCATTCTTGTATGGTGACTTGGAGGAGGAAATTTATATGAATGTCTCCCTGAAATTTCAGAAAAATAATTCTGACATAGTTTGTAGAATGAAAAAATTGTTGTATAGATTGAAACAGACACCTAGATGTTGGTTCAAGACATTGTCCGCAATTGAAGAAATATGGTTTCAAACAATCGTATTCTAATTATTCATCGTTTATTTTAACAAAGGGTGGATTGCATTTGAGTGTGTTGGTTTATGTGGACGACATGATTATTGCTTTTAAAGCATACTTGAGTGAGTGTTTCAAAATGAAAGATTTGGGAGCCTTGAAATATTTTTTGGGTTGGAAAGTGGCATGTAGCAAACATGGTTTTTATGTATGCCAACAAAAGTATGCTTTGGATATTATCTCTGAGACAAGATTATTAGGAGCAAGACTTGTAGACTTCCCTATGGAACAAAACCATAAACTAGCTTTGGGGGGGGGGGGGGGGGGGGGGTGAGAAACATCGAGGCGTTTGATATATCTAGCAGTCACTAGGCAGATTTGGCATATTTTATATAGTTTCCTAAAGAAGAGCAATGGGAGGCGGCGTTGAGAGTGGTTAGATATTTGAAAAAAAAATGTCCAGGTCAAGGTATTCGTCTACGATCAAATAGTACTATGCGGTTAGAAGGTTGGTGTGATTGAGATTGGGCAAGTTGTCCTTTGACTCGTCCTAGTTGGTTTGTACAGCTCGGTTTCTCATCTGTGTCTTGGAAGATAAAAAAGCAACATATAGTTTCTCTTAGTTAGGCAGAAAAGGAGTAACAATAACGACCTTTAAATGTGAGTTGAAGCAACTACTACATGACTTGGGAGTGGAAATCAGCAAGGTATGAGCGTTTTTGTGATAATCAGTCAATTCTCCATATTGTGAATAATCCAATATTTTATGAACGGGCCTAAGAGAGTATCCGTATGGCATGGAATAACTCGCGCTCTTGAATATCTTCACATGGTATCTGACCTTGTATTGTGTTTCGCGATTTCAAGCCTGCTAATGTAGTATTAGATTCAAGTTTCAACCCCAAAATAGTGGGTTTTGAGTTATGGAGTCTTGTTGAGGACGGTGACTCAAATTTCAGTGACCGTACTGTTGGAAGTTGGAATATTCGGCTACGTTGATCCTGATTATATATGGAGTGGAAGATATTCAGAGAAGATAGATGTTTACGCTTTTGGAATCACTCTGCTCGATTCATATGTGGTATAAGTGAAGTTTATACAAGATCATCACTTGAGGACAAGTATGGTGGATAGGGCTTGGGAACTACCAGAAAATGGTAGGATTCCTGAGATAGTTGACCCTACTTTGTCTGAATTTTCAGAGGATGAGGTGATACGGTTTGTTAATGTAGCGTTATCCTGTGTCCAATGTTGTTCTTCAGAATGTTTCTGTTTCTCTAAAACTTCAGAATTCAGACCAACCATGTCAGAGGTAAGGCTGATGCTCTCAGACAACTATGACTTCAGTAACATAGTGCTAACTAAACCAGGGCATTGCCGGCATAGCAGAGTTGAAGAACAACCGGTAAGTAAATTATGAAATCTCTCTTAATGCCCTCACTGATGATAGCATGTCATAACAAGTTTGCCATGTTATATGTCAGTATAGAATTATAACAGATTACACCACTCTGCTGTCCTACTACTATCATGCTATTATTTTGAAGGGATTAATACAAGGCTTGGAGTACTGCTTTCCATTTGTTCCACTAATATAAATCAATCGACTGATACACCTATGGTATCTAACCTCGTGGATATGAAATGATGCCAAAAAACTTCATCCAAGTTGATGATCAGTAGTTGTTTAAAAATCAGTTTCTAAGCATCTTTGCCATGCATTCTCGGCCCTTCTTTCTCGTCCAGCGCATATTCCTCTCAAGTTTTTGGTTATAGACTTATAGTATCTTGGAACATCAATACCTCTTGCATGCTTGAAAAGTTGATTGCAAAATGTTTGTTACTCTTTATTGTATTGTTTGTTGAAGATTTATTTATCGGATTATGAAGAATGAATATGGTTCCATAAGCTACCAGGTTTTGTAAGTTGTAAGACTGAAATACATAGTTGGATTATGAATAATTTGAGTCTTAATCAAATCTGACCTCTCCAAAGTTTGTGGTACACTACACTGGTGCCTCGGCTGCATATTGAAGAGATACTATCACTTTTGTGAATTTGATTGTTGCGGGGTCTCATTTTGTACATGCTTGTTGTGGCCAAAGTCTTGTATAAAACAGTCTCACAGACACACAGTATGTTATCGTGAGATTGAGGTGACTTTCTATTTTAAGAGCAACTTTTTCTTTGGGTTTTGTACTAAGTTTGTGTAGTAGGCCTAAAACTCTTGACGGGTTTCTTCATATCATATCTTCGTTTATCTCTAGACACCAAAGTCTATGTCTATAACTGATGTATACGGAATTTGATCTTCGATTTTGAATACCACCATCCAAAATTTTAACCAACTAAGTTAATTGACATCCACTTACATCATGCATATGTATTACATGAACAGCCATTATTAGTACTTTAGTAGGTAGCAAGGTTTTGAGTTTGCGGATAACAGTCCCAACTCCCAACACACGCAGAATAACAAATCATTGTGTCCCATTTATAATAGATTTTCAAAATAAAGATTGATCGAGATTTATGTTATTGTGGCATTGAAAAGCGATGTGGTCTTCAGTTTAGAGCCTAAATAAGTGATCACTACAAATGGTTTAGGTAGTACATCCTCTTATTAATTGGCTCCGCCAAAGTTGGATGGAACTCATGAAATTATATTGCGGCAAATAAACTGAGTATATTTCCATCATTTCATCTTTATATTGTTACATATGGAGTTCGTATGTTTTAAATCCAAGCCTTGCTTTATTCCTTAGATGTGTGAGTTAGTTTAGGAGGCCTGAAACTGAACAAGGAAAGATGATTTACAATCTAGTCTTTTCAGGAAGAGCAAACCTTCTAGGAAGGGCTATACGACTATCCAAAAGACAAAATAACATAGGTAAGATGTCTAAAGGACTATTCTATATTACCAACAAGTCCAGAACATAAGACTGAGCTCTATAGTGTAAAAACCCAATCTTTATCATTCTCTAAGACTCTCTCTATTGGGTAATCCCTGCTATACTTAGTCTACCCAGTATGAATTTTATCCGCTATATGATAAACAGAAATTCTACGTTTTCATAGAGATTTATTCCAGCACAATCAAATTCTTTTGGAAATTAAGAGGTTTACCCCTCTTAAGTTAAATTAAGTACAGGGAAAACCTAGTCACTAGATCAAAACAATAGGAAAAAGTTTTTTTTAAAAAAAGACATCAACCCATCGATTATGCTGCAAATTCATAATAATATAAATATCCAATGTTCCACGATTGTTCTCCTTCCTCTTTGTATAGGATAGATGCATACCCCCAATGCAAAGGGAACTTCACATTGCAAGTAAACAAGTGGAGAAGAAAAGAGTGTGCCAAGCATTAAAACGAGAACCGGCAACTACAACAAACTATTGTCTATTTCATTTTTGTTTTCTCAAGAGTGACTAATACAACAAAACTATCATCTCAGTTCGAACGTAACCTTATAATTTATACCCCAACAGCCTACAGTTTGCATACTCTGTGACCAAGAGAAACTTGAAACTAGGAAGTACTCAAAATCAATGCTTCTGTATTTCCTCGGGGATCAATTACTTTACCATAACAAGTGGAAATGGACAAGAAGAGGGTATGAATCGAACAAATGAGACTTTCTAGAATAAGTGAAAAACAATATCATTTAGACAAAAAACAAGGAACATTATATTAAGACTAACTAGAGGAAGTGCTACAAGTATTTACCCCATCTTTGCAATCACTGGTGAGGTCGTTGAAGGTCTCAAGCTGCTTCTTTCCCCTCAAAAACACTTCTGTATCAACAGATATCCTCATATAACCATCGAATTCAACAGGAGCCCCATTGTTGAGCTTGGTCGTTTCAGAGTACCACTCACTGTTTTCTTCCCAAAGATCCTTGTATTCATCTAGAAAATGGGTTGTGTATTTGTCTTTCATGGGATCAAAGAATGATTTGTCAGGTTCATTTGTAGCAATGTAGAGGTTTCTTCCTTCTTCAATCTTGTCCTTCAGTGTTGTAAGAAGAGAACCAGGTGAGGTATCCCTATCAAGATTAGGCCAAAGTTCTTTGTTCATTGTTTTCTCCCCTCTCACAATATGAACAGAATCATAGTCCCAGTTTAACCTTGCTGCGATTGCAGAAACAATGTCCATCAACCTTCTTGACTTCCATAACAAGTGCCATGGTCTCTTGATAGCAGATTCTGCCTCTCCTTCACACACACGATACCAATAATTGTCTGGTTCAACAGTCCCAAACTTTCTAATGACTAAAGTATCCTTCAAATCCTTGAGTTTCATAGGTGTAACCCTAAAATCTTCCACAAGATGAAGACTCAGTCTATCTTTCCTCTGCCACTTGTTCCAATCTGTCCAAAACTGGTTTTGGTCCAATACTGAGGCTTCATCTTTCAAATGCTCAAAATCAAAATAGAATCTGAAATCTTTCCCTTCTTCATTTTGACCCGTCTTGGTGTACATAGATGATAGACAAATGGTCAAGTCCATGATCAATGTACGGTTCAAATACTGAGCTTCTCCAAGTGCACACAAGAAACTCCAGAGGTAGTGATTCATGCTCTTACAACGATCTCCACCCCCAGCGTAGTACAAGTATTTCCCATTCTTAAACGCCGCTTCTGATTCAACAACAGGAAGACTATCATTTACCATCTCCCCAACAACCGGCAAAGAAGCCACTTCTCCTTGTTGGGCTTCTTTCTCAAACACAGCTTGCTTCTTCGGCTTCCTCTTCCTTGCATTAACTCCACTGTGGTACTCCCCAATATCAGTCACACTTAAAGAGCAATTCTCACCCTTAGAAATCACAAATCTCCTATAATCTTTATACAATGATGCAGTCTTCCCTTCTTTAGGTCTAAACCTCCACGCCATATCACAAGTATTATCTTCCAAACCACGAACCGGCTTCCCAAATCGATAGAAATGAATATCTTTAAACTTCTCAATAGCAGCTCTCATCATAGTATGAAAAATCTCCGGGTCCTTACAGTCAATTGCCTTACCAACCTCACCCTCACAGTCAGTACCCGTACTAGCCGCAATCTCAGCATTATCAGCAACATCAGTAATATTTATAAAAGTGTTAAACGCAGTCTGATTTGCCGCCATGAAATCCTCCCCAGTCTTTATAACACTATTATCTGACTCAAATGTGGCATTCGAGGTTGATGTTAGGAAGGTGGAGATCTTATCGGACGGGTGGAAAAGGGGGTCCTCGGGTTCATAAGTCGCAGCGATAATGGTGAAAATCAATACCCCAACAACAAAGATACTGAAACACACATTTCCTATCATAGCTAAAGCATGTTGACCCAAGTTCTCAGCCCTCAAACTCCCAGCCCTCAAAAGGGGAGAACGTCCCAACATTTTTCCAATCGCGGCTTCAACCCAAAACCCTAAGTTTACTGATACCCAACAAATCAAATTCACAGAGAAATCAACAAAAATATACAAAATTATCATCAACATAACGATTCAACCAACAAATAAGCACCCACAATTCTAAATTCAATAAGTAACAACTACATGATATAACCAGATTTTCAACAGAAAAATTAGCAAAATTATCATCAAAATAACACGATTTAACCCAACAAATAAACACCCATAATTCAAAATTCAATCAGGAAAAACCATAAATAATATAACCAGATTTAGCAAGCGAATTCCACAGAAAATCAGAAGAAAAAAAAAAGCATAAATATAATCAAAACAGTAATGACAAATAATACAACCAAATTTAGTAACCAAAATTCACAGAAAAATCAGCAAAAATACAATGCAATAGAATCATCAAAACAAATTTAAACAAACAAATAGATACCCAGAATTTCGAAATTCAATGAGCAATAACTATAAATAATCTACCAGATTTAGCAAGTAAAATTCTCAATAAATTAGCAAGAAAATATCAAAATCATCTCATAAAAATAAGTAAAACAATATGAAATTCAGATCTAAATACGTAATGATAAGATGTAAAAGCAAGATTCGCTAAAGTTGGAAATAAATAAAAAAAGGTAGATGAGAAAACTCGTGAAAATGCGGTACCAGTTGCATTGACGAAAGAGATCTGTGACGTGAGTTATTTCGTCGCATCAAAGTGAGAGGAGGTGGGAAGGAGAGTTGTCGACATTGTAGTGAAGTGAAGAGAATGCGAAGTGTGCGCAGAGGATGAGTAATGAGTAGAGGATTCTTGATGTGATGGGGGATTGGATGGGTTACACGTGGTGGGCTTCGATGGTTAGGATTTGTGTTTGATTAAAAAATGATTAGTGGGGGAATTAAAGATTTATGGATTAGAGGTCAAACATTCACGGACCACCGACATCATGGTACATTGGTAGGACAGAGATTTCACACACTGATTAAGTGACTAATTGTGAGTAGAGAGTTAGAGACTCGTGACTGAGTAGAACCCAAGGAGTATGCATTATTACGAATTTTTTTTAAAAAATAATTTTAATAATAAGTTTGTATAAAAATATTATAAAAAAAATAATCTTTTTTATGTTCATAGTGTAAAATTGCCTAAGTTGAATTGAGTTTGGCATAAAGTATTTTGTAATATTTTTTAAAAAATTAAACCAAAGTCATTGTCTAGACAGCAATTTTAGTCATCTTTATTAAATAATAATATAACAAACTAATAATAATATTTTTAAAAAAATTGTTGTCTGTCGCAACGATTTTGATTTAAATTTATATAAAAAAAATTAGCGATTTTTTGTTTGAATTTTTAAAAAGATACAAATTCAATTCGGGCCAAACCATTTCAGGTTGACCCAAAATCGCTATCCTAGGCAGCAATTTTCATCCGAACCCGAGATTCCGATTGACGTGATTTTCATTCTGAAACCCCTTGTCTGTACGGCACTACACAGTCGTATTGCCTCCTAAGTCCCTCGAATCGTGGATATAGAGATCTTGAGAAATTTTTTTGATAAGGTGTAACTTTATTTCCAGAGTCCCGAATAGGGTGAAATTTTTTCAGTGTATATTTTTTTGAGACCCACATGTCAGGTATTTGCATCTTCATAGGTCTTTAAATAATTCACAGTTTAAAAAAGTCACACATTTTAAAAAAATTCATCCCATTCGGACTCGCGAAGACAAAGTTACACCTTATTGAAGAACTTTCTCAAGATCACAATATAAGCAAACCGATAAACTTTGAAGGCAATACGATTGTGTAATGTTATATCACTTTTTTAAATATGAAATTGAGCTGGCATAATAGTTAAGGTTATTTTTTAAATTTTCTTTTTTTTAAATAATGCGTAAAGAAAAATAGTTGATTAACTTCTTTACCTATCTACACATCATTTCATAATCCTATATCACTTTTTTCTCTTATTTTGTGCAAATTAAGCATAACTCATCATCATTCAATTGCAAATATCCATATTTTTATAAGAAAAATTGATGCAATAATCTTAACTTTGTCCTGCTCAACCAAAATAGGCAAAACTTCATTTTATTTATGCATAATCCTAATTTTGCTTCCCATCCGTTATAAATGAACAAGTTTTTACAAGTTCCCTGTTAAGCGGTTGAGCCCATTCACTCATCACATAACATTGACTTATTGACTTTCATTTCCCTTCCAAATCAAAATATTGTCTTAACTCCCTGTATTAAACTTAACTACCAAAACTCTTTATACACCCTCAATTAATTACCTCCAATTCCCCCGCAATTATTACCCCCAACCCCCCAAAATTCAGACTCCAACCACTTTATCGCTGCACTTGAAGACAAAAAAGCAACCACCAGTCCTGTCCTTAGGGTGGGGCAAGTAGGGCAGCCGCCCAGGGCCCGTAGAAAAAGGCCTAACTTTTTTAATGCTAAGATAAAATAAAAGAGATATAAATGTAATGTGTGCAAATTTTATCATGTTAATTAGAGTAGCTCAGTGGTAAAGGGTTTCACATGTATGATATTTTTAATATAATTTGGCATGAGTTCGATTCCCTTTAACTCCATGATTATTGTTTTTTTCTTTCAAATAATGGATATTTCTCTTTCTAATTTTATCCAAATGCATGTTTCGTGATTGTTTGTTAAATTCTTTTTTTCTTAATCCCATGCTATATATATATATATATATATATATATATATATATATATATATATATTGAATGCAAAAATAAGCAACAACTTATTAAAACTAAATACGACATACAAAATGTTATTGTCCTTATACTTATTGAATAATTAATCTTTAACTAAAATAGCTACTTATGTTATTAAGAACTGTAAGAAATTCAACCAATTATTTTATATAGTGCAGATTTATCATTATTCCTCATTTTGTTAATGCAATGACATCTTATTAATTTGTTGTATTTAGAATGTTGACTAATGTTTTGCATTTTGACAATATTTATTAATTTATGAAGAGAACTATTCATAATATTATGAAGAGCTAGAAATGATCATGATAATAAGATAACTTGGTAAATAAAAAATTTTATGAAGTGGATTGCTCATGATATTGTTTAAATTAAGATTTATATTAATAATTTTTTAACACTATACTATTAATGATTTATGTGATTATAGTATTATTTTTAATCAAATTTTTCAATAGTTAATTTATTTTGTGAAACCAATACTATTAAATTTTAGGGCTCAAATTTCTTATTTCGTCCTATACCTATAAAAGGTCAGGAATGGGCCTAGCGACTAGTTGCTTGTAATTGTTGCAATTCAGGTAAGTATGTAATCAATTGCTTGAAATCACGACACTCAAATGATGTTGTGAATTGGGGTTTATTTTTTTTTACACTTGTTGGCTTACCATTCTAAAATGTTAGATCGAATGACAATGAATTAGGTTTTTTTAAACCTAAAATCGAGTGTATTGTGAAAAATTGATTTGATAACTCTTTGTAAATAGAAATTATAAATTGAAATTGAATTGTAGAACTGTAGAACTACATTACGTTTTGAGGGTTGGATTGTAATGTTTTTTTAATGTTAATCATAAATTGAGGCATTAGATGGATAAATTTGAGCCTTGAACCGTATGGTAGAGACGTTACTGAATTAATTATTGTGGATTGTTGCATGCTTTTTGATGTATTTTTTTATTAAAAATACAACATTTCAATTGATGTTGTTGAATTTCAATTTGAAATTTTAGGTGAAAAATTAAGCAAAGGGGGATGTCTAATCAAGGTTTTGGCATGATGGTGTTTTTAAAATTGTTGCTAATGGGGAGTTAGTTTATGTTGGTGAGAGAATAGGATTTTTAAACTTAACCCTGATGAATTATGTTATTGAGAGCTTATTGATTTAGCTAATATGTGTGGTAAGTATAATGCTATGAACAACTTATTAGCTTACTAAAAAATTATTAGCTAAATTTGTGTAAAGAGTATTTTGTGAAAGGAAACAATTGAATCATTGTTCATTATAACACAGATTTTGTCCAAATTAAAATATTCATCAAACCAACAATCAACAAAAAAATCATTTATCAAATCAACAATCAAAATGAAAATAATACAACTGTAATAATCATAATAATTCATTATTTCATATAGGGAGTACAATAAATCCTCGTACCTTCTTAATACAAAACATAATAAAGGAAAAAAATCCATGAAAATAACAAGACCATGCCATAATAATATTCTTCAATTCTCATTCTTTGAACCTTTTATCATTTTCGATATGCATTTCACAAACTTCATTCTTCATATCTTGGATATCTTCCTCCAAATTGACCTTTTTTATTTTCCTTTTTCATATTATTTTCGTAGTCCAATTCTAAGATTTTTGTATTCTTTCCAAAAATCTGAAATTGATGATCATCAATCTCATCAACCCATTGGAATAACTTACATTTAATATCTTGTCACAACTCAACAAATTATGAATCAATTAGTACGAGATCGAAACATAACACAACACATTTTATTTTGAATCAATGCTACAAATTAAACGACTTACCGACCACAAGAGACATCCATAAATTTATTTCCTTCATTATCCTCATTTTTAGAGTCCTAACCATATTATCCCTCCCACACATGCATAAAACTATAGGGAAAATAGCTATTGTTGAATTAAAGAGGAACCTAGAAACTTTTAAAGACTTCCCTAACTTTTCCATTATAAGTTAAGTATGGAGGAAGAAACTCAATGAAACAAAAGGAGAAGAAAGAAGAAGAAAGGTGAGCGGAGACGACAATGTAAGGTAAGAAAGTGGATACATCTTAAGAAAAGGGAAATCGAAAAAAAATTAGGGCAAAAAGCATAAAATCGGATGATTACCAATATTTGCAGGTCAGCCTATAAACTTACGCAATTAAAGCGGATGGGGTGCAAAGTTAGGATTATTCATAATGAAATCAAAGTGTTTTGCTTATTTTGGCAAGGAGGGTGATAGGATTGTTGTTATAAGTTTATTCTATTTCATATCCTTGTAAATAGAATTCTATTGATTTATACTACGAAGAGTTGTTGGGGTTTGAAGTCGAAGATGGTATGTAACAAAAAATTAATAACAATGCAATATGCTTTTCCATCATAGGCAAAAGGTGATTTCAGCACAAAGTTGGGTATCGATGAGCTCGCATTTTTCTATAAAAGTACGTTTAGAAAACAGGGATCGTGGTGTCAGACTGTCAGTTATAAAGATGTGTATAGAGTTAAGGGTATTGATCTACATTATGTTAGATATCAAACATCCAAATATGATTGATTTCATGGGATTTTGTGTTGAGGATGGTCATATTATTTTTGTGTACAAGTTTATAGAAGGCATAAGCCTAGCTAGCTGGTTTATTATACGGTAAAATTTCTGAGTTAAGCTGGTATGTAAGAGCCATTATATGCCTTGGTATCGCGCATGGTCCGGAATGTCTTCATGATGGCATGATGAGTGTTCCTATTATGCATGGCAACATTAGGCCTAGTAATGAACTTATAGACAATAAATTAAATCCTAAAATTGTAGAATTTGGAACCCACACTATATTGATCCATAATATTTAAATGTTTGGAAGATCAATGTTGAAGGGAGATGTTTATGCCTCCGAGGTTGTTCATGTCAAGATGAATTATTCATTGGATTTTGAAAGAATTGATTAGTTGTGTCTGATTTCTTTTAGTTTATTAGTTAATTTTGATTTGTTTATCTCAATAAAGTTATGTTTGGAATTGAACTTGGTATGCAGACAAGTAGCTCAGGAACCTTGAGGAAACTTGTCTGCAATCAATAAAAATGAGAATATATTAGCATATTTATCTTGATTTTATTTATAAGTTATTCAATGCTCTAATGGACTCTTCATCCTCCACACATATGCAAGGGCTCTTCTCCTTGCAGTCATTAATAATAGGCAAGTGCCATGGTTTCTAAAATATTTTGAATAAGACAATACATGATAATAATAATAACGTAACTACTTTATTATATAAAAAGTACTTACACCAAGACTTGCATACAACACTTTACCATAATACTTAATTAGACACCTATTTTTAGAGACTCACTTAATGTATATTTGTAGAGACACTTTATTTTATAGAATACAATATTTTGGTATTTTTGTAACACCCCCAAATTACTAACATAATAATAATAATAGTGATTTTAGTAACTTAGAGCTATTACCGCCACATGTTACCATACTTCGGCTGTACTAACTAATTACTATATTGCAGCGGAAGAAAAACTCGATTTATTTAATAAAAAAAATAATTTTGATTATCCAAAGGTATAAAAATTGAATAAGAAAAAAATCCTAACTAATATGTGCCCCTTGATGTAAAGCTCACATGCACATTTACTCCTGCAAACCTACTCACCATAAATGATAAGTAGGAAAAACAAAAAACAAACAGGAAAATATGTGTCAGTGTAAAAACACTGTGTTCATATACATGCTAAAAAAATAATTTGACTTTTAAATTCTTTTATTTCAAACTTGACTTCTTATAAATTAATAAACTTTAAACCTTTCTTTATAATAATTCAATACAAATAAAATTATTAAAGCACTTAATAAAAATAATTTCCTCTTCTTATATCCCCTCCTTGATCTTAAGTGTGCACACCCCTAAGTTAGTTTTCCCATCACGGATCTATTATTGGAGTTTCTTTTTATTTGCCAACAAGTGGACTTTAAAGCATGAACCCTTCTTGATTATGAAACCAAGCGGTAATGTATAATAATAATAATACCTCTCCTTTTATAACTCCTTTTAATACAAATACCTTGCTTTAATTATTAAAGCTCATTGAAAATTATTAAATCTCAAATATCATTCGGCCCTTTTGAAACATGATATATATTAAATAAAATAAGATAAATATATATTATCCTTTTTATAATCGGAATTTCAAATAAATAACCATATATAAATATATATATTTTTTTAAAAAAATAGCGCATGTCTAAAATTTCAGTTATAATTTATTTAGTAAAATACATAATAAAAATATCTTAATACAATATAATTCAATAAAATAGTTAATTGCACATAAAAAGATTTAACACATATACGTACCTTAAATTCTAGTACTTCCTACTAAACTTTAAGATGATCTTCCTATCAATTAACATGAACTAATAAACATAATATAACACAATAATATGTATAAAATATTAAAACTTTTAATTAAATTTAAAAATAGTTTTAAGAACTAAATAATTTATAAAATAATTAAAATAGTTAGAAAAAAGAGGAGGCTCACAATGATTGATGGTTGTTGGTCAGGTAGCCTAAGATAAAGAGAATGACTTGAGAGAGAGGGAGAAAGTTTGAGAGAAGTAGAAAATATTTAATGATTTTTGTGTGAAGAATTATGTAAGGTTTAAGGTTCTATTTATAGTAAAAATTAGGATAAATTTTAGGATTTAAAAATACTAATAGATAAGTATAAATTTAAAATGATAATTATTCTCTAATTTTTCATAAAAATCTTTTGTTTTTATAATAATTTAATTATTAAATAGTTTAAACAATTACAATCATCAAATTTAAAACAAACCAATTAGAATTAGTTAAAAAAGATAAATTTTTATAATAATAATAATAATAATAATAATAATATATTTTTTGAATTATCAATCATAGAAAACGAATATGATAAGGTTAGAATTTATATTTTATTTTTTTTGAAAATATTATTTTTTTTAAATCAAAACTATCTTTTCAACTAAAATTATCCTTCAAATTAGGATAAAATAAATATAATAATAATTTTTATTTATTTTTATTTTTAAAAATATTAATCATGGAATCTGGCTATGATTAGATATGGTCGAATTTATTTTTTTTATTTTTTTGGTAAATATATTCGATTCTTAACATAATCTGTTTTTAATTAAATATAATCTTTATAAATATATTAAACTGATTTTTTTCTAAGAATAATATCTTAAAAGCTTCTAGAATATTCTAGAATAAAAGTGGATACTCGAAATATTTTTTAGTATATTTTGGAGGGCTTTTTGAGAATTTAATGGAATAATTGAGGAATTAAATATTTATTTATAAAATTAAAAAAATTTCTTAATAAAATTATAAAATAAATATATAAATGACGGTCCATAATTATAATTGGGCCAAAATAATTTTTAAATTATTTAAATGTACTAAAACGTTCTTAAAATTATTTTATTTAAAATGCTAATAAACAATATACATTTAATTTTAAATATAACTTAACATATGAAAGTTTTTAATAAAATGTCTAAAATACAGGTATTACACTTTTACTCTCTTAACGTTTCTCACTTAAACTCTCACTTTTCAGTGGATAGTTAGGAGTGAATGTCTTCTCCCCTATTTATACTATTTCACCTCGTCAATGAATGGTGGAGATTTATTTGATAGAAGGTTGGAGATTGATCTACTAGTTAGAATTTTTCACACCTTTCTACACCTTATGACCTTCTCTATATTATTATATATGTATGGTTATTGGAAGCTCCATACTTCTCCACAACATTCTACATGCTTCTACACCATTCTGCAACCTTCTAGAAAAATTTATATTTTAGAGAATTATATACCTTCATTAAGTTGTCAATTTATTAACTAGTGGTGATTTTTCAAAATATGGCAATAATTTGATGGTTTGGGCTTGGAAACCTATGTTGACCCGAAACAAGACAGAGCAGTCTTACTAGTCCAACATTTCAGATGAAGGGTCTAAAAGTGAATTTTTTTTTTTTTCCTGTATGCATCCTCTTTAGTTGGTAATACTCTTAGAGAACACTTCTTCCATCCAAATATCATTATTAGGATAAGTCAATTGCATTTTAATGCAAAATGGGAATATTTACATGCTAATTTGATTTCGGGAGCTCAACATAGACCAATTTTTGATGGAGGAAGTACTTGTTAAATACTAATTTGGGCCTCACCCATCTGTACAAGATAATGCTTGAAAGTTTTACCTTAAAACCACATGACAATAGGGAAATATTCCCTCGCCCCTATATAATGAACATTTATCTGTTAAGTTATCAATATGGGATACGCATGTATAATATTTTATGGGTTTAGTGTTTTTAACAGTGCAATCCACTTCTATTTCTTTTATGTAGGTAACTATATATATCAGAAGTTGCTGAAAGGCTTTTTCTTTTAAAAGCTTGACCACTAAACCTCTTGCATGTTTGCATGTTTAACGTACGCGCATTAGATCTGACCTCTCAACCTCCTTAATTCGGAAATCTCATCTTGGCAATAACTTTTTTCCTTTCCATAACTTGGTTAATCTGACATGTACAAACTGAAACTAGCTAATTTAATAAACTTAGCAATTCGTTGACAGTTGACACCAACATACTCCGCATTGCACTGTAGCTTGTAGCTTGTATCTTGTGACCCATCCTGACCTTAACCCGACCCAGACACATGTCTAGTTACAACAACGTTCTACTTGACTGACTGACTCTGCTGTGATTGCTTTCATATCCTGTCATATTTTATAAAATGAACTGTCATTTCCTGTCATATTCTATAAAATGAACTGTCATGTCCGGTTTTATTTATTCTAATGTGATCATAAAATTACGCAGATAATCCATCAACATCCAAAAAAAATGGTTAGGTAAATAACATAATCCTCGAGTTGTAACAGACATAATAAACATAAAACTCAAACTTTTTGAATTTTTATAGTTTCATCAGATTTATCTTCAATTGAAAATTTGATTTTTCATCTCGTTTTACAAAATACGGAGTAATATTTTCACATTACCTTATAATTTACTTCTTATATTGCAAGCCAATTATACGCGAGTAGCAATTAAAAATTTCAAATGCTTGATAGTTGTAAATATTAATAATAGGTTAAACCCGGTCCAATTCCCGTTACAATGATTTTTTTTTTATTTACTACCTCCGATTATTAAAAGTTGCGATATTTATCAATTTTGGATGTTTAATATAAGATGTAATATTTTTACTTTTTTTACCCCTCATTTTTAATTATTTTTACTCTCTCAACTTTATGATACATATATTTCCTAAACACTATTATCAAAGTTTGCTTAACAATTCGTATTTTATATGTTTGTTGCAATTTATACTAATCGGAGGTAGTATATAAGATTTAACAAGATGATCGGTGTTGCTCACCGTTACTACTTTATAGACGAATATAAACTTTTAAAAATTCAAGCGTTAGCAATTTTTGACTTTTGGAAAAAGTTGATCTCACGTTGTAAAATTTTAATGTAGCAATTACCTATTGCTCAGTCAATAACGTATCCAAATGAAAAATATCATCCTTAGCCGCCAACAATCTAAACGACTAAAAGGTTTGTGCATTTTAAGGTTTGCAAATTTTAAGGTTTCTACCTGGATACTTCTGTCAATAAGAACAGGTAAGAAAAAAAAATTCAAACATGGGTGATGTTTGGCTGGTTGCATATAAAAGTGCAGTAAAGAACAATCATGGGTGAAATTTCGCTGGTTGCATACTTGTATATAAAGGTGTAGTCCAAGGGAAGCACCCAAACGGCGGGTCAAACCCCATTGCCTTCCAATGAGAAACCAAACAACTCTTATCCTTCTTCTGTTTGTTTTCAGCTCATTAGCACCATTACTTTTAGCCTTGAATCATATGTCAAGAGGATCTTCTTTAACTGTCAACGATGCTTCAGACTCAGGTGACGATCATCTCCTCACTTCTCCGGACAAAACCTTCAGCTGTGGCTTTTCTAGCAGTGGGACCAATGCCTATTACTTCTCAATTTGGTACACTAATTCGAAAGAAAGGACCGTCGTTTGGGTGGCCAAACGAGACAAGCCGGTTAATAGGCATGGCTCGAGGGTAACTCTTAGAAGGAATGGTGTGATTTTGTTGAAAGACTACGATGGCTCAACAGCTTGGGAAACAAATACAACATCAACAAATGCTGAAAGAGCTGCGCTTCTGGACATAGGAAACCTTGTGCTTAAGGATAATGGTGGTAATATTCTTTGGCAAAGCTTTGATTTTCCTACTGATACTTTGCTTCCTCAGCAACTGTTAACAAAGACTAAAAGATTGATATCTAGTATTGGTCCTCAGATGTTTGGCTCTGGTTTTTTTAGCTTCTATTTTGATAGTGATGATGTGCTCAAATTGATTTATCATGATCCGGAAATTTCCAGCCTTTATTGGCCTAATGTAGCTTTCTCTGTATTTCAAAATGGTAGAACTTACAACAGTAGTAGGATTGCAATGCTTGATGATATGGGTACCTTTTCTGCAAGCGATCAGCTTCAGTTTAGAGCTTTAGATGTAGGTTTTGGGATCAAGAGACGGTTGACATTGGATTTTGATGGGAATTTGAGACTTTATAGCTTAAATGAGTCATCAGGGCTTTCGAACATAACATGGCAAGTAGTTTCAAAACCTTGTGAAGTCCATGGCCTTTGTGGAAGAAATGGGATTTGTGAATATTCACCAGAGCCTAAATGTAGTTGTCCGCCTCACTACGAGCCAACTGATATAAGTGACTGGAGTAAAGGTTGTGCAAGCCAAAATTTCGTAGAAGTTGCTCCGACTCTGAGTTTGTTGAGATTACCCATGTTGATTATTATGGATTTGATCTCAACTTCACTGTCCCTTATAATTTTGAAGATTGTAGGCTGCGTTGCTTGGACGATTGTCGTTGTCAAGCATTTAGCTATCGGCTAACTGGTGAAGAATTGTGTTTCACAAAAAGTGCCCTTTTCTAATGGATACAGGTCTGTTAGTTCCTCAGGTAGCATATATCTTCGATTACCAAGAAATACTCGGACTACAAAACGTGCAACTCTCAGTGTGTCTCATCTTGATTGTGGTAACGGGGAAGGTACAGTAGTAGTATTGCCAACTACATATGACCCCATCAATCAAAGATTCAGGTGGGTTTACCTTTACTCATTTGCTGGTGTCATTGGTGCATTTGAAATAGTCCTATTAGCAGGGTGGTGGTTTCTATTTAGGAAGCGTGGTCTTTCAGGTTCGTTGGAAGATGGATATCGTGCCATTTCAAACCAGTTTCGGAGCTTTAGCTACAGTGAGCTCAAGAGTGCAACAGGAAAATTCAAAGAAGTTCTAGGTAGAGGAGGGTTTGGTACAGTTTACAAGGGAATTCTTGTTCTTGAAGATGAGAGAGTTGTTGCTGTCAAGAAACTAGAAAATGTGGTCCAAGGAGAAGAACAATTTTGGGCAGAAGTGAGCACCATTGGTAAAATCATCAACATGAATCTTGCAAGAATGTGGGGCTTTTGTTCAGAAAGGAAACACAGACTGTTGGTCTATGAGTTTGTGGAAAATGGATCATTGGACAGACGCCTGTTCTCAACCAATACTGTCCTTGGCTGGAAAGAGAGGTTCAAAGTTGCAATAGGTACTGCTAAAGGCTTAGCCTACCTTCACCATGAGTGTCTAGAATGGTTTATCCATTGTGATGTCAAACCTGAAAACATCCTCCTCCATGGAGATTTTGAGCCGAAAATTTCAGACTTTGGCCTAGCAAAGTTACGTCAAAGAGGGGCTCATGGTTCATCATCAGAGTTGACTAGGATCAGAGGCACAGAAGGTTATATGGCTCCAGAGTGGGCTATCAACCTACCCATTACTGCTAAGGTTGATGTGTACAGTTATGGAGTGGTGGTCCTAGAGCTTGTAAAGGGCATTCGACTATCAAGTCGGGTTGTGGATGATCAATACGGCTTAGAGGGAATACCTGAACTGGTAAAGTTTGTGAGAGTGGCTAAGCAGAAAATGCAGGATGGTGGGGTAGAAGACTTGGTGGATCCAAGATTGGAAGGGCGCTTCAGCAGGAGGCAGGCTGCTATGATGATTGAGCTTGGACTTGCTTGTGTGGAGGAGGATCGAAATAAAAGGCTAACCATGGAATCAGTTGCACAACTTCTAGCAGAGTGTGAAGATGAAATTCTAGTGCAGATTCCCGTCACTTGGTGATTCCAAGAGTCCAAGTTCTTCTCTCCATCACGTACAGCTTAGTTTTGAAGTTTCTCATGCAGCATTTTTTTCATGAGTTGCAACTATAGTTCTTTCAGTGTACCTGCTGTATATAATAGACACCGCATTGACAATAGGCAACCTGTCAACCATGTTCTCTGAAATGAGTTGCTTTGCATGTATTCAAATGAAAGATGTACAATATATTGAGTAAAAATAAAACTAGGATTGGGGTGAGAGAGGCTCGAACTCTCGACCTCAGGATCACTCAACTTAGCTATGAGACCTACGCGCTAGCCAACTGCGCCACCACCCCTTTTATTTAAAAAGTAAACAACTATTACAATCTATTTAAAATTATATAAAAACTCCAAACATATGAGCATATGGACCTATAAATACTTTTCATAACCATCACATGCAAACTTTGATTAAATAATTATCCAATGTAGAAGTTATTAACAACACCATTCATGAGGTTTTATGGGCCCTAGACTAAGCTTTAAAAAGGGACCCCTTACAAATACAATTTATCTAAATATTGTGTAAATTTTCAGTCAGCAAATCCAATTTTTTATAAAAACATCTTTTTAGCTAGTCATGAAAAACAAATTATTGAGTTCGTTAAATTTTTTACAAAAAAAATGTTTCATTTTTGTACATCCAATCCAATGTTTAGGCATAATGACGTTATCTTATAAATTATTATTTCATTACTTCATATATACAACACGAAAAAATACAATTAAAAATAAATTCAATATGTTGAAAATTAATTAGAAAGCTTGATATTCTTAGCTAATGATAAATATAAAAATAAAAAACTATAAAAATTCTTGAAAATATGATCATTGTGCTAAATATTAATTACTAATTCTTCATTTACTCCCTCTATTTTTTTTTATTCTTCTCTTTTTTTTGCGTAAATCCCAATATAAACTTAAAATTCAAATATTTTTAATTGTGTATTTGTAAAAATTATAAAAAAAAAATCATATTTAAAAAATATATATTTAGACGAATCTATTGAGATATAAAATACCCTAAAACAACTGAAAACAATAAAAACTTCCTTATCCAAAAATATATCCACCTCTGCTAAATAAAAAAAAAAATATCTCCCTTATCCTTTAAAGAAATAGAAAACTCGCACATCACAAATCCTAGTACATGTGTCCTAACCGCAAACCTTAAGATCCTCATCCAATCACACTTTCCAACGGTCATTATCCTTGCCACTTTCTAGAATCCAAATTGAAAACTTTACGTAACCCTATTTTATCCCCAATTTCTCGTTTTTCAAATGACGAATTTGAGGTTTTCTCCTATCCATCCCCAAATTTGACTTCTACCCTTTACTTTTCTTCAACGCAATTGAAACCCCTTTTCTTCAATCGACGAAATAATCACAATTTCTTCATCTAACTCTTAGTGTTTTTTCTTATTTTATTTTTTGCGCAATGGCTGATGTTTTTAGCAAATCCAGTGTCTTTTCTCCAACAATATCTCATCGTAGTAAAGGGAAAATTTGTCCCATCAAATGCTCGGTTTCTATCAAGAATCGAGGAATATTAGTTGGGTTTTCATCTGTGAGGAGCAATTTTGGGGGTGTAAGAATTGCGGTTGATCAAAATCGCCGCGTTTTGTCTCAAAAATCGTGGGATTTGCAATCAACTGGAGCCAAGGTTTGTGAAAATTGTTCTCTGTTTTATTACTTTTGATTAAATTTTGTATACCCATGTGGAAAATTTTGTTTCTTTTTGATCATTGATTGCTTAATTTAATATTTTAGTTAGTACATACTTTCTATATTTGGTGATTTTATTTTTAGGTTTATGTACCTTATTTGGTGTTCTTGATTAATAAGGGTGAATTGGATTTGGCAAGTATTTATAGGATTTGATACTTTTGGAGATTGCTAGGTAACGTTTTGGGTGCAGCTTATGGAACTGAGCTGTATCGGTATCTGTCATATTGGTGCTTTATGTGAAATGTTCGTGTTTTGTGAGGATTTGTATATGCTGTGTGTTATGATGGAGGGTTTTAAAGCTCGACCAAAATTAGTGTGGTATGAATTGGCGTTAGTCGTGGTTGTATGAAGTTGTATGATTTCTGCCATTCATTGGAGTTTAGCACGGAGAGGGCAATTGTGTTACGTGAATTCTTCCATTATGTGGGGAATCGGCTTAATGGGGAGGTCAGATTCTCTGCATTCTGCAATTAGGCAGGGTTGTAAGGAGGTCAAGGTGTCTGAGATCTGCTAGTAGGTGGGGGTAATAGAGTGGTCAAGATATCTGGATTCTGCCAATAGTTTGTGTTGAAACTGTGATTTCAGCTGTTGTAGGAGAGGTGCAAATTATTGATAAATTGTTTGATATACATTCTAAAGAGTTGGCATTACTAGGATCTTGTTTGGAGTGTTTTTATGAATTTACTCCTTCAAGTTGCTAAGTGTGGCTTATTATCTCATACTTACATACCTAAAATATATAAGACTTGTTTGGAAGGTTGATCCTCTGTTATAGTTGTAGTTATTGTTTTATTTTATTAAATGCAGATGGGTCTTAGCATCGGCAAAGCACAGAGATGGTGGGTGAAGGGACTTCAACCAAATATGAGAGAGGTTACTTCAGCAGAGGACCTAGTGGATTCTTTACTTAAGGCAGGAGATAAGTTGGTAATCGTCGATTTTTTCTCTCCTGGATGTGGAGGTTGTAGGGCTCTTCATCCTAAGGTACCTTCATTTTTGAGGTCTTTTAACCCCTCATTGCCTTTTATTTTGGGCCTTTTAAGTAATGTTCAGACCTTAGGGGTAAATAATTAACCAATGTAGTTTTATTTATGTTGACTTCATGAATTATTTCACTCATAAAGCTAATTATCTGTGTCGATTGTGCAGTTATGTCAGTTGGCAGAGATGAATCCTGATGTTCAGTTTCTTCAGGTGAACTATGAAGAGCATAAATCCATGTGTTACAGCCTTAATGTCCATGTTCTTCCTTTCTTTCGGTTCTACAGAGGTGCTGAAGGTCGTGTTTGCAGCTTCAGTTGTACAAATGCCACGGTTAGTTTGTGTTTCTAATACTTCTCTTTCTGTTGCTTAATTTGGATGGATTAGCTATATAATTTTATTGCATTATTGCAAATCTTTACATCTAGTTAGGTTATAAAGAAATAGTTGAGTTGATTTTTTGTATGGATTGAAGAACATAATATGAATTATCTGTATGAGGTGTTGTACCTAAAACTTAGTTGTGAACAGTGAGTGAAACAAATCAAAGCCCCTCTCTTCATATAGTGATTAAGCTCTTATGATAGATAAGAGTACATAATGGAGAAGATGAGGTGGAGTTTGTCTTTGTACAAAGTATAAACCATCAGTGACGTATGAATTGGAATTTGGAATGACAATGATGACATTTATGCTGATGAAAACTCTAAGAGATAATGCTACTTGATCTTTCCTTGTTTTCAAGAAGATAAGGTGAATAGTGAGTGAGTTTGTCTGTGTATGAATTGGAATTTGGTTATGGTGATGAAAGCTTTAAGAGAAAATGCTTCTTGATCTTTCCTTGCTATTTAGAAGGTAATTCTATTACATCATATTCCTTTTGCCTCCCCTTGGAGGATTTTTTTACTATAGTTGATTTTTACAAATTTACAGTTCTCATGCTTGATATTTTGAAACCAGTATCCAACTAATCTTATGTTCTATGTCTATCTCAGATTAAGAAATTCAAGGATGCTTTGGCTAAGTATGGAACTGACAGGTGCAGTCTTGGGCCTGCGAAGGGGCTTGAAGAAAAGGAGCTTGTTGCACTTGCTGCCAACAAAGACCGTACATTTACCTACACGCCCAAGACTGTGGAGGAAGACTACGTACCTGAGCTCAAAGAAATATTGGTCAAGTCTGACTCAAAAGCTGCTGCCAAAGAATCTCTCTCTTCTTTCAACGAGAATAGTTCACCATCCACCCTAAAGTCTTCCCAAGAGAGTGAAGAACAAACTCTAGCCACTGCCAGGAGATGATTTTAAGTATCTTCCAGGCAATTTATGGCGTGTACAGTATTGATATGTTTCCGAGTGTGTTTTTTAGTCCCTTGTATATAAGAAATATCTCGAAATATCAACTCTGGCAGCTTTGGGGTTCAGTTTTTTTAATCCAAGCTTGCCCTTTCTGTGGAATCGGTAGTGTTAGTCGGTTTGCTGGATGCAGCCTGTAGGGAGTGTTTTTAGGTCTCTATGAAAAAGAAATTTGAGTGGATGTTGAATAGATCCATAAAGATTTGTCTGCTTATGTAGATTTTAACTTGGATGTGTATTCAGTGAATTAATCTTTTGTTCTATATTTGGCAATTATTCTGCAAAAAGTTTCGCAATCTGAGTAGATGAAATTTTCGGGATTAAGGTTAGGCTTTATTATTGTTGTAATGTGCTATATCATCCATTTGCAAATAAGGTAATTTATGATTATGATTAGCTCAAACCACTATTCACATGTCTAAATCTCAAAAATTGGCCTAGACGTCAGAATAGAGGCACACATCTTTGATCTTTTTCATGCCTTCAAGTGGATTCAAGAACAATTCTCTAGATCATATATTCATTATGTATTATGAGCCCAACCAGTATGAAAACGATTTTCTAGAAATACAAATGGGATTGCAATGTTGAACTTTCGATAAAAAAAAAAAAAAAAAAAAAAAAAAAAAAAAAAAAAAAAAAAAAAACATTCTCCACACAAAAGTACTTTATTACACCTCTCAAAAATAAGGTTCTGAAAGTCAATCTGACAATTTCCATAAAATGGAGTAAGGACTATGGAGTATAAAATATCGGTAAATCACCCAAGGAGACAAATAATCCTGAAAACAAAATTTCTATATCGTATCTTAGGTGGCTTAAGGATTGACAGTTTGGTTAGTGCTAGCCAAATTCTGTGTCATTTCTCTTTCTGACGAAAAAAAATAAGCTTGTAAGAAGGGCAACATCGTTGTAGCGATACGGCAGGCACTGTTTCTGAGTTTTAGCAGGCTGTACTTTCAAAGGGAGGTAAGCCCCACTCAGCAGGATTGAAGTCCACAAGAGATGTCAGAACTTCATTGGCAACAGCGTGATGAGAGCTGTCCAACCTTGGATCGGGAACCATAACTACTGACCTGCATGCCATATTCAGATGAAAGGCCGAAAAAACATATGGCTGACATGCCAAAATATCAAGATTTAAGTACAAGAACATTTTTAAATAAGACATTCAGTTCTCAGTTTCATAATAATACCTACCAGTAATGTCCAAAATATAAAGCTAAAGTGATTAACCAGACTTCGTGTCATTTAAGGACATGAACAGGCTACAATCAATTTTACACTTAAGGAAATTCAGTTGTACCCAACTGACTAGCTCAAAACATGTCCAAGCACCAGTCCAACATTCTAGGCATCAGCAAGGAAAACAATGCAAACAGTGCATTTATTTTCTTTTTTATTTTACATCTCATTCCACAGCATCACATTTAACAATCTCCAGCTACTTTCAGAACATATTAAGCATATGATTTTGCAGGTAGAAGCACTTACATTTCAGCATTTTTTGCAGCTTGAACTCCTGAAGGTGCATCTTCAAACACAAGACACTTTTTTGGATCAATAGGTCCACCCTGCACATAAGATGATTTCTTCTAACATCATGCAATACTAAGAATTTAAAACATTATACGGAATTAGAAACTGGCCTGATCCTTCTGGCTTCAGAAGCCAAAAAGTAATTTTTGTCTCAATTAATGGTTATGAAAATTGGCTCATATAAATGTAATGGTTCATCAGAAATTCAAAAATTTACCTCAAATCTTTTGGCAGCTGTCAAAAATATCTCAGGAGATGGCTTTCCCAGCTTCACTTCTGGATCATCTCCATTAACAATATGATGCATTAAAGCAAATAGTTCTCGATGTCTTTGAGTCTTCAGCTCATAATGCCGTCTGTGGGAACTATGATTACAAAGAAGTGTTCAACACATCAATGATTAGAAGTTACGAATCTTCATCAGATTTAGTAAGGTCAGTGTCTTGACACAGATATCCTCAGTTTTACCTAGGATTTCTTCTGTTTTCAAAGGATCACCTGTGTCAATAAGAGTATGACAATAATGAGTCGGGTATTACTAGGGGTGTAAGTGGCCTAGGAAAAGTCCAAAGTCCAGTCCAATGCTGTCCAGTCTAATTACTGGACAGGACTCGAAAAAATTTGGATCGGACTCAACTCATTTTTCCAAGTTTAATATAGAATTAAAGATATCAATGGTTAAAGGAGTATATTGAAGACCATGTAAAATGCAAATAGGAAGAATTTTATGGAATGGAGGGAGTAAAAGAAAATAAGCAATTTAAAATAATATTTAAATATCTGTATTTATTGCCGGTTCTTCTGACGATCACATGGTCAGTGAAACTTATATTTGGCCCCTTTGTTTACAATAATAAATTGGCTTTCCTTCCTAATTGTACCCCATATCACCTTAATGCATAACCCTTAACCTTTTCACTTTCTTCCCTCGCTATTGACAGCTGCCCTCTACCTTTCTCACACTCTCTCTTTAAATTGAAGGCTCTCAAATCTCATTCCATCAGTGATCAATATGCTAATGAATGCTGCTAATAAAATTTTCATGTGTTGTATAATTCACAAACAATATCAGTTGTTTTTATCTTATTATCGATGCTACTTTCCGACCATATCGGTTTGACTACTTCAGTTTATATTACTCTGTAATGTTTATTCTATTAAAAAGCAAAAAGACAAATGGCATTAAAAAAATTTGGGTCGGACAAATTTTCCAAGTCTTGACACTAATGGACTGAATTTGGACAAGGGAAAGTCAAATCCAGTCCAGTCCACTTACACCCCTAGGTACTCAGAAGTGAAGTCTAGACATGTAAAAAATTCAAGAGACTAGAACTACTTGCACCAGCAGTAGAATTCAGAAGACAAAAAGCAAAGCAATACTGACAATCCAATTTGGATACCACAACAGTCAGGCACACCTCAAAAACTGATTTGGAGGCTAAAAGACTGTAAAGTTGAAAATTTAACATTTAATGTGTCTCAATAACAAAATCCCATCGGTCAATATTAGATACAGCCTTCATACGAGTATACATCTTTTTGGGCAAGGCCAAAGGATTTGATCCTTCCTAGACACACTATGGACAAGAGCCTCATGCATTTGGCTTATGATATGGTCAAATTATATAGGAGAACTAAATAAACAATTCATAATACTCTGACTGTCAAAATAAATAAATAAATAAATAAATACTCTCAACACAAAACCATTTGAATAGTAACCTGATTCCTTTCCCCTACATATGTCATGACCCTCGGCATCCAAGGTTCTTTAGAAGTTTTGGAGAAGTCCAAGAATTTAATGTTGGGCTCACTTAATCACTAGGATAAATAGTTCATACAATGTTATGTGAAGTCTTTTTTCCTTCCTCCTCTATCTCTTTCTAACACACAACGAACCATGAGCCTCATTGTGGCCAACGTTTTCTTGGCAAACCCAAATATAAGGAATCTTCCCCTAGCCAGAAACATAAAGAGAGAACCTGAAAGACCCAAAATAAACCTAAGCAAAAGATAGATTTGTCTTGTTTGCTAAGAACCTGATGTACTGGTAAGAAGATAACTAAGATATGAAGGTGGTATCAAGGCTATGGAGTAGTAGGGCAGCATAAAAAGGAGGTTGCAAAACTTGCAATCATAGACAAAAATGCAAGCTCAAACTTTATTAAATAACATCCTGTAATAAAGCTTCAAATCAAAATGAACACATTTATCCTTAAAATTAAGTTTATATTTATAATTTAATAACAGACCCACCCTAAGAAAATACACAGAAAAATAGGGTGAAAGAAGTTTACCCAGTAGCTACACAGATAGGCACTTGATGTGCATGCAAATGTTTAATCAATCTGTCAGCCCCTATATCAAAAAGTGAAACTAGTCTGTAAGATTGTGAAAATAATAACAGATTCAGAAAGGGTAAGAGATAAAATAGAACAAAAGAAAGAACATTAGGATATTAACATTCAAAGTGTAGTAAGGTTTACCAAAGAAATGAACAATTGGTATTTGATTCATGTAGAAGGTAAAGATAGTTTTTCAAAAGATGTAAAGAATCAAAGTGGAAAATGGGAGAGCTTCAAAAATCTTGGTATCCAAGACGATAAGCCAAACCAGAGCTAAGGCAAAGGGAAATTCCTTTCCTTTTTGTAGTCCAAAATACTTGAACCAAGCAGCCTTTGCAATTCTTCGTCACACAACAGAGGAATGCAGCTACGGAACAACTAGCAATATAGCTTTTACAAATAATTTCCTTGTAACTGCACTGTAACTAATATCATAGGCATGAAAAGTATACAGTCAGATTAAACTACTAGTCCTGCAATCTAGAGTTTTCAAGAGCAAGCTTATAACTGGTTGGTGGGGCATTGAGTGTGTAGACACTTGAAAAAGTAGTCAGCCAAATAATACCATTCAGCTGCACTAGAACTTCTGTTTGCTTCACATATTCTGCGTTTTGTAGTTTGTCTCTCCTAGTGAGAAAGAACTCAGTTATGGAAACTGCTAATACCCTGGTCTCAGTATAAACCATTTTGCCAAGTGGCTATATTTAGCCCGGAGGTGAATTGAGCCCTTTAACATTTCACAGAGCTCAGGGGGATTTTTTAAGGATTAACAAAACAGTTTCTGATATGCTTCATATGTTGAAAATTACAGTGAAAGGGAGCACCTGGCATTAGAGGGGATTACTTATGAAATAACAAAACAGTGTAGGTTGATGTTTGAAAGACATAAGATTAAAGATATGGGAATAACACCTGGCATCAGCTCACTCGTTGGAAACATGCTCTGTAGCATTGACTCCCTTTCTACAATGAAGTCCTCAGGTGAAAGAGAGTCACTTATTCCAGTTTCTTCAACAAAGATCCTGGCAGCTTCTATTGCTTTTTTCCCCATCATTTTTGCTTTGAGAGACCAATCAAATGTTTTATTGTATCTAGCTAGTATTTGTTCCTGAACTTCTGTATAAAACTTCTCAGTATCTGCAGCAATAAGACATCAGGGAAAATTTAGTTTAAGTCCCTAGCACTGTATTACCATCTCTATTGCAGCAACAACAGGACTTCAAGCACAATAAAGTTTCAGAAAAACACAAGGATATGATGGGTAACAGCCCTGACACAATGACCTGATACTCAATATGACAATGCTACTTACTATGCATCATAGGCATCATAGCTAAAAGAAAGAAGAGAGTTGGACGTGTCCCCAAAATGTGTTGGATATGAGCTCCACCACAGTATCACATACTGATTTGTGAGAGTTGGAAAAGCTATGCACACCGAGAAAAAGGGGAGACAACTAGCACGTTGGCATGCATTCGTAAACATGGGGAAGATAAGAGGGAGGGAATTGTACAGAAAGCTGCAATCTTATTCTTTACAGATCAGGTGATTTCCTTTCCAGATGGAAAATATAACAAAGTAGCCAGTTTAATTTGGTCTAATATGCAAATAAACCCTCTTAAGTTTTAAATTGGAGCAAATAAACCTCATAACTATAACATAAAGTGAAATTAACTCCTATCTACCATTTTCCCAGCCAATTTCTGCCAAAATCCTACCAGATTGTATAAATATAGCCAGAATACGAAATTTTTTTTGATCTAGTTTATATATGTATATTTGAGAAGTACATATTTGTTTTGTCTGTCTTTTGGTCTCTGACACACGCACACACCTCTGTCACTTCCTGACTTGATTTCTCTTTCATGTGCACCAATCTCACCATCTTCACCTTCCTTTCTCTCTCTATTCACGGCTGCACCTCAATGAAGAACCAACAACTAGCTTCCCTAGTTTCTATTTTTTAACATTAACAGAGGATCATGTGGATTGATTGATCCATGCTGGCAAGATTTATACTCCAGCATCCTCCAACCTGCAACTGGTTACTCACTTTGGTTGGTCAAAAGGACTTGCAGTTTATCATTCTTCTCCTTCATTCTCAATTACTGGCAGATTTAACGCTTCTTGGCTGCTGTGTTCTTGACTTTTTTCTCATAAATCGACTTAATTTCTCAATGCAGTGTTTTAGATGGATGATTTAGATTGGCTTCCCACGTTCAGCTAAATGATCGCTAAGGATGATTAAATAATCTAAATCGAAAACAATCTACTCATCACTGATACAGACACATACTTTCCACAAACAAGAGATATTATGCAGACAATTATCTGATATACTCAGTTTTTTCGATCAATGTGCACTATGACATTATCATTCAACATCTGACCATACTAATCTTAAAGAGGCTAGTCCCCAATTTCCATCACTTCCCTCCAAATTCCAAAGGACAATTTACGTGAATTCATCATCAAGTAACTTGCGAACAAACAAAGCAAAAAGTGTATTTTAGACAATTTTTCTTGATAATTTTGGAATGCATAGCACCATCACGCATCCATCAGTGCTATTAATGTTAGACCATGCTTAATATTAGCATACCACAAAGCCATAAAATCAAGTAAACTAATGAACCCAAATCACAAAATACAATAATAAATCAAATACAGTAATATAAGTATTGAAGAATGAAGAAATATTTCTGAGTGGGTATACCGAGTAAGAGGCCATCCATGTCAAATATGACGTGGGTGATAGTGGGCTTGGGCGGAGCAGAGGCGGCATCGACGGCGGGGTTGGCCATTGCAGTGGTTGCACAGTGGCTACGTCGAAGTGACTGGTTCCAAAGAGTTGGGGGGGGGGGGGGGGGGGGGGGGGGGGGGGGGCTTTCGTGGAAAGACAAGGATCTGATGCTTATTACTTTGAGTTTGAATGGGCAATTAGATGCAAGTTGTGGCAAAAAAAAAGTAGTGTTTCATAGCAATATATCTTGTGTTTAGGAGAAAAACGTGGCTACCATCTTATGCTAAATTGGGGCTACTTCAATCTAGGAAACTGTAGAAATTGGTCTCTCTTTTCTTTTTATGTCAATTAGTTCATGAATTTAAATAAAGAATCTAATATAATTATATAGTTGTATAAGTATTTTAAATGTAATTTACAAATAAAATTATACACTATATATTTATTAAAAATTGTGCAAAAAGCAAATATGACAAACAAATAGGAACGGAATGAGTACTACATTTGTACACATATTTAATTTATATGATGTCATTATCTCAATATTTTTTTCTTCAATAAAATTGTGTATTATTTCTTTAAAAAAAGAGTTTTATTATGATTTTTCATGTCTTTTATGACTTTTGAATAAGATCTTAGATGGTTTTCACGAAATGTCAAGCGATCTTTTATTTATTTTTTATTTCAGTTATTGTTTTTCTAGTTTACTTTTTTTTTTTCTCCCAAAAGCTATAGTAGTGCCTATTGAGGAGATGTAGTTAGTTATTTTTTATTTATTAAAATGATCAAATATAATTTTTAATAGGGTCATGGACAGTTATCCAATGTGTATTAGTTTTTTTTTATTTCACACGAAGCTAGTTTAATTTTTTGTTTCACCCGAAGCTATTTGTGTATTTTTTTTTTCCACCAAAAATAACGAAAAGTCTCATATTACAATTTGAATGTCTCACATTCATTCTTAAGTTTTTTAAAATTTTTTGTTTCACTTATTGTTTTTCTAATTTATTTATTTTCACCCAAAAGCTACAATTGTGCCTATTAAGGGGAAGTGGTTGGTTATTTTTTTATTTAATAAAATAATCTAATATATTTAATAGGGTCATTGATAGTTATCTAATGTATATTATTATTTTATTTATTTATTTTACAAAGCTATTTTTTATTTCTTTTTATTTTTTTTTCACCTAAAGCAACGAAAATCATCATATTGCAATTTAGAGGCCTCACATACATTTTTTCTCTTAAATAATAATATAAGATTGTTCGCCTTTTAGAAAGGGTGTGGTTTCATATGTGCATTAGAAATGTGAAATGTCAAATGTCAAAAGTTTATGACTTTTAAGAATGTAATAAAAGGACAGTGGGTGGACAATGCAACCGGGTGTACGCTCCAAAATGCAGGTTGCAAAGAATGAAACGCAATTGAAAATGTACATTACTTGCATGGAAAATGTACAGAGTCAATATCAGTTACAACACGAAACCAAATGTCGTGTCCCCATATAACCGTCAGTTGGGAACTGAATTGTCCTCTCACACTTCAACTGCTAGCCTATTATTACGGTGAAAGAAAGTTATTAAGACCCTAGTAGTAGCCTTCCACGGACAATCATTCCCCAAATCAGAACATTTTCGAAAATAAATTATCTTCTCCTTCCCTCAAATTTGAATTATATTCCAATGTACATATGTACATTTTTTATTCTATATATATACATTTCATATCAAGAGTATGTATATTGCATATCATAAGTATGTACATTATTGATAACTTCAAAGAACATAAGTTTATTAGTCCAGAAATTGCATGTGTATATTTTTTTATTTATATGTACATGTGTAAATTTTTTTATCTATATATGTATATTTTATATCAGGAGAATGTACACTGCATATAATAAGTATATACATTATAGATAACTTCAAAGAATATAAGTTTATTAATCCAGAAATTACATGTATATATTTTTTATATCAGGAGAATATACATTGTATATACAAGTTTTCCAACATACATTTTAAGATAAATATATGTACATTGTATATTAAAAGTATGTACATTGCACGTCATAAGTATGTACATTGTATGCATAAGCATTAAAACGTATATTTTAAGATAAATATATTTACATTGTATATTAGTAATATATTCACAAGTATGTACATTGCATACATAAATGGAATTCCATTCAAATAAGTGAAATTTTGTTTCATATTCGAAAATTAAAATAATCATTACCCTATGTCAGATATCTTTTTTGCTGAGCCTTAATTTTTTTTTTAGCTTGCTGTTATTTTCTTCCTCGATCAGCTCACCCTTTCCATTTTCTCGATGCCACTTCTTCCGAATTGTACTTGACTCATTTATCATGTAGGACAAATGCACATTACCTTCCATACTCCTAGGTGCATTATCTAATTTGTGGATTACAATAATAAAGAGAATTTGCAATCTATTATAATCATTAAAACCCTTCACTTACGACCACCATAGCAACGCTCATCATCCCCTTCTCTAATTCTCCACCGCAATCCCCTCCATTACAATGCCTCCCCTCCATCGGCGTCGCCCCTATGATTCCACCTCCACGCATCCTGTCTTCCTCCTCCATTTTTACGCCTTCACTCTTTTCCAATCTCTTTCTTCTTTTTTAGGTATATCAAGAAATTTTGGTGAATTTTATTACAAATAAGTTGTGTTAATTCTTATGGTATATGACGTGATTTTTTTATAATTGGGATTATTTTAAAATAAAAGGGATTTTTTTGGCATGGTTAGGGTAGTTTATTTCATGGTCGGAGTGGATTTTCAGTGGTGGTGGGTGGTTTTAATTTACAATAGTAGATGGATGATTTAGTGGCTATAGGGATGTTTTATGGTGGTGCGGGGATGGTTTTGTGCTGTTGGGAGTGGTTTCATGGTGGTGGACAGGTGGCTTGTTTTGGTGGTAGGTGGGTATTATTTCGAGGTTAAAGAGAGACAACACTAGTGTAGGAGGTGTAATGAATTGAAGTGGTCAAATTTGTTCAAAATGGTGTTTAAATTGGTTGTTTGAAGAATGAATACTTAAGGGATGCGGAGTCAAAGTAGAGGAGATTTGGGGAGTCAAAAGGGTAAAGGAGATGATTGAATTGGTCTAACAAGCAAAAATAAAGGTCTAATACTGATGTTCTAAAGTTGAGTAATAATGTTCTAATTAAATCTTAACACATATATTTTAAATGTTTATTCTATTTTTTTAAGGTCTAATACTGATATTCCAAAGTTTAATATTGGTGTTCAAATATAAAGGTAATAGAAATAATTTGGAAACTATTAAAGAATTGTACAAGTTGACATTGAAAGTCTGATTCATTGAGAATATTTGATGAAATTATTTTCAATGTCTCTTTATATTTGATGAAACATATGTGTTAACCTTTAGAACATCAATATTAAATTATAATACATCAGTATTAGACCTTAGAACAATAGAATAAACCTTTAGAACATATGTGTTGAGATTTAGAACACCAGTACTCAACTTTAGTACATCAATATCAGACCTTAGAATAATATAATAAACATTTAAAACATATGTGTTAAGTTTTAGAACACAAGTACTCAAATTTAGAACATTAGTATTACACATTATTACATATTACAACAATAGATGAAATTTTTAAACATATGTGTTAACCTTTAGAACATCAATATTAAATTATAGTATATTAGTATTAGACCTTAGAACAATAAAATAAACCTTTAGAACATATGTGTTAAGATTTAGAACATCAGTACTCAACTTTTAAACATTAATATCAGACATTAGAATAATAGAATAAATATTTAAAACATATGTGTTAAGCTTTAGAACACAAGTACTCAAATTTAGAACATCAGTATTACACATTAGAACAATTGAATAAAATTTTAAAACATATGTATTAAGGTTTAGAACACTAGTGCTCAACTTTAGAACATCAATATCAGACCTTAGAATAATAGAATAAACATTTAAAATATGTATTAAACTTTAGAACACCAGTACTCAAATTTAGAACATCAGTATTATACATTAGAACAATAAAATAAAATTTTAAAACATATATGTTAAATTTTAGAACATTAGTATTGAGTTTTAGAATATCAGTAAACAATGAAATGAATATTAACACTAGTGTTCTAAAAAAGTTAGACTATTGTTCTAAATATTAAGTCTATGTTCTAAGAATATATTCTATTATTTTAAAATTTAATTTTATTGTTCTGAAATTTAATTTTATTGTTTTAAACTTTTGCAATGTTCTAAATATTAACTTTTTTGTTCTAACTAGTAATTCTCTTATTCTAAGGTTAAATTTTAATGTTCAACTCTATTATTCCAAAATTGTTATCCATTATTCTAAAATGACACTCTAGATCTAAATAGTAGGGTTATTGTTCGAAAGTTGTTATCGTTTGTTCTAAATTTTTATTTAATTATTCTAAACTTTTGCTAAGTAGTTATAAATATTAATTGTATTATTCTAAATATTAAGTCTATTGTTCTACATTACTATCTATTGTTCTAAACTTTATTTCTTTTGTTTTAAACTTTTGTTATGTTATTCTAAATATTAAATGTATTGTTCTAAATATAAGTAGTGATTATATATTCTATGGTTCAATTATATAGTTTAAGTTCTTTTGTTCTAAATATTAATACTAGTATTCTAAAAATTTACATTATTATTCTAAATATTAACTCTATTGTTCTAAGAATGTATTCTATTATTCTAAAATTTAATTTTATTGTTCAAAACTTTTGCAATGTTTAATTCTTTTGTTTTAAATATTAACACTAGTGTTCTAATGAACATATATTCTATTGTATTATATTTATCCAATACACTAACATTATATTAATTCTAAATACGGTGATATTGTATTATATTTTTCCCCTCTACAATCCTCATTCATGTTCATGTATACAAACAATAGTGGGATATTTTAGAATATTAGAATTATAATTTAGAATAATAGGTCAATATGTTAGAACAATTAGTATAATACTTATAATAATATAATACAATTTTAGAACAATACATATAATATGTTAGAACAATAGCACAACATTTTAAAACAATAGTACAAAATTTTAGAACAATAGTATAAAGTTTCAGAATAATCACAATAAACTTTAGAATAATTCAAATAACTTCATAATATAAATTCGAATTGAAAACAAAAAACCCCCTAAATTTAGAACAATATATCATAAATTTAGAACAATAGGTATATATTACACATATTGTTCTAACATAATATACCTATTGTTCTAAAAATTCTTCCTTGTTCTAAGTATTATACCTATTGTTCTAAGTATAATTCCTATTATTCTAAATTATATTTCAAATATTCTAAAATGTCATCATATTGTTCTAAGTGTTAAACTACAGTTTCAAATATTATAACATATTATACCTATTATTCTAAATTATAATTCTAATGTTCTAAGGATCTATTATAGTGTTCTAATAAAATCAACTAATGTTTAATGCAGTAATTCTAACGTATAAGATTCGTATTAAGACGTAAATTTATAAAACTAATCTAATGTACAACATTCTAGTGTTCTAAAATTTTTACTACATCAAACATAATAAGACCAATTTTTCCACAGCATAATACGACCAATTTTTTCAAGAAATAAAACATACATATTACGAAAATTATTTATCAAATCGATAGAAGTAAAAAAAATACAACAACCATTAAAGTTATCATCATCGTATTAAAATTACATCCTTCGGTAATTTAACGACGGAAAAAATTGAAACATTACCTTTTTTGAACCTCAAATCAACGAAAATAGCATTCGAATAACATCTGGAAAAAATATTGCAATTTGAATAAAGAGTAACATGAACAATATGGAAACTACTGATTTTTAGGGAATATAAAAAGGCGTTTAGGAAACTACCCAAGAATTATGGGACCGAATCTTTCTCAACTGCCAATTAATTTCTGACTTTTTGATATTTAGAACTTTGCCATTAATGCATATTTAATTACAATCATCTAAATATACTAAATTAATGGTATTAGATGAGTTCTTATATAAAAAGGGTTCTTATATAATTAAGGGGTATATATATATATATATATATATATATATATATATATATATATATATATATATATATATATATATATATATATATATATAAGTTAAAATAAGAAGGTACTTAAAATGAGAAGGATGAGAAGACATCTTGACTCTTCATCTCTTAAATCCAATGGATGATATTTTATGTACTCATAGTGACCCTTTTTTAACTCATAGTGGCCAAATAATTTTTTTCACTTATAATTGTTATTTTAATTATTATAGTGACCATTTTTTATTGTTATAATAACCTTTTTTTACGTGAAATCTCTAGTGTTGGATCTTACTATTTGAATGGACACGATCTCTTCTTATTATTCTTATTCTTCTTATTTTAAGCACCTTTCTCATTGGATCTCTTATATATATATATATTGTGCACGTGTAGCGAGTATATAAAGATTAAATTATCCTAATTTTAAATTTAGATTTGTGATCCAATTTAAAACTAAGGGTGTGATACTAAACAACAAACCAAACAAGCAAGTAGTTTAGATGAATGAGTAATACATCCTATCAGACACATTTAACTAATCACTTTGTGGAATATAGTATTTAACAAAATTTTACACGTTATCATTTAGTTTTGGACGATCTAACAATCATTTAACTCAATTTTTGTATTCTAGTTTCCAAAATAAGTTTGATTCTCGATTTATACCCAAAAATATCCTCATAAGTTACTATTGACCCTCTATAATATGTAACTAATCACTTAGTGGAAAATAATATGTAACAACATTATCACTTAGTTTTGTTCCAAGATATATAACATGAGAGATGTTCAAATAACAGCTCTGTCCCTCCAAATATAGGACCAAGAACCTGAAATTTTGAGCTTAGTATGGGTTGACCCGTAGGAGTGCTTATCGAGTTGAGCTACTTGTGAGCAGCTCAAGCTCGACTCGGTCAAAACTCGGTCAAAGCTCGACTCGAGTGGACTCGATTCGAACTCGAACTCGGCTCGATAAGATAACAAGCCGAGTTGAGCAAACTCCAGCTCGACTCGAAAAGCTCGTGAGAAGCTCGAATGAAGATCGTTAGAGGCTCGACTCGAAAGCTCGTTAGAGGCTCGACTCGAAAGCTCGTTAGAGGCTCGACTCGAAAGCTCGTTAGAAGCTCGACTCGAAAAGCTCATGTGAAGCTCGGTTCTTTTATATTTAGTATATTCATAAAATAATATATTTTTTGATTAATTTTATATTTAAAATAAAAAAGGTCATGAGTCACTACAGGTCAGTTCTATAACATGTTGTCTTGAGTTATAGTTTGTTTCGGTAATTTGGGTCAGGTCAAGTGTCATGTTATGATGACACACATGATCTAATTAAGAAATTTATGACACATGAAACCATTTAAACAAAATGAGAGTTATATACTTATATAACTTATATTATTCATATATTTCTAAGTTTCTAACCTTATAATTTTTAACAAAATACATATGATATTTCATATACCGTGATGAACCAAAAGTACTACTAAATAAAGTTAAAAAAATATGATGATTGATGATCAATAAGGGTGTCAGTTCGGGTTGTCGGTACATGTTTGGTTCGGTACTAACGGACTCGGTACTGTTGGGTTTGGTTGAAACGGGTTTTAATTATTTTTGGATCGGTTCGGTTTCGGGTTAATAATCGAATCGGGTTCAATCAGTTATTTACTTAATCAGTTTGGTCCAGATTTGATTCGGGTTTGACCGGTTTGGGTTTGACCAGGTTAAGCCTCAACCTTTATCAACTATATTCCTTATTTTGTTATTATTTTGTAGAAAAAAGGATAATTTATAATATGATAAATTGTTGAAAAATCATAATAATCAACTTATTGAACATTGGAAGGCGATGCATTACAAATCCCACTATCTGAAGAAACTATTTCTCCATTACAAAATCATATATGTCGTTTCTTGTATTTATTCTCATTGAGTTATTTCCTCCATTGGCTCCATCAAACTTAATTAGGGACTTACTTAATTGTATGTCAATGTGATAAATGATGCATGTTACTAGGACATGCTGTGTTATGAAGTTAGCATCACAAGTTCTTGCAGTTCCAATTACCACAGTTGCTTCTGAGGCAATTTTTAGTGCCGGTGGTCGTGTTATAGATCCCTATAGATCTAGGCTTGCACCAGAAACGGTGCAAATGTTGATTTGCACCGGTGATTGGTGTAGATCCCTCCATGGAGTGCAAAGAAAGAATAAGGTAAAAACTACCTATTATTATCATCATTCTCATTATTATAACATCACTATTATCATTATTGAAATATTTATGTTTTTATATTGCAGAATAAAGATGATTATCAACCAAAGGAAATTTCCATTCCAATTCCTTCGACAGAAACTACAAAATGAGAATTTCATGAGAAACTAATATTGTTGAACATTATTTGATATTGTATTTTTTTGTTGGACAATTTTTTTTTATGTTGTTTTAATCGTTTGCTTAATCCTTTGTATGTTTACTTTAGACATTTCTTGATGATTTTCACTTCTAATATCCGAAATTTGGTAAGTTTGATTGAATTTTAATATTTTTGCAAGTTTAGATTTAAACTTTCAACAAATAAATTAACTTTTGTAAAAAACTAAAAAATGCTATTGAAATTTAGTTGATTTGCTTGAGCTTAACGAGTTCAAGCCTAAAGATTTCTAGTTAGAGGTTGAGCATGTTTGAGCCTAATGAGCTTCGAACTTCGAGCTTCGAGCCGAGTTCGAGCCGAGCTCGAATATCTGATTTTCGAGCCGAGCTCGAGCTTGGATTTCCAAGCTCACGAGCTTTCGAGCTCGAGCCGAGCTTGAGTTTGAGCTATCGAGTTCGAGTCGAACTCAGCCAGGCTCGAGTTCGACTCGGCTCATAAGCATGCCTTAGTTGACCCAACCTGTTGATGAGCTCTATGTAAATCCTTTTTCCTTTGTTCTTTATTTCCCTTCATATTTTTGTATTGTCGTTTCTCTCCAACAAACAAGCCTATTATATTACTTTTGATCCATTTATATAAAGATGAAAAAAATTATGAATCTCCACAAAACCTTAAATGCCATCATAAATCGAATGTTTATTTCAACATAATTAACTTCATACGTCGCATAATTAATCAAACATTTCCCACATTTATTTTATAAAAGTGAATTCCCAAGAGTTTAACTATAATGTAACATAAGAAGCATAACACTTTAGAACAACTAGACCTGTGCATTGGGTCGGGTTAGGGTCAGGATGGGTCACAAGCAAAACGAGTCGGGCCGGGTCAAATAAGAAGCAAAACGGGTCGGCAGGGTCGGGCCAAATGAGGTATATAACGGACCGAGTCGGACTGCCAAGAGAGTATAATTTTTTATATATAAAGGGTGATAGTTTACGCGTATCACCTTCAATCTTTGATAGTTGATCATCAACAAGTAAATGGAAATAATTTAAAACCTGATAGTGTTTAAAAGTCTTGAAAGCTATAGGTTTATTATTGACTCAACTTGACTCATCAAAAACCTAATAAACACATGACTCTTTAAGAGACCAACTTATTAAACCCTTTATTAATTAGACCATTTTATAAATAGATCGGTTAAATACCTTAAATGAGTCTCATCCATTTGAAGAGGTCTAATTCGAACGCGTGCAGTCAACCATTGACCCCTCTTCTTATGGTTGCTCACTGAAGGGTTTTACAATTTAACACAGGTGATACTCAAAGCCCGAATCCCTAAACCTCACGAACCCAATTCAAAAACCTAAAAAAATCTGAAACTTGAGTCGAAATCTTTCCCCAAAATGTCGCTGAGAGGAGTATGGCAGCTTCAGAAACTGATTGTCAGCTACTGCGATTGGGGAGGCAGCAGCAGGGGTATCAGGTACCATTTCCCAATGCCTCATCTTTGCATCAACTTTTATCATTTTATTGCATTTTATTGTAATTGGTATTGTTTTTTTTTCTTCTTCTTTTGTTTAGGTTATGCCCAGTTTATTTCTTTGTCATTTTTGATGTATTAATTGCGAAATTTGATTCAGTTCATCACAAAGTTGAGTTCTTTAAGAATGTTGTTGGGTTGAAATATGAATTATTGTGTACATAGAAATAAGACATATGATTTTACAACTTAGTAATGTTGGAGGGTTTTCGTCGACATTTTTCATAGTTTACGGAGTTATGTTGCTACGAATCGAATTAAGGATCTGGTGGGGGTGTGGATATGAGGATTGTACATGGCTCTTTTTATGGAAAAAAGTTAGAAATGCTAAGACTGGGGTTTAGTTTGAGGAGTTATGTTGCTGGATTTCAGCGTAAAGATTTGGTGGGGGTGTGGATTTGAGGATTGTACATGGCTCCTTTGAAGATAGGCTTAGTTTGAGGAGTTAGGTACCTGGGTCTCGGGTAAAGGACTGGGGGGAGTGGGGATTTGAGGATTGTACATGGCTTTTTTAAGGAATAATGTTGGAATGTCTTAGGGTTTAGCTTCAAGGGTTATGTTACTGGGTTTCTGGTTATAGGACTTGGTGGGGGTGTTGATTTGAGGAATGTACAGGGCTCTACTTATATGAAGTTTGTTGGAAGTGTCTATGCATCATATTGTGTACAAGTCCTAGGGTTCAGTTTTGTGGATCTATGGTACTGGAACTCTGGTCAAAGGATTTTGGGGGTATGTGGATGTGAGGATTTTCTAGGGCTTTGATTTTGGTGTTCTTTTTGAAATGCCAGCATATCATATTATTATGGATATTGGATGTATGTGGTTATCTTGGTTACTTTGGCTGGAATGAAGTGGGTTGGGAGATAATATTTAGCCATTGTAATTTTTGTGCATTCTAATCCTGTTATAGAGGAATCCTGTTTTTTTTTTTCTTTTTGTGACAAGTACTTGCTGGTTTTCTTTTGAGGAATCCAACTTGAGGAAAGAAAGAAATGGTGGATAAGTGAGAGATTTCCAAAGTGTCCTGCCCCTAAAACTTGGGGATTTTTTTAAATAAAGTTTGCCGTTTTGGGGAACAATTGGATGGAGCAAGAGTGCTCCTTTGCAATATTGAGATTACAAACGATGTTACAACACTCAGAGTGTGCACAAATGTCCTTATCGTTGTAATTTCTGCTGATACTGTTCATTCAGATTGTTTCATCCTAGAGTAGGAAAGGTATGCACTTGATACTTATTTTCCAGTCGGCAATTGTTAATGATTCTCAAAGAGTTATTCATTTGGAGACATGATTGGTAGTTGATGGTTACTACTTAATAGGACGAAGAGTGATTTTTATAGCAGGGCCTCATATGGTGTGATTTTGTAAAGTGTCAATATTCGTATAAATACTCCTAGTGGTAGCTTTCATGATACTGATTGGGCTCACTATGGAGTATTTGAGCCTAAACCTTGTTGATGCTAAAACTTGAGAGAAAAAGTTTGCTAAACAAGTAGTGAGGCAATGCTGCAGTGTAAATGGCTATTCTACTGTGTTACTTGATGTTATCCATGCAGCTACTTCATGCAGTCTGGCATATAAATGCTGAACATCTGCAGCAGTTGATACATGTCTGGCACTAAACAAAAAGAACTTAAATTTTTATTGAAATTTGGTAATTTAGACATTAGTGGCACACTTTTAATATGTAACACCATGCTTATTCACTTTGTTCGGACTAATGAATGTGAAGGACTTTTGCTTGTATCTCAATTATGCATATGTTTCACTAAAAAGATGGTGCTGGTATATCATTGCATCTTTCAGCACTAGCAGCCACGCATATGAGTGTTTCTTGGATTGATTTGCATATATATTGTTATATGACAAGCAGTGGACTACGCCTAGTTGCAAGGGAAACTTTATTTCGATTTGAACTGTTTTAACTGTCCCTGGGTTGCAACCCGGATAAAATATGTGAAATGAAAACAGCAAGCTATAAGACAAAAAGTTAAATGCTCAAATTATCCGGTGACACTAATTAGTTCTAAAGCAACTGTAGTCTTGATAGAAATATATTATGTAGAAATGTCAGTTAACCCTGAGGCTCACAAAAACATGAAATCATTTCGCTCACTTCATTCGTTTTGTAATATCTATCTTTTAATAAACAAATTATGTGTATTGTATATGCCCATTTAGTATTTTATTTGAATGATACTTGTTTAGCAAAATTTTGAACACATCCTTGTTATTCAAATTTGTTTTATTTGGTTTAAGATGGTTAAGAATTGTGTGCCCCATCCAACCCCTTGCTGTACAAAGGTAAGAATTGGAAGAGACAGAGAGAGTGCCAAGCTTCCATGGTATCCCTACTTCTTGACCTTCTGTTTTTTCCCTCTCTGTTTCTCCTTTCATCACTCAATATCACACCAGAGATCAATAAGGCAGCAACAAAAGGGCTTCAAACTGCACTAGACGGTAGTTTCATTGGTGACCTAGTTCTAGCTTGGTCATCTCCTTCTTTCATCATCTATTACCAAGTTGACGACCTACCCATTTTTCTTGATACTTTCTACTGGTGATTTTTTTTCTTATCCTCTCTCAGTTCTCAATAGTATCAGTATTTTCATCATCATCATTAATAGAATGTACGAGAGTCATTGAAACAGATGTGGGATACTTAAGGTTTTATACAAATAGCCAACTTGTGCCCGACTAAAATCAATCTCTTGGAAGCTCATGTAAAGATGATTTATCGCATTGCAGGGCATTCATGGAAACGCATCTGCCATCACTTAAGGAGAGCAATCCACGAATAGAGGTTGTTACAGAACTCATTCGTGGACAGCATCCGCATCTGAAGGCTTTCTATCGTGAGTGACTTCCACTGTAATATCCTCTTCAGCAGTGCTTCTTGCCTATTTATTTTGGACAAATATGATGGAAATGTTGGGTTTAGGAATGATAAGTAATTTTTTGTTGTCACTATACACATGTTCACATTCCTCCCAATGATTTATGGAAGAGTTGCTGATTTATATTGTGGGTATCTTGCTGTTGTATTGTTATTCTCTCCTTTTCTTTTATAGTAAGGAAGAGATATTAATTTTTCCTCTTCTTTTTCGAAATGGAAAGAATTAGATTTTCAGACTTCGATTCTTGTGCTTGACGAGCAAGCTATCCACAGCCTCATCTGGGGTGCAAAATTTGGTAGGCTTATTTGATTCTAGGAAGGTGGGACCTAAAATTTAGTCTGACAGCATAATCTTCTATGAAGGCCTTAATGACATTGAACTTGGTTGATGTCTTGATTGCCACTCTTCTTGAATCAAGAGAAGTTGTCAAGCAAGGGGAAAGTAGAGCCGTAAGGTTTTTGGCTTTATTTATCTTAACCATAATTAATGACTTGTTTTTCTTAGAAAAGAGAACAAGGGCATTTTTTTGGTTCTTGGATGTGTTCATTATGTTTGAAGTTTTGCAAGAAAGATGATTTCCTTGCAGCAGCATATATTGGTATAATATGCATCTGGTTTAGTACTAGTTTAGAGCTTTCAAGATCTAACTCATTGGAGTATATGGAACTCATTGATTATCTTTTGCTGGCCTTTCTGAAAGTATTAAGTGATTGATTGGAGTGTTGTATGGAACAGAAAGAAGGATAGAGTAACAGAGAAGAAAAGGTAGAATTGTAGTCAATCTCTCCTTTTGAAGAGGCAAAAATGGAACTATAGTGCATTTTGGATATACTTTATTCCTTTCCATCATCTCTTTCCCAATTATAGATTATTTTCTATAGTTTCATGCATTCAATGCGAAGAGACTGGCTTTGCATGATTTGTACCTGATTGTTGTTTATAATGTTTGTTTCAAGTTGTACGAATTCCCACTCCCCCTCCTTCCCTTAAACAAAGAGAATCTGTAGGAAAAAAAAATATTCTGCAGCTTAATCTCTGTTCTTCTGCTTTATTAAAAGGAAACAAGAATGAGCGAGTGGTTTGTGTGAAGAACTTGACTCCAGAAGACGTACTGCTTCATGCTACCAGGTTGAGGAATGCCTTGGGGAGGAAGGTGATTAAGTTGAAGACAAGACATGTCACAAAACACCCTAGTGTACAAGGCACGTGGACAACTGATCTGAAATTATAAAACACCGAAAACCGTGTTGTTAGTAATCCTGCCAGCAGTTACTAGATGGAAATTATATAAAGCTTAGGGTGCCTTTGTCTCGCCCTTGATAGTCTCTTGTTGAATGTAGCTTAGTATATCAGGTAATGTTGCTAGACCTTGCCTGTGTGCAATCTTCCCTTGGTTGCTGAGGCATCAGGATGAAAAAATGCTTTTGGTTTTTTAATGACCATGTTACTTCTAGCTTCTTGCCTTCTTTTTGGACTGTATTTGTAGCATTTGCAAGTAGTTATCAGTTCGAAGTTGGATTTCCAAGATACGAATAAAGTTATCAAACTTGAGCCAGATGAACAAATTACATTGGCATAGATTATTCTTATTTCTACTCATCTTTAACTATTAATATTTTCTTTCAGTTACATACTGATAAAAATTTGATATTATTGAAATTGAAGAAGTCATTGAGACAAAATCATACAATATACCTTGTGACTATTTTTTCTCTTATATATTGAGAAATATGTAAAAGGGTTTACTTATTTTCAAGTAGTTTCAAAAATCCGAATAATAAAGACAGAAGAGAACAATGAATTTGAGATAAGGTTATATGATTTTTTTAACGAGTGTTCATAGACCCCCATTAAAATATTCCTAAACAATAAGTAGACTACGATACATAATTGAGATAGGAAATAACTTAAGTATTAATATATATAGATTGAGATGGGAAATAATTTTAGTATTAATACATATACTTTATATTTTTACCTCTATTACTTCCCAAATCTATGTCCTAAATGTATTATATTACATCCATTCCTAGTGGAAATTAACGTGAAAACTGCCGCTTAGTCTTCTGTCAAATTCTGGAGCCTACTCAAAAACATTTGGACAACTTAGAAATTGATGTTAGGTATGCATAGCTGCATACCTATAGTTGGACCAACATGACATGAGCATGGCCGGCATTCTATTTGTAGAGTGGGCTACGGGACAACAAAAGAATTTTAGGTATGAGCAGGTGGGCAACCCATTAATTTGGTTCGAGATACGGCTTAAAGCACATTATTATTTAGTATTATTTAATAATATTATTATTATTATAATTAATATTACTATTATTTTAATGTTATTATATTTATCTAATATACTTGAAATTATCTGAAACTATTTTTTTGATTTTATTAAGTACTTTATTATTTAAATTTTTTAATAAAGAGATTAGGTCAGCACGAGACATGACATGGCACAACAGGCACGTGAATAGTGCCAACCATGAACATTTTAAAAAAAGACAGCACGACCACAGTTCAACCTCGTCCCTGAGCCAGTCTGCATGATTGGGCAGCCGCCCAGGGCCTAGGAACAAAAGCCCAAATTTCTATATATTAAAAAAAAAAAAACTAGAAACTGAAGCACCAGATAATCAAGGGATGTAAGGGATGAAGGGAGAGAGAGAAGTACATTAGAACCATACTTAGAGCAATAAGTCTGAGGGCTAATGGAATGAGAAATCCTGACAGCACATTTACAGGAAGAGCAGTCAGTCATAACATTGTGTACTATATGATATATGTGACACTTTCATTATTGTCTTATTGTAACAAGAAGATAGTTTTGGATGGTAGTTAAAGTAATTAGTCAAAACTCATAGACACTAACTTAACCAACTTCTTGCAGCATAAATACTTATGTCACTTTCAAGACTAGCCGATGAACAAACAGCAGCACCTCTTTTATTTAACAAAATTCGAGCATCAAGTTAATATAGCATTGTTGATCTTATTGGCTATTGCTGATTTGGTATGGAGGTGTCTATGGATTTTAGTGGCTATTGCTGATTTGGTATGTACCTTATTTATATAAGAGTTTAGCAGAACAACAAATATGTACCTAGTAGACAATGTTTTGTATATGCATTATGTTTTTTCTTATAAGAAATTTTGCATTTACAAAAACTTTCATCAATTTTTTTCTTAATTGTGTCAAACACTTAATTTTGATTTTTTATACTTGTTAATTAGGGCCCCAATTTTTATTTCGCTCTACGCCTCCAAAATCATAAGAAGGGACCTGGCACAGTTACGCACGACACAAATACAACTACTGTTAGGTACGACGCAACACGGATACTATAAGAGACTAGGTATGAACCGGTGCCCACTTCTATGCATACCCAGTAGTCTATAGATGGTACCGTGAATTCACGTAACATCACTCTTTTACAACTGAAAGATAAAACAATGCAGCCTTACCACTGTGGCACCGTATGCCATTTTCCTCCCAAATTTTTTGAGACTTAAGATGATAAAACAAAGTATACAACCATTGGATCAAAGTTAAAACAAAACAAAAAAAAAAACCCCAATCAACAAGAAACTAATTCAACTATATTTTGTTCCTTCAAAATATGTAGACCACATTCATACCAAAGCATATTTTTAGGGAGTAGATTTAGGAAATAACGGAGAGCGGATAAAAAAAAAATCAAGACATAAGATATATATTATTACTTAAATTAATTTCTACTCTAATAATGTAGTATAATCCATTAATCATTAAGGAATATTTCCATCATGGGGACTATTATAAAAAAAAAAAAAAAAAAAAAACAAAAACAAAGTTTATATTCATGTATTTGTTTGCATACTTGCGTCTGTTGCTTGATTGTTTTCCTAGAAATTTCCGCTTAGGCTAAATGAATGATTGTTTTGGCAAATAGTTGTAAGCATACAGTAAAAGTGACTCATCGATATAATAAAAGTCTCCTTAATATAATTAAAGTTAGCTCATTGTGTTGTTTTGTTTGGGTTTGTAAGAGCCTAATTTAACATCAATTAATTATAAGAATGATATTTCCAACGGAAGCTTTTATTCACTCCAAATACCAAAGTCGTGCGTCTAATTTGTATTTGAAGTTACGAGTAATTTATGTAACAACCCAATGTGCATCCAACTAAAAAGACCAATGCACTTTTAGCCATATTCATAAGGCAGCTTTGACAGTATGCATTGCGATTTCAGTGATTTAAGCTGTGATGTCCTGGAAATGTTCTCAAGCGGCAGCAGCCAAGGCACCATGGACACACCAGGGGAACCCTCGAGCGAGAATGCGTATTGGGTGCCACCCGTTGCTGATGCCATAGCCTCATGTAGTGGATTTATAACATCGACCTTGCGTTAGGAACTGTAATTGGTCGCCAACTGCAAGCCTCCATTAACAGTGAACTTGGCATTTGGCAATGCCTTAGCTGAAGCAATCACAACCACAGTCGCCAGAACACTGTATAAAATCAAACAGGAAAACTCTGAGGTTTAAGGAAACAAACTAGAACGCCTTCAAAACTTCTCTGCAGCTTACCTGATATTGAGGGGAGGAGGATTTCTACTCAAAATCATTGTTAAACTTGCTTATTTGACAATGTATTAAGCCTCACATTCACAGAAACTCTGCCTGAATGTATGACTTGAAAAATAAAATTTTACAAGGTCAAGTAGATCATGTAGTAGAGCATCAGAAATCCAACTGATATATTTCACCACATCTGTATAACCCAAGAATCGAAAACTTTAAGTGTTTTGTGGAGCACTAGTTAACACCAAAAGGTGTGCTGCTATTGGTGACAAATTACTCTACAGCATGCATTTTGGCTCCACCTGGAACTTGGATGTTTCTTGATACTAAATCGTCACTGCATGCCAAAATTAACCCAGCACTCGATCAAGGATTACTGCCAGAAGATGCGGCCTCAGCTGCTTTCTTTTCCCGCTGTTTTTCCCGCTTTTTCTTGTTTTTCAAAGCATTTTTGCTCAGCTCCCTGCATAATCATGCAATTTACATTCAAGGAAGTTACAAAGAGGTAAAAATATACAGAGTTCATTTAGAAAAGATCAATCTCAGCATACTTACTGTGTATCCATTCCTCCAAAGAGCTGCCAGATCAAAACAGAAACAAGGGTTACAAAAATACAAACAGGGTTGGATAGGGAAGGTTATGCAGTCAAATTTAAAGGCCTTCAAATCAGATTCATACTACGCATGAGAAGATTTACAACTGCATTTTAAGGCTTAAGCACTTCATTTCAGATTCCAACTATATTACATATTTATCAAAAAAATTTAAAAAACATATTCCATATAGATGCATTATGATTAAAACCATGTGTGCAGTCTTGCCCTCCATGCCACAGTGAATGTGGTACTGATAAATTTATTGAACATCAGAAACCAATTAGCAAATATTCAACTCTATCAGCATCCTCCTTGCAACAAACTATGTAACTTACATAAGTGTCCATCTGTATTGATCAGCAAAAGCTTGAATTTTTCAAAATGACTCATCAACCACAAAAACAGTGGAGAAGTGGTAAGGAATTGGGTGTCGGTAGATCAGCAGCTTGGTTTTTTCTCAATGTACCAAACAGGCATACAGCATCATCATTCTAATGTCAAAAGTCAACAGAATGATATTTACACCCACATGCAAAAGGTATGAATCAAGCCAATGGAGTCATTCTGATCAATGCCATGAAAACCTTGGAAATTTCTGGATATCATACTCAACTCGAAATAACATTCCTAGCATTATAATCCAATAATGGTTTGTACATACAAGGTTCTCTAGAATGACCTTCAACAACCGTTTAAGTTGAATCTGTCAAAAAATCAAAAGACAGACTATGCCAAGGTAGCTGGAACATACCTCTGCTTTGACAGAAGCCGCCTGCCTAGCATTAGGAGGTCGGTATGCAGCAGGTTTCTGCGGAGGGTTAGCTGGGATGGTTTTTGTAGCACTCTGGGAAGATTTCGACCCTTTTCCTGCACAAAGAGAATTTTATCCTAGGGCGTAAGCTTTTTATGAAAATTAATATTCCAAAATAAGCTGCAGACATGATGTTTAGGCAAGGAACCTTGTGATTTGCTTTCTTCAATTTTCAACGACCCAACACACTTCTCAAGTTCAGCAATATCACCAAAACTATCTGCTGACTCTGGTTTCCAATCCGCCTGAGTTTGATAGTAGATACAATGTAAATTCAACAAGGGAACACGAAATAACCCACAAGAACAGCAGACATTTGTTACACTAACCTGGAATAATTTGTCAAACATCTTCTTGTAATACAATGAACCATTGTGGTGGAAAATCTTGATCCTACCTTACACCAAAGCATTTTAATAAATTACCTCCAACAAAAATTAGACAAAAGATTACCTAAGCCCTTATATACTTGAATTTTAGTTCTCATATAGCAAAAGGTATAGTTGACTTTTTGGAGTCAAATTTTCACAAGTCCATATGTTCTTGTAATTATCCAACATTATTTATCAAAAAAATGAATCTGTAATTGCATACTGTAGGTTCCATTTAGTTAACTAAGAAAATCGCAGCGGCAAGGAAAGAGCACATGCTATATTCAGGGAAAGGTTTGCTCAAATGAGGGACAGTATTAATAAGTTGTACAGACAATAACTTAATAGCAAGATAGTACCATAGTGATCGGCCAGGGCGTCACTTAAGATCATACTCATTAGTCCACTAAGAATATTTCTAGTTCATTACAATAGAAAAAATAGCCTACCCATTATCAACCATACGCCTCGGTGCTGTTGAAGCAGTCAAAAAATAGCAACCATTAGGTGACCATTCACTAATCACAGACCACTCAGCTTTTGTTGTTCCAAGCTGCTTTTTCTCTGTACAATCCCAGAAAGCCTGAAACACTCTCAAAGTTCCATTAGAATATACTCCCAATATTTAAGATCTTGTAGAAGGTTAAACAATAAATCACATAGCCGAATAAGATATACTTGAGCCACATTTAACATTGAGTCAATTGAGACCATTTTTGGCTACTAAAAACCAACCCTGGGACCTATTTTCAAATTACTTCAGTTCACAATGGAAAATAAGAATAATATCCCCTCAAAAACAAGCCTCTTATAGGAACAGTCAAGGAATTTAGTACCTGTGGTAACCTATATCAGTGCAAACTATAACAAAGTGAGAAACATGGAGTAAATTGAAGAATCATGCAACCACATAGAGAAGGAAGATGCTTGTACTATATTCAACATTTGAGATGTATATTCAATATTAATCAACAGCTGATGAGTAATTTAACAGCATAAGAACAAAATACGTAACAGTCAATTTAGCATACCATATCACCAGGTAAGTTTCCGAAACCAGCCAAGCACAAAACTGAGTGAGAGTATTCAAGGATATAACATAATTTTAGAAAGAAACACAATTTTAGGGGGGGGGGGGGGGGGGGGGGGGGGGGGTGGGATCATAAAGAATTGAAATGAAAGAAACTGTAGTGCATCAACTCATGAAGGATACATCTTCCCATGGGATTCCATTTGATTGTGTTGTATGGGCCTGAGCCAAGATCAATAAGAGGATTGCACTTCTTGTCGAACACTGTAGCTTTAGCAGGCATAACTAGAGTTGGGTCAAGGAACAGCAAAATCAAAAAGTTAAAGCATAGTTTTGGCCATAGAATGTAGACAAGATTCACAGCAATACCCTTAGTGAACAGTAATCCAATTTCATATTTAAGACTTTAAAAGTGCAATAGCTCTCCATCCAAGAAACAACTACTTTGAGCTAAAAACTAAATGATTACACACCAGTACAACAGTGTGTTAGGAATTTAATCTTTTCAAGGGCAACTTTTAAGTAAATCTTTCTTAGCTCCAGATGAAAGGATACATCCATAGACAACAGCAAACTCTGAACCAGAGTAGGACCACTGAACATCGTGAATGGGTCCCTCCTTGCCTGTTTATGCACAGAACTTATCAGTTTTGTAAGCAAAGTTGAATTACAATTGAAACCATAAGCATCAGTCACGTACGAAGAGGTACGAGCCCTTCATGAGCTCCGTCTGTTGTCAAGTAACTCAATTTTGTCTCTCCATAGTAACTCTGGTTAGTTTTATCAACATCTGCTTGAGTCACAGCTAGAAGACCAGTAGACCCGTAATTCCAATGTAATTGCACAGTTGAACAACGGAAGAAGCTGCGACGTGCAAGAGGCTGGCTAGAAACATCACTTCCACAGGCAAATATCTGGACACTTGCAGGAACTCCCTAAAAAGGACATAAAAAATAGAAGGAACTCACTTACACAAGATGATATGGTATGCTTAAATGCTCAACTAATAAGAATTAGCATTCTCCATAAATCTCCTTAGTATGTTTGATGACTTTGCCTTTTGTTCATATAGATGAGTTTTATAAGGAAGGCATCATGCTTAACCAAATGCTTGAGGCCCCTTTTCCACAAAAAACCCATTCATTCCAAGTAAAGACATCTAATCAGTTCAAATGCAAGGCCAGTAAGGTGACAAAAATGTACACGTGACCATTTGTTTCAAGTGCAGAAGTTTGTTAAATTCCTGTCTAGGATGAAGTCTGCATCCTACAGCTTGGAAAAAGGCACAAATATTTGTAATAAACATAATATCAAAAATAATAACAGTCTGAAAGCTCGCAAAGAAAATGATCAAACTAGACCATATATCTTCATACTAAGATGAGACCCAGCTCAAATAGACCAACCTTCGATTCAGGAACAAATGCAGCAACATGTGAGCCAGGCAACTTTGAAAGTTGAACAGCCGCTACTCCTGGAATTTTTAGGCGAGACACAAATCCCTTAGACAAATCAGCAGGATCAAAAAACTGTATTTCATTTGTGGCAAGCCGGCAAGAAACAGCCTCATCAGAGCTGAACCGAATAGAAGGCCTGGAGACAATACACAAACATTTTAATTGAGAGGAAAATTGTTTCACCAAAGACATGAAAAAGAAAAAAATAAACCAGCAAATCTATCACTCACCATCCCATAGAAGTTAAAATAAATCAGTATCTCAATGACTTCCAACCCCTTTTTCCTCCTAGAGAGGACCAAATTCAGACTTTAAGATATTTTAAAATTAACCAAAAAAAAAAAGTTACTGGAATCACAAGACCCATTAGACTGGTTTCAGGAGACACTTCAGGAAACAGAAAACAGGGGGCATTGAAGGAGAGGTGGAAAGACAAACAGCATCATCCAAGATCCAACAAGATAATTAAATTCATTCCTCTTGGCAATCTGTACAAAACACAATGTCCTGATATTTCTGTGACAGTAAAATGCAGCCAACAGAATTCAACCTTTCATTAGTTTTCACAGGAAATCAAAGGGAACAATAATTTTGGGCCATGTGAAAATGAAATATATTTTGCAAACAATCAAATGAACAGAACTTGTCCAAGAATAAGCCAGGCTCCAAAGAGAGATTGAAGTAATTTCAAGTCTATCATACATACCATGTTGTTTTACTCATATTCTTCTGAGAAAAGTTATACACAGAATCACCGGTCTCCACACTCCACAAGTTCACATTTTTCTCCTGTGGTGACGATTGTTTCTGAAATGTCTGAAGGTAAGTCCCTCTGGGTGATAAATTTGCAGCGGCAAAGTTTGGAACTTGAAAGGATCTGATCTCTTTGTTGGTCTTGCAATCAAAAATACTTATGATACCATCAGGTTTAATCACCATAAGCCTAGAGCCATCCTCGCTAAAAGTTGCACTAGTACAAGAAACTTTAGGTATCTTGGAATTTGGCTGACCATTCTCGAAAGGTGGACCAGTCCAAATTGAGAATCCTTCTTGGTCTCGAACTAGGAAGACAAAACAACAATAAATATCATTGCCCTAAGCCCCTTAAAATTTCAGCACAAAACTCATCAGGAAGCATCAGCAGTGAGATACACACCTAATATTTCCAAAGACGGTGAAGCAACTGCAGCTGCCATAGTTTAATTGAATATTTTCCAGATTATTAATCAAAACCGCCCCTGCAAATTCATAGCCATATCATATAAACTTCTGTACATACTGCTATTCATGTGAACCACATTTCTAAACCGTAATTCTAATCCAACACTAATGAATATCAAACCACTCGATCAAATAGTGCCCCTCAATTCGTATTCTAAGCATTAACAAACTGAGAGTTCTCATCATATGTAAACGGAACTGGATATCAACTAACATATTTACATGATCCAGCCTTTTACAAGTATAGTAATCCCAACAAAAACCCAATTCTTCACAAATAATAATCAATATAGCAAATTGGTTCACCTAGATTTAAGCATATAACTTAAACACCAAAATCTAGAGCTCAAAGCATAAAGATCAAATACTTTCAAGATTTCGAAGAAAATATGTTATCACAAGTGCATAATAAATTTACAAGATATGGGACCAAACTCACAATTTTACATATAGATATCATTAAACAAAGCGATTTCCACACAATAAAGACACAAATCAAACAAATTATTTAATTAAAGCAAAACCCATCAAGCATACATATATATTGCATTAGATAATCCAATAAAGTTCAGATTTTTAACAAACAAAAGTTAATAAAAATATGTACTTGATTTAAGGGGTTGATGATGAAAACAAGGAATGCAGAAAAATTTACTTTGTATTGTAAGATTACTTAGCTCGTTAACAGTATGAGGAGCAGAGAGATAACCTGGGAGTCGCCGGAGCTCAAGGGGGAGGAGGGTGGAAGATGTTTAGTGCCTAAGTGGGTTGATGGGATCGGGTTTGTTGCTTCTGGATTTGGGTCGCAAATCCTGGATCCTTTGAATTGGATCTCTCCAAAGTTGGACTTTTTTTTTAGAACCCATTCTTTTTACTTTGGACTTTTAAAGGCCCCGTTTTTAGAGGATCTGTGTTCGTTAGAAAATTTTGGTAGTTCATGACCAATGTTCAAAATTTGAGATTAAATCTTTTCGTAATATTTATATCCAAAATATTGTATATATACGGGACTAATAAAAGTGATCTCTTGATTATTACTGTGTTTCTAAAATTTTGTTATTAAAACTAACCACCTTCTAAAATTCATAAGTAAAGTTTTTAAAATTTCTCATATGCAATCAAAATACTACTTCGTTTATTGCAATGGTGAATAAATAAGAAATGAAATATTGGATGGTTATAATACTAAGGGTACTGTTATATATAAATTTTAAAATTTTAAATAAATATTTATTTGATATTAATTTAGGAATGCATTAGCTTATACATTGAACAATATAACTAATTCTTAATTTTTGTTTTCATTTTAATCTTCTTATTGGCAACCCTAAATATTGTATTTATCATTTTCATATATTAATAATTACCTAAATTTCTTTACAAAGGGTCTTAAATGTTACATAGTAATACTTATTAGGGTGAGCTGAGGCTACACAGGGAATAAATACATTTAATAGACCATATCGGAATCTACAATTACTAGCAAACATAATAGAAGTAATACCAAACATGTTAATCCAAAGAGAGTTGGAATATATCTTAGGTATAAAATTTGTACGCCTAAGGCTATATCCCCTCATTTGTGTATTTATATCTTTCCAAATATGAACATAGACACGCATAAAATAAATAAGTACTCACTCCGTTTCTTTTTGTGTTTGAAAAAATTATAAAAATAATTGTTATTTGAAAAATATACATTAAAACGAATTTTTTAAAATTCCATATAATTATATTTTCCTTATAATTTATAGAAAATTAACGTCATAAAATTCATAAATTCCAAAAGAAAATAATAAAAAGAAAAGGTTCGTAGACAAACGCACACAGAATATACAATCCGACAGACCTTCTCTGCTTACCTCACAGTGGACGAAATTTCTCCATGTTTGGCTCGGCAATGCCGCAGTGGACAACATTTCCACAACTTAAGACGAGAGAGAACTATAGAACAGTCATCAATTATTGTGGAATCCATCCAATTCAATCCATAGAGAAACATATAATATGGTGTTAGATACACCGTATTATACATAAAGTTTTGGGCATGTGCTAGGTATTTGATGGAAGAGACCCCCAAATTTAAGGGCGTCAAAATTCAGATAAATTTGTATTAGTTTCGTATAAAAACATAAAAGTATAGTTGGAATAATGATTTGAACACTTTTTATATCAAATAAACATTGGGTATTTAACCTATCGAAAGGGTTCAATTTTTATAACTTAAATATGACCCCATAAATAATATGCATCTCTTACTTAGTTCTAACTATTATATATTATGTATATATGATAAAGACAACCTACGAAATAAATATTTATTGAACGAAATTATTTAAAATCAAGCGCAACAACATAGTCCAAAAAAACAAGTTGCTACATATTATAATATAATATTGTTATATATTAGGTATAACAATTAAAATATAAGGTACACACATGACACATTCACAATCATGCGACATTCTTACGTGCTAAAGACATCATTTTCTTGCATTATCTAAGTTTCTTGGTCTTATCCACTTCACCAATTATTGTTATTCCAACCACGAGTTGGTTAGTGTTATCATCCCATACATAATCCTCTCTTTTTATTTTCATATGATAATGCATTGTATATTTGCCCCTTATTTCATTAATTATGATATATTCCTACGTTGACTATTCCAACTTTATTAGAGGGGAACATATATGTTTATTAATCTCATTATATTTATTACTTTTGCATCATCGTTACCTAAGGATTCAAATCATACGGCGCTGAGCATGCTTGGACGTACATGCGTATATTCAAGTTTAAGCAAGAGCTCCATGGCAGGATAACAACTTTTTGAGGTGTAACTTTTATTGGATGGTTAATGTCATCAAAATTTGTTATCGGGCAATCAGATTGGTTGGTCAACTAGGGTGTGATTTAACATGTGAAGGTTGTTCTCTTTGAAGCGGCTCCGACGGGCCTTCGTGTTATTTTGTTGGAGAACTTAAGTGGAGTTGTTTTAGCTAAATCGATTCTAGCTGAGGCAGCTTAGAGCTCTGTTTTGTTTTGTTTTTTGTTTCGTTTTACTGTTTGGTTTATTTGTTTTGTTTGTTATGTTAGGTTTCACACTCTTTACCATAAAAAAAATACCGTAAAACATTGAAAGATTTTTGTCAAAAAAGATTGTCTACGAAAAAATAATGCATCACTTTAATCTCATAAAAGTTATTATGAGCTTATATCATATTAAATGGTAAGAAACTATTTTTTAATTTAAGAATCAAATGGTCAAGTATATATATATATATATATATATATATATATATATATATATATATATATATATATATGTATGTATATAATTTCATGATTATCAATATTTTGTATTACTCACTCCTAGACTCCTGGCCAAGGCTAGGCAAGGGGTGCACTGCAGGTCTGCAGGGGCACAATTTTTTGAAACCTACTTCTATATTTGTTCTCCTATTGGACAGTTTGATACTTCTAGAAAAGGTTAGAAACTGATTTTTTTGGGACTTATTATCTTCTGGACTTATTTTATTAAATGGATAGATTGAATCAAAACATTCTGAATGAACATATCAAAACTCAAAATCTACTTATACCCAAAATAAACAACTATAACCCATTTAGAAATCGACTCGGATTTACCCTAATCGAACATAACCCCCAAACCGAATACAACCCGACCTGAATCCAAACTGAATCCGAAAAAGAAAATAACCAAGTTGATTCAACTCGATAATAACTCGACCTGATCTGACCTCAACTTTCAACCCGATCCGTTAAGAACCAACCCTGAATGGCTCAAACCTGGGCTAATCCGTGGACTAGACCAAAATTGACATCCCTAACATAGATTACAACATTTTAATAATTGAAAAAGAGATGAAATAAAATAAAGGAATCATATATTTCTTTTCTTAAGAAAACACAAAGTAATAAAGTCCATAATTTCTCAAGATTATATTCACAATTCACGAAGTAATTAAAGCCATATTCTCAGAAGATTAAACCAGGAGTTATGATGAGCACAATATGTAGGTGATTAGGTGAACAACATGTAGTACCACACCAGAAATATGTACCATTGTACAGTCCATTATCAAGTAGTCAAATCCACAAATCAACAGTCCAGCTTTTCAGGCAGTGGTTGCACCACCCTTCATACCAATAGCACCACACCATCCCCTGATATTTTTTCTACACCTCCCCAAAACCTATAAACATAATTAAGTACTAATTAAGAAATCAAAATATTTCAAACAAAGGGTAAAACTGTCCAATAGAAACCCACCCACTATCCTAAATTCCACCTCCCACACCACACCACCCCACCCCACTAGCTGCCTTTTTTATAGCATCATTCTTTCTCCATTTGTTTTCTTTACAAAATCCCTGATAATTACATATATAACAATCCAAACCCACCCAACTTCATTCCCCTGTTTTCCTCCTCTCAATTCCCCTGTTTTTCAAAAAAAAAAAATGGTGAATGATTTCATGGTATGTGTTGACAGAATTATTGCATCAGCATGCCTGCATTCTTCACCAGTAAGTGAATTAGAAGATGGGAATTCTGGGATTGATCAGAAAAATAATCAAAAAAATTTCAACACTTTAGCTTCTTCTTCAAGCTGTGTTCTGCCTCAGAAAGAGTGTAGGATTTGTCAGGAAGAAGATGATGATAATTCCTTGGAATCTCCTTGTGCTTGTAATGGTACTTTAAAGGTCTCACCTTTTTTCTTCCCCCTTCATTTTTTTTGAAAAACTAATTGTATTTTCTTGATATCTACTTCTGGTGTAATAGTTGGTTTGATATTTAATTAATATTTTTTCTTTTGATTTTTCAGCATATTGTCATATGTTGGTGCTTTGAGTTTTTTTTTTTTTCATTTTTCAAGAATGAAATATGTTTTTTTTACCCAAAGTTTTCAGATATTTGATATATTTGCTGCTTTATTTAGAAATAGCTAATTAATTTGTTTTCTCTTGCTTTTTTTAGGTGGGTTTCCTCTGATTATAAATTTGGGATTTTCATTAAAAATTTGTTGAATTATTATTGGAAAAAAGATGCATACTTTTTCTCCTAAAATTATTGAAATGAATTTTTTATTTATAATTTTAATATTTATTTGGGTGGTAAAAACTTATTTTAAAAAAACAATTTGAGGAAGTGGGAAAAACTTTTGACTTTTTGAGGATTCCAAATTTTTTTTTTCTTTCAATCTCACTGTTTGGTAGTTCCGGCTTCTGGTTTCCAAGCTTGGAATTTCATGCGAGTATATGAAATAATTATAGAAAGAAGTAATTTTATTTTGAAAAAAAAATACAATTTGAGGGTTGTTATTTAGTTATTTATTTGATGATCACGGATTATTGTTTTGCTAATTCAGAATATATACAAAGTATTTACCTTTTGAATTCTGTAATAATGACGTAATGAACTGTATATGCAGCCTAAAATATCAATTATCTTAAAAAGAAAATTGTTGAAAAAACCATCGTTTTGTTATAATTCTTTAATGAGTTTACTCTTTTTCAACTAAGGAGTAATACTTATTTTTGTGGGCTCACAAGTTGTAAATGAAAATTTAACAATTTGTGGATTACATAACAAGTTGTATCCGTGATAATTGTATGTTATCATGTTGTTTAATAATGGAGTAGCATTTAATGTCATAAGGGCATTTTTTCTTCTATGAAAAGCTTCCATGTTCTCATTAATTGCCCCATTTTAATACTCCGTAATCGTTATCATTTGCGTGTGTTAATGTCAATTTGATTTGTGGGTCATTCTAGATCATGATGATTTGTTTGCTGGTCCTGGAGTTCATGATTACTTGTCTAAACAACACTTACATTGTGTTTGATTGACTGGATAATTTTTGTTGAACATTTCCTTGTGGAACACGAGTGTAATTATGTCTTTGTGGGAATGAAGGACCATTTAATCTATATGATGAATGAAAACAAAGAATAAACCTTGGTTTTTACTTTGTACTTGTTTCTCATTTCACGGTTCTCCTGTTTTCGTAATGCATATAGTTTTTAACTTTCTGTTAGAAAGTTTTATGCTACATGTTAGTATGTCTTTAAGATAAGTGGTCTTTGGTCAACAGTTTGCTCATAGGAAGTGCATTCAGAAATGGTGCAACAAAAAGGGTGATATCACCTGTGAGATATGCAATCAGGTTGGTGTTTGTGACCATCTTGTAGTTACTAGACAATTTTTTGCTTGAGGTTTCGCAAAAGGAATGAAGATAAATGAATTGTCTGATCCATTCCGTGTTGCAGGTGTTCACTCCCAACTATACGCTCCCACCAAAACCCGTCCCTGATGTCATGGCAGTTGATCTGAGGTAATACAAAATTAGATTTTTGGAAAATTCATTCAAGTGACTGATTCATTATGCCCTTTTGTTTAGTATTAGTAATGTACAACTTTAAACCTTTCTCTCCATTAGCATTTATGTTTTACCTACCTAAGTTGTAATGCATTACGAGTCTGCCCAATTCTCATGCAGATCACACTATTTTAGCTTATGTCAGGACTTTTGCCAAACAGCTTTAGGTGCAGTACTTAATTCGGACATACATTTGGCATGTTCTCTTGAGAGTTGAAACTTATTGACCATGTATCATGAAGTCAACACATGCTTTGGTAATGTAGTATCTAGAAGATTATGTAGTAATAAGTACCTGATGAATGACTGCAGGTTTAGGCAATGTGGTCCTATCTGAATTAGACTATTGCCTTTGGGAGCGCGGCTTAAACACTTTCTTAAACTGGACAAGACTTCTTGTGACTACGTTGATCATTAACTAGTTGTAATGTAAGCTATAAAAAATGTGGAGCAATTTTTTGGTGGTTCAGGATGGATGAATATTCTGAAGTAATTTTTCTTTTCTATTTTTGTTTTTTTTTTTTCTGGTTAGTGGATAACAAACTAATACTGAGCATAGCTGGACATCTTGGGACATGGTGGGATTTGTACTGAAAGAAGGTGTGGTAGCATGGAATTAAAACTTAGCCGTTTTGTATCGGGTTTTGGATTTGCCGTGTTACACCATGACAAAAATCACATCCATACCCCCGTGTCGTGTTCTTTAACCTGTTGCGTCCGTTTTTTTGTCAAAATTCACCAAATATATTTTGTTAATCTATTATGTAGTTTATAATATATGATTTTTTTTTAAGATATTATTAGTTCAGAAAATATATAATATACTCATACTATGACCAAATAGGTTATATTATGTTGAAAGAATACTTATGAATCTAAGAGAACATGTAAATGAATCTTAAACGCGTTAGAATATTCAGAAAAAATTCACACTGCTTTGGCAGCAATTCATTCTATATATCCATCCGCTATCCACTACAGCGATTCCGACCGCATCCACGGGTTTTTTCTATGTGTGGTGGTGGTGAGGCATATGTTGTTGGCCGATTGGTTTACCACTTTATTTGGTTGTTATAATAGTTTAATTTTAAGACAAGGCACCCTTTTGGTTAATAAATCTGCAGAATCATGCTGCTTTAAACTAACATGTTTTTCATAATACTTTGATTTTATGAATCCTTATTAGTAGTAAATAAAACTGTTCATACTGGCTTACTAACTGTGGGATGTGGGAGGGGTGAGGGATGATATATCACCATATGGTCAATGGGTCATCTAGGTTTGTAATACATTACATACGTTATTTCGCTTTTTTTTTTTTGTTGTTGTTACTGAGCTGCGAAAATGGGTATAGAGCTCAACATATGGAAGCTATCATATTAAAAATATTTATGTAGTTTTTACTTTGATTGCTTTGTGAGAGCTTGGGCTACTTGAATATGAATCACTGCTGCTTCAATCCTTAAATGTTTGCTTGGCGTCTCTATTTTTGCAGTCAAGCTTGGGGTCACCATTTTGGTTTCCGTGACCACCATCTTTTAGCTCTAGCCGCTGCTGAGCGTCAATTACTGGAATCAGAATATGATGAATATGCTGTTGAAAATGCTGGCAATGTCACATATTTACGCTCAATAGCTATTATTGTATGGCTCTATATTCAATCTTAATTTTTTGTTATAACTAATTTCCTTTTTCTGACTTTAATTTATTCGTAAGCCTTGAGAAATTCATGTTGTTTGTACTTTATTGCAGTTGATGTTTGTCTTGCTAATCCATCAAGTGCTGATGATTACAAGAGATTTTGGCCTAATGCAAGGATATGTAACATTCTTTCATGTAAGTTCAGCAAGATGACTGTGTAATCCTCATGAATCCAATAATATGATTCGTGGGGACATTTTTTGTCTCTAGATTTGTTTGAACATGCGAATTGTAGAAGGTCGCGATCAAGGATATTCAAGTCTAGTGCTGAGTTTTTTTTTTGTATATATAGAAAAAAACTTTATGTCTGCTATGAAAAGGTTTTCTTCTCGGATCTGTGTAGTATTTTATCTCTCTTTGTATAATGAGGTGGGAAGGATCAGGGAGGGAAGCTATTGTGAGAACTAAAACTATAGATGTTGTAAAGTGATATGGTTTTGGTCTAGTACTTGATTCATGTTCCATAATCCTTAGATGTAGTGAAGTGATATGCAATTCTGCACAAGTTCAAAAGCTTCTTTAAGAGAATGTTATGCATGTGTGATTTCCACATATTTATTAGTATGTTGAAAAACTTAAACTGCTGAATTTGCTGAGTTGGGTGATATGATTTCCTCAAAAACTCTGAACTTGTATGTTTTTCCTTGTGGTTTAGCTGTTACTATCATGCATGCCAAAGAAAATAAGTATAGGCTATGTGAAGCACTAATATCTTTATGTTTTCAAGAGTAATAGACTGACAGTTGGTGATGCAATGCAGTTTGAACTTTCCTTCCTTCAGCTTGCTGGCTTTCTTCTTCCATGTTTTGTCCTGGCCCGTTCATGGTATATTTTGTACACAAGGAGGAGACGACTGGTTAGTTGCTTGTTGCTTCTACTTAAATCTTGTGGTTGAAGCTTCCTGTTGCTTTTGTTTCTTATTGTGAAAAGGGGAGCTACTTATATATAAACTACCTGCTTTTATCAACTTAGTGCTAACATGCTTTTCTTATCTGCCCTTCTGGTTATAACTCCACCCCAAAATAGTAGCACTTCTGATCAGAAGTTTAACTTTATTTAGCTTGATTTACTCTGTACTTGGTGTACAGTTTTGTCATTAATAAACTGCTGGGGTTTTTGTATGGTGACTCCATCTGCTAGTCCCAAAACCTTGTGCTGCCAGCTTGATGTGTGCAAGGTGCCACCTCAACTTCCCAAGAGCAATAACGGCAGTGCACTTATGATTCAGTGAGGTTGTTTGTGGCGGTGTTTTATGGCAGAGTTAGTTATGCAGCTTATACTGAGGTTAGAATACAAAGAAAAGAGTGTAGTGAGAGAATGTCAATCAGAATCTGTGATCATAGGATTGATTCTAAGCCTCTTGAAAGCTTCAGAAGTTTTGTGAGCAACTTCCTGAACTTGTTAACCAAAATATCCCCTCTATTTTCTCTAATATACCATTTTCCTATTCAACATCACCTGGTTTCTCGTTTGAGTTATTTTTTTTTAATCTCCCCTTTAATTTCTGCAACTACTTGAGTTCATTGCCCTTTGCTGGAATTAGGAGGTCACATTGAATGGGGCAGTTCTCTCTGCAATTGATTTAGGCTTAAGTTTTGGCATCATCCACCCTGCCCGTACATTTTACTTTATTGATGGATGAAGTTGTAAAACTGTCATACACATTCAAAAGAGATATTTTATGTTTTTGAATGGCATTGTCCAGATGCTTTTTATCTAAATAAGGATTCTGGTGATGGCACTGAGATTTTGAGGTTCTAGAAATTGCCTGATTAAAAGAGCCACAAACTGGCAGAGTTGGTTAATAGGGATGATGAAGGAATTGTTAACAGGAACAGCATAATTATTCTACATGGGATTTTGAGTTATTTTTCATCAAATGGTGTAATCAGATATGTCTTGTGGTCATTGTGGATTCCTGTAATATGATTATAAATTCTTATCTTCTACTTTTCTGCTTCTCATGCACCAACCCCTTGAACACTCGACTTGAGATCAAGAAAAAGCCCCAAAACCACCAGAGCCTAGGAGAGTTGGTTTTCTTTATAATTTATTAAAGTGAACAATGAACCTTAGCTTTGCAAAAACTTCAGTGGTCATATGTGTATGGCTGGTCAATAGTGCACATCACATCAAGCGAGAAAGTCGTTTCTGTACTAGTTTTTCTGCACTCCTAAAGTTTAAAGGAGGCTATATCTAGCTCTACTTGGTAGCTGAGCGAGAGTGTTTATTGTAGCATTTATTGTAGCTATTGTTACTGAAGTGGGTCAACTATTATAATTGATGTATTTCCCGCTCTGTTGAGGAAATTGCTGTTAAAGAGCTGCATGGTCTGTTATGTAGGCTCGGTAACTCTTAAGGATGTAGAAGTATGCTATTGTCTATTAGCTAGAGCATCACTTTCTTGATAAGAAGACTTTTTCCATTTCTTTTCTCACTTTTCTTATTGAAGCTTCACTACTCATTTTCTCTTTTATTAGTCTAGGCTTGATAGTACATTGACTTGAGTATTGATGTCAGACAGTGGTATAATGCCTAGTGTTGGACTTGGCTAATTTTTTTGGGTTGCACACGAGGGAACAACCCCTTGGATTTAGCTATTCTATGAAAAGTAACATGTTTTTTTTCCAAAATGAAATGTCAAGTGTCCTTATTCTAGTCAGAGTGTTGGAACTCTGACAAGGCTTAGGTAAATTGAAGATTCCAAATAACATACTTTAGCCTAATTAATTTGCTGTCCATGTCGGTTTTCCTGCTGATATGAATTACCCTCTCCTATCGTACGCTATCAACAGTGGCGGATTTGATGCATGTCCTGGTGAGTCAAGTGACTCACCAGTAGCCAAAAATAAAATTCAATGCCCTTTCTCACGCACTCTGCACTCACGCTCTCTACCACCCTCTCATCTCTCACCTCTCAGGCATGTATGTCTTATGGAAGACGAGCTTTCCATGTTAAGGGAGCTTCTTGCTCACTTTCATCAACTCTCTCATCTTTACGCCTCCTACACCACGCCATTTCATCCTCATCCCACTCACCCTCTTCTCCTCTCTCACTCCTCCTTTTCTTCTCCCAGGTTGGTCTTCTTTCTTCTCTTGTGAAGTTTCAATCTTTTTCATCTAATCCAGCTTTTTGCTTGTCTTTCGGTTTGTGGGTCTGTTTTGTTTTGATTTTTTACTGCTTTTTTTTTGCCCTTTTTGGGGTTTTTTTTACTGCACTTTTTGTGTACTTTTTTTAGGGTAATTCATTGATTGTATTTTTGAATCATGAGTGATTTTGGGGTATAGTTTTATTGATTAATCTACTGTTTTTTTTGGCTGAATTTGGTAATTTACTGAACCACATTTGATTAATTTTTCTGGGGTTTGGCTAACAGCAAGATTTGTCACTAATTGCTTGAAATTTATCTTTGAATTTTTAGTCATAGTGATAATGAATAATACAAGAATACAATAATTAATGTGACTCCTTTCGGTTTTGTGGCGAATAGTCATGTTGTGTCTCTCTGATGAGAAGAGAAAAGGTAGCGTGAGAGATTCTTCTTGTTGTAACACTTAGAGATCCTTTTTTGAAATTCTGTTGGTTTCAAGTTTAATGGTAGATGACTAGACTCAACAATCTGGTCTTAGTTTGTTGGGTGGTTTGGTTAGGTGGATTATGTTGCTTTTATGGTTGTTCAAGTAAGTGTGCAGGGTATTTTTGACGAGGGAGCTTGGACTTGTTGTTATGCATGGAATTATAGAAATGATTACTTGGTTAGTGGCTAACCCTTTTAGGGATGTAGTAGTTTGTTTTAGTGCCTCAAATAGATTACTTGGTTAGTGGCTAACCCTTTTAGGGATGTAGTAGTTTGTTTTAGTGCCTCAAATAGATTACTTGATTGGAATTCCTTTTTATTATTATTTGGTTGTTTGGTAAAAAAAAAAAATTATTACATGTTTGATTATCGATTGTGACTCACCAGGCGGAAAATCCTGGATCCGCCACTGGCTACCGATTTGGGTTGTAAGACTTGTAACTCAAAAACTCAATTTTATTCAATTCATCATTTCCATAAATGTTACAACCGACTAATATAAAATCTAGAATACTCCCTAATAAATGTAAAAAGATGACTGTAGTAAAATACCTGTTTTGTGTGAAACAAACTTCAATAGTATACATAAATTATATCCTAACATAACATCTACTATGTGTCTAGTATAATAACTGTTTATTAAATCAACAAATGTATGCCAAAGTTATTTTATCATCTATGGTAAACCACACCCATAAATTATTAAAAATTAAGTAATTGCTGACAATTTGATTTCACATTATTGGCCATGCCTTTTAAGAAAATTCGACCTCAAAATTTGCCAAGAAACCAAAATACCAACTTCCTTCTTTGTTTCATTTTTACCAGATTTGTCTAAAATATCCAAGTAATCAGAAACAAATATGGAATCTATTGGTTACTTGCTTCTCATTCTCCCCATGAGAAGTATAATCTTTGATTAATCCTTTCAACCCAGAGAGGTTTGTTCCATTTTTATTTATGGAATCAAAGTTTAAAAAGTTATAAGTTCTCATTACACTATAAGAAATAATATATTTATATGGGATTTTGTTAGATTCATTTATTTAAATTTTTAGAATATCAAGTTTTCATAAATAATTTAAAATTTGTGTCTTGAAAATCATGAAAAGTCAAATAGAGCAAAAATTAGAGATAGAGGGAGTATTAATTAACCACCTAGTCTCTTGATCAACTATTTCCGTTTTCTTTTGTTCTTATTTGGAATGTGTGAAATTTTATAGTCGACTTGCGATCATGAATTCTTCTCAATTCATAAGAAAAAATATAACCACGTGGAATCTAAGTTTATCTTAATGTATATTTTTCAAATATCAATTTTTATAGTTTTTTCAAATACAATTGAAGATTATCTATACGAAAAGCAAACAAGAAAAGAAAAGATAACAAAAGGAGTATATGCTGAAGTTATTTTTATCTTGTAATATAATCCACAATCAGAAATTATAAAGATTAATTGAATAATTAATCTCTTATTGACACTTTGATGTCACATCTCCTGTGTATACAATTGAGGTTTCCCAATCACCCTTTGAGTTCTCATTTTCATTTTTTAAGTTTTTGTTTTAGCTTTTAGGGACAAGTCAGCTGCAAGTAGATCTGAAACAGTTGCATCTGCTCTCCTTTATCCTCTCCTCTCCTCTCACTGAAGTTCTGCTCATATAGTCAGTCAATGTGATGTTGCGCTGAATATATGATGAAACCTAGAATTAAGTTGCTTTCTTTTCTGTTTTGTCATCATATTTTACCTCCTCCGTTTTCCCGAATTTTACTCATTTTCTGTTTTTATCTGTAATTCTAAGTTTAACACTTTTCTTTTTTTTTTTTTCCGTTTATACCAATCTTATATTTATTTTTTATCGTCTATACCTTCAAATAGGATTTCATTATATTTAATAATTATCTTACTCTTTATATCAAAAAAGGAGTGAGTAGTGCTTAAAGATCTTGTTTGTTATTGCCTATGTCAATTGCAACTACCTATATTCTTAATTTTTGCAAAAACAATCATTTAGGAAAAACTGCTTGTGTTAATTGCTAAATATTCCTTTCTGGTTTCAGGTGTGAGCCATCAATGTTGACAAGATTAACCAATGTCTGAACTCTGATGATTTTACTATAAAGAAGCAAGACGTATCAACTGCAAGCGACTGTTGCTTCTCTGCATAGCATCATTTAGGCTGAACTGCTTGTGTCAACTGCTAGATATTACTGTTGCTTCTCTACATAGCAAGAGGTATCAACTGCATAAGGCTGTGGCTGGCAAACTTCCTACTAGGTATCATACTGGTTCTCGCCTCCAGTATGTAGGAAGGCACTCGAAGCAATTTGTATATGTAAAATGCGAGTGCAGTAAACCATTAAGCTATCTATCACTCTTGTCCTGTAGCTGTTTCATGTCAATCTTTTGAGGGCATCGTAAATTGATGTTGGGATTCTTTGTAAATGTAGCGGAAATTGTGAATTATTGAAAAGTCTGGTGGTTCTGTAATGAAAATCTGAAATTGCCCAGAGTGGCCAATTCAATACCGAAACCCAAATGATGAAGTTCAGAAATTTGGTGCCTAACTGCTTGTGTTTGTATCAGCATTTATATGTTGATTTGAGTATTGTGGAGAAATCAAGATTAGTTTGAAGAAAGTGGTTTCTTTAGTTAGTCCAAAGATAACAAAGTTGGGTGTCTTAGATCCTACGCTTCAGTCTGCCGCTACTTATATTGTAGCGCCAGGAGCACCATTCATAGTGCGCCTAATGAAACATTAGAAGCAAACACTGATAATTTGTGTACCCTATAAGTCCAGTCAGATAGATCAGGGAACTCTAATGTTTGAGGTCCAACCCTCGAGTCTGGATACGGATACGTTCATTGCTATACCATTATTTGTTACGTGAATCCGTGCAAAATAGGTCAAACGTTTAATGCTATACCATTATTTGATACACGAATCCGTGCAACATAGGTCAAAGGCATAGGGACAGGCGAAAGAAAAGGGGTTCACACTAATCGTCAAATTACGCACGGCACTTGCCAACACTCTGAAAGGCGTTGAGTGATAACCAAAAGAATGCAAGCACGTTATGGAAAAGGGCAATAACTTGGATAAGATGATGAGAGACTTGCGTTCACATGTTATAAATAATCCGCAAAGTCCAACCAAAATTCAGAATTTTACCGTACATTGTAAATCATAAAACATGTTGACTATGAAGTTTGAACCCCTTAAAGGCTTAAAGAGGCTTTGGTTGGCTCATCAATCAACTCCCTAGAGGTTGTGGTTAGTCCCGTGGGGAATCTTCAACAATGTTTGCTAGGATGTAGCAAAGTTTGAGGAGAACTCCATCTATGACACATCTCTAGGGAAGCAAACTAAGCATCACACTACTCTCTCTCTCTCTCTTTTTTCTTCTCATTTGTTTTCACATGAATTCCTAAATAAATTAAAATTTTAAATATTTTTAATTGTGTGTTTGTAAAAATTATAAAAAGTTGATTATTTGAAAAATATACATTAAGACTCTATGATTTTTTTTTTTCTTCTAATAGGAAAAATAATGGTCAAAGTATGACTCTAAAATCTATAGATTTCAAACTAGAAGAACCAAAAGAAATAGAGGGAGTACATAACGAATAAAATAACTTGCATCCTAATTTTTCTATTTGGTTCTCCTATTGTGAAATTTTCTTCTCTCATATTATCCGCAAGGATGCTATTTGTTGACTCCTTTTGGAAGCAACGTGGTTTTTCTTACCATATTCAAAAAAAATAAAAATAAAAATACAAAAGGGCTCTAATGGAGATGGTGTATTATAAAAAAGAACTTCCCATTGGATGAGTTAATAAAAATAATAACTCTTACCAAAAGCTGTCAAATTTAATAGCTTTGTCAAAAAAAATTCTTGAAGGAACGTTTTGATTAAAAAAATTAATTTGTATTCTAGTTTCACTCATAGATCAATCACTATGCAACACTGAAAAGTTGAGTACATTACTATTTTATGAACTCCAAATGAGCAAGAAAATAACATTTACACCTAGCTCTCTGTTGGTATGGGAGGAACCTTTACTCCCTCTATTTCCGAAAGTTTGTCTCATTTGACCATTTTTATATGAATTTTTTTTTTGTCTAAATAAGACAATCTTTGAGGAATGGAGTGATATATTGACGGGTTCTCTTGGATCACCTACAGTGGGAGATTCAAGTAGAGAGTGTTAGTTGTTAGAAATGAGCTTCTCATCGGATGAGTAATAAAAAATGAACAACTCTTATCAAAAGCTATCATATTTGACAACTTTGCCCAAAAGCTTTTTTCGAGAAAAGGAGAGTTTTCTAAAAAAAATAAAATTATGATGGTTAAGCTTATAATTTAGCAACTTGATGGTTAAGCTTAAACTTTATATCTCAAGTAAGATCTACTCTTTCTATTACAGTTTCTTGGCAACATCTTATTTGATCAAATGCCTATTATAGTCTAAGTATTTAGGGTAAAATCATCTTATATTCTTACCCAATACCCACTAAATATACTCCGACCCGTACTAGTTTGTTAACTAAATAGTAAATATACTTCCTAAAGAGTAAAGGGTACAAATTTTAGTTTTGACAAGAAAATTTGGTTTTAGCCAATACTCAATAGTGATAATATAATGGATTGGTACGTCAGTAACATTAATACGAGTAGGTTGTACAGTCTGCTATACAAAGATCCATCCTTGGAAGTCCCTTTCGTTCCACGTCATATTAATTTTAGTCATCTATGTTTTGTGCTTTAATCAAAATTGTACCTTAGCTTGGCTTAGTTAAAGCCGGGGTTCGGGTCACACCCATTTATAGGGAGTAGTCCACTTTACAAAATTAAGAAAGTTTCACCTTATAATCATACGGCAGGCAAAAAGGAGAGGACCCCCTTAACCTTATATAGTAGACATTTCTTTATTGATTTGTCGATATGGAATACTCACATATAATGTATTATGGGCTTTTAGAGTTTCAAGCTTGGCTTGGCTAGCTATTAAGTATCACTTATTATTCAACAAATTGGGGATAATCTTAGGTATTGTTCCATTTTCGGCAATATGTTTGTTGTAAATGCCTTAAAAATGATACTTAAATAGAAAAACGTAGTGTGACCTACTGAAAAACTGTTTGTTATGCATTGCTTTATAATTTTGATACATGAAGACACAACAGGGTCCAAGGATTACATGATACTCCATACAACTATAAACTATTATGATATGGAATACAAAGGAGAGGAAAGGAAAGGACAGAAATCCATATGAATATATAGAAAGTTTGAAGTAATAACATACGGAATACTTTTGAGTTTCGAGTCATAGCATATGGCTTTGGTTGAAACTCATCTTGGGTTTTCCTTATGAACTTATGGTAACATGCATTGAACTTAATGGGCCTTAGCAATTTAGTAAGCTCCTAATTATTTTATTCTTTATCTTTTAAATGCAATTCTAACTTGGTCCGAGTTATTTATATAAAAGTCGTATTTGATATTTTTAGCTTCCTACAAAATATTCTATACGCACGAACCACAGTAAAGTTAGTGGAGCGCTAAACGTCACCTCAAAATTGATCAAACCGTCTCCCTAACTGAGGATTTTTCCCTTTGACACATTTAAATAAAATCGAACATCTTACACTTCAATTCTTACTTAGCGAGAAAATATAATTTTCCTAATAAATAAAAAAAAACTTATTAATAGAATTCAGGAGGAAAATTTATCTGAACTTTCCTCGTATACTAGAGAAAATTTGTTCATTAATGTAACCGGTCTTAATATAAATTATTTGAGTATGAGAGTCTCAGATAAGTACACTCAAATATGCACAACACATATAATAGTGTGGATGGTGACGACAAAGAGCACGAAACATAGAAGGAAAGCGCGTGGGTCCAAAAGGCCGTAAGAAGAAAAACTTCACAATGAAGAAAAACACACATCCTTTCTTATATCAGTCGTGGACTTTTGCTTACTTTGCTTCCAGATATTCGTGGGCCCCACCTTACTTTTGCCTACGCACTCAGTACTCACTAGTCAGTGCTCTAATTTTGTTTACAATACTAGTTTTTTTTTGTTTTTTTACAAATCAGAAATTACAACGAGAAAATGACTTAGTAATTATTATGGAGAGTTTGGTTATTTCATGTGTGTGATGGACTTGATTTCTTGAAACTTTAAAAATGACGCGGGATTTGAATTGTTTTTTTTTTTTTAATTTGAAGATTTTATTAAGGGTGTGTCATGTATCCATTTGCCTCTTGATATCTTGCCGCCTAACAATACTAGTGTTATACACTTATAAAGTTGTACATCTAGCCATCTGGGTGATTCCCACTTTGATGTATAAGGGGTAGCACACTAGTACTCTTTTTATCAGTGCACAGATTATTAGTCTTATATCATCTTTAGTTTGACTATAAATTCACATCATATTATAAGAAATAATATATTCAAGTAAGATCTTGTTGGATGCATTTCAAAGTAAATTTTTAGTATATCAAGGTTTCATAATAGTCTGTCTTACGAAGTTGAAAATTAAAACGTTTAAAGTCATATTTTGAATACCGTGAAAAGTCAAATGACACTTTTTAATTAAGGAGTGGGGGAAGAGTTTCTATAAAGTGTACTATAACATATCTTGGTTGCATGTAAATTGTGGTGATGAATTGGAGGGGAAGACACTAAGAAAGTGTACGGTAGGAAAAGAAAGGCATACAATACTCAATTTTAATCACAAAAACTAATACTCCACACCCTATGCTATGGCACTTGGTCAATTGGCAAATACCCTGTTGTAACTTCTTTCTTTTGATTTGATTTGATTTGATTTAATTTAATTACGTTTTTTATTTTAACTATTGCATAAATCCAAATACATTTCACATGTATTATAATGTTTAATTCTGCTAAATATTTTAATTTTTTATAACCATATATTCAATAAAGTAATGTATATAATTTTCTTAATAAAATGCCTTCCATTTTATACTAAGTCAAACTTCTCTCCTCACTACATAAGAAAAAAATCACCTCATAATAACGCCTTGTTTCTTTACCTTAAAAAAACATTATTCTATATCGTATTTATTTATATTTAAATTATAAACCTACTTTAATTATAAAATTATACTCTTTTTGTCCCAATTTAACATACCGGAACAATGGACAAAGAAATTGAGACAGAATTAATAATAGACTAGTGTAGCACTAGTAATTAGTGGACCTTGTTATTGGATAGCTCAATGGATTAAAGATTATGATCATGATAATAGAACTTTTATTAAACAAGTCAATAATAGAGCGGGTTACCTATTGGGCATGGCTGTTATAAGGATACAATTATAGTCTAATATTTTTGAGAAAGAAAATAGGTATGACTAAAATTAAAAATATGTACTTACGCTTAAATATTTGCATATACTTGTCTTTGTCTCTCTATTTTCATTCATATTATTTTTATTGACTAGAGATGGCAATTAGACGAAGCCAATACAAATTTTAGTATATCAATCAGCTGTCTCATCACTTGTGGCTAGTACATAGTTTCATATCCGCTCAAAGCGGGTAAAATGCTAAGCCCGCATTCTTCTATTTGCCCTGATACTCGCCACCAATAATAATAAGGAGAAAAATGCTATAGTCACTTTGCCAAATGAGTAGAGGTGTTCAAACGGGAGGAGGTCTGTTAAGGGTTTTTTATCGGCCTGTTTGTAAAAAGGGTCTATCAATAAAGGGTAATGTTTTATTAGGTCTTTAATGGGTCAAGTCGGGTCAATAATGAGTCTATAGTTTTTAAGACTTTTAAACACTATTAGGTAATGAATTATTTCTATATGCATACCGATAGTCCACTATCAAAGGCTGGAGGTGATACATGTAAACTATCACCCTCTGTAGATAAAAAATATACTCTCTTTGTACGACCCGACCGGTTTAACATCTCCTTTAACCCGACTTGGTCCAGCCCGTTTCGCATGTAACTCATCTCGACCCTAATCCGACTTAATGCACAGGTCTACAAATGAGCTTTTGTGATATTATATTTCAATTTGCTATTAAAATTGATAAGAGATTTGAACAACTTATTATAAGAGATGGAAGTTGATGAATGAGGACACATACATGGTAATGATGGTGTAGTAACTTTAGTAAGGATTAAAATTGTAGGACTTACAAAAAGAATTGGGCAGAAGAAGGAAAATATTTCATATTTGACGAATCTTGCGAGTATGGGGTAAGAGGACATCACTCGCCTAATTACCTGTAGCGGATATGAGTGTCCGACTCTCTATCACCGTTATCGACCTATAATGACTCGCAACCCTCGTTGACATGAGATTCAGTACGCTCCCTTAATTTTGATCCGCAGTTTGATTATTAATATTTTTAAATCTACATTTATACATTATAGTACCATTTGATATTTGTATATAAGAAAATAAATAGTGTAACAGTATAAACAAAATCACGTATGGAGTTCACGTGGGACTTGTAAGCACCACTGGTCTTCTCTAACCGAAGAGCGTAATTATGACTGATGATGGGTTTTAGATAGGGAACAAAGATGGCTACCAGAATCAAACTTAGGCTGTGATCGGACATAGGCCCCACTCTTAAAATGTTAAATGAAATAGTTTTATTAGCTATAAACAAGTATAAATAAATAGATATGTTAGCAAGATGGGTCAAAGATAATAGTATGACTAATTACAGGTAAAAATGCTGACATGATCAGTTATTTTTTTTCTAATATTATGACTCTATATATAATAGTTTTATGAAATAAAGTAAATATTGTCTTTTATTAGCAAGATGGGTCAAAGATAATATTTTTAATTTTAATTTTTTGTAATATAGTCTTCTAATTAAATGACACATTAATCATAAAAAACATATGATTTAAGAAAACAAGGTAAAAGGAAAACAAAGTAGTTCTAGGCTTATTTACTATATTATGAGCCTGAGAAATCTAGTTCATGTGCATTTTTTTAAAGTATTGTCCTTCTTCCCTTATTGCATTAAATAGTGTGTAAAATCACCTTTTAGCGGTTTGTAGTAATTGCGAAATATTTCCACAAGAATGGAGGAATTGGAAAGGAGACAAACATGAGAGTGTTGCCTATACTTCGCCCATTTCATGGCTGAGAGGCAAGCCACCCCTTCACCATCAGCTCCGAGAGTCTCCTCTCTTGATTTGCAAACCAGTTTATAAGCAAAAGTATGATCAATGTTATGTTAAATTTGTATAAGGTATGCTTTTTAAATGTATAATTACCATTTTTTAAATGAAATTAAAATTATTTCATTTAGCTATAAACAAGTATAAATAAATAGATATGTTATGGTCTAATATGATCCGATTATTTATGAAATAAGCTCAATAGTTTTACTTTTGCACTATTCACCATTTTGGTGATTTATACTTAAGAATAAGCCGTCATGTGGAATTTTATTAAATTTGTCTTACTCTATAGTTTAATAATATCAAACTATGATAATTTTACTTACTGTATTTAAAAAATGTGCACTGACTAATATAAAAGGTAAACCGTTGTAACTAAAAATATACGGCAAGTATTTACTTAAAGAAGTTGAACTAAACATATCCTTAGTTAAAGGGTCTTTTATTAGTTATAGTGTGATCATATGATTGAAATTAACAAGGCTAATTTAAGAGTGAGGATTCGTTTATCCTTCCACTCATCTAGTCACTCTTATGCAAACCTACCAATTCAAGATACATTACCCTCTAAATTTTAATTGGATAAGTGGACCAATAAGGGTCATATCCTAAGAAGAAGAGTCCACCAAATTCTACCTAAAATAACGGTAAATGGTAACAAGGGGAGTAGTTCTATGTTGGCCATTGTACCTTTATTCATCTAATGTGAAACAATTAATCTCATCTTATATGTGGGTTTCTAATAAATTCAATTAGGTCATTCACCTTACCAACAAAGATCAATGATTCATTATGAAAGGATTGATTGCTTAAATAGTATGAATACACTAAAAAGTTTAGAAGACAAGGGTACTATAATCTTATTATTTATTTATTTTTCAATAGAGCAAGAAAAACCTAAATTAAGAACCTAAGGGAACACATCCTTATGGATAGCCAGGGTGATGGCAGGATTCGAAATGGTCATTATTTAGAGGGACAATTGAAGACAATTTCCTCCTTTGGAAACAAACATGTACATAACCAAATTCACTTCCCTACAATAGTGATTGATTAGTACTCTTCAAGCTTCTCTAAATCAAATTGCACATCGTCAGTAATGATATGATGATTTCCTAAAGGATTTGCCACATTCGCTTAATAAAGTTGATTACCACTAAGTTGTCCCCTTTAATGAATAACTTCTTGCAATCGATATTTCGATTGCAATTTAATGGCCTGTTTCTTAGAACAATGGAGTCAGCTTGAAGAATTGACATATTTAAGTGGAGAGTCATTTCTGCATACTATTTTCGTCCCACTAAGTTTGCAACATTTCCATATTTGGAGTTTAAGTTTGGAAATTTTGACCGTAAATTCTCTTCATGTTATAAAAATAATATAGGAATAATTTATGAGAATAATCCAACCTATGTTCGATTCATTTTTATTAATTTAATCCTTTGGTTATTTCTGAATACACTTATCTAAATAAAAATTCATAAGTTCCATGCGAATCAATCAATTTGGAGTAAAATCTAGGGTTCATATTTTTGAAAGTTTAATTGAACAATTATTAAACGAATTTCAATATAAAAATACAATCAATTGTATATGCATGCTATTCAAACAACAATGAACAAGGATTCAAACCTTAATATGCCAAAAATCACATTTACGTGCTTGATGATTCAAATTTAGGGATGAAAGTTAGGTTGGGGAGGAAAGTTATTGTTGCAAGCAAGGGAGTAAATTTTCGAGACTTTAGGCCATTATGAGTCAATTTACGAGGGAAAATGAACAACCTATGCCACGTCACCATATAATTCTCTTGGTATTCTGGTAACCTATAAATTAACTCAGAGAAAGTAAAGAGTAGCCAAAGGTAGGTGTATTTAGAAATAACAAAACGTTGGATTAATAAAGCGAATCGGAAAAAAGTTGAAACATTCCCATAAATTTTTCCAATAATATATTCAAATAGGATCTTGTTAGATGCATCTCAATGTAAATTTTTAGTATATCAAGTTTACATAATTTTTTGCCTTACGGATTTAAAGATAAATACGTTTAATGTAGTGTTTTGGAGGCCACGAAAAGTCAAATGTAGCAAATTTAGTGGGACGGAGGAGATAAACCATCAAATTGTTGCTTAAGAGGTAACTATGTTCCACAAGTAAGCACTTAATAGAACGAAAATTAATAATGGGATAATTGTTGGTAGGAAAAGGTAAATACAAAATTATTATTTGGGACCTTAATTTTTATATTGTGTCACACACACACCATGCAAGAGAGGAGGAGATGGCCTACATCTTCATGGTGATGGTTACAAAATAAGCAAAAAGGGGGACAAATACATGGTTTTGGATGAGTTTCTTTTTTATATAAAGAACATCATTGCAAATTTTCTAGAGAAAGTTCTTGATCTAAAGGGCTACTTTGAGTTTTTAAGCCAATTTATAAAGGGCGCGATTTCTATGCGCTAACAAAATGCCTCTAATAATGTAGTTGCCGAACTTGGTGAAGATTAACTCACTTGAAGCAGGTGCTTAGAAAAAGCCTATCCTCCAAATTATTAGAAGGAATTGGGATGATAAAGAAGGTGAAGACTCTTCTTCACTACCATAATTAGGGGAGAGAAAATGGTCGAAATTGGAGAAATATACGGACAATGAAGGTGAAGACACTTATTTCCCTGCCATGAAGTTAACTGCTATATTCGCCTCTTGGTAACAAATTATCAATGATTGATGGTGAAATTGTCGAGTTAAAAAAATCTTATTGAGCATTGGAAATGATTGAATTTATCTCCCACGGGACTTTCCACGTACGCTTCAATCAATTGATCACCGGCAAGTTATCTCTCTCAATAGAAAGCTTCTTGCATCCTATTGTGATTGCACATCAAAGCCCATCTTAGAGTGCTAATGCTTCCAATTGGAACGATGGAACAATGAGGGTGTAGGGAGAGCGTTAGCTCTAGTAGCATGAAGAACACCACATTCATCCCTACTAACAAATCCTAAACTAGTAGTTGTATCTTGGTGCCGTTCTCTGTCATAGTTTAGCTTTAGGAAGTCCGTTTTCATCCCATGTTTTTTCTATTTTGAATTGGACTCAAAGAGGTGAGACCATGAAGGAAGAATAATTTTTTTGAACAGTTTTACATAATTTTTCTCAACAATTTCGCAAGAATAATTTTATCTAATAGTACTCTAATAAAATAATATATAAAATACATATTTTATACGAACAATAAATACTTGAATGATACAAGGAAAACCTATATCTGTATCTCATAAGACGAAATGAAAGAACCAGAAGAGCGCCAGCAAGCAAGCTGGCGCGTAGGACGTATGGAAACAAAAAAGTCATTTTCGCACAACACACCAAAAATATGGTCATATTCAACCAAGTTAAAATCATATGACTTCAGCATACAAAATAGCATACCAATAGTTTTTATAATATAATCACAGTTTTATTAATCAATTAATATACCTTAAAAAAGTCCTTCACATGGTTGGAAATTAGCTGTCATATATCCCAAAAAAATTCCCTTTTTTAAAAAAGATTTTTCTTTTCTATAAAACCCAAAACCTCCCCATTTTCACATTTCCTTCTATCATGTCAGAACTCATCGATAAACTTCTTCCAAAATCCTGGAAATTTTAAGTAATCATTGAAATAACCCAGAATTTATTTTTCCTTTTCTGATTATTTGGGTGGAACCCAGAAAATTAAAACTAGAAAAAAGTGAAAAAGTTTGGATTTTTAGCCAATGATAATTCTGTTGAATTTTACTAAAAAAGTTTGAAACTTTTTTGGGTATTTAAGGCTTGAGTTATTGCTGATTTGCTTCAACTTTTTTGGGTTTGTTTTGCGGTTTTATGCCTTGTAATAAGTGGGGTTTTTGCGAAGATTGAAGGAAGTAAAAGAAGCTTAGCTCAGAAGTTTGGTTTTTTTTTTTTTGAAATGCAAGGGACTCTGATTTTCTCTGTAAGTTCTTTCATCCTTCAGTTTTTATGTTTATGGGTGTTTTGAATTATACTATAAAGTTATGTTATATATATACGTGAATTATATAGAGTTCCAAAGTTGTCAAACTTGAGTGTAAATTTCTGTGTATGAGAAGGGTAATGGAAGTTTGTCATGCAAATTGTTGAATATTCTGGAAGATTGCTACCACCTACTTTGGCAGAGGGTAGAAGAAGTTGATGATTTCAATATTTTTGTTTGATTTTGATTTTTTTTTTTCCTTCTTTCTCTCTAAACATTTAATTGATACTTTTACTCCGTACTAAAACATCTGAAATTATAGTAAATGAATAAGATTTTGGTCTTTCACTTTTTGGTGCACTTTACTCATGTAATGTACATGTACTCAGTGTCTTCTCTGATATTTGGGATTATTTCTGCATGACGAGTGAATCATATTTCTTGCACATGTATATTTCTCACATATTTTTTTTAATCTGAAAATAATAGGCACTTATACGGTTTATATTTTTTTAATTGAATATTCGAAAAACTACTGGTTCTAGTACTAGTGCACTACTTTGTTCCTAAATAATACCTCTTCGTGCCTTTAATTTTTTATCAATTTTTATTTATATAGTCAAAATTTAAAAAGTTTGATAATAAATTTTCGTTATGTTATAAAAAAAATAATATATTTAAGTGTCATTTCGTTAGGAGCATTTCAATCTAAACTTTTAGAATATTAGACCACTTTCAATAAAAGGTTGCTTTAAGGAATTGAGTTTAAAGATCAGATCTATTAATGATCGTTTCGTAATTATTTATGATTGACCTTTGATAAAATATGCACTTACATAAATTGAGCAATGATAAAGTATACACATTATTTTAGGATAGTGGGAGTTTTGTATATTGTTCAAACTCTAGAATAAGGGGTACGCTAGGTTTGCATAGTCATGATCATCATAATTACTATGACCCTACATTTTTTCAACCTAAGTGTATGTTTTTCCACATTCACTACTTGTCTGGTTTGACCCTTGTTATCATCAGTCCATCAACACGCCATTCCAGGGTTAGAAATGTGGGGCCCTCAAGTTTGGTAGTGTTTTTTGGATTGCCTTCACCTTTGGAAGCGGTTAAGATCAGGTGGTTTGGATCCTCTTAACAATAATTCTACATGCACTTGTGAGTTGTGATTGCACCTTGGGAGTTATTGGCCCTGGAAGGCACAAATGCACAATTCCTGTAAGGTGAACTTGAGTTTGTGATGTTTTTGCATATTTAAGGTTGCATTTGATGTTGAAAATTTTCACAATGTCATTGATTTGGAAATTCTTGCAAAATGAACGAACTCATATGCCTGATGGATTCAAATTCCTTGCCAACTTTTATTTCGTCTGCATATAGTAGTAGTGGATTTGAGTTGTAATGTTTGTGCATATTTAAGGTTGCATTTGATGTTGACAATTTTCTGGTAGCACCCTGATGGTCGGTTTTAGATGTCCTGAACACTAGAACATATGGTTGGGTTTAGTGAACTTGTAGGCAATAGCAGCTGACTTATAATTTTATCAAATTATCTAGCATATCTTATTGGACATCATTTGAGGTGATAGCTTTAAGCATGGAACAGGACAATCAAGTATGTAAACAAAATGACCACGCTTAAAGAATCTAGTTCAGACGCGTTTACTGTCGTTTGCTTAGTCATAATGTATATCTCCAATTTAAATGGCTGTTTCCCTTTTATGTTTTAAATTGAAAGTATTGGCTGAGTTGTTTCTTGAATACTAACCACTAAAATGAAATGTCTTTGGTTGATTTTGTTTCGCCGCTTACTAATTGTAAGTATTGTTGGTTTTTGAGTCCGCACATTAAATATTCTTGTATTTTTTAGATTTTTGTATGTATGGCTTTCTTTATCGACAATAATCACTAGGTGTCCGCAAATTTGCTGAAGTTTGATCTTTGACTAGATTGCTTTGTTCTTTGTATATAATATCAACTACTGTATTATTATATGTAGAGGTTGGCATTGTTTTGTCTTACTACGTAATTGATTATCATGATGGCGCTTTGTGAATAAAAATATGCAAGTAGGAACATCTGCGTTCTGCTTAGGATGTTTCCTATGCCAATATTATTTTGTCTGTCAATGGCAACTGAAAGTTCCACATTTGAGATGTAGTTAGTAGTTACAAATGCTGTTGTGTAGTTTGTGAACTCGGATGCTTGCAGTGTGAAACCTTGTATATCGCATTGTTTTGTCTTACTACGTAATTGATTATCATGATGGCGCTTTGTGAATAAAAATATGCAAGTAGGAACATCTGCGTTCTGCCTAGGATGTTTCCTATGCCAATATTATTTTGTCTGTCAATGGAAACTGAAAGTTCCACATTTGAGATGTAGTTAGTAGTTACAAATGCTGTTGTGTAGTTTGTGAACTCGGATGCTTGCAGTGTGAAACCTTGTATATCGCATTGTTTTGTCTTACTACGTAATTGATTATCATGATGGCGCTTTGTGAATAAAAATATGCAAGTAGGAACATCTGCGTTCTGCCTAGGATGTTTCCTATGCCAATATTATTTTGTCTGTCAATGGAAACTGAAAGTTCCACATTTGAGATGTAGTTAGTAGTTACAAATGCTGTTGTGTAGTTTGTGAACTCGGATGCTTGCAGTGTGTAACCTTGTATATCGTCTTGTGATCACTTGATCACGGACAGCATTGATGTAGTTATGACCTATTTAATGATCTTTTTTGAACAATAATTCCTATGTCAATTGGTGTTGATTTGGTCGATCCCCGAATACAATATTCTGCATCTTTCCTGATTTTCAGATGGCGTACTTGATTGATTTGTTATTTCAAATTGTATAAATTTTGAGTGTTGCTGAAGTGATCCGTGTTACGCGTAACATAGGAAGATTATTAAAATAAGGTATATCTAAGAAATTGTTTCAATTTGTTTATTCTGAGTACTTGTGTGTGTCTGGTGTTTACTTGCACCTGGATGAAGCATGCATGACTTGATCCCTATAATGTGGTCGCTCATTATCATTTAAAAGAAAAATGTGTTTGAGCTGGTCAAAACAATGATGATGTTGTTGCGGTGATATTCCTGGTTTCTCAAGGATAAGTTTGTGAGTATCTTATTTGTTGTGCCTTTTCTCAGTAAAGGTCTACACTATCATATATGCTGCTATTGAATCTTAACTTCATTCCCAAAGTTGACTATTTTTTGAAGGTTATGCACTCAATTGGTTAAGAAGTGTCAGTTAGGGCAATGTATAAACAATTAACTAGTAATGAATTATTGGTGTTTCGTAGTGTTAAAATTAGTTGTAATTGTGTTCAAGTGATAGGTATGTAGTAATTTATTGACACGTGGTAGTTAGGCAATGGATGTTAAAACTTAAAACATTTGTGTGTATGTAGCGACACACTTTTATTGTACCAACTAATTTCTTTCCTGTATTTGTATATGCTTATGCTAGGAGAGTTTAGAGCTGTGAAATGACCGAACTTAAGAGAAGTATTAGGCCTATTGACCAGGACTGTTTTACATCAGTTGCATCCAAGAGGCAGAAGGTTGATATATCAATGTCTAGCAAGGTTTGTTCTTTATGTTACTATATTTGCACACTTTCTTATGTGTACTACTTTTGAAAGTTATGCTGTGGAGTATCTATGTATATCTTATTAAATTTCCTACTTCAGTGTGTTTTGGTAACTTGGAAGGGTTAATGATTTTCAATCAAAGCTATTATAATTTTGGATGCCAACTTTAGGCGCACGGATTATTGGAGCAAGTTGAAATGGTATTATTGGGTTGTAAGGGTTGCTCCTTTAACTAAGGAATTCTGTGCTGCTTGTATGAATTTATGTGTGTTTTTTTTGGATGTATGCTAAAAAATGGCAATTTAGCCTTTTCTTCTTTTAATGTTTGAAAATTTGAAATAAGTTTGTCAAAGCTGTATCTCTGCCTCAGGAAAATCAATGGCCTTTTTTTGTGGCTTTTGACACATGGTTTATTGATACAGGACAGAAAAGAGAAACTTAGTGAAAAGATAACCACACTTCAACAGCTTGTTTCCCCATTTGGCAAGGTAGGGAACATTTTTTAATTCCAGGGGATGGAGGAAGTGGAAAGTATCTGTACAAATTACCTTTCTTGGGTTAAAAATATTGGATTACTGTGAAATATGAACTTGGCGATTTGTGCAGCTCTTATGTATTTGTATTTGTATTTGTGTAATCTTGTGATGCAGACTGATACAGCCTCTGTCCTGTTAGACGCAATGGAATACATCAAATTCCTACATGAGCAAGTGCAGGTGTGTCATTCATCTCTATTCTTCAGTAGGGTGTTTATGATAAAAGGGTGATATTGTGTACCTGTTTAGGAAAGCAAGATCAGGCATTTATCATTTTTAGTCAGGTTTACCTTTGTCCTCTTGCAACTTGTCTCATGAGATCACTCTAGTATCCAGTGGAAGTCTATGTTTGATAATATACTGCCAAATGAGTTTGTATGCATGTATATTGATACCTCCTCTTCAGCTCTGGTTTTCTCACCAAAAGTTCTTGGTAGAGATGATGTGGGACTGATAACATTAACTAAATGCCTTATGTTGCTTAGAAATCAAAAGTATACCGAATTTTGTTATCAGGCATTAGACATACCTTGACACTAAATTGCTGGAAGGCTTTGTGGCACTGATCTTATATTGTGAAAGTGCGTGAGCCATGATTACCCCATCTCATATATGAATAGATTCGTCCAGTGTGAGCTTGTGAGGGTTTTTCTTCCAAAAATACATTTATTTAGTCAGAAAATCCCCAAGTGTCATGGCATTTGTTGGGAATATAAAATATTATCATTGAGATTGGATATTTATACCCATCTTTGTAATGGGTTTATCATCTTTGGAAATTACATATTTAAATGCATTATTTTATTGAAATTTTCTTATCTGAAGGACTTTTGATTTGATGAAGCAACACTCGGACATAGGTGCTCATAGATTATTGATTGATTTGTGGGTGCTTTGATACTTATAGGTTTTGAGTGCTCCATACCTCCACAATGCACCGGTTACAAATATAGAGGTGAGTGCCTACGTGATCTGTACTTAATGATTAAAGTGTTCAGTGCCTTAGAGTATACTGTCATTCTACACTATGTAATGTTCTTTTTAGGCATGTATGCTGTTGGAAAATGACATTAATTTGTTTGATTAAGTTGGTTTTTCTAGTTTTCGTTGATAAATGAAGAACCTTTTCTTCTTGGTCTTGGTCTCGGCACATGCATTTTGCTCTTAGATACCTTTTTTTTTTTTTTGGTAGTGTTTGCTGTTATGCATAGTGTTATATCAGTTTATGTAGTGCTGGATCAGACCTGATATATGCTTGGGAACAAAGCAGAATCATTTTTCTGGGTTAGTGATTCAGTGAGAGTTGACCATGCAATGTAGTATAATAGTTGTACACTTTTACTTTTGTAGTATTGTAAAATAGCTCAAGCTTGTAGAAGGGCGGTTTGCATGCTGTTCCTTCTTCTTTCGCCTCCTCTTAGGACAAAATTATGACCTGATATCTCAAGACTGCTTAAGACATGGGAGTGTCCTTAGAGACTGAAGATCATAGGAAATGACAAAGATGTCCTTCTGAGTTAAGGATGAAGTCGCTTTCTCATTATGAGGCTAATGAAGTAATTGTGCCGGACATGATGAAAAAGACTAGCCGGGTCAGTGAATAGTGAGAACTTAAAAAATGTTTTGAGACAGATGCGGAATTGATTTGATGGATTACTAGTCTTCATTAGACATTGTTGAAAGTGGTTGATTGAATATAATGTCTAACTTTTGACTAAGGTATGGTCAATTTCTACCTGCTTCTTTACTTGGTATTGTAAAGTCGCTACTAGACATCAAGTCTACATCGTCCTGTTATCGGATTCTTAATGTTTGTTGACCTCCAGAAATTAAATAGTTTCTCCTTTTCATTTTGCAACACTTGTTCTTGAGGAAAATATAGGCAGTTCCTATCAGTCGTTTACAGGTGGCATACTTGTCTTGCAGATTGGTCCATTTGGGGTAGGGGACAAAATTTGTTTATATAATTTCGGGTACAGCTCAGTTTTTGGTTAAATTATTGTGATATTTGCAAGTTTTAATTTGATGGTTACCATGTTGATGTGGATGAGTTGCAGCCGAGAGTTGAGTTTGAAACTTTTCTGTGTCTGCCTTCTGTGCCTCGTGAACCTAAAGAACCACTTTTGTTTTATGTTACTGATCTATGCACATCAATCAGAGCACCAATATCATACTCAAAATTAATCGTCTTAGCATACTGTGGTCTTATTTTCTGAATGCTGATTAGTAGATTGTCTTTCCTTTCTCATCCTCAGGACCCATTACATTATAGCTTAAGAAGCAAAGGGTTGTGTCTTGTACCATTAGAGTGTACTGCTGGATTGGCTCGCAGCAATGGTGCAGATATTTGGGCACCCATCAAAACTGGTTCTCCAAGATTCTAGTACTCTCTTCCACCTTAAGTATACATGCTGTTTAACTACCAATCACCTCTATTTACCATGCTTCCTAAAGCAGCTAATCACCTTTGAGATTTATATCATGCGCTAGCAGTTCAATTCTCAGAAAGTGAATACCTGCGGCTTTAGTTCTCGTCTGGTTCCTGGTCTGGAGCTTTTTGTAGAACAGTCCTGGACCAAAGTGGAGAAACATGAAGACAGAAACTTAACGGCCTCTTAATCTCTATGTTGTAACTAGGTTGATGTAATGGAGAAACGAAAGAATTCTGTATGAAAGGTTCGATTGGCCTTCTGATAATCTGTGCAGACGGATTAGGAAACCTTTGCCTCCTTTGGGGCTTGTGGAGGCTTTGCCTGAAATAATATACGTAGTACAATATTTACTGATGAAGGTCGAAGCTTGTGTTTACGATTCTTATTCTCCGAATAAACGCCGAAGAGGGAAATGAAGTTCGTACTTGATTTTTCCTAAGGTACGCGTAAGCATTTTTACGATCATTTAAGAGTTGAATTTTCGGTCATTTGGATGATAAGTAGATTCTAATCATTTTACTGGTTGACTAAGGCCCATTTAAAGAGAAGGGGTTCACATTAGACAAGGGTCAGTAAGAATTTGTGACTGACCAGACGTAAGCGTATTTTGTACAGTCTGGCCGTCGGATAGTCGGCTTCTAGTAGTATAAATGTAGAAAAGATAGAATTATATCCCGAAATCAGGGAGTTAGTTTTATCATATAACACAAAATCAGGGCGAGTATAGAGATACATGGCACATTCTAAATTTCTAGCCGAGTACTGGTAAGAGTCGAAGCTCAAGTCTAACTTGCACCATAACATAACGCATCACAGATAACACACATAATATATATATACACACCATTTATACTATGGCATTAACTTATGATGAGGTTAATGTTATAGGCAAGTTGGATAGTATTTGAGGTGAGGCAGACCTAGCAACTACTGAAAGTGCCAAGTCAAGGTTTGCTGGTTGCCAGTACACATCTAATGTGACTATGTTGGGTTACTTGACTTCGCCGTTACACCAAAACATTCTTGTTAACTCTTGCCAATTTTGCTTGTATAATCCACATTTTTGGAATTTTCTAATTAATGATTGGATAAATTGACTTTGTTCTTATTACTGTCACCTTCTGTCCCTTTTTTATGACAACTGAACTGCTAATGACAAATAGTTTTTGGCTTTATGCATGCTTGTTGATTTGTTGAAACTAACTGAATCAATTCTTTTCACAAGTGAACAAGAAAACGTATAAATGAACACATGAAGTACATACAATTTTTAGTACACTATCTCTGAGGCTCAAAGTTACAGTTTACAAATAAAAGCCGCTTTGTGGGTAACTTTTGTTATATTGATGAGTTACTTTTACTGGAAATACAGTGATTTTATCGTGTTTTGTGTATATGTAATACTTTGTGTACGAGTAATTACCATCTTAACACGACAAATATAACTTTAATCTAAACTAATAAACAACAATAACCCCCCTGCCATTTCTTTTAATAGGGAGACCAAATTAATACTTCAAAAAAACTCGAGTTGTTTGCGGATACTGTGAACTAAAAAACTTAATTTTATAAGCCCTTTTTTAAGGGGGAGAATTGCTCATAAATAAGAAGAAAAATTTAACTAGTCCAATGGGCCAAAGTGCATGAATGATCAAAGTGTTTACATTTTCACTACACATCCAAGATTTACTCATTTACACAAGTATTTCTTTAGCAAACAAATCAAACCCAAAATTCATGAGGTCATAAAAGCTAGGAAGAATTTATCTTAGTATGGCAGAACTCAAAGCAATTCTCATCCATCCTCTCCACCACAAAATGAGCAAGCATCCCATTATTTTCAACCATATTCTCCTTGCACAAAAACTCTTCACTCGAAACTCTTTGAGGATCCAAATTATAGTCATGCACAAAAATATGCGTCTTCCCACTCTTGGCCGAGGCCTTCTTGCTTCTTGCCAACACGCTAGATGTGAAGATTGTCGACATCCTCCCCGGGGCGGCGTGCCAGTGGCCCCGGGGACCGTCGACAAGGATGACATCCCAATCAATGTCGTAGATTTGGTTTGGCAAGTCATTGATGCCTAGTTTGCACTCAGAGAAGAGCAAGTTCTGTACTGGTTTACACTCGTTATGAGCTTGCTCTTTTACGGAGGATATTAGCTCTTTGTATTCGCTTAGTTTTGTTGTGTACTGTGCGTCGTAGGCTTCTATTTCTGGGTGTTTTTCTTCCATATATGCAGCATAATACCTGCCAACAGTAATTATTAGTTCTGACATACCCTTTACGTGAATCATTGAATCATTGATGATGTGCTAGTAATGAATTTACTAACACCTTCGAGATTGCTACATGCCTAATAAATAGACAGCGGTGTCTTTCTTCGTCACTATTCCTTTATTACCTTTTTATTTTTGACTCAAAGATTAAAAACTTTAACCGTAAATTCTAATTATATTATTACACGTAACAAATTCAAGTGGGATCTTGTTAGCTATATATTAATGTAAATTTTTAGTATACTAAATTTTCATAATTTTTGTCTTATGAATTTATAGAAAATATCGTTTTAAATTGCATTTGGCCAGAAACTGTGAAAAGTCAAATATACCAAACAAATAGGGACAAAAAGAGTATACTATATTTGCTACTATGATCACACACATACTTTCGCCTTAACTTTGAGTAGTTGGGATTAGCACATAAATATAACCACTCAAAAGTAAATTGGGATATTAGTCAACCTTATTTTTATCATGAATTAATGTTGTAAAACTTTAACGTCTTAGTTTAAACTAAATACAAGCTATAATGAACTGTTAAAGTGATAGATTTATATAGACTTTTAAAAGCAATTCATCATATGTTAAAGAGCAAGATTTGTTTTAGCATATTGATAGTTATGGCATGATTTATTAGCTTAGAAGTTTTAAGTTATGTATATATTATCCTACGCCTGTACGATATTGTTATGGCCTAAAATAGATGTACAAGAGCTAACTATATAAGCCTAATCTTACCCACTTTAGCCAAATAAAGAGGTTGCTTAGCTACCAATTATATACATGTATAAGCCTAAGCATATATACATGAGACTTTCCTAATTCATACCTGATATAATTTATATCAGAATACTGAAATATCATATATATGTATTGTTATATCATATACAATTATTGTTATATCATATATATGTATTATTATGTCAGATATAGAAATACAAAAGATATAAAAATACAAAAAATATATATCAGGCATAGACATTATGATTTCAGATATAGAAATAAAATTATGAAAATACTCCTAATATTTTTATATCAGATATAAATTAAGAATTTATATATATATATATATATATATATATATATATATATATATCAATAACACCATATGTAATGAGGATGAAGTCACAACTATAGAATGATTCGTTACCTGTTTTCGTCAATGAAAACTGTTCTACCATGGTTGTTAAGAGACCGCCATAGCAAAGTTTCATGGGTGAGACCAAAAACAAGAAAGTTGCAAGAAGGACACCGACGTAATACATCAGAGATGGACTTAGTATCAGAAAGGTCCATCTTCTCAGTAGTATTAGCATTAGATGAGTAATGTACAAGTGTGTTCACCACATTCTTAGGGAGAGGGTACTGATTAGCCGTGTGTCCGCCACCCAACATCGCGGCAGATATAGCTGCTTCTCCGACGGAGGTGGCTTGGGAGGCGGTGGTAGAGGACAGTGAGAACGATTCGCGAGTGTAAATGAGAGTGAGGAGGAAAATGAGGGTGAAGAGAGAAATCAAGGCTAAGATCCATACCCTATTTGAGTTCCCTTGCTTAAGAATGTAAGGGTGAAGGAGGATTAGCTTTGTGTTGTTTGTGCTTGTGCTCTTCATTTTTGCATGCAAACAAAGAGAAGACACACACACACAAAAAAAAAAAGATAGGAATATATTTTGAGTTGATTAAAGATGTAACATATGTATATATATATTTAAGGGGAAATGTTAAAGAAGAGGGCTATTTAAATAAAGGGAAGAAAGGTAGGAGGTTAGTCATAAAATAATTTTGGAGGGGTTGGAGAAACTTGGAGTGGAAAAGATGGGTAAGAGAAGTAGAGAATGAATATGACATTAGAATGGATTGTGAATTGATTATTATAGTAGTGATTGATTGATTAATTAGTATATAGTATATCTAGTAGGAGGATGTTAGTATTGTCATATGTTCAAAGCCAATTCCAATTGGCCATGTTAAAATGTTTATTAATTGTTAATGATGTGGATACTTAGCTTTATGGTTGACAAAAATTAGCAATTAAGCAATGTTGCATGCCCATTTTTGTATGCTTAGAAGTACGTACATTGTCCATCTATCTTCCTTGTAGTGATCATATGAATTAATGATGCATGAGATATTGTGAATAAATAGGTGAAAATAAAGAATTTGCCCTCAATAAACCATCCCCTTGTAGTCTTGTACCATTCATATCAATCAATTTGTGTGAGACTAAATTATTATAATAAGATGATTATTACTCTCCACTTCCTTTATTATTTGTTAAGGTAAGAAGGCTTTAAATCTAGTATTGTACTACACTTTTAGTTTTTTTTTATTTTTATAGTACGATGATATTATACTTGTATATTTGAGTTTAAATTGAAATAGTTACACCTTGGAAAAAAAAACTTTTGCTTTTTTTGTTTAATGTACATTTCGTTATTTTTGTATATAGATTATGTTCGTCTTAAAATACTTATTCTACCTTGTATAACTTTTTTTCTTTTTTAAATTTGAAACTTGAAGTTAGGTGTTAAAGAGTTGGATTGAAGATAAGAAATTGAATAAGCAATAATTTATTTTTTTTGACTAATATAATTAAAGACAGAAGAAGTACTTGTGTAAGTTATACAATACTTTAATTCTAGTGCCCCACGTTTATGTATTGCCCGGAGCAGTGTGAAAAGTTGGAGCTCAAATGAAAATTTGAAGCTAGCTAGTCATCATCAAGATGATGTGTATTGGGAACCAACAAACATATTGGCCAAGCCAATAGGAAGCTTCAGCTGTTGGAAGGTCTCACTCAAAACATTACACCAAACTCATTGCAACATTCTAATCAATCCATCAACAAATAAAACACCACATAGGTCTGCCGCTGCAGGCTTTATTAAACCAAATTATTACTACTAGAACACGTCTTTTACTCATCTAATTTCTTCACAAGATAAACTTTTTTTACTCCTCAAAGTTACTCCAAATTGTAATTGTTTTAAGTCGTATACTTTCCTTTTTTTTTGCCTCATTTTTCATTTTAGTCCGTTTTCTAAAAAATTTCATTTTAAATTATCCCCCGAAAACTTTACATTGTATCTTAAAATGATAAATTTTTATACTTAGGATAAAAAATAGAGACGGAGGGAGTAGTTAGCAAATTAACCAAATTATTAAGAACAAAAAGTTGCCTAGGAGTTGGTTTGATCTCTCCTGCATGATGGCATTCCATGGATGTGTTTTATTAACATTAGAATATGTAGTCTATTTGTCTATGGAAGGCATGTTATAACTTAACACGAGTTAGGAACCAACCGACTCAACTATATTGTGTTAATGAAATGTGAGACCATGGTTTTTTTTTTTTTTTTTTTGAAGTATAAATGAATAGAAGTTAAGTAACCTTTTTCTCAAAGTTGTTTAACGAATTCGTAATTGTTTTTAGGCAGTTAATTAGAAAGTAAACGTATAAGGAATCGAATAAATTATAAGAATTGTTCGATCCATTTTACAATGATGGCATACATATATAATGAACAACTATGGAAGGCACAAGGCGTGTTAAAATCGAACATCACGGGAAAAAATGGCTAAACGATAATGTGCTAGTGTAACTAGAGAAAAACTTCAACTCTTTTTTTTTTGACATTAGGTAAAACATAGAGTAATACACACTATTACATGATAAACTAATAATGTTATTTCATGGACAGTAAATATTGTGTCAATGCGCCCTGAAAAACTTCTGAATATGAAATAAGAAGAGATAAAAGAAAGGGTAGGAACTTCACGAATGGGCTGCAGATACCCTTCGTAGAACGAATTAGATACAAACTTGTTAACATACTATAAACCCCTAAACTTTTCATTTAGGAAATAATGTTTGAATATGGATTTTTGAGAGCAATAAGAATAAAACTCATTGCAAACCTAAAATGAGACTTTTAACCAAAGTTATTCTCATCAGTCTCAAACTTTCAAAGCTGACACAAATGACTAATCTTTGAGAGTAACCTACTTTCCTTCCACACAAAATCTTGATATTTTTATCCTTTATCCAAAAACCAATTTTATTACCTTAAAGGTAGTATCAACAAGGCCAAGACTTTCAACAAGACAAAATGAAGCTCGTTCTGTTGAATCTTGTAATCCACTACTTAAACCAACATTCAGAATCAATACTAAAGCTCAATAGCAAACCACTGGTACACAATTGCAGAACAGATAAACTTGAATTGATCTTATAATTTAGGATCAAGTTAGTTGAGTCACTAGATATACATGATCATAAGAATCTAAATTACAGTAGAACTAAGCACACTTTGATTTCAGCTCCTCAGCACACTCGCTACCCCCTCGGGTTTTTGGTTGTGTAGTCTATGTCCACCTTCCCAAGCGAAGTCGTCACAAACTTGAACGTAGGGCTGTTAAGTGTGTTTTCATAGGATATGGAGTGTCTTAGAAGGGTTACAAATGCCTTGACCCAGTCTCAAACCATTTGTCTACTATGATGGATTGTGACTTTGTTGAGGAAAACTACTTCTATTCCACCCTTCGATGTCAGGGGGAGTGAAGGTTTTAGAGCACTCAAGAGGGGGGGGGGGGGGGGGGGGTGGGAATTGAGTGTTAAATAGTTTTGGCCTATTTTTCTCACTTTTTCGATCTGTGGGAGGAACCAGTTGTGCTGGTTCCTATTAGCAGCGGAATGTATGTAAAGCAATAAAGGAAGACACACAATTTAACGAGGTTCAGCCAACTCAGGCCTACGTCCTCCTACTCTATGCTCTTTTATTAATCTACTCCGAAAAACAAAGAACACAGACACTCAACTGTTTCCCTACTCCGGGAACCAGTTCACCCCACACTCTTCTCCGAGTGTGCACTCGACTTACACTAGTAAGCCCTTTTTGTGTTTGAGCTCACAAACACTCTCCCAGCCTATCAACCCCTCTGTTGAAGGCTCTTTACAGAATCAAACTCTCTTTTGATCTTGCTTCTAAAAGCTGATATGAGAGAAAAATATAAGTTCTAATGGTGCTCGTGTATATGACTTAATGACAGGTTTTTATGCTTAAGTGTGTATAATGCTCTCTAGAGATAAACTCAGTTTTCTTCACGTGAGAGACTTATTGAATTAGGTTGATTAGATGAGTTTATATATGATTACAAAAACCCAGGCTTTCCTAAAATCACATAATCTTTTGAGCTATCATTTTATGTGAGTTTAGGAAAGTATTTATCTTATTTGACTTAATCGTATAGATAGAATCAAATAAGGTAAATACTCCTAGTTTTTAGGTAACCAATATATTCTCATCTAATCTACCAGCTGCTAAATATATTTTCCAAAATAATTCTTAGAAAATATTTTTGCAAAATCTTTTCAAAGATACGCAGCTTGATATTCCATTCAGTAAACCTGGTTCCCTGAACCTGGTTCCCTGAATTGAGTAAGTTATGAATTCTGTTCCAGCTTTGTACCAGAATTCATAACATGACTTATCACACTTAAAACACTTATATTACCTACTCATATAAGTCATACTACGGAGCACATTACATGAAAAACTAGATTAACAGTAAAGTACAAATGTTCTTCTTTTCATGTAATCTACAAGACTTGAATCTTCCTTGAATGCTTCATCTTGAGCAAAATATCTTTCTTCGAATGTCTTCGAAAGGCTTCTATGCTCCAAGTCTTGGAATCAGCTTAACTACTGCACATATAACATGGTTAACATGCAATAGGTAATATGTGACTGTTTTACAGCATAGCAGTCAAGGAGACAGTTCCAACTTCTTGTGACCTGTTTCCTGTAACTGTTTGTCATCATTCAAAACATCAAAACTTAAGGAACTCAACAGGGAGTCTTCAGTAGATGATCTCAAGTGGTTGTCTGGACATGAGAATGATAATATTGAAGCTCCTTCATATCACATAATACAGTCTGCACCAGTCTAAGTACCATCATCGGTGTCCACTAGGAATGAGTATCCTGTACAGTTGCAAGAGTGTGAGGTAAGTAATGATCTGCCTTCTGCTTTGAATGTGGTTGAGCCTACTATAATGAAATAAATAGGACTATTAAAGATGTTCATAAAGGTGTAGGAGAACAAATGAGGTATGAGCTACCTCACAGAAGCATAAGGGGTATACCTCCTAGGAGATATGACCCATCATATGAAGCACAAAAGGCGAAATACCATGTGCAGAACATAACTACTAGAAATTTGTCCCATATGTCTATAGTTTTCAATGCCTTGGTGTATTCAAGAAAAATTCTGGTGACTGTTGAGGAAGCCCTTAGACATAAGCAATGGAAGAAAGCAATGAAGGTGGAGATTGATGCTCTAACCCAGAATGAAACTTGGGAAATATGCCTTATTCCTAAGAATGAGAGGGCAGTAGGATGGAGATGGGTCTTTACAATTAAATATAATGCTGATGGAAGTATCGAGAGATATAAATCAAGGCTGATGGCCAAGGGATACACACAGGTGTATGGGATTGACTACTCGGAGACTTTCTTTTCAATAGCAAAAATTGATACCATAAGAGTCTTTTTCTCAGTAGCTCCAAACATATATTGGGGGTTACATCAATTCAATGTAAAAAATGCATTTCTTTATAGAGAAATTTCTGAAGAGGTGTATATGGAGGCTCCTCTAGGTTTTTAATATAATTTCTTACCAAACGAAGGGTGCAGGTTGAAAAGACTCTATATGGTCTAAAATAGTCTTTGCAAGCTTGGTTTGAAAGGTTCATAGTAGCAATGAAAAGCTTTGGGTATCGTTAAAGAAATTCTGATCATACATTCTTCTTGAAGAAGAGAGGAGGCTTGACTACATGTCTCATCTTATATGTAGATGATATGATTATTATTGGATATGACGAGGAAGAGGTCAGAATATTGAAAAAGCCTCTTTTTCAAGAATTTGAAATGAAGGATCTACGGAGGTTAAAATATTTTCTGGGAATTAAAGTATTCAAATAAAAAAGGGGTATCTTCGTTTCTCAAAGAGCTTATATTCTTAATTTGTTAACCGAAAATGGAATGCTTAATTGCAAGCCCGCAAATACTCCAATAGTGGTGAATCATGGGCTACATATTGAAGAAGATGGAAAAGCCACAGATCAAACCCAATATCAGAAACTAGTAGGAAAACTGATCTATCTTTCATATACTTGTCTTGATATTGCATATGCTGTCAGAGTGGTAAGCAAGTTCATGCATAAACCATAAGTCTTGCATTTAGAAGCAGTCTTCAAGATATTGAGATATTTGAAGAAGACCCCTGATCGAGGAGTGATGTTTAAGAATCATGGTCACTTAAAATTTTAGGCCTATATTGATGCTGATTGGGTATGAGATCGAGATAGTAAAAAGTCTACTTTTGGGTATTTCACTATCGTTGGAGGAAACCTAGTGACCTAGAAGAGCAAAAAGAAAAAGGGGGTTGCTATATCGAGTGTAGAAGCAGAGTTTAGGGGAATCGCAAAAGGAGTAACGAAGATCTTATGGGTGAGAAAGCTTTTATCAGAACTTGGATTTCCTCCCGAAGAGCGCTATGAATTGACAACAAACCCGTAATAAGCATCTCTGAGAATCCTGTCTAGCATGACAAAACTAAGCATGTGGAAATTGATCGGCATTTCATAAAACATAACTTAGAATCAAAAGTTATTAATCTTATGTTTTGTCATTCAGAAAAGCAGATGGTTGATATTCTCACAAAAGTAGTAGGAGCTGGTGTCTTTGAAGATATTCTAAGCAAGTTAGGTGTTGGTTTCCCAACGACCTAACTTGAGGGGAGTGTAAAACAGAGAAACTTGAGTTGATCCTATAATTTAGGATTAAGTTAGTTGAGTCATTAGATATACATGATCATAAGAATCAGAATTACAGTAGAATATAACTAAGCAAAAGATATTGTTAGTAGAGTTCTAGGAGGAAGCAAACTGGTAATCTTGTGAGTATAAAAACCTTGTAATTGTCAAATAGAATATACATGAAAAAGAGTTAACAGATAATTAAACACAATTATCAAACAAACATAGAGAGTTTAGTTTATCTACAACAAACTAAAAAAGCTCAACATTATAACCAATCTATGTACTAAACCAACTAGGCTGGGAGGATATAAAGGGAACATTGCAACAACGATAATGCAAAACAGAAATTATGACCTATTCTTTACATTTACCATCAAGAACAACAATACTCGAAGCAATAAGATGGTGGTGAATAAGATATATAGCTTCGATAACATTAGCAAATTAACTTTCCCTAACTTAGATTGACGCCCCACTATTGTTAGATTTTACACTACTTATCCCAAATAGTATATCCTAACCCTTATACCTTTACTGGCAAATTTTTTGACGACGGCATTGGGGTTAGCATTTAATAGGACACCAACGTGTGCTTGAAACCGAATCTAAATGACTTTTCCCCACTTAAACACGATTGTATTACCTTGGCTTTTCCCGATTTGGGATGGATCCTCAATTCAAGATTTTTTTTATGCTTTAGGAGGGATTGCTTTTGGGTGTTGTTTGTCGGTGACGTAAGAGGAGTGGTGAGGCCCAAGCCACTAGGTAAGGGGCGATGAATTACAAGGGGCTGGATTTGGGTCTGAGGTGAGAGAACCTTTTAGAGTAAAGCAAAATGAAAAGAGATTCAACATTGATGAACTTTATACTCCCTTCGTCGCTTAAGTTTGCTACATTTGACCTTTTGCGGTCTCTAAGATATGACTTTAAATGTTTTTATCTCCAAATTCTTAAGGCAAAAAATTATGAAAACTTGATATTCTAAAAATTTACATTGAGATGCATTCAATAAGATCCCATTTCAATATATTAACATGATGAGAATTTTTTATCAAACTTTTCGAACTTTGACTCCAAATATGAAAATGTTGCAAACTTAGTGGGATGGAGGGAATATATTGTAAGTTTTTATTGAGTGTTGAGAGTGGACTTGATGATAGATCATGCAAGCTAGGTTAACTCCACTCAATCCTATTTTTGAGTCGGGTAATAAGAGTAAATTGAGCCATACTCTATATTTTTGGTCTTCAAGATTAGGTCAAGTCCAGTTACTATATGCAAAGAACATCATTTTACCTTCGTTTTTTTTATAGAAATACCATTATTCTTAAAGAACATTTACACTATAATTTTTGATACAATGAAGTTATCTTTCCTTTCTAAATATACATTTTTAACTATTTTGTTTATGTCATCGTATTCGAGTTGAAATCATGTCACAAATTGCTTGTTTTGCTAGGTCTAATAAATATAAAGATGTATGATAAATGGCATATTGTGTAAAAGATATTCAATCCCAAATTGTATCATATAACTATCGACTTGTTTAACCCTTTATATGTCATTTGACAAAACATCCTAACATATGCAAGGCAGAAAGGTACAACGGATTGTACAATGAAAATTTTCGTACTTTTGGGCCTCACCTTAATAACCCCATGATGTTCTAGAATTTCTTATGCATGTTGAATAATCTAATGATGTTTTAATGAACCAACCCAAAACGAATCGATCGCTACCAAAAGTCCAAAACCCCCTCTCCTCGAGCAAAACTGGAGTAAAGATGGAGACGAGGGTGATGATCTACGCGACCTTGATCACAACAATGGCGGTAATCTGTCAGGCACAGCAGCTGAGCTCAAAGGATTGCGAGAATCTGGGATTCACGGGTCTTTCCCTTTGCTCCGACTGCAAAACGTTGTCTGAGTATGTCAAAGATGAAGGTTTCCTCTCCCTCCATTCTCACATCCCTTTTCTCTATTTCCCCTTATTTAATTGATTAAAGTTCCCCCCTTTGTGGGGTTCCAATTCTGGGTTAATTTCGCTTGTATTTTATGAGTTACAGTTGCATAATGCATTGATATTATTGAAATACATATGTATAGAATAGAAATGATTGAAGAATGTGAGTGTCTTTAGTAATTAGGTTTCCATTGTGATTGATATGTATGAATGATTGCTGGTTTGATTTTGGTGATTGAGAGTTATTGGGGTCTCAGTGATAATTAATTGTTTATGGGTTGGATAGGCGAGAGTTTCGTATCGGATGAATTGGAATTTGTGAGAGTGACTTCTCTTTAGCTGAGAAACACGTTGTCTGTCTCTCTTGTCGGTGACCGAGTTGTGTTGTTCAGGGTAGTGGAAGGAGTTAAGTATGGCTGAAACACTGTTTAATGAGTTGATCTTAGGAGTTTGGCAACTAGCAATATTAGTGTTAGATGTTGCAAATTATAATTTTTATCCATTAAAGAGTTGACCTTAAGATTATGACTATTTATTTGTGTTCTTTCCCTACCTTCTCATTTTTTCTTTTGGATGAGGTATAGAGATTTAAGATTTATGGTTGAAATTACCCATTCTTGCTCACATATGCGTTGTCCCATATTGGAGAAAGAGAAGAGGGATAACAGCAATTAGTTAAAAGTAAGTTAAAAGAGTAACTCCTACTGTCACCTATTGGTTTTAGTAGTGAATCTACTTTGGTTTGAACTTGCTTCCTCCTTATCGGGTTGCCCAGTCCCATTTCTAAACTATTAAAATTCTAAAATGGTATTAGATTCCAGGTTATTGGTCTGGGTTTTAATAAGCTACTGTATAAGGTCCTCAATACAATGTCTAACCAGTACGAGGTTTTTTACCTTTCCGATTAGCTCTAAATTCTAAGGAAACTCACATGAGAAGGGAAGTATTGAAACTATCCATTTTTGCCCACATGTGAGTTGTCCTACACTGGAGAAATTGGAGAGGGAAAATCACTTTATAAGCTAAATATGTTACTACTACTATCACCATTTGGTTTAGTTCTAAATCTCCTTTGAACTTATGAGTGTTTGAACTCTCCTCCTTATTGAAAATTCTAACAGTGTCTACATCTGAAATTCGACTTATCCATAAACTATTGAATTAAAATTTGACATAGAATAGAGAAGCTGAAAAGTTGAAATTATGAGCCTAGCTATCCTATCAATCTGTGATGGATTCGGAATTGTTATGCGAAGTACCATACTTGATGGTCAACCGGCTTGATAGGTCTTCATAAAAATAGGATGTCCTCATTATTTATTTTAAAGAATGGGGCTTTCCACTTTTCACCGAGAACAAGCCAAAAGATGTGTATCTACCACATACAGTAATGTTTCAGGTATACGAAAACTTTGTATGGGTTTATGTGATGACAGTGACTTCAGGAGATGCACATTGGCTATTGACCGTAGCTTAGCTGTGAATATTTGGTCATTTTTACATGACTGAAGCAAGATAGACCATCATTTTCTTCTCTGTGTTGTTTTGTTCTGCATTGCAATTATGGCTCTATGAAACAAGAACCTTATAAGCCATTTAAAAAAAAAGGAACAAAGAAACAAGAAATATAGTCTGTCTTGTGAAATAGAGAAAATATTCCTTAGGATTAAATGAAGCTGAAATGTTACAATTCTTGTTGAAAATTGGAGCTTGGACTGCTGGCTCTTTTTGTTTTATTTTATTTTTGAAGACAAGTAATTTTTTTAATTTGATGAAAGATTCATGTTACAGAACCCTCTCAATCGGTGAAGCTGTTGTGTAGTTTATGAGGGTAGCTTGTGAAACAAGCTCTGTATAGGAGAGTACCTTTTGATCACTGTTTTTTGTATGGCAGAAAGGAATAAAATTTTAAGGCATGGCAGAAAAAAAATATGCCTCCTCCTTCTCCTGAAGAACTTACAATGTCTATTGTTGAACATGAAGCTAAGTGTTGTAGCCACCATCCAGTACGTGTTGAATGACATTTTTACAGCCTTACCCCCTAATCAGTCAAATGATTTCTAGAGTGGCTGAATAGGAAAGAAATTAAGTTCTCCATGCCAAGGGAATGATTGCAGAATATCGTATGCACACCCTGCTTTGAGATTTCCTACACTCCCTCACTCCCCATCCCCGTTCTGATCAGTGATCAGCTTGCCTTTATTTTTTTGTCCTGTGTAGTTGTTTTTATCGACAACCATATCTGGTGTTTTATCTGAACATCTTACCATATTTGCAAATCTACTGTGTTTAATATTAGAATTTGAAATCAGGGACCATTGTGTATGTTATGCTTAAACAGTGTGGTGTTTATGAATTGTGTTTCAGAACTGGTATCTGATTGCTTGAAGTGCTGTGTGGAGGATTCTGATGATTCAACAAGCAAGGTATTTTTTTCTTAGAGAACTAATTTTGAGCTTTCCATTCAAAACTCTATTTTGGGAGGTCCTAACATCTTATATGTCAAAACTTGGTTACCTGAGAGTTTGTGTTTGCTTTACCAAACTGTTCCGTCAGTTATATGAAAATCTGCACTGACTTGTACCCCAGGCGTTTATGGTTGGGATTTTGGAATGCACATTTTAGATGAGCCTGGCTAGTATGTCTGAAAAGAAATAAATTCTTGATGAAGAATTTTAAGTTTAATGGATTTATCCCTAATGTTTTTGGCTACTATATATCGCTTTTATGTCCTGGATCTCTTCATTCCACTGGAATACTTCTAAAGATGAGAAGAGATGGAATCAATGAATTGTCTCTCTGTTTTTGTCATATACCTTTATTTTTTCCCCTGTGAAACGGTTATTGCTATTAGGTTAATAACTTCAAGAATTATGACTATTATAGATTACCTATGCTGGAGCGTTGCTGGAGGTCTGCATGAGGAAACTGGTCTTCTATCCTGAGATTGTCGGTTTTATAGAGGAAGAGAATGACAAGTTTCCTTCAGTCAAAGTTCAATATTCTTTCAACTCTCCCCCAAAGATGATTATGCTGGATGATAATGGTGAACATGCTGAAACTATTAGGTCAGTCATTCTCCATTTCTTTGGATTTTTAGCTACCCTATTTAGCGCGATCCTTGAACATTTGCCTGGGCAAGTTGTTACTTTGTTTAACATGTAACTTGATACGGGAGAACACTAAAGTGCGGAGCTCAGTATGTTTGAACCCTGTTCTACTCTTAAATCAATGGCATAGTGGGAAAAGCAATAAAAAAGAGTACGGATGGTTGACATGCATGTACAGTTAGCCGCCTAGCCTTATGTCGAACCAAATATGATTGGGTCCTTCTTGTTTGAGGTGGGAGAGAAACAAAAAAAATTCTGTTAGTAGGCTTGTAAGTGCCAAACTAGCCTAAATAAGGTTACATTCATCCTATATCTCTTGTTGATATCTCCATACAACGGTAATAGTTTTGGCATGTGTATTTATATTTCACTATTGCTTGCCTTTGTATTTCACTGCTACAGATGCTAGCTTTATAATTTGTAGCGAGTCTGGGTAGTATATGCACAAAAGCTGTAGTTGAAAACCTGTTACTAAGTATAATTTTTTTGGAAGACTTAGATTTTGTATAGTACTATAGTTGTTTGTACTTGGCTAACTTTTGACGCGAATGGATGCTTGGAATTCTTTCAAGCTAGTTGAATCCTATTACCTCGAAAATTCATCATATCTTAGTATGGTGTTTTTCTCATTTTAGGCATAGGTGTTTTTCTTTTTTAAGTTTTATGGTTCTATAATGTATGAAAGCCATGGAGATGTTGATTGGTGGAAGGTTTTGATCAAAAGATTAAATTTTGGAGTGTTTCTTGAAGATAGAAAAATTTGACCAAGGGCAAAAAAATTTATTACAATGGTCGGTGCTTATGAAGTGACGTGGTGTAGCATATGATGTGGATGGAGCTTGGAGATGTGGCATGAGGATGGGCTGATGTGGCATCCACGAAAATAAATAAACAAGGGTGTTTAGACTTCCTATAGACTCGGTCAAATAGGTTATATGTGTCCTTGATCTTAGGAGTTTATCTAGAAGTGTTCTAATGTGTTCTAATCTTAGTTTTAAAAGGCGTGAGGCGCTCTAAGGCGCTATGGGTCCCCAGAGCCTTAGGCGCTAGGCGCTAGCCTTTGGGTATGAGGCGCTCCAATTATGCCAAAAATCAAATTTAACACTTGTAAATTTAACAACTCCAATTATTTTTGTTGTTAGGATCCGACTTCCCATACTTTCTTCCAAGATCCAAGTTATCTACTGATTCCGATGATGATCGCTCATTTAAAGACATCCTGAAAACAAATCAAGAAAGATAGAGTTGGATTTTAATAGAAATATATAATGATAATTAAACATCAAAACTATTACTCTACAATTGGTCATCAATATTATTTTATAATAAGTTTATATTGCTCATTTGCAGATTACAAAACTATATATATATATATATATATATATATATATATATATATATATATATATATATATAACCGCATTGTCCATTTCAGTTAGGAAACTAGGAATAACCCTTTTAACATTATAGAAGATAGTGTAAAATGTAAATGTGTAATCTGTAATACGCATCACACTAACATTTGGTGAGTTTTTTGTTTTTTGCCTTTTGTTTTATATGGTTTATACTACATGCAAATTGCTAAAACATTGGAAGTTCAAGTACTGGGTAAGTGGTTATATAATTCGGAAGCATTAGCAAACAAGCGCAAATAGGGTTATATAATTCAGAAAATTATGAGCCCCAATCCCGACGGACTTCCCACTGTTCCCAGCGCCAGCCCCTTCCTACTGTTCCCGACCGACTTCCCACTATTCCCAGCCCCAAATAAAAAAAAACCCAGAAAAGAAGAGAAGAAAAGGAAGACTAGAATGAGGAAGAAGAAGGAAGAAGAAGACTAGGAGGAAGAAAGAAATTTGATGAAGGAAGAAGAAGATAAAAAAAACTGAAAAAAAAAATTAAATACATACCTGGCGTCGGCTGTCGGGTGTTGGGTGGCTGGTGGAGCCGGCTGCTGGTGGCCGACGGTCGGGGCTGGGTGGCTGGTGCGTCCGGCAGTCGGGGCTTGCAGTCAATCGACATTGCTTAGTTGCTTAGGTTTAGGACTTTAGGTTTATTTCTCACATTCCCTTCCCCTTATTGTTCTCCCGTGCTTTATTAGGTGTTAGTTGAAGCCAGTTGTCAATCCCTCCAGTTTCCCCATAGCAAACCATAGAAGCGAGCGCCTCTCGCCTCCACCAGCCTCGCCTAAGGCGCTTCAAGGCGCCCGCCTTTAGGTTTCTCCTCGCCTGACCTCACAGAAGCGCTCCACCACCGCTTCGCCTCGCCTTAGGCGCGCCTAGGCGCGCTTTTTAAAACCAAGGTTCTAATCAGGAGTAGAGTATAAGTAGGAGTAGTAATCTAGTTAATCTTATCCTTTATAAAGTCAGAGTCCTAATAGAAGTGTGTAATAGCTAGGTGTCAGATTCCTATTGGGCTATTAGGTGGTTATTAGGAGTCCTCTTATTATTAGGAGTCCCGATTCAAGTGGGTTTCAAACTCTCAAGCTTAGGGTATAAATATATGTGTGCCCAAGCTGAGAAAAATAAGATGTTTAGCTTGTTTTTCTTGTCTTAAGCAATAAGCTTTGAAAAGTTTATTATTCTTTGTGCGTAACAAAGATTTGTGAGCGGATGTTTCTTTAAGTTCACGTGAGAAAGTGAGAAGATTGAGGGTGTTTCTTTAATCAATTCTCCTAATTTTTGCCCTAGATTGTTGCCTTTGGTGCATTGCTTCATAAGTTTATAGTTTAGTTTTTATCCCTTGTGTGGATTAAGGTTTTCATACCTAGATTCACATCAACTTTTGTGGTTATTCATAAATCAAGTTTTTCCGTATGTAACCATAGAGCTCACGTGTCAACGGATGATAGAAGCTCGTGAATTGATGTTACTTGTTCCTATGAATTTGTTTTTCATTTAGGTTTGAGAATAGGAAGGATTCCCTATGTAGTCTTGGACTCTTGGGTCTTAGATTTCACTATGCTTCTTTTTTTTTCCCCATTTATTAAGGCTTATGATTTTCGACTTTTAGTTTTTATCCTGATGTGAAGGTTTACGTGGTAGATTTTTTTTCTCTATAAGGAAGTTTAAAGAACAAACATTTTCACCCAAGGTTCTAGAGAGAAACTCGTGTATTTTGCGGGGTAAGGAGTTCTGGTCTCTTCTGCCTTAACCTTAAATGTGAAAGAGGTTGTTTCAATCTAATGTGTAATTACTGCACACAATTTCTTTGAAAATTCATGAAATGCTCTTGCAATTCTATCCTAAATGGAGAATCTTCCCACCATGCAGTTTTTGGTTCATTCCACGTTTAAGGACTTAAGGTACATGCATCTAGTATGGAACTGTTATGAATTGCCTGATGGGAGGGGCATTATAGGTAGTGCAATACTGCAATATAATTATGTTAGTGGTATCTAAGGAGGAAGATATTTGGTTAGTTTTAGAGAAAAAAGGAAATTTGGATAGGCTAAAGCTTGATAACTAACCTCTGTTTTCTGTGATTCCAGATTATCAATTTACATCTCTTTCTTCTACCTTAAATTTTCTTCTGCAGTTATGCTAGTTCATAACAGGAACATCCTTCAGTACAATAAAAATCTTGGAGACTTGATTCCCTGGTCGCCTCCACTAAGCATCCTTTTCATTACATTAAAGAAACTAGAAGAAAATAGAGCAACCTTCTCGTTAACAAAATATGTATAACAACGGTTCAAGTTTACTGTCTATCATTTAGAGAAGGGTGTTATTTAGAATTCAGATTGGAAGGAGTCTGGGTCTAGCTTATGACAGTTTAGCTTGATTGACTCCTTCATCAGATTTCTTTTCGATTCCCATGATAAAACCAAGCACAACGCTGCTGTCACATGGTTAGCAAAATGGGGTGTTCATAAATTAATGCCAATAAATGGTTAGCTTGGCAAGCCTTCGTCTTAGTAGCTGTGTAACTTATGAAGATGGCCTCAAATGTTGCACTTGTAATGCGTAATTTAGTCTTTAATAGAACTAGGCAGCTTGTGCTCACAAATTTTATTTTTTTACTAAACTTTCTTTTGTTTGTTTACTTTATACATTGTAACTTGTCATCATATTTTGATATGTCTTCGATTGTAGAATCGACAACTGGAAACGTGAGCACATCCTACAATTTCTACGGGGCAAGCTCAAATCTGCTGCTAGCTAAATGGAGTGGACATGAATCAGGATGGATCTCTAAGATGTTACCTTGGTGCTTTAGCAATATTTTGTGCTGTTACCAAATAGAGCAGTTCGTGATGATTATTTTCAATATATAATGATCTCTGATGTTCCTAGTTTGGTGGAATCTTCTTTGTATTGTAATTTGATAAGTTATAAACTGAATTCGTCTCTGAAAATGGGTTTCAGGGTATCCTTGCATAGTTGCATGTCATCAGTAATATGTAGTCGATGGTATTCTGATAACTGATCAAACTTTGAGGCTTAGTTGTTCCCTTCATTCGATCAGATAAATTGTCTAATATAAGATGTGTATTTAGCCCTTGTTTTTACACCTGAAAACCCATTGATTGGGAATGTTCAGATGTGTATCTGATCAAAAGCTTAATTAGTATGTTACTAGTTTTTATTTATTTATTTAAAATATAAGAATTCTTTTTAAAATAAAATAAAATAATCCAAGAGTGATATTTTGAAAGTAACTAGTTTAGGGCTCATGCAATTCATCAATGCTACTAAATTTGTTTATAATTAATTCAATAATGATTTTGAAAAAATTTATCAAAATATTAACTTTAATTTTGACATGTGAGATTGAGAAAGTATGAATAGTAAGGACACAAGAAGTACTATTAAATTTAAAGTATACTCAAAATTGAATGAATCAAAACAAATTATACCTAAGCCGAACAACTCAGATCAAATAAATTTTTAATTGAAATTAGTTTATTTTCCAATGATTTCTATAAACTAAAAATAAATTCAGTTCATATAAATCCTACTTGATCCATATAAAAAATCTCCTTACTTAAATGGACTAGACCCGTATCCAAACCAACAACCTTCTAACTTGAATAAAAAGTTGGACTTTATACTATCCATACACAAACTGAAAGATCTCCTACCTTAATGGAACTAACAATGTGTATTTTGAAAGTCTCCTCACTTCAATGGATCTCCTTCCATTTCTCTAATTTTTATACTCCATTATTTACAATTTAACTACTAATGAAGCACTAATAAATAGTTTTTTTCATTAAATCAAATCCTTTTTATTCCATTATCTAATGAAGTATATTTTTAAATAAAACATACTTTTTTATATCATTTTGTTAGGATATCTAGGCTAATGCTATTAATTAAATAAATTAAAAAATTAGTTAACTTGTCTAAACTTTTTGGAGGGAAAGTATATTCTCTCTATTTGTCTTTCAACGCATAGTAATAGACAAATCAATATTGTCGAACAATGTTCATATATCTATCTATTTATCTATCTATCTATCTATCTATCTATCTATCATGAGAAGATATCTTGACCATTCATCTCTTAGATGCGACACATGACATTTCATGTACAGATAATGACCCTATTATTCAAATAGTGACCAAATTATTTTTCTAACATATAGTGATATTTTTTATTGTTAGAGTGACCCTTCTTCTTAGATCCATCATATATATGAATTATCTAATGAAATTAGTTTTATGATTGTGCAAGTAATCATTGTACTTGTTTTAGGCACCTTCACATCTATATAAAGCTTCTTAGGCGATGTACTGCTCCTTTCATACACAGTGTATAATATATGTCACCTTATTTAAGATTTGAAGGGATGTCACCTTATTTAAGATTTAAAGGGATTAGATTCCTATTGATGCATAAATATCTACCTAATATATACGTAATATTTGATATCAAGAATGCAATGTGCTCCATATCTATTACGATAAATAGAAGAAAGAATTGGAAATTGACGGAGCATGAAATTTAAATTGACATATGGCATAATCTGACACAAAACGAACACATGCCTAATAAAAGTATATTTTGCCAAATTTGTGAGAAAATATAAAAATTTTATTAATTTTGACTTTAGCATAAATAACCTAGCAGATTATAAAGAGTATTAGTTTAGAAAATAAAAATAAAAATTTATCCAATAGATGAGTTTCTTAATTTCTTAGTTTCGGACTCTCAATTTTACTTACTCGAGTTACGACTAAGTTAAATTTAAACAAATTTCAAAATTTGCCCAAAAAAGAACCAAACATACATGTCACATCATGACCAGTACATTTCCTTTCAATTTATCTGTTTTTTCCTTAAAGAAAACAAATAACCTCTAAACCCCTAAAAGTCTAACATAAGTGAAATCTACAGGCCAAACTATAAATATATCCGAAGTACAAGTTTATTCCCATATTCAACATTCCCATATTCTCAACCCTCCCAAACCCAAAAAAAAAAAAAAAAAAAATAATTAAAAAATAAATAAAAATTCAACGGAAGCGGAGCGAACTTACTTCTCGCGAGTGACTGCATTCAGATTAATCTCCGTCGCATGCACTTCCCTCCGGCGACCGGAATCCGGCAACTCTAACATCTTTCGTGAATCTCCCCCGAATTCTAGGGTTTTCTAAATTCGCTTATTATTCTCTCTCATCTGAATCCAACTCTAAAAAATTATTACTTTCGAGTCTTGATTTCTCAATCATTCGGATTCATTGAACCGTTTTATACTCCAATTACAAGCTCAAATGGGTCTAGAGTCGGCGAGCGGTTCGCACGATGACCGCGATTCCGGTATCTCATCGCGCTTAATTGTGTTTGTAATTACAATTTTTTTATCTGATTAGCGTTGTGATTATGCTTGAATTATACTTTTGTAAGCAAGAAAATGCTGTATACGGTAAAAATTTCTGTTTTAATTGTAGTTGATGTGTTTTTGGGTGTCGTTTGTAGTTGTGGAAGATAGGGCTATATCTTAATCAGTGTTGCTTTTGTTTGTAGATGATGATGAGGAAGAATACGAGGAAAGTGGTGGACGTACTCGGATGTTGGGTTTTATGTTTGGGAATGTTGACAATTCCGGTGAACTCGAGGTCGATTATCTTGATAAGGTAATATTTCGTACTTGCCGGTTCTCTTACTATTTGTTTTAGCTCTTGAATCTATATGTGTGTATGATTCTGTTTGTATTTGAAAGTTTACTGAGTTGATCAAGGTAGAAAATGTAGGCGGAGGCACATTAGTGGTAGGGTAGCTTTAATCGTGACAATATTATTAATATTTAGACCTAGTATTTTTTTTTGTGTGTAGAAGGCTGGGAAACATTGAATAACTTACTGATAGGCTGCAGTGAAAGGTAGAGGGCTTGCTGGTTAGATATGTGAGTGGAGAGGGTGGTGAGTTGTTAGTTCGCGAGGTGGGGGGACCGGTCAAGTAAGATAGTTGTTTATCTGAATGGGAAGATTATGATGGTATGTCGTGTTTTAATTTTTGTAATTAATCAAGAAATGTATTTTTGAGATTAGGTCTTGTCATCTTGTGGTATTGAAGGGTATGACTTTCATTTGTTTCTCTCCCTTTCACTTTGTCTAGTTTCTATGTGTTTCCCCCTGTTTTTAATTGAGGTAAAAATAGGAAAGATAAAGATGGCCTAACTGTTGATGATTTTTCCAGTGAAAATATTGGAAAATAAAGATGCTGATGCAAGCAAGAGGAAAGGACTTGTATTTGTGTATGCTTATGTTTATTGTTAAATGATATAGAAAAAGAGAAGGTCAGCAGAAAGCCGGAAACACACACATACACATACACATACACATACACATACACATACACATACACATACACATACACATACACGTACACATATATATTTATTATCCTGGACCGAGAGAGTTTGTTACAATTAGCTTGCTATGGGTGATATCTGTTTTTTGTTGGCACTTGAGAGCATCTTTTACACGAAGATTTCCCATGCTGATATTGGTTTTTATATTCTTGCAGGATGCTAAAGAACATCTTGATGCACTGGCTGACAAACTTGGACCATCCCTCACTGTCATGGATGTATGAATTATTTTTCTTCCCAAATCTAATGGAAAGTCCTTATTCTTTTTTCATTAATGATTCTGATACTTAACCAATTCTAGTTTTCAGGAAGATCCCTACAGACACCTACCGCTGCTTCTGTTGAAGAAGGTTATGTTCTGATACCATATGATACATTTTTCTTAATTGTTTCTAGAGCCACTGGTGTCTTTTCATATATCTTGATTATGTGAGGCTTGTTTATTTTACCTCCGGATATTAAGTGACGGTATATTATGAATAGCTTGTGCTATTACATTTTTTGGCAATTTGATAAATAACAAACAAACAAGTAAAGCCTTAATCCGGAAATGATGGGTTAGCTACATGAACTAAGAGTGTATCCCACATGATCATCTAAAAAATTCCCTCTCTTCTATTAACTTCTATTTAGAGCCACATCTCTATCTACATACATTTTTTGCGTATTTTTTATAACTCCGTCCATTCTAGCCATCTTTGGTCATCCTCAACTACATTTAAGGTCCTCTATACCCTTAACCTCTGCCTTCTTCACCGGTGCGCTTATTATTTAGTGTTTTGCATGTACAAATCAACATAACCGTTTCTCCTTTATCTTTTCCTCAATGTTCACTACACTAACTTTCTCTTGGGTTTCCCTGTTTCTAATTTTGTCCTTAGGTTGTTCCCGCATATCTTTTTAACATGCCCCTTTTTAAAAGCCAAATACTCTGACTCATTAAATAATGCTGGTTTAATTGTTGTCATATAGAATTTTCCTTTTAACCTTAACGGTATACAATTATCACAGGAGTCTATAGTTGCAACTTTCAATTTGAGCCACATAAATTTTATTCTATGGGTGACATTTTGAACACTTATTTGGAACCGATCCCAAGTGTTTGGAACACTTGTTTACAGGTGACTCTTTGCCATCCAAAGTCACGCTATCTTCTCTTAGCTTCTTCCCAACGCTAAAATGATATTTCTTATACTATGCTTTACTCCTAATTTTTGAGATATCTAGATTCCAACCAATGTCTTCATTGCTTTAACTTAGCATTCACCCTTGTGGTAGTTTCGTTCGCCCGAACCATATCATTTGCAAAAGCAAACACCATGATATTTATCGAGGATTGTTGTGAAAAGGAAGGAGTATGAGAAGATCCTTGGTATAACTCAATTGTAATAGGGAAGGTCCTATGTCACTTCACCACTATTTCTAACATTTGTTGTTACATCTTGACACATATCCTTAATAAGGTCGATGTATTTACACGGTATGTGCTTCTTAGTAATTATCCACCAAAGTAAATTTTCTTGGTACCTTATTCTACACCTTCTCCGAATTAATGAATAAGATATGTAAATCTTTCTTCCTTGCACTATAATGCCCCATCATTCGCGTAATAAGGTGGATAGTTTCCAGGTAAATGTGATTATATCGTTTTTTTCATAAGTTCCATGTATTTGTTGGATGTCATCCATCTTTTCTAATATAGTTTTCTATATCTTTAATAATAAACTAAGATGAAGTTGATGATAAAATAGCACAAACATTTTGAGATAAAGAACTTGCAGACGTATATAGAAGGCAGAAGCATGATAAATATTATGCTCTGGAAAGCACAATATAATAAGTGTGCACTGAATGGTGGATCTGGGTTCCTGTCGTGATTTTTTATTCTATGCTATCATCTGCAGCTGTAAGTTCTTTCAAAGAAAATTATCAGTCTCTGTGAATATCTGGCTACATTTGATTTTTTTTCCCAGAGAGAACTGAATAATTTTTTAAAATATTGATTTCTTTTAAGTTAAACCTCAATAGCGACATTTTTAGTTTTTTGCCTTTATGATTCTGTTTTCAGTGAGTGTTTGTGTTCTGTAAATTGAGAAGCCTGTACTTCTGTTCAGATTATGATGAGAAGGCTGTGGAAGCCGTTGATTATGAAGATATTGATGAACAGTATGAGGGTCCTGAGATTGATACGGCTACTGAGGAAGATCATCTATTGTCGAAAAGTGAATATTTTTCAGCTGTTGTTTCAGCAGCTACTTTGGAGCACAAGTCATCTGTTTTTGATGATGAAAATTACGACGAAGATGTCGACGATGAAAAGGAATCTGAAGCTGTTCTTGAATCTGAAATTAAAAGTCCTGCTGTGACAGAGGTAGTTTTGAAGCCTCAGGATGATGAAATTATTGATCCAGTGGATAACATTATGAAAATTCAAGAAATTGTCTCACCAGGTATTTATCTTTTTCCCCCCCTCCCTATAACTCATGTCAGTCTGATTTATCCATTAGTACCTTATGCATGCGCAATTCATCTATTTGATAGCATGAGCTGGCGAGCTGCTCGGGGTGGTAAATTAAACAACATACTTTGTTGGCCTTCTTATTTTTTTCTCTGTCTTGCAGTATATTTCACACTTATCATGAATGTATGTCCGAAAACTGTGTTTGTTCATGTTAGTTGTTTCAAACCTGCTGATAATTCTTCCCCTTTCATAATCCATGAGAAATCCATTTCTTTCTGAAAGTTACTGTTTCAAATCTCTTTCAGTGGAGAATGCTGATGAAGAAACAGCAGTTAACCGAGAAAGTTATTCTGGATTATGTATGGACCCTGGTCCAATTCAGACTCAAATTGCTGCTGATATTACTGACTTCCAAAAGGTATACTTGTTCACTTTACTTTGTTTGATCGAAGATTACTTGCTTTCAAAAGGTATATTTGGAAGCACAAATTTGTCTGTGGTTGTTGCCTTGTTGGTACGTAAAATTTTTAATGCTTACCAAAAGCTTTATTTAGCTTCTTGGTTTTATCTAGTGCACATTTTTTCCAGAGTAAAATATGCAGATATATAGCTTAAAATGCACAGTTTGATAATAGGTGATAGGCTACTCTCTAGATTAATTCTCTCTCATTGTCCACAGGATGAACCTGTAGTTTCTCATGATACTGCTGATGCTAAAACTTTGACGCGACTGCCTATTTTGTGTGTAGAAGATGGGGTGGCCATTTTAAAGTTTTCTGAAATTTTCGGTGTCAGAGAGCCCCTGAAAAAAGCTCGAAGGAGGGGGCTCAGGTACTCCATCCCTAAGGGTAATAATGTTTTTGTACAATTTCTTCAATGTAACCATTGTTTTACTATGATTTATGGGATGTTAATTGTACCTTTGCCTCTTCGTATAAATTCTTCCTTCAATGTCCTTAACAGTGTGTGTGTGTGTGTGTGTGTGTGAGAGAGAGAGAGAGAGAGAGAGAGAGAGGGGGGGGGGGGGGGGGGGGTGCATTTAACACTATGAAAAATACTGTGACCTATAGATTGTCTAGTGCATGGGATTGATCGCATTTGATGTTCATTTGGAATTACTGTATTATAATGACACATGCATATTATCTTCTTTCCAGACAAGTATGTTTCTCTTGATCCATCATACATGATTGAGGAGGATGAGGAAGAATTCCTTAGAAGATCCTGCCAAAAATTTTCTGACAGGAAACTGTTACCGGTAGCACAAGATCATTGTGAAGTATCATTGAATTATGAATCTAAGTTGGATATGATTGAAGGAATGCGTATTGTTCATTATGGGAGGAATGACTCTTGTCTAAGTTCAGAACCTATGAGAAAAGATTCCACCTTTGATTTTTCTGCTGAACAGAAGTCATGTATGGAATTTTTCCCACTTGATCAGCAGGACTGGGAAGATAAAATTCTTTGGGGCAACTCCCCTGCAGTAAGTCCAAACTCTGTTGAGAGTTGTGAACTCTCTGGACCTGATTGGGATTCTCTTCCTCATGAAGAAAAGGAAATCATGTCGAGGCCCAATAATCAGTTGTCCGACTCCAAACTTATGCTTTATGAGAAAGATAATTGGTGTCGTAATGGTTTGATGAACTTCACTGTGGAACCATTTGGTTCTAGAGATTATCTTAATCCTGCCTTCTCAGATATCATGTGCCATCCACAACTCTTGAGATTAGAATCTAGATTGGATAATGAGTCTTCTAAATTATCTAATGTTAGGAAGGGGGATGAATCAGAGGGGCATGAACAGCTTGACTTTATGAAGCGATTTAAACATCTTACATCACAGAACAAAGACTTAATTGAAGGATCTTGGACTGAAAATATTATTTGGGAATTTGAGAAGTCAATTGCAAAACCGAAGCTAATATATGATCTTCAAGATGAGCTGATGGTCTTTGAACTTTTAGACAATAAAGACTATGAGCATCTACAGGGTCATGCTGGGGCAATAATTACTAAACGAAATGAACAGATTGGCGCTGAAATTTTTGAAGTACCTGGTCATGTGGTGTTATCTAGTGGACGATTTAATATTGCTAATGACAAGTATTACACAAATCGAAAAACTTCACCACAGTTAAAATCACTTTCAAAGAAACGAATTTCTCACAGTGTGAAAGTTTTGCATTCGATCCCTGCATTGAAGCTGCAAACAATAAAGCCTAGACTGAGCAAGTAAGAATATTATCTTGCCTATGCTGATATCTTTATTATTGGTTTTATGTATATTCTTAGCAGTGCTGTATGTCTGCCTGGGTCTCACTTGAATTCATTCGGAATATAAGATCACTCAAGCTCTAGTTATTTTATTCGCTTGCTGCGTACTATGATGGACTACATTGCTACATGTTATAATAGTCACTTTATTTGTTTGACAAAATTCCCTTGAATTTGACAGTGTCAAAATTTCCTAATCTTTATTGTCTTGTATTTTTGAACTTAGGGAGGACTGTACTTGAACTGTCATCTGGTGAAGTCCAAACGGCTAAAAAATTTAAATACGATGTGTGCTTAATGTCTTCTTTGAACTGTGAAGTCTCTGTTGACCTGTTTCTCTTGGCTGTCTCTCAGCAAGGATATTGCTAACTTTCATCGACCAAAGGCAACATGGTATCCTCGTGAGAGTGAGTTAGTGGTTAAAGAGCTAGAAAAGCTTCCTGTGCAAGGCACTATGAAGGTCATACTGAAGAGTCTGGGTGGCAAAGGAAGCAAAATCAACGTGGATGCTGAAGAAAGTATTAGCTCTTTAAAAGCAAAAGCTTCTAAGAAACTTGGTGAGCAACCTCTTTTCAAAATCTACCTTTTCAGGTTACAGTGACTGTGACTAAGTTTTTCATGGCTCCTCAATCTGTATCTAATACTTGTTGCTGAAAGTCTAAATGCTGATGCTTAGGTGTAATTCTCTTGCAGATTTTAAAAGGACTGAAGCTGTGAAAATGTTTTACATGGGAAAAGAGCTCGAGGACCAGAAAACTCTGGCTGCACAGAATGTGCGGCCCAATTCATTGCTTCATCTTGTCCGTACAAAGATACATTTGTTGCCAATCTCACAGAAGCTTCCTAATGAGAGCAAGTCCTTGCGTCCACCTGGGGCTTTCAAGAAGAAATCTGATATTTCAGTGAAAGATGGTCATGTATTTTTAATGGAGTAAGTCGCTTGCTTGTTTCTACACTGGCTACAGTTGTCGGTATATACCATAAGTGTTATTTTGTTTCTTACTCATTTTTGCCGAAGATTTTGCAGTGTGAGAGATGAACTATTCTTTGACTTTTAAAATATTACTTCTTCTATCCTTTGATCATTAGTTTTTATATTTATTTGTTAATATAATCTTTAAATATACATATGGAAATGATTTTGACAAGATCCCATGTGATTATAGTTTTTCTTCTATACGTGTGAAAAGGAATTTGGTCTTAGATGAATGAACTATGACAAACGAAAATGATTCCTGTATTTTGGGACAGAGAGAATGGGTGTATTTAGTCAATCAAATTAGTAGATCTGGCTCCTCAGGAAAAAGTCTAGCTGATTTATTCTGGATTAACTGAATATAAAAGAAGTTGTAGGGAGTACATGATTTTTTAATGGTACCCTGATAGAGATCAGAGAATATGATCTTTTACTAATGTAACACAAGATTGAAGCCCTATCTAAAAGACCTTTTATTTACTTGTTCAAAGACTAGACTTTTGTACATGCACCTGGGTACTACACCAAGAGTGCTCATTTGAATTTTCAATGAGTAAAAGATTAGCAAATAAGCAAAATAATACTCTAGGGTACCCTTATTCTTATATGGACCAGGGTGCATGTTAGATGTTCTACAAAGAATGAGCCTTTAACATCTAGTTAGATTCATCGAGCTCCAGAATGTAGAGTGTAATCAGACAAAAGCTTCAATTAATTTTAAAGGGTTTTCGGGAGCAACAATTTCGCTTCAACCAGATTTTAATAGAAAGGGATATAGTCCCTTGTCTCTTCTGAGAACTTGTCAAGAAAAAAAGTATGTAGATTTCTATTTTTGGCACTTCTTTGATCATCCCCTGACTTTCTTCTCTATTCCATGCTTGAACGCAAACAAAACTTTAAGTACATGTCAACAAGTTCTTCGTGTTTAGTGGTATACTTACTACTTTACCTCATATCTGCTACTGTTTGATTGTTTGCCTCTGTCAGAACTAATCTTCATTAAGCAACCTTTATCCCCGTTAAATTTGCCCAATATTGCTCATTAGTCAAACTGTACTCTCCAAACAATATGCAAGCAAGCAAGGGGATGGGAAAGAATTTAATGTGCAACCTTTTTTTTTTATAGCAGTTTATTGGCAGAATTTTCTGCTAATATGCAAAAGTTGCTCAGTGTATTTATAAGCTTTACAAACTAAGACAGATTGAGAGAGTTTGCATGGAGGTTCAAAAGTTATTATGAATAAGTTTTTTCTTGGCATGGATCTCTTTTTTCTTGAACTCTGGCTCGTGTTCCTTTTACCATGTCTTCTTATTCTCTCCTTCCTCCTTATCTCTGTTCTGGCTAGGTTTTCCGTACTATATATAGGTTTGTACATTTATTCCTTTTTTTTGTTTGACATGTATTACCTTGAACCATTGTACCTTGTGTATGGTGTTACACTCCTTTCTGTAATTATCTGACCTTGAACCATCTTTTTGGTTTTGTAGGTACTGTGAAGAAAGACCTCTCTTGATTGGTAATGTTGGAATGGGTGCAAGACTGTGTACTTACTATCAAAAATCATCTTCAGATGATCAAAATGGGGATATGTTACGAATTACAAATAGTGGTTTGGGGACCGTTCTCTCCCTTGATCCGGCTGATAAATCTCCCTTTCTTGGAGATATAAAACCGGGTTCAAGTCAATCATGTATTGAGACAAACATGTATAGAGCACCTATATTTCCTCATAATGTTGCTTCAACTGACTATCTATTGGTTCGGTCAGCGAAGGGGAAGTTATCCATAAGGCGAATCAATAAGATTCATGCTGTTGGTCAGCAGGTGCTGTACCTGATTATTTCCGTTTCTGTTCTCAACTAATTCTATTTTCCATACTTGGATCTCCCTTTAATGACCACTTTGTTTATCTTCTCATATATACTATCCTCTTAATTAATTTTCTCTTGCTTATTACACCATCTATCTTGTGCTTGAAGGAAAGTTTAGTTTCCTTTCTAGATTGATTCATTTAATTTTGTTTGTCTTTTTGTTGATTGTAGGAACCGCACATGGAAGTTATGTCTCCTGGTGCCAAGGGTCTTCAAAATTTTATGATAAACAGGCTTCTGGTGTACATGTATCGTGAGTTTCGTGCTGCTGAGAAACGTGGCATGCTTCCGTGGATTCGTGTTGATGAGTTGTCAGCACATTTCCCTAACATCGCAGAGCATTTTCTTCGCAAAAAGGTGAAACATTGTGCAGATGTGCAGGTACTTTTTCACCTAATGATAGTTTTCTCGCTAATATTTTCATGTAGTGGCTCCTAATTCTGTATGCTTTTTATTAAGATATATGATCTTTACAGTATCTTGTCAAACTAAATGTATATTTTCTGTGCACCAGAGAGGGCCAAATGGGCTGTCTTATTATGTTATGAGACGTAATTTTCATATTCCACCAGAGGAAGAGCTCAGACGGATGGTGACACCAGAAACAGTAAGTTCTCTCATTTCTACACATTTCATTTTGCTATTTTTGAGTTAATTGGTATTCTATGCCTTCAATTATTTTTTAATAGTCTACTCATTATGAAGGACTGTGCTCTTTTAGACAAGCATATATCTTCAAGTCTATCTTAAATTGATTTTATTGGAAGGGAACACTATTCTTTATTGTAGGATGTAGTTGGCTTTGGAACCTGTTCCTTCACCTAATTTTACTTACTGAAATTATTATGAATTTATAACTGACTTTTACTTATTGACACTGAGTTTTTCTGATTTGAACCTGTTTTTCCTGATTGTCTAGTGTTTTTTTTTTCTGTATGCAGCTGGTTTTTTGTTGCTCTAAACTGTTTGCTACTTTTTTGACCGAGCTGTGTGTAATAAGCAGAAGAGATTGGGTTGTAGTGGTCAAACCATGAAAGACTTTCTAAATAGATTGGCCTTATTTTTTTTTAACTATTTCCTTTTAAAACAGAATGATCTTTATTTCATTCACTGTACTCGTATGTACAGCAGGTCATAATCATCAGCCAGGTTTGAATGTTTACCGGCTACATTTATCAACTGTTTAATGATTACTTTTTGATAACCTGCAATTAAGGCAATAGGAAGTAATTAGCCTTCCTAATGGAAAAAGATGCTGCTCAAAACAAAGAACTGCAATTTTGTTGCCTTCTGTCAAGGCTCTATCACATTGTGCAACCGATGATTTTTTCTGGAAGTAGCCTTGTCAGGACATGTCATTCTCTAAAACCTAAATTCCCTTTTCACTATGCAATAATTGTCAATCCACTTGACCAGTGGTTGTCCTCATTATAAAGTAAAATGCCCACTATATTTTATGCCAAGCCTTTTTTATTCCACAAAGGTGAGATAGCCAATCTGATTATTTACATCAAACACTATGAGACTCCTGTTATGAACTTACATGTATGAGAAGGGGCAGTTTAGGGAATAACTTGTTATTAATAGCTTATGAAAGAATGTAGTTGGTTAAAGGAGTAGTAGCTGTATAAACAAAGCCAATTTGGAAGGGGAGGAATTATGTTGAGTATTGTGAAGAAATCAGTAATGTCAGTTCTTTCTTATTGTAATTTTAGTTTATTAATCAAATTATCATCTTCCTCCCTTAGTTCTGCCACTATTGATATTAAAGTGATGCTAATTCCTTACAACTCCTTGTCCTTGTGCTCTCTTGTCCGTAGGATTATATTTTTGAAATGACATCACATAATATGACATTTTTTTCTTTTCTTTTTGTTTGCTACTGCTAGGGATAATGCTTAAGGAGACGGGAATTCTTTGTGAAAGTTTTCCCAATTACAGCTTCATTCACCTGCGTGTTTGTGGCTTACGGCCTTGCCTTTTTTCTTCCAAAAAAAACTAACTGTTGAGACTTTTTGCATAGTTTATAGGAAAGTTTGTTAGAAACCTAATATATGTCAACTTTTGTGAACTACCTATCATGTTCATTTTTGTGAAAAATTACCTGGTAAGAACAATTTCACTTGGTAGTACTACCAACCTTACAGATGCTGTCCATATTCTGTTAACTTTTAATTGTTTAGTGGCCCATTAGATGGAATAGTTGACAAAATCTGTTAATTGGTAATTTTCATCATCCTTTACGTGCTAAAATTTCTATAACTAGTGAGCTTGTTTATGTCTTTTAGTGTTAGCGTGAAAATTTTAATAGTGATTGTAAGTAAAAATGTGCAATGCTTAAAGTTTGCAGCGTGATGGTGGTACACTTGATCCATATCCTTTTGGTGCAAAGTGATGCAAGGAAGATTGGTTTGCATAGGAATGTCAATTGTTTCAGTGTAGTATCTGGTGTAATTTTCTCCTCTGCGTAAACCTTAAAGCTGCTTGCCTCCTTATCTCGATTTGCTCATTTTAACAGGTTTGCACTTATGAAAGCCTGCTAGCTGGTCTTCATCGTCTCAAACGTCTTGGAATAACAAGGTTGTCATATCTAACGGGTCCAAGTCAACTAGCTGGTCTTTCATCTGCTATGAATCAGCTTCCTGATGAAGCAATTGCTCTGGCTGCTGCATCACACATTGAGAGAGAATTGCAGATAACTCCATGGAACCTGACTGCCAATTTTGTTTCTTGTACAAGTCAGGTGATGCATCTACTTTATCATCTGCTTTTTCTACTTGGCATTTTGTCTTTGCTACTATAGTGCAACTTGGTATAACTCCATGATTGAGCTTCCAAGTCTTCTCTTTGCAAAATTAGTGGCTGAGTGGAAATCTGTTGTAGTATCTTGAATTTGTGATGATCTATTGGAAAGTTGTCTTTTAGGATATGTAACTGAAAATTTTCCGTGTAGCTTATAAATTCAGATTGCTTGCCTTGAATAGTATCTGACACTGGTCAGTCCTGGTCTGTAATACTTATGCTTTAATGTGGATGTAAATCATGTAAGTGCCTGGCAATTCAGCCAGTTATGTGGCTTTACGTGGTAAGCATGTCCTCCAGATTATATTCATTCAGGTTTCTCGTGTATGTAGTCTTTTTGGTAATTGTAGCTTTTATTGGTGCGCTTGAATGAAGGAAAATTCTTACAACTGAAAATTATGAAATATTATATATATTGATATTTGCCTTTTATTTTTCTTCTACCATACCAGGATAGAGAAAATATAGAGCGGCTGGAGATTTCTGGTGTTGGTGATCCATCTGGTCGAGGCTTGGGCTTCAGTTATGTTCGTGTGGCTCCAAAGCCTCCCATGTTGAACACCATGGTGAAGAAAAAGCCTGCTGTCCCTCGTGGTACTACTGTCACAGGGACAGATGCCGATCTCCGCCGATTGAGCATGGAGGCTGCAAGAGAGGTGCGTATGTTCTTTGAACCATTTATATTGGTATCAATTTTTTATATGAAATGCCTCAGGTTATAGCTTTATGATTCTCCAAATTTGTGTTGATTGCTTAGTTCTCATCAGTTTAAGTGGATTCCTGAATTCTAATTAGTATCCCCCTTTTGTCAATGCTAATTTTTGTAGGATTTTTCTTATTTTTGTGCATATTATTTAGAAAGCATATTAGAAACTTTGGGAGTCTTCTACTATATTTTTTTCCCATCTTAAATTAAGAAGCTAAGACTTTAGTGGCAAATTTATTCTACTTTCACCATTAATCTGTCAAGTTTGTACTTTTAAGTTTTAAATTTGTTGCAGTTTAATTTATCTCAAATACTTTTTAAAGTTCATCATTGGTCAACGTTGACATATATTTTTTCGCAAAAGTCCAACATAGCATATCTTATTGTCATGAATGAAAAGGATTGATAGAAAAGAGTCTGTGCCAATTATACATCCCATCAAATAAACCCGGAAAGGTTCCTAGAGGCTTAAATGAGAGGCCTGAATGACAGTATTGCCCAATCATCAAATGAGAAACTTTGTTCCTGGAAGCACTGTGGTTTTTTTTCAAGCACAGATTTGGAGCAGCCCAGAATTCTGAATATTGCAAAGTTCTGGAACTCATAGTCATCAATATTGAAGAATTAAAGCAATTTGTGACTCTGAAAGCTGGCTGTCATATTCTTATTTTTTAATTACTGTTAAATAGGCTAAAAGCCTAATAGTTTTACAACTGTGATGTAAAAAATAAGCAAATTGCTATAGTTTAAGACTTGGATTATATTTTAGCTATGTAGTGCTTGCCATGATAAACTACTTAATGTGCTGGGGTGATGTCTTGGACTATTGTTTATTCTACTTTGGGAAAGCGATTGACTACTAATTAAAGTTTATATGTGGTCCAGTTTTGTCGTGAAAAGATGTTAATGAGGAGGATGATGTGCCGGATGTCACTAAACATGTGATTCCGTTGAATTCTAATGGATAGTAATGGACCAGTGGACAAGCCTTCTATGTCTGTACTTGTAGTCATGGGTAGGCTATGCATTGACAATGCTACTACTTTTGTGTTGTATGGGGCTTAGATGGAGTGAGACTCTGCGTAGCATTAGAGAGACTGTGGCAGATGGACTTTTTTGAGAACATTAACCTGAATGCTGGCATGAAACTACTTCTCAAACCCTTGAAATCTATTGCGATGTCGGAATTTTGGATTTTGAAAATCTCTCTTTCTTCTCAGAGCGTCGATTTTTTTTGGTATACATCTGGTAGAACTTAATTTCTCCAAACAATCAAGAACATGCTGTACTGAATTTCAGAAATCAGAGTTTGTAAATGACATGTCTCCCTACAAATGACCTAATCTTAGCTGGTTGGACAAACTCATTGGCAATTGTGTAATGATGTGGCTTTTGTTGTCACCTCTTTTCTATTTTAAGACATTTTCCCTTTGGCGCTTATCCTTGTCTTTGCATGGGATGAAACTGTTAACGAATGAAGGAAACAGGTTTGATTGCTGATGTGTGGAAGATGTTGTTATATTGTTAATCTATTATTAACTTCTTATTAAAGTAAGTAGTCCATTATGAAAAAAGGTTTTATTTTGAACTTTTCTATGGAAATTGCATTGTACTTGCAATGTAATATCCATTTACAGAGTATCCGCACAAAAGATTACCAAACTGCCCTCAGTTATCTCCATGAACTTATCCATTCTCTCTTCTTTTATGATAACCATTTGGGGTTTCTGGTCTGTGATCGTATTTTTCTCCTTTCCTTAATTTTTTTGAATTACTCATTTGTTTCAATATGGGATTTGGTAGAATGAAAACTGAGAAAAGCCAACCAAGAGCTGACCTGTAACCCGATAATTGGCCAGATGGTATTCTTTATGGCAGCTATAGAGTTAAGATGATTGTTGTTTACATCACCGGAAAACATGAATTTGAAGGCCATGTATGTGAGTCTGTGTTCGCATGCATGCTTGTGTGTGTATTATGTCTTTATTAAAACAGTTGCTCATTTTGTTGGTTATTCATTTTTTCCTCTTGAAAATATTGGGATTTCTCTAAATGTCTGGTGGATTTAATGAAATAGAATGTCTTTATAGTAGATAATAATATTGGTTGTCTCTTCATAGGATCTAGTATCCAGAGGTTTTGTCCATTGTATGTGTAATGAGAAGCTTGCATCTCTCTGTCATTTTATATGAAGCGGAATATTACTTGATATCTGAGGTTCGGAACTTTTGCCAATCCTTAGGTTCTTTTGAAATTCAACATACCTGCGGAGCAGATTGAAAAACTATCTCGTTGGCATCGAATTGCATTGATACGCAAGCTCTCTAGTGAGCAAGCTGCCTCAGGAGTCAAGGTTGACCCAACAACGATTAGTAAATATGCACGAGGCCAGCGAATGTCGTTTCTCCAGCTTCAACAGCAGACCCGAGAAAAATGTCAGGAAATTTGGGATCGGCAGATTCAATCTCTTTCAGCTGCTGATGGCGAGGAAAATGAGAGTGATTGTGAAGCAAACAGTGATCTAGATTCTTTCGCTGGAGATCTTGAAAATTTACTTGATGCAGAAGAAGGTGAAGAAGGTGAACAGGGCAACTTAGAGATGAAAAATTATAAGTCTGATGGTGTTAAGGGGCTTAAAATGCGACGTCACCCATCTCGAGTTAGGTTGGATGAGGAAATAGAAGATGAAGCAGCCGAAGCTGCAGAATTATGCAGGATTGTTATGGACGGTAATTTTCTGGTTCCTATCTTATGATGATAATACTAGCGGTAAGTGTGTTCTGATTATGTGATATTACCCTCAAGGAGAGGTGTACATAACTAATTATGCACATCCTTCATGTGATTTAATTGAAGATTATTTCATGCAGAAGATGAAGCTGAGTGGAAGAAAAAGAAGAAACTTAGTGGAAAGGCACTTGGACCAATGCGAGGCCCTCAACTGAGTTTGGGCTTTGAAAATGCAGAGCGAGTGAAGAAGCCTGATATTGTTGTGAAGCATGCAGATGGACCTTATGTACCTGATGGTCCATTGACTGGGAAGCATAATGCTGGTCTAGAGGAGGTAATTCGAGATGAAACCTTTGTGGTCTATCTGAATTTATATAAATATCTTGGTTGAATTGTTTATTGCTCAAGTCATTGAGCTTGTTCACATCATTATGTGAGCAATATACTCCGATAGTGATTATTACCTCTTAATGCCAGGTTGAAAAGTTGCTTTATAAAAAATCTATGTCGACAAAGGGAAAAGCTGCTAAAAAGAATGAAGCGTTGCCTGTGGATTTACTGAATAAAAAAGTCAAAATAACTACAGGGATTAAGGTAAATGAGCTATGTCTTCTGATTTTGTTGCCTATTGAATGTGAATGTTTACATTCTTGTGATGGTTATCATGCCTTCTCCACCCATCATTTTTAGATTTCTCTTCCTGCTCTCTTGATGTTAAAGAAATAGTTGGTGAAAGGTTCATCCACCACATTTATGCTTGGGGGTTACTTTTCTCCAGACCATACATGCAGCAGGATTCTTTCTATCATTTTGTTTATTATGTACTGATTGTGATCATATATGAATGCACAAAGTATCTTTGAACATGTGTGCTTTGCCATTTAGGCTTAAAGGACTTGTGAATTCTGCTAATTATTAGTATTTGTACTATCAGCTGCAATCCAACATACTTCATTTCCTTTTCTCCAGATCTTTAAGGAAAAGAAATCAGCTCGGGATAGTTTTGTTTGTGGTGCCTGTGGACAGGTTTGTTCTCAAGATTATCTTGGTTTGCTGCTTGTGTGATACTATGAACTTATTGTGTTTAAATTTTTTTTTAGCTTGGCCATATGCGGACCAACAAACACTGTCCCAGGTATAGGGAGGATCCTGAAGCTCAGGTAAACCTAGAACTAGAAAAGGACTCTGCTAAACTTATATCTCAGGACCTCCCTTCTCTGTCCCAGCAGAGGACTTCATCTAAGAAGTCCACTGCTAAAAATGTGGCAAAAGCTCCTCAAGTTGATTGTCTTGAAGGAGAAAAGTCTAGTTCAAAGACCAAGTTTTTGAAAGTCAGATATGCCGTTGCTGATAAGGTTCCTGAAAAAGTTACTTCTGTTCCATCGATAATTTCAGAGCAACCAAGCACATCAGAAGCTGAAAATAAATTCACTCCTAAAGTTATTAAAATTATAAGCAACAAAAAGAATCCTGATGATGTTCCTGTTCAGGCTGAATCTGCTAAGCTCAATGTTATTATACGGCCACCAAGTGATACAGGCAAAGAACATCATCATAAAAAAATCACCATCAAACAACCCAAGGAATTCATGAATCTAGACCACTCCAGCCAGGAAGGTGCTGAAACAGAGTATAGGAAGACTAGAAAGATGATTGAATTAACAGGATTTGGAGTGAACAGACTACAAGAAAACCAACCTTTCAGTGAGGAAGAATCTGAACGTATGTGGGAGGAGGAAGAGAGAAGGAGAATTGCCGAGAGAAATAGAGAAGAACAGACCAGAAGGATGTATGAGGAAGAAATGAGAATGCAAGAAGAGCGAGATAGACTGGCTGAACTGAGAAAATATGAAGAAGACATACGTCGGGAAAGGGAAGAAGAAGAACGAAGGAAAGCCAACAGGAAAAAAAAGAAAAAGAAGAAAACGATTGACTTGAAAGATCACTTTGAGGATTATCCGGCGAAAAGGAATAACAGACTATCAGAGAGGGATAGAGGTGCTAAGAGGAAGACCATTGTTGACTTGGGGAGGTACAATGTGGAGTTTGTCCCTCTGAATAAGCGACGTAAGGGAGGAGAGGTATTTTTCTTAACTCATGCTCTCAAATTGATTATGTCCTTCAGCCAGGAATTGTCAAGTTCATTAGTTTGCAGACTATGATGTGAATTTATCTGCTGCTGAGTGTCTATTATACTTGAGCTGTTTAGGAGTTGCATGCCTTCCTTTACAGATGTATGTTATGAAATTCCAATGCTGCTTTGACTAATGTTGTTTGATTGTTGACAGGTTGGCCTAGCTAATGTCTTAGAGAGTGTTGTAGAAACTCTTAAAGCGAGAACTGAAGTGTCATATCTGTTCTTAAAACCTGTAACCAAGAAGGATGCTCCTGACTATCTGCACATTATTGAGCGCCCTATGGACCTTTCCACAATTAGAGACAAGGTTAGACGGCTTGAATACAAGGACAGACAAGACTTTCGTCATGATGTATGGCAAATTGCCTATAATGCTCATATGTACAATGATGGGAGAAATCCAGGTATCCCACCCCTCGCAGATCAGTTATTGGAGATTTGCGATTATCTGTTAGATGTAAAGGCTGATAGTTTAGAAGAGGCAGAGTCTGGTATTGGAGATTAGGGAATAAATACCCCTTTGTTGTATAGATTATACCTTTTTGGCCTTAGAGACGACTGTAAGTAAATTTATTGCTGGGGGATATTCTCGGATGTGTGATGTACTGTACATATTTTGGTTGGTAAATTGTAGACTTGGGTGTTACGGATACCAACCTACATCTTCTCAGTATATGTATTGTGGTGATCAAAAAATTTATCCAGAAACAATGACTTCTGCAAATGCTCCAAAGGAAATTATCCAAGGACATTTGAAAAAACAGATTCCATAAATTATATATATATATAAAAAAATCACGACCAAGTCCTTTATAATTTACAAGTGCAGGTAATTCGAATGTCACAATCAGCTAATGGTAATAAAGGGTAATAGTTTCATCATTATCTACATGTGAAGGTAAGAGTTTAAACGTTGAAGTAGCATATCTGAAGGGGTTAGTAAACTAAAAATATGGTATCTACAAATATTCCAAAATTAGTAAATAGTTCATCCGAATTTTAGTTGCAACTATTGACCTTTGCATTATTCACACTTTTCACATTAATTTAATGCCTTTTGCTCAAAAGATAGTCATGTGGATGTACAGTGTGAGGAAACTCATAGTGAAGGGAACTGCCAAGCTAAATTGTGATGTGAGGTTTTCTAAGATAACGACTCTCTTCACCGACATTGATTCGATTTTGGACGATGCACTTTCTTCTATTTTATGGTTTGATTTTATCTCTTGATTGTATGTTAGAAGATATGGAAATTATGTTGCCCTTCATTTAGTAGTGCCATGTGGAATGAGTTTGGAAGAACTATTATCCTTGTAAATCTCCTCATATATATTGTAGGACACTTATATATGCCTTAATTTTGCGTCAAAAAAACCGAAAAATAAATACTTAAGGTCATGGTAAATTCATCTCAATATAGTAGCTTTGCAAAATTATGATTATGTAGATGAGAATTGACTCATTTTTTATGTTGTTTTTTTTATACAAGCGTCGATTGAGGAGGTTTTAATTTAATATATTTTTTGAGGCAGTCATTATAAACGAAAATTTAAATCCTGTCAACAAAGCAATTTTTGGAAAGCGAAAACAACACATTCCCAAGAGACATAATACTCTATTTGAATGAATAAATTAAAAAATGGCTAACTAAAGAAAAGAAAAACATTGTCCAAGAGGCTTGTACCAGGGTTCAGCAAGAATTAAAAAAAAAAAAGATTAAGATTTAGATAGGTATACAAAATAAGAATATTAGGCCATATGAGTTATTGAAACCATTTACTTTGACACTAAAATTCTATTTGAGTCGATTTTTAAATCATGAAGGAACACCTTAATATGTTTATTATGAGTCTTGTAGGATTGTATTAGGCCCTAGAAGTGATTAAAATCGTCTACTTTGACTATTAATCCCCATTTCAATTGAATGCCGAAACTTATTTGATTGGGTTATTTACTCGTTTGTAGGACACATAGAATACAAGGAATATAACCTTAGGAAGCTTCTGGTAAACCTTTATTTAAAATTTGGTAATTTTTTTTTTGAAAATAACTAAAAAACCATCGTGTACTTTTAAAATTTGGTCATTTTAGACAATCAAGCCCTCTGAGATAACATCTTGGTATGTTTACCATGAATTTTATCAAATCATTTTGGATAACAACTTAATAATAGGACTTAGGAGTTATTGGACCATCTATGATGACACTAAGCAATCTTTTTGACCAATTTTTAAAACTCCTATTATTGGGTTATAAGCTCGTTTAAGGATCCTTTCCAAAATGAGTATAAATTATTGAATGGTTCAACCTCCATATATGATCCTAGGAAACATCTAATACCTTTTATTTAATTTTGGACATTTTAAAAATTTTAATTAGTGTATAATAATTTTTAAAATTTGATCATTTTTGACAATTTTAGATTAAGTAATAGAACACATTATTATGCTTATTATGGGTCATATATGATTATATTGACCTTAGGAGTAAATATAACCACTTACTTTGACTCTAAATATCCATTTCAATCGATTAACAAAGCTCCTACATTTGGTTCCTAAACTCATTTTAAGGGTCTTTGGAGACTAAATATAAGATATTGAAAGGTCAGACAACCAGAAACATCTTGTACCTTTATTACAATTTATATCTCAATAATAAAGTATATTAACCTTTAAAATTCAGTAATTTTGGACAATTTGGACCCCGGTGGAAACACACATAAGCTATTATGAGTTTCCTATCAATTATCGAAACCATTTACTTTGACACTAAAATCTTTTTGAATTGATTTTCAAAACTCATAGCATATGGTCCTAAGCTCGTTATTATGACATTTGAAAATTGAATATAAGGTATATAATAAGTCTCTTCTCATATGATCATAGAAATAATTTAGTACCTTATGTATTATACCTTCACAATTCAGTCATTTTGGACAATTTTGCACCCGATCAAGTAATCTCGTATTAGGTATTTGGAAATAATTGAAGCCAATTGTTTAACTCTTAACATGCACTTCAAGTGATATACGTAAAAACTCATCTAATTGGGATAACTCATTTTTAGGGCATTTACAAAACTCATCTAATTAGATCATAACTCATTATTAGGGCTTTTGGACAAGGCATGTACAATATCGTCATTATTTTAGTTTCAAACATTTTAAAATCCATCATCTCTTTAAGTTAACTTAATATAAAATTTGCTAGATGAAAAGAAAGAAGTTTTTAAAATAACATTTTCTTGTTCTATAGGTCTCGCACCATTGTATTATAAGACTATAAAGCCAAACACGATGACGCACGATCTAATGTGAGTCATGTGCCAATTCTTCGACATTTTGCCTCCCTTCTACCTTACATGAATCCAAGAGGCACAATCACTCACAGTCATACTCCAGAGGCGTGCTGCATCAACACAAATTCTGCAAAGAAATTTAAAAAATATATTGCATATATGTTGTAAACATATATCACAATTATATTCATTTTCTAGTATAATTTTATATACTATAAGTACATTTTCTTTCGTAAATAAGTCAACTTTAATTCTTAAAAATACAACTTAGACAAAGAAAATGAGAAATAACAGTTCACATGAAAATGATAAAACTATATACAACTCTACGAGTATAATGGTCCACGTGAAAATAAACAACTTAATAGTGAATAGCGCATCCCTAATTACAAGAGAATGATGATCCTGGAACTACGTACAAGGTGAGGGTATTACAAGGGCCACCGCCGCCTCTAAGATAGCTTCATGGCTATGGAAGCAGGGCGATTTCACATCTATATATTGCTATCCAATAAAAAAAAATTAGATGGTTAAAAAAAACAAATTACCAAATACGAACAAAAAGTAAAGAAAATGGGAAAAGGGTATCAATACAAACTATGAACAGAGCTAAGAGCACCATCTCAGGACCAAAACTGAAAAGACCAGTGGAAGTGAAATTGCTTCTACTCACGCACTTTCTTGTAAAGCAGAAGACGCATGCAAACTATCTTCTGCGTTAAAGCTATTCCTAGAATTAATATAAGAGCAGGCTGCATCTATCATCAAGCGCACCTCTCGTTTGTACTGCATCAAAAAATATATACAGAAGCATGAACTTTCAAGTTCTCATGCAATCTCTCAGAAAGTAAAAACAGGGGGAGAAAGCATACCTCATCAATAGCCCCAGACTTGATTTTAGATTGCATCACACACCATTTCTTAAAGTGAGCACCTGGGTAATTGGATCAATAAAAAAAAAGGAAATGCTCACATGAGTGACTAGATCGACATGAGAATGAAAGACACCTCAACTAAAGGCGACAACAAATCTAGAAGGAAGATTGGATATAGAGAGCTTAATTATCATCAAAATTATTCATCAAAATGGACAGATGCAGATGGAATACATGTTTCTCAGAAACAGAAGACAGTATAAACGGAAAAGAATTTCATCACGTACAAGTGTATCCTCAAACTTCAAAAATACACTTAAACTCCCATTCTCTGATAAAAATTCCTCCCAAACTTTTTACTCGAGAGTAAAACTGTAAATCATATTGTTAGCAAATAATGCCTTTCATGATATTACTCCTGCAACAACTTAAATTGACTTCTAACGGAGTATATAGCAAGGAAAAGAACAATGTCACTTTCAAGTATGTCAAATAGAAGGGAAGAATATACTATACTGGTTAAATAACGTCACACAAGGAAAGCTAAATCATCATAAGTCATTTAAATAGTAAATGCCTTACAAAGTCAGAATCATATAGCTTTATTCTTCAGTCAAATGGGTGCTAAGATGTAGTAAATGCATCTATATTTGACAAAGAGAATGATTCCATATTTCAGATTAAAAAATTTCTTTGCCAAATGAGTTCCAAGAATACACAGGATTCTTAACATGTACTGCAAATCTGAAATGGATGGGCCAGGTTCAATTTAAGCCATCATCTCCACAAAGAGAACATAACCTAGTCTGTTTTACAAAATTTAAATTACTTGAGATTTTAATAACAGCAATTGACAACCAAAATTAGAGCATTAAAGAAAAGATTTACCAGCTTTAACTTCTATTGTAGAAGATGAATCGGAAATAGTTTCAAGATGCCATCTACAATGCACCTATTTGGCAATGATAGAAATAGGATTAAATTTAAATTGTAGGAGGACATCATGTTTCCAAAAAAATATATGAATCACAAAAAATGCTGTGACCATACCTCGAAATAGGACCCAAATGGGACATCATGTGCCTGTTGAACTGTTTCAAAAACCTAAAGCAGCGCATTCACAGTGGTTAGTCCAAATTGTTGTTGGGGGGGTGGGGGGTGGGGTTGAACAAATTTTTTGGAAAAAAACAATCTCAAATATGTAGAATATGATGAAGAAAGTCGCACCAATACTGTCTTATCTGGTGATAAAACTACATGCTGCCACTCTGTCATTGCTGTATCTGGAGGACACATAGGGCTCTTGCAAAGAGAACGAAACGTCAATTCTCTGACTAAGCCCTCATACTCATCTGTTGCATGCCACTGGCCTATCTGAAGAAAACATGACAGGTATGTATCATATTCAAACCACGTAAACGGAAAATTCAAAACTATTCTAAAGGATCTTCGAAAATTATCAAGTTACGAACCACCTAGGATTATGTTGACTTTACAAATTCAAAGCGAACTTATTAAGAAGCAAATACGGAGAAAGAGAATCCAATTACAACATTCTTTGATGAAACTAAGACAAATTTGTCTCTCAAAACAGATAGTTTACACAATTCCTCAGACACCTCAACTAAAACAATTACACTAGGCAAGGTAACATAATGTAAACTAATATATGCAACTGAAATATCATGTTACCATTTGCAAGCTTGATGTCCTTAATAGCAACTGTTAAGTATTGTAGAAAATGTTAAGTATTGTCATTACTCTAACAATGAATCTTTATAAATGAACTCAAAATTTTGCTAATGCTGATGAATCCATACCATATTTTACAATTACTAACCAACTAGGTCTCCCTTACAAAATTATACAGCCTAACTAGAATAACCTATAACCAGGTATACGTGAAGCACTAATTGAACAAAACTAAAGCATTGAATAGCATAGTTTCAAAAATGATAAAAAAAAACTTTCAAGAGAATTTCTTCATTGCCTCTAAATATAAATTCACCATATTTTACTAACTGTCACTTTGACAGTTTGCATTATCCTAATCCCTAGCAAAACAATAAAAATACAAGCTGCAAATGATGCACAACAAACTTTTACCCGTTCACTAATTTTTTTTTTTTTTTTTTTTTGTGCGTGGTGTTGGGGGGGGGGGGGGGGGGGGGGGGGGAGGACCTTATATCCGAAAGAAATATTCAGAATATTCCGAATAAAGTGGCAGGCACTCAGGAATATAATTGGAACACTGATTCCTAACCAAAGGAAAAGTAAAACTACATCGTTACATTACATTAGATTTACAGATACTGATACTAGAAGTAGTTACAGGTAATAACAACATAAATGCGTAGAAGTTACTTACAACAACATTAGAATCCTTGCGTGCTGATCGATACTCATTTATATAGTTCGAATCATCACTCAACAATACGTTAAAAAATTGCTCAGCTGTGCTTAGAAAAGTATCCTGAGAAAAATTCAATGGATTCAAAGTTAACCGAATGACAAGGCCTTTTATCTTATTTTCTTTTATAATGATAAACAACCAAAGAGATGAACTTGGAAAGATGTGTTGTCCCATACATTAAATATACTAACTAGAGCTTCAGCCTTGACAAATGGTTGGAACTTATCGATCTTGGATACATGTTCTTCTATCACTTTAGGCTTCTGCTGACCAACACGTTTGGAACTGCTCTGAGCACGAAGTTCCGATAGAGCCTTCGCCTGTTCAATTAGATTATCAAAAGAAGCAATCAGCCTTCCATGATTTTGGGAAAAGACTAGATACAACTTATTAATATGTTCAACTAATTTCTATTGTTTTAATATTGGAATTACTTAATAGCCTCTTTGAGGACAAAGGTAAATTGCAAAGAGTTTGCAAACTTACTCGGAGGGAAAAATTCAATAAAACTGCAAAAATTTGAACTGTTTTTTGCATTGTGAGAACAACTTGAACACTGTTTAGTAGTTTTTGTTTGCTGCTTGTATATTAAAATAATTTCTTTATCAAACAGTAAGTTGATTCTATAAAAAATAGTTGATGACAAAAATATAAAAAGATGGAATCTCAAATCCATGAAACTAAGATCCACATCTCAACAAAAAGCCCAAATTAGAAGCCCAACTAAAACCAATTGCTTTATTCAAACTAAAATGAGCAACAATTGTCACCTTCATGCTTCTACAAGCATGGTTCAAAGAATCAGTAATGTGTTTGAGAAATTGTGCTGATAATAGTTACTCAGATACTCATAAAACCCTATGCGTTCAAATATATTTACTAAAATAGAGACAGCATAGAATAAAGTGTAGACACCTCAAAAGTTATTCAGCATAAATAAAAGGCAACCTAACAAGCTTGACAGATTATTAGGGAACCCTCTACTTTGAAAATCCTCCATCAAGAGCTACTTGATAAAGTAAATTTCATAAAGAGAATAGTAAAGAATATATCTTCTGCAACAAATCCTCATTGATATCCAGCAAAACTATATTCTATATAAAACTAGTGAATTCAGAAACATACAACACTACACCATGGGGCAACTCCATCAGTAATCCAGAAATTTAAGAAATTAAATTAATATATAAATATAACAAGTTACATTTTAATCATCTCCTCATCCTGAACAGGCCATCCAATGATCCACCATCACAGAGAGGCTCTCATACCAATCAAGATAAGTATGCAAATACCACATCAATTTCTTGAGAAAGGATAAAGGAGAAAAAATTAAGGCTAAGGGTGAGAATACTGCAAATCTACTAAATTACCCTATAACATCAAACATTCTTTCTTCTATCTATCTGCTAAAGTATTATTTGATCACACTTGAACCAAAATGATAAGCATTACCACTTTCCCAGTCTAGCTGCTTAACTGACAAACACATCTGAACAAGACACTTCTTGAGAGTTGAGACTCTAAATACCAAATAAAAATGCACATCTCTGTGTACGTATACAAGCATGTATAATAATAAGTGAGTTTCATATACAAGCATATGGTCTTCGAATCTTAAGTTGCTTAACATAGAAGTCTTTGGAAGACAAACCATAGGATGAATGCAAGAAATTCCACAAAATTTAAAAGGAGGAATAATTCAGAGAAATATTCACCAGGAAACAACCTTCTTTTCAGCTTCCAACATTTCAAGAAAGTTTTTTGCAGAACGCTGCAATATCTTGAAGGCATGATTCCTGTTCCAAAAGGATGCAAACTTGTACCTAACTCTTCCTGCAAGGAAAAAAAATCAAATAAACACAAATATGTAGAGGCAAGATGGGGTCCGAAACATATGGAAGTCAAAAGGATCCAAATTACAAGTCAACCAGAAAACACTGCCACTGATTCAACTACTTCCTACAAAGCAGAAGACAGAAACTAACAAATAAAGGATGAAATTAAAATGAACTAAATATAGTGTGTTAAAAATAACTTCCCTCCCCCCTCCCTCTCCTGATTTCCCAGCTCCCTCTCCAGATTTCCCAGTCCCGCCATTTATGCCAGCATTACCATAGCAAAAGCTCCATCTCCAGGGAATTCCTAGGGAGCCTGAAAGCCAAGATTCACCAAGAAGGTAGAGTAGTCAACAAGCTAGAGGATCTAGTCAACAAGCTAGAGGATCTAACAGCCAAGGCAGCATAGAAAGGCTTTTGCTCATCAAGACCAAGCAAAATTTGTATTTTGTCAAGCCTATCTGCTGAGGACCAAGAACTGTACACCTTTCTTGCACCAATTCTTTTGTTTCTAATTGGAGGATTGCTTCTAGTCCAACTGGGTCGATATAAATAGTTTGATAATTTCTTGGCGGCCAAAAAAGAATACATTGGAAGAGGTGACAAATTGGGGTGAACAAAAGAGAAAAACCAGTATAGGCCCAGTCATGAGACCAAGAAGAGATGATTATTTTACTCCACTAAGAGACATGAATGAGAGACCATATACTGCAACCTTTGGTCATTACTATCTAACCACAACTACTACAGGGCTTAATTTTTAAGAGTATTTTCCAGAGTCACCATTTCAATTTCCAAAAACTATGAATCTCTTCAATAACAAGATGTGCTATATTTAAAAATATAACACTAGATTCTAAGACAAGATAGGAATACCCAAGAATAATCCCAAATTCAACCAGTATTCCAATCATAATTCCAAATACAGTATATTCTAAGGAATCCCAACTATAAATGAGCTCGGAAACACCCCCATAGAAATCAATAGATAGAGATAACAAACACTACTCTTTCCAACAAAGATTACTAGCTATCAACTGTACCTCTAAAGATCATATCTTTATTTTCCATCCATAAAACAAAGGGACCCATGCATGCTGCCTGCCATTAAGTTTCCCTACCCTATGCCAAACGTAATTCAATGCACCAGCAAATGATCCATGATAGACCATGCACACAACCCCTTCAAATCCCCAAAATGGAAAACCGCCTATTCCACAAAATAGAAGTCAGCCAACAATTCATGATGTTGTGACGTGACCTCCAGACTCCTCGCTCCCGAGAACTAGATATCCACAATAAGATACAAAAATAAGATTTAGGTTTCTGTAGATTAACAAAAGGTATTGGCCAATATAAGCACATTGTCAAAAATCCCTAACAAAGGCATGGTCTCTAAGGATTTGTAAGAAGCTACATGATAAAAACACCAGAAGAATTCCCACAGAAAAGAGGCATTCACAAAGATACCCATGTATAATATATGCTTTAGGTCAGCTGATCCTTCCTGTCATTACTTTGAAAATGGAAAAAACCCCTTAGCTTTACGGATGGCATCATAAGATGGATATATCCTAAAAGAATTATTGTTATCGTTCACACAAGAGATGACTAAGGAACCTAAAACCACGACTCAACCATCATCACTAACCGTCAGAACTTCCCAAAGGTGGTACACCTAGGCCACCAGCTCCAAGACGAAGGATAATTGTTATTGCAGGATTAATCACAGCATGTTGACTTCTTCGAATCTGCAATAAGAAATTGAAAAGTTTATTAAGAATTTAGGCCATATAGGCACTGCTTTCCATTAACAATATAAAAGGGGTAATGATGTGAAATTGAACAAAAGATCTCACCTCGTCTATGTCTTCAAATGGAATTATCACCTGTGAATTAGACAAGTATACAGAATGAGAGATCTCAGTAGGCCGCATGTATCAGCAGTAATTTCAGACAAAAGTAAATTAAAAGGGAAATATGAGACTCCAATAAAGTCATATAGCCAAATACCTCTCTAATCTAGAATCAAGTTGTTACAAGATACTCTAAAATTTACCCCAAAATAGTCCTTGAGCTATAGAAGAACTAAATTTCATAAAAAGATAACAATGTAATTGATGATTATTGACAAAGAGATGGTATGAATCCTAATTTCTGTATAATAAGGGTAGATTACCATGTTTATAAAACAAAATTTACAATTTGATACATCTATAAATAAAAAGCTTCAGCGGCACATTGGTAAATTATAAAAAAGCCAAGTTGATGTAATATATTACTTATATTGGCCTATTTTGGCTGGAATTCCCAATAAAGTACACCGCGAAAACTTTTTTCTATTCTATTTGCTTTTTCAACCATGTAATTAGGATAAGCAAACAATGTTATATATAAAGCAAGGGAGTAGAATCCTTATAAAAACTTTTTGCTACTAATAGTGTTTTCTATTCAACTTTCTTAATTGTATTTGAGACAAAATAAGTCCACAAAAGTTCTCACAAGTTCTAATACGTTCTGTTCCCAACACTAAAGAATCCAACTAAGTTTGTAAAACTCTCCAAAAAAAAAACCCTAATAGCATTCGCCCCATTTTTAGATCTATGAGACTATCAAATTCCTGATGTTGAAAATGAACTATATTAAGCATAGGCTATGAAGAAAAAAGAAATAACCTTCTCTCAACCCATGAGTAAAATCATTTTCACTCACTATCTGATGTAATCAGTATCTACCTTCCATAACAAAATCTTTCTACTTATCAATTCAAAAGTTTTGCCAACAATTACATATTACAAAGCCTTCATTGATGATGCATAAAAGAAATATACTTAATTGATACAAATATTAAAATTGGAGGTATATTAGAAAGAGAGTGTAACATAAGAAAATAAGGGTAATTAAAAAGAGTCAAAACATATGTGATACACGCGCCCTTATTTCAGTACTACATACTAATAGCCAATGTGAAGCTAGAACCTTATTTACCATATTGTCTCCTAAGCCATTTCATTTACAAATAAGTAATTACATTTTAACAATTTAGTAATACTATAAAGAGAGTGTACTGACTACTAATAAGCTTTTCATTACAAATATTTCTTCTTGAGTTGACGATAGGGAAATTTCTATCTAATATCTATCATAAGATACAAATATAAATTAACAATAAAATAAAAACAACTATGATAAAGGAAAAATCTTCTGTTAATAGCGTACTAAGTGGAAAAAGGACTGACCTTCATTTGCTTAGAGAACACATTTGAGTGAAAGCAAATATGCCAGGCAGAACTATACATACGACCATGATACAAAAATGATCTTTCCAGAGCGCAAGAATAACTATGTTCAACAACCTGCAGTTTCTTGTCGTCAAATCAAGCTAAAACATGCCACAAGCAAATTTGGAAATGGAAGAGTCGTATATGTAACTTAATGAAGTATAAAAAAATCCACATAGTAAAGCTAAAAGGATTAATGACAAGCTACTTCCTCTTTATCTAAAGGAAAGCCTCATTCCCTTAGTTTCACATGATTAAGAATAGTATATAGTGCAAGGCTTTTTCCTTTAGCACGTCTGTGGGTGTGTGGTGTGGCAGGCGGGTAAAGTAGAGAAAAATATTGGGACAATGTTATCTTAAAAGGAAATGGGCTAATGTTCAAGAGACATAAGGAGAACACTGTACTCATCTAGAAATTTTCATGGTGAGATACATACATAAGCAAATTCAGCATTATGACCACACAAATAACAATCACCTAGATATAAGTAAATACAACCCTTTTGAATTTATGCATTTCAGAAAAACCCTTGGAAGAGGACCACTATTGAGAACCTAGAATAATAGAATGCCATTTTCAAGACTCGAAAGTGATTACTTTCGCTAAAGGACAACCTATACTAGGAACTTCAACTATTTTTTTTTATATAGAAGGGAGCCATAAGTAAGTAATTCACCTCATCAGCATGTAGATTAAATATCATTTGCAAAGGGCCAGGTTTTTGGTGAACAACCATCGGCTCTTGCTTGTCTTTTAGCCCTTGTTTATCCGGAGAAATTCTCCTGCAAACATTTCCTCCACCAGAGCCATTTAGAACCCTAAAAGGAATATATTTAGTAAATAAGGCACCAATAAACTTTCTTGTTGAGTTAAACAATATAATTTTCAGATCTTGGATGAACGGCAATACTAAATTAAAAACCTTGATTACAAACAATAGTGTCCAAAAGCCACATTCAACAACCTCCCAAAAAAATCAAAAATAAAAGAGAAAATTAATTATTATATTTTTACAGGATCTGAAATTTTTTTTGCATCACAGTCAGCACTTATCCTGACCATTAAGTTCTGGATGCAAATTCCGTTGACAGTTCGTAAAAAGTTCAAAGTCACAGCAGAAGAGGAAAAGGAAAAACTGAATGGGGGAGTTAATAAAAAAAACAAAAAAAACACAAGAGCCTTTCCTATTATAAAATAAATAAAAATAATGGAATTTTTCAACAGGTAGCCTTGAGGTTTGGCATAATTCACCTGGTACCCAAAGTCAGGAAGGACAGCAGCTGTTTAACATCACCATAAGCTATATTCATGCAGATCAACATTCCAAGAACCTTTTTTGCCCAGAGGCTAAATTAAGCATATTTAATTTAAAAGTTTTGCAGAAAAATCAAAATAAAAATTCAAACACAACTTGATAAAGAACCCCTTTCTCATGAAACAAACTAATTATCTATGGAGATAAAGAGAATAAGTGCACTCTGTTAACTTTCATAACTCCTCATAAAAATCAGAACTGGGTCATGTGAAAGTTTGATTCAGAAAGCAGGGAGTAACTGCAATAATTGGGAACTAATTGTATATGAGAATCCATACAGTACCTGGAAGCATTCGAAAGAACAGTCTTTGTATCAAGACAAACCTGACAAATGAAACCCATCAGGATCAAGATAAAACGGGGGATCTGACTGAAAGTTTTTAAGAAACTAAAAAAAAAAAAAGTTCCACTGGGTAATACCATTCCTGCAGAGCTATCCAGTGGATGCCATACTGCACCAGAATCACCCACAGAATCCACAGATACTGTAACTGAACCAAGAACTGCACTTTTCCAGATTATATCCCAATCATATATTGTTACAGTGATCTGCACAAATGTATAAGAAATAAGGTGCTTAGGAGAAAAAACGAAAAGAGGGAAATAAAAGCAAGGGCAGGAAATTCACAAAATTTTAGTAGAGCAGAAAATGCATACTGGACATCATATTCCATCATTTAATAACAAAGTAGATTATAAGGGCATATGCAATCTTGTTGCTTCTAGGTCCAAATCCATTAAAAGCCTAGAAGGCGGGCCACATTGAAGTTTCCTCAATTATTAACATTGTTGATTTGCTTGCTTTGTCAAATTTTTGCCAAATGCGAAGCTGCTAGCAGGTTCAAAAGTCTAGGGTAATGGTGGGGATTTTTAACTAGAGATATGCACATGACACATTACTCTTTAGTGAAAGAATAATGGATATGTAAATATGTAATTAGGAGGACCAATCAGTTCAGAATTTTATGCAATAGCTTTCTTTAGAGAACTCATTGTCTTCTCAAGGTTATCTTATTCCATCTTAAAGTGAAAATATACTTTCTTTATCTAAGATAAAGCAAAGTTTAGACTTTCCATTGCAAAATTCAGTTAAATTCAGGCTCACATGTTGATTGTATCAGAGGACTATTCTGGTACTTGTTTAAAAGTCACACCATCATACAGCTTTTAAGGTAAAGGATTAGTAATATAAAAACACTAAAAGACAAAAAAAATCCAACAAAGATCCATATATTAGTAGAGTTGCTAAGAGAAACTTCTAGCAATTCATATCAACCATAAGTTTTTTGAGAATTTTCAAAAAAATGATCACCGTATCCATGTGAGGGAGAGAAAAACATACCCAAAAAAAAAAACAATATCTCCAAGATAAATATCTGCGCATGCATATATGTACACATATATCATACGGAGTACATAGATAAATAATACATATTTATGTGTGTATGATGTATACATACATATATACATGCATATGCATAGATACATACATGTAATTTAAGTGGCACAACAGCAACAGAGAAGCTACCTCAATGGGTAATTCATTAACAACAAAGTTAAACTCCTCTCCCCACATGGGATTTCTTGAACCAGGAACCATTGAACTGCAGTGTGAACAGGAATCAAATCAACAAGAAAAATGCACAAGGACATATGAAGGCTTTTCTTGTTAATACATAGACCAAAAAAAAAAACAATTTTAAAATTCATAAACCTAACCACCAAATTAACATCAATTTTTACAATAGCAATATAGCTCTTTCAAAATTGCCATAATGCACGAATTTCCGCAAGGTTTGAGCTTAGGAAATAGCTAATTAAAAATTCTGTTGCTCCACATAAAGGAGAAAAGGCATGAATTCCTGATGACATAGATATGAGTAAATTTCAAGATGTTATGCTCAATAAAATTGCTCTTTATGTGGCCGTCTAAAAAACCTTATATAAAATGTTGCATCATGCTTACCTCTTACCAGACCTCAATTTGACAAGAAATTTAAGGGGTGGAGGTGAAAGTCATTGCTACATAGATAATGGATATGCACATAACTTCAATATCAAAGTGCAAGCTGATTTTTTTTTCAAAAACGGAACTGTAAAATTAAATTGAAGAGAACATAAAAAATGTTTCACTTCCACCAAAAAAGGTTACCCACAGACCAGTCACCCTCAGGTCTCATACCCATCTTTTCAATAAAAGGAAGAAAAGCAACCAAAGAGAAAGCTACAACACCACCAGGCCAAGTTGAATATAGAAGTAACAAACGCCAATGGTAAAGTTTCTTAAAGTATCAATATTCCAGTGGTTAGTAGAACAACTTTGCAAAGAATTTATCAATTTCAGCAGGGTCCATATATGATGTAGTAATCCAGTAAGGGAAGAATTAACATTGCAGATTTCCAATCCCTAATCATATCAATCAAACACAATTGCTTCAACCAAAGAGAAGGCCAAAACACCACCAGGCCAAGTTGAATATAGAAGCAACAAACCCCAATAGCAAAGTTTCTTAAACCAAAGTATCAATATTCCATTTGTTAGTAGAACAACTTTGCAAAGAATTTATCAATTCCAGCAGGGTCCATATAAGACGTTTTACACTAAAATTTGGTATGATGCATGTAACAATAATAAAAATAATCATGGCATTCAAAGGAAAATAAAACATGAAGCCAATCACTCCAATTACCTAAATCTTTTCTCTGTGCCACAAGTAACAATGGCGTAAGGATCTGATGTGCCATTCAGGTTTGCAGCAATAAGATTTTTTGCTGCCAACAGCCCAACCTGGTAAGCCCCAGAATAATGGTGATGGAAAATCAGAAAAACCATTCAAATTTCATACTTAATAAATTGGAATGCCCTTCCTTGATCTTTTATTCCCGTAAGTCATGAGAAAAACATATAACTGTTCAATGCAGACAGAATATAGACAGCAGAATCATCGGTGTACCTTGATCAAGAATCCTGATTGAGCATGCATATCATATTTCAGCTGTCCAATCTACAAAATAATTGCAGAACTGCATGTCAAGAAAGTGAAATTACTTCATGATATCAAGCAAGGATCAAATGTAGCTTTGACAGAAAAACGTGCATATATTCATATAAGAATATTATACTTGATTAGAAAAACTTCGCATACCACTTAATTTTCTTTAAGAAAACTTGTTTTTAAACAATACTGGAAATAATAAACCCAACGAAAATACAATATCTACGATGCTACAACCTGAACATGAATGCAATGCAAGGGTGCATAATGAGCATTCAACTCAGAGAAAGATACAATAAGTGATTCTTTCAAAGCTGGGGCTAAAGACAAAAGAATACACTGAAAATTGGAACATAACTAATATATTAATTGATGGATGGTAAATATGTTCAGTAATTGAATTAATAATAGAGAAACACAGTGTCCACCTAAGAGAATAACAAGTCTAAAATTTGACCAAAAACAACAAATATGGTATCAGTAGGACTAGTTTACAGTACAAAACAAACCTAGGAACAAAAGGAAAATGAATGCGCTAATTCAGAGAGAAAAAATTTCCAGATAATCAACCATTAATTCTTATCCAGGTATAGAAATCAATAAATTTCCAGAATAAATGTAACACAAAGGTTATTAATAAACTTTTTCAGAAACCAAATATATTTCTTGAGCATGGGGAAAGCCGGAGTGTGAATCAGGCCAATCCACCACACTAACTCCAGGCAACGTAAGCAATTTTATTGCATATCAAGGCCAAAAATCACGTACTACCTTCTGCCAATGGCCTCTAATCAACCCACCCAGCAGATAGATAGAAGAAAGAACAATTACAGACATTAAAATATTACCAATCCCCACATGGAAAGCATATCAAAGTTTACTTATCATAAATTTCACAATGCACGGATTCAATAAACAGCACCGAAAAGGACTAGCTCGCGATTTGATCTCTTAACAGTAAAACTTTCAAATTTTAACAAAGATTTGTTAGCCCAGACTTCTTAATTATAAAATTCGTTTTCTCTTCATATCAACATCTGCTATACATTAATTCATTTCAATACAGACAAATATAAGAAATTATGTTCATTCTATAAGGTAATAAGCCATACGAACTAAAGCGATTCAAGTGCCAAATTCAATCAACTCCCCCACACTTCTCATCAAAGCCCTTCCAAAATCTCTCACACATACATACAAACACACACACACGCGCGCGCACATTCATCCAATTCGCTCCACTCATTTCTCTTTCCATCCTACAAGAACGTAATCAGAACATACTGACACGAAAATGAACCAATTGAACAAGGTGAACGAACAATCATTCGTTCCACAAAAACAACAAACAAGCAGCTTCATCAACAACACAAGATTTCGGAATCAATAAAAAATCATCAAACCTTATCTCTATCCTCTATAGAATCATCGGAAACGGCAACACCACCAGTGATTCTGCCACCTCCGAGAGTGAAGTACCAGTACGCAGCCATCACGAACAAAGCAGCAGCGAACGTGACTTCAATCTCCCACAGCGACGGCAAAAGCGAATCAAGCGCCATCTCGATCATCAACCTCGCCGAAAAATCCATCGGAAAATCAATGGCGTCGTGATATTAGGTTGGTCGGAGTAGTTGGTTATGATCCGCGAAAGGAAGAGGAAGAAAATCCATGAAAAAAGTCGGGTCAGTTGAGAGGAAGAAGGGGGGTAGTTGGACTTTGGAGGGAGAAGTTGGAATTTTATTTATCTATGACGTGGATATTGGAAGTAACCGTTTCTTGACGATTTTAGCCTTGGTGTATAGAGGTAATGGCAGGGGCTAGGGGAGAGGGGAGGGGGAGACGGGAGGATAGTTTGGGAAAAAGGGGAGTGAAGTGGGTATCCGTGGAGAATTTTGGGGGAAAGTGGGTGTGACCTTAATGTTTACAACTTCCAAGTCCCAAGAAGGTAAGAATCTTGCTATTTGGAAAATTGAAATTCACGTGAATCATGGCAAAATTCCTTCTACCGATCCATATGTCCTTTGCCAACATATGTTCAATTCATCTCAACTTTTCTTAATATAATTTGATATCGTTATTTTACTATATTTTTATCTCGTTATTAGAGGAAATTTTATCTGTTGAAATATTTTTATAATCGTCTTAATATGTGCTTTTCAAATACTCCCTTTGTCCCATATTTCTTCTGTTATTGTCTCTAATTACTTTATGCGCTTTTGTTTATTTCCTCAAATGGCATAGAGATAGACCCAACATTTTTTTTACTAATTATCTCATTTCTCATATGACCACTTTACTTATCACTTTCAATGAAAACATTCAAAAAGGTCATGTATCAACTATCCACTCATTAAAGCTATGTACTGGTCAAAGTGCGTCAAGTAATCTACGACAAAGAGAGTGTAATTTTCATACGTTTCTTCAATAACAAATTAAAGATTTTTAGTGATAAATACACAAATATAAATATCTTGTCTTTACTTATCTTATCGTTTATGAAATAAGTATATATTTGCTTAAAAAAATTTCTATAATATTTATTTTTATAGTTATTTTAATTAAAGCTGTTAAAATCTGACTCGGCCCAACAAACTACCTGAAATCGATTTGGACCCGACCTGATTATGACTCGAAAAGTGTGACCCATAAACCGATCCAACCTAACCTGAAATCAACCCGAACCGATTTGACCCGATATTCAAAGACCCAAACCCGATATGTGTCTGAACTGTTACGGACCCAACCCATTACAGACCCGACCTGAAGACAACCCAAAATTGATAAAACTCGACAAATAGCCCGTAGTTGACTTAACCCAAAATTTGTTATAACCCATCTTAACATGAACCGACATTAACTCAAACTGAATACAAGCTGACCCGAACCCGAGCAAGGAAATAACTGATTTGACCCAACTCGACCTGGATAGGGCGAATTGACCTAATTTAACCGGAATTGATAAGCATTGACCCATGATGGGTCAACCCATAACTGTCCTGTGGACCCAAATTGACACCCTTAGTTTTAATATATATCGTCAATATATAAAAAAAATATTTTTATAATTGATATCAAAATTACAGTTATGTTTGAACCAAACAACAAGTAAGGAACTAAATCTCATTCCTCTATCAAACCAAACAACTGGAAAGGGTTTAAAACGCATTCCTATACTTGACCAAACAACTCTCTAAAACTAATTTCATTCCTCTCAGGTATCATATCTGATTCCATTCCATTACTGTAATCTAAATTGAATGTGTACATAAAATATCCCTTGATCATTGGGTAATTGGGTTAATTTTTCCTTGATTGTAGTTGTAACACCCCGGTGATTCCCATTTTTCCGAAAACCAAACCTTTAGGAAACTACCGATGTGCTACCGCCACGTGTTCAAACGTTAAGGCTATAAAATAGAGTTTTGCAGCGGAAAACCAAAAGACTTATGGAATAACATTAAACGTAAATCAACTCCTGATGTAATAAACTGGAACCTCTATGGCCCTTACTGTAATGTACCAAATAACGTTTGCCTCTAATTCAAATCTAACAGTTTAAAACCAAATCAAACCAACATAATTATTCCGAAATCTAAATTAAAATAATGTTTCTTCCAACTCGCCCATGCATGAATGCTTGTTTAGATACCTGTTAATAATCTGCTCCCCAATAATACAAATGTAAGTATTGGATCATTACAGTGTCATTTATAGGCGAAAGCCATGACCAAAAACACACAAGGCATGTAATCAGCAAGCTGAGTACATACGAATTACAAAGTATGACAGTTGAACTGATAATTAAATAACTATAAGAAATGTAAGAACGTATCATGCAACATTTTACTCAACTGACACGATAAATTGATTAATGATTTGGATTTAGCAATAGACTAGGTTGTCTCCCCCATGTCCTGATTTGGACATCAAGTAATTAAATAACCCATGCACTCCCGTCAGAAAGCATCAAAATACAGTATAAAAATCCAAATGGTAAACAGGCGCGACTCCATTACCATAGCTAGATGAGATCTCAACTAACCACAATTTTAAGTTTAAAACTTTATAAAAGAGAGACTCGTAGATCACATGGTCTCCAACAAAAGCCACGGATAATAACCCTTGAACTCCAACCCCTGATTGTCAATACTATAGACGTGTACTAGCCTAGAGTTTTATTGTTTATCCTCTTTCTCTTTAAGTGATTTACTTTTTAAACTTAAAAACACAATCACCGCAGCACACAAAAGCAAATATTATAGTTATTCAATCTATCTCTGTTATACTGTAATTTTTAACTTTTAAATTCAAACTCAACTGATAAAACTGTTGAACCAAGTAAACTACATTGTCATTAAGACTTATAAAATACACCTTTACTCCAATCATTCTGTCAGTAATGAAAAAGTAATAATAAACAACCTCATGGATTAATTAACAATTAATACCAATTAATAAATCACAATTTCTCACAAATAACACCAAAACATGCCCATAATATAAAGAACATGAATTCTTTCAAATGGATAACCAAACAACTCATTCAAAGGGTTCCCTAACCATGATACCAAGTTTATGTTTCACCCTAAATCATACTCCTAATTAAAAATAACGTTCTTCGTAATTTGTACGTACCTGGTGTAAAATGCACAGGTATCCACTTTCTCTATTTTTAAGGACCTTCCACAAATTGTTCTCCTATACCAAATAATATAGCTAAATCAACATATCAACAACCAAATTTTATTCCCAATATCTTCATAATATTCTTATCTATCACGACTAATAAGACCAGTTGATACTCTGCAACAATATAAATTATGAAATGATAATCATTATGAAATGTTTACACAAATATATAGAGTACTTCAACTATTCAACCAAGCTTCCTCCATACTACCTAAATTTTGGTATTAAGTAATTAAACCTAGCTAGATCTTCTAAAATGAGTTCGGTCTATTTGGATCAAACCATTGGCATCCCTAAATTTCACCAACTTTGTAGTCCCATTTACAAGTAATCAATAGAAATATCCTAGATACTTCATACAACTTTATATAACAAATGGATATCACCATAAGACCTAACGTATAAGTTACCCAAAATTTCATCTAAAATATGTAATACTCAAATCATATACTATATTATTTCATACTATGTGAAGCATGGAAATCATCTCATAGAATGCATTGTAGTAGCAGGTTCTAGAAACCATTGGGCAACAATAGGCCATTACTAGACAATCACGATTTCCCGAGGCATATTAGATGGCTAAATTTAATTCCAACACTCAAAAGCAAATCTCCAAGACAAAATAATCCAGTCAAAGGTGAGATTAGAGATCTCGGCTTTCTGAAACCTATATGAGTTGCAAGCAATTTACTTATTTCTTTGTGTAACATACGACAATTAAATATTTCATATAACAACTTGATCTCTCAATAATGCACATTTTTTTTCATACACTACTGTTTTGAACAAGGTTATGTTCAGTAGTTCTCAAGCCTAATGACAGTAAAAAAATTACAACAATGCAGCTATTAATTATGGCATTAAAGACATGTAAATTCATTCCAATCAACCTATTTTCACGCCATATGCACTACTAAGTACATCACATATATGCTAAAAATTGTAATTCCAACAAATTCATTGGGTGAAAGAAGAAACAAGCTCAATACCCTTTCAACAGTAAATGGTGAAAGATTGAATTCATACACATCACACATTAAAAAAACACAAGGGAGGAGAAGGAACGAGAAGGGGGACCTTTTGTGGGCCGGCGGTGGCGGCTAACGAAAGCCGGAGGGACGGCAGGGGGGCAATAGGCGGCAGAGGAGGGGTAGCAGGGGGGTGGGTTTCTGCTAGGGAATTCTCATGGGTAGGTTAGTATGGGGGGGGGGGGGGGGGGGGGGGGTTGTTTTCTTTTTGACTTTGAGTTCTTGCCTCTGGGGTTCTACGGGATGGGTGGGGAGTTTCTCTTTTTTTTTTGTTTTTTTGACTTTTAGCTTTCTTTTGTGGAGATTTCACGGGGTGGGGATTATAAATGGGTAGGTTTATTTTTATTTTTTTTGTATTTAGGTGTCTTGTATTTTTGGTTTTGTGAGAAAGTTTAGGTTATGGGAAAATTCTTATGTTTAGATAGAGTTTTGGGTAGTATAAAATTTTGAGTAGGATAGAATTTCAGTAGTTTAGGCTTAGCAGATTACTTAGGAAAATAAATAGATAAAAAAAATTAATTGTAGAATTTCGGGGGATTACAGTAGGCTTGTAGCTAGTATGTGGGCGTGTATGTTTGTGGGTCGGTTACTAGATTTAAGCACATGAGATGCATAATTTTTTATCAAACGTTAATTAGCATGTAGTCCGACAAGTCCGTATATCACTTGTGAACCAAATCATGTTGATAAAAATAATTTTTTTTTTGATAAAATTGTATCAATACTTTTTCTAAACAAAAACTATGTTTTTGCACAATGATCTTTCATGATCATAAATTAATACGGACTAAAATTTAACTTTTTATGCTTAAAGTGATAAAATTATATCGTTATACATTTGAATATAAAAACTAAAATTAATAGGAGTAGAATTGCGCTCACTTTTTTTTTCTTTTTACTTATTTAGTTATTCCGTAAACATTTATCTTTTACTTTTTTTAACCCCATCATATTGATCTACTTATATGGTTATACCATTTAACAATACCAATATGTCTAAAAAACTTTTACTTTTCTATCCATAAAAACCCTACTTCCTACTTGCTCTCTCTAACACGATACAATATGTTGGAATAAAATTGAAAAATAGAGCGAGTATAACTACAAAACTAAAAAAAAATTGATGACATTATTGGTTAATGATTATTAGTAATTAAAATATTCATTTATTCATGATATTCACTTACGATCTCTGAGTTGCCTCTCCATTTTTTTCTTTTCATTTTCCCCATTCGAAAATTTTAAAATGTCGTTTTCATTTGTAATCTTTTTATTTAGGTCTAATATTGTGATTTGGTGGAAAAAATATTTTTTAATATTTATTGTCATGAACTTTAAAAATTTCACTACTTTTGTAATGCTCAATCCACTTGTTTTGCAGATGAAGTTTTAAAAAAATAAGTTATGACCAAAAAATAAAACTTAAAAACATATTACTTCCCATGTAACAAAATGATACCTCAATCCTTTTGTATAAACTCAATGAATTGGAAATGGATACCGAGTTAACCAACTTGATTTTCCCTCATTTCTAGTTATATTGATAAAGGGTTAAAGAAGATACAATTTGATGTGAATCTAGGTGATTGAAAGTTGAAACCTTAATCCACACAAAGGGATAGAAACTAGAATCTAAATCCTCTAAAGCAACGCACCAAGGATTCGAACTCTAGGTCGAATAGCCTTAGAGTTGATTAAAGCAAGCACCCTCAAACACGTGAGTATAAAGATAACACAAACTCAAAACTCCTTGTATCACTCAACAAAGAAAAGAAAAACTCAAAGTTTATTGATTGAATCATAAAATCTGATTTTTTCAAGCTTGGGTGCACATCTATTTATACCTATAGCTTGAGAGTTTGAATCACATTGTGATTATGACTCATACTTCTAAAATGACTCATAATAACTACCTAATAGCCAATAGGATATTGCCACCAATTTATTACATAATCCTACCAAAACTATAACTTTATCTTATGTTAATTAGAATTCTATCCTACCCAAAAAGATAAAATTACAAATTAACTACTCTAAACCTATTTTACTTAAAATAAAATACTAAGTATCCAATCACATGTGTGTAGCCACGTCAATTGTCGTTGCCATGTCATAGCCACGTCCATGCTCATGCCATGTCACTAAAGTTGTAATAAAGCACATACAAAATACAATAAGCATCGTCCAATGTAATAAGGCACCTCCCCTTGTTTTAAAATTTTCCCTCCTTGGTCAAAATTTTCAATATTCAGGAAATTCTTAAAGATTGAATCTTTTAATCAAGAAAACTTTCATAATGCTCTTTTTCATGGCTTTCACATACAATACGATGGACAGACTCCTACTAAAAATAAAAGAAACAAATTCTAATCCAAGTAGTATTAATAAATATATGATGAATCCTTAAGGGAGTAGGATTCAACTAATTTGAAAGAATTCCATGCATGCATTCACATCATAGTTGAACAAAGTTAATTAATAACCATTTTAACTAGTACGTGTCTGTGTCATAGCACGGTATTATTATTTGTTTAATAAAGCTGTAGAAGTTCGATTAATGTTAAAGTGATTCTAATTTGGTTACCTATATATTTGGCTAAAAAATTGATCGATGTAATTTGGTGTATAGCAAATTTTAAAATGCAAATATTGTACAAGTATTTAAGAAGGTAATGTTGTTTTTCCTTTATATTAAATGGTTAATTTTGGAAGCATCCTTTATTCATGGGGGAACTAAAGTAAACATCCCTAATACATTATATTTTTTAGTAGAGCTTTATGTAAGGCACTAATTGGGTTTCACTAGTAGAAAAACGACCTTTTACGACGCTTTTATAGAGGCAGTCATCAATAAAAGCATCTATAAAAGTGTTGATGAATGATAAATTTAATTAACTTTGAGGTACTTACAAAAGTGTCGCACAATTGCATCGCAATATACAATTGCCCTAAAAAAATTTAGTTCCCACAAATTTCAAAACTTTCTACTACTCTCACGTTGCTAAACTCTCATAGATACCCAACTCCTCACATATACCTAACTAACTCCCCACGTTGCTCACCTCCTCACAAAAACCCAACTCCTCATGTTCTATCTTCATATGTACAACAGTTTCCAAAATTTTCACAACTCTCAAACTCCAACCTAAACTCCTCTCAAATTATATTTATTGCTTCCTTCAATAGGTGATCTCCACTCTCCATAGCAGTTGATCTCCCTCTCAATTTCCAGGTAATTTAACCTTTGTTTGATTATGAATTCAATTTCTTATCAATCCATCCCCAATCCCCAATCCCCAATCGATTTCATAATTTTTTTTCCCAATCTCCAATCCTATATTTTTTATCAATTTTCAAAGTAAAATCCGTTACCTTTGTTTGAAGCAAAAGAAGTCATAAATTTCACACAGATTTATTTCTATGTATTTCACTTTTTAGTTAGTTTGCTAGTATTACATAGTGCGGAAGTTAGTTTGCTCTTATTTCTATGTATTTCATTTTTTTTAGTTAGTTTGCTAGTATTACACAGTGCGGAAGTTAGTTTGCTAGTATATTTATTGTCCTCTTTTAGTGTCCTCTTTTATTGTTGATGTAGTGCTTAGTATGGAGACTTTGGTAATATTTAACTTGGTTTGTGAAGGTTTTAGAGCACTCAAGAGGGGGGGTGAATTGAGTGTTAAGTAGCATTGGCCTATTTTTCTTTCTTTTCGATCTATGAGGGGAACCAGTTGGGCTGGTTCCTGTAAGTAGCGGAATGTACGAAAGGCAATAAAGAAAACACGAGATTTAACGAGGTTCAGCCAACTATGGCCTACGTCCTCCTACCCTATGCTCCTTTATTAATCTACTCTGAAAAATAAAGAACACAGATGCTCTACTGTTTCCCTACTTCGGGAACCAGTATACCCCACACTCTACTCCGAATGTGCGCTCGACTTACTCTAGTAAGCCCCTTGTGTTTGAACTCATAAACACTCACCTAGCCTTTCAACCCCTCTGTTGAAGGCTTTGACAAAATCAAATGTTCTCTTTTAATCTCACTTCTAAAAGCTAATTAAGATAAAATGTTTAAGCTCTAATAGTGCTCTTGTATATGACTCGATGAATAGGCTTTCGTGCTTAAGTGTATATAGCTCTCAAATATACTCCTTTTTAATTCCGGAGAGACTTATCAGAATATGAGAGACTAGACGGGTTTATATACTTGGATACAAAAACCCTAGTTTCCTTAAATCACATAAACTTAATGAGCAAGTAATAGCATGATTTTAGGAAAGTATTTATCTTATATGATTTAATCATAAAGATAGAATCAAATAAGATAGATACTCCTAGTTTTTAGGTAACCATAATATTATCATCTAATCTCCAGCTGCTTAGGATATTTTTAGAATAATTCTTTAAAAAAGATATTTTTACAAAATTTTACAAAATCTTTTATTTTTCTCAAAACATGCAGCTCGGATATTCTGTACAGTGAACCTGGTTCCTCAACCTGGTTCCCTAAATTGAGTATGTTATGAATTTTGTTCCAGCTTTGTACCAAAATTCATAATATGACTCGATACACTTATAAGCACTTATTTTACCCAAACATGCAAGTCATACTACAGAGCACATTACATGATTTAAGCATTAAAGTACAAATCTTCTTTTCTTCATGTAATCTTCAAGACTTGAATCTTCCTTGAATACTTCCATTTTGAGCAATGTATCTTTCTTCGAATGTCTTTGAAAGGCCTCCATGCTCCAAGTCTTGGAATCAACTTAACTATTGCACATGTAACATGGTTAATGTACAATAAAGAGTATGTGACTGCTTTTTAGCATAGCAGTCCAGGAAACAGTTCCTACTGGTTTCCCACCAGTACATGGATCAATTTACATCTAACCATTTCCTACATATAGACAAGTTAGTTAAATGAATAACATGAATAAGTAATAACTTGTCTAGGAAAACAGTGTTCAATTCCAGCTGGTTTCTAGCCAACTATTCGCAGTGCTTATTATAACATGTTTCCTGTAACCGTTTGTCATCACTCAAAACCTAAGGGACTCAACAAATTCCCCCTTTTTGATGATGACAAACTAATTGAAGTTCCTGCAACCAAACAAGTTAAAGACATAGAAAAACTCCAATTAAGTACTCAAATAGATTTGAGTACAACCAACAGACTCAAGACTCAAATGAATAAGTTAGTGAAGCTAACTAGTTCCAAAGACTAACTATCAAACTGACTCCCCTAAACTATCAAACTGAGCCACTTGACACAATCTAAACTCTCTTAGGCTTTGGTACACTACTTCCCCCTTTTGGCATCATTAAAAAGTACTCTTTAAGTAGAAGTAATGTGTACAAATTGTTAAATGTGCTCATCCATACAGTGGCATCAACCATCATTCAAGTAGTATGCTGCAAGAAAAGATTAGTCAAACAGTTCATACCATAGCAGAAGTAATGGTCCATATAAGCCAACAAAGTTCAACAAAAGGAACCCAAATCCATATCAAAAGGAAAGTTCATGGATTGGGTGAGAAATATACAGACCAAAAGAATCAGTTATTTTAGAATAGAAATAAGGGGGAAGGGGAAACAAGAGCATGAACCAGCATCACTCCTCATCATCATTCTCTTCCTCTTCCTCCTCATCGTATTCCTCGGGCTGAGTCTGTGGAGTACCCGATCCTATACCCGGAGCCATCTGAGCTTGAGTGTTAGCGAGCGTTTTTTCCATATGCTCCATCCTGGTACTGAAAGAAGATGACAAGCTTTGAACCAAACTGATTATCTTTCTCAGCATATCCTCCTTATTCTCCAACCGTTTCAGAATCATTTCCTGACCTGCTGGTTCCTCTACCTTCTTCGTCTTCTTTGATGGGGGTCTCATCTCCTCTGCTGGTTCCTCAAGCTTAAAACTTAACATATCACCACTTATGTCAAGACCCTTTAGCTTCAAGATTGCTTTTGTGAACACCGTGACAGGCACGGTGGACCCACTCATATGAACATTGTTATCCATAAGTAATTTAGTAATGACAGAACCATAAGGCAGAGAATGGTGAGATAAACCATAACAATTCATAATGTGATCCAGCATCAAGGAGGGGAGATTAATCTTAATTCTCTTCATCATGAGATACATCAGAACCATCTCCATGATGCGTACTGTTCCCCTTCCTTGAGCCCGTGGGATCAAGACCTTGTTGCACAACGAATGCAGAACCAACATTTCTGGTTCTTTCAAATTAGCAGATTTAAAGACACCCGGTTTCTTGGACATCTTTCCTCCAAACAAATGCTCATATATTTCATCACGAGTGACCCCTACCAACACGGGCCACCAATCACTAGAATACTTATCAAACCCATCCCTGGGCACCCTTAACATGCTAGACAAAGTGGAGACAGACAAGCTCACATCCACATCATTCACACGAGAACCAACAGACATATCAGGTTTCAAATTCACATAAAAGTTGATAGCTGAGGTGGCGGTTGTGCGACGAAGGTGGAACAGTGGATAGAGGCAAGCTGATTTTGTTACTGAAGCCGTAGAGAAAGAGGATGAGATGGAGGAAGCGACAACGAGAACGGTGGCGCTGAAAGATAGGTTGAATGAGCGACGTCGCAGTGGCAGGAACGGAGATATTGCCTTATTTGACTTTTCGCAGTCTTTAAGATACAACTTTAAACATTTGTTATCTCTAAATTCGTAAGATAAAAAATTATAAATACTTGATATTCTAAAAATTTACATTGAGATGCATTAAATAAGATTAAATATATTATTTCTTATAATATGATGAAAATTTATGGTCAAAATTTTTAAACTTTAACTGTATAAATAAAAATGAAGCAATCTTTGGGAACGAAGGGAGTATTTAAGAGAGATGACAAATGTAAGGCCTCTTAAAAAATCCAAAAAAATTATTTTGAATAGCTAATTAATTATAAGTTTGAATGAAAAAAATTTAACCAATAGTTTTGGGGTTATTAAAAAAACAAAAAAGGATAAACATGCATAACTGTTACTCAAATCATTATTTCATTCTCCTTCGACACCCAACCTCACTTCCTCGGTCTCTCCTCCATTGTCATAATTCGGCGACAATCAATAAACAAGATGAATCCACCAAATCCAATCAAAGCCCGTTAATCTTAGGTAAATCTCCCTAAAACTCTAATTTTCTAAACTACATATTATACACAAAACTGTAATTTTCTTAACATCTTCGGCTGCCTTTCTTTCATGGGTGGCAGAATTCTAGAGCTTGCTTTTCTTCCCCGGTCTTTCGACGACGTTCAAAACACTCTTTCTAGTAGACTCGTCAGCGGAAGACTCATCTTATTGCATGAACCCCATACCCTGATACCCGCCACCTCATGTGCTAAAGTAAAACAGTTGTTCTTCCTTCCAGGCTCAGTTTGCTTGTTTCACACAGGAGATACTGACCAATCAGTAACCAAGATTACCCAAGTGTACATCTCTAATATAACAGCTTAAAACTTCATCTCAAGCCCACCATACATGCTAAAATGTCACACAAACAGGTCCTGGAAACATAGGTGTGAGCTTTGTAGAGTAATCAACGCCCATCGATATACATTCATATGTATTTCAATAACCTAAAACCAATCCATATAAACGACAAGAGCTACAGTGTATTTCTCTATAAATAGCTGACTATAAATCCTTCATCAAGACCAATCTCACCCCTCCTTTTTTTATTAGAACTCATCATCCCAGCAACTGTCCTACACTTTCCGTATTTAACACCCTCAAAACACAGTTTTACGTCCCTTTTTAAGACACTTAACTGTATAAGAGTATAAGACTATTACACAATCACATTGTCCCATTTCCAATATGCCTAAAACCTCAAGTCCTCAAGCCTCAATCCAAGACCAACAAAATTCATGAAGTAACCGACGACGACACGGTTTTCATAACCTAAATTGGTTCGTGCGACGGATTAATCAACAAAATTCGCCAATGACACGATTGCCCGAACATGATCAAGGGCATATCTCCGACATTATACATTACACATATTTATATAGACAATCAACAATTCGGTATCGAAATTAAAAATTCAATCATATCTCCAACGTCGCAAGCTATCACATGAATTTCAAACATTTCAAAATACGATGCAAATCAAACTTTGTAATCGCATCAATCCAATCATTTTCACAAATGATTAAGCCGAAATCAAAACAATCCAAGAGAATTAAGGAATGGAAGTATCGCACTAATTTACGAATGAGCGGCGATAGCTGAGGTGGCGGTTGCGCGACGAAGGTGGAACCGGGGATAGAGGCGAGCTGATGTTTGTTTCGGAGGCCGGAGAGAAAGAGGAGGAGAACGGTGGCGCTGAAAGATAGGTTGAATGAGCGACGGCGCGGTGGAGGAGAACGAGTGATCCAGAGAGGAAGCTGAGGGGGATGACGTGGTCGAGAGGAAAACACTGAATAAGAAGGGGAGAAATAATACTGCGAGTGCTGGAGGTATTCCGGGAATGGAAGGTTCCTTCAGTTAATTAAAAGCTTATATTATACGCTCAATGTTTGAAAAAAGATTCAAATACGTTCAATGTTTGGCGATAAAACTACTGGTTCTGTCTTTTTTTTTTCGTTTTTATTTGAAATCAGGGAAGAAATCAAGATAATATTAAACATTATTAAGATTTTATAACATAATTTAAATTAATCTAAAACTAAGAATATATTTTATTAAAAAAATGATGTAAGTGGATTGAACATTAAATAAGGAGTAGAATTTTTAAAAATCAACCAATGGGCTACATATCATATGGATATTGATCTTAACAAAATTTTTTCAACCAATCACAATATTAAACTAAAATAGAAGGATTCCAAATGAGAACAACATTTTGAAATTTTCGGATCGGAAAAATGGGAAGAACAAAAAAGAACAGAGGGAGTAATAAATATAATTTGATATGATTGTAATAAATATAAATTGATCAATAAGAAGGAATTCATTTAAGAAATTTCAGCTCACTACTATATGTCTAATTTTATATGATGAAAATAAATTGTACTTTACATGAGACTATGGGCAATTATAAAAAGTGAGACTTTCTATAATATGTCTCGTCTCATAATATGCAGCTTAATATTTTATCAGAACAAAAAAGTGGTACTGAGTATTAAAAATTGCTACATAGTTTTTATTTTATGTGTTTTTCACATCTAAAGTTCATGTTATAATTAGTTTAAGGTTCTAAATAAAATTGTTCTCTTCACTTTATCTAATTTGAACTCACCGATTTGGTTTGAATTGACTTTCTAGTTTGACTAATTTTTTTTTATCGTATTTTTATATTAAAAATTGAACATTTTAAGGTTTAATCTAGTTTGAATTGGATTTTTAGTTTGATGGGTCTTTAATAATATTTGTGTATTAAAAATATGAGAAAAATATTATCAAGTAGGTTTTGCAAGAATCATTTCAATGTGAACTATTTAAATATATAATTTTCATATTTTAGTCTAAAATATACTCCCTCCGTTTTTTGTTTTCCTTCCCATTTGGAATCAGGGAGGAAACCAAAACAATATTAAATATCATTAAGATTCTATAAAATAATTTAAATTTATCTAAAAATAAGAATATATTCTATTAAAAAATAATGCAAGTGGGTTGAGTGTTAAATACGTAGTGGAATTTCTAAAGTCCAAGACATTAAACAATTAAAAAATCAACCAATGACTACATATCACATGGATAGTGATCCCAACCAAAAATTTTCTTTCAATCACAATATTAAACTAAAATAGAAGAATTGTAAATGAGAACAACATTTTAAAATTTTCGAATTGGGAAAATGGGAAGAACAAAAAAGAATGAAAGGATTATAAGTAAAGTAGACATTTTTAGAGAGCATTTAGATGCCGCCTAAGAAACTTGAAATTCAAGCTAATAAGATTTTTTTTTTTTTTTAAAGTTTACACTATATTTCAAAATTATAAAAATTCTCACGTTCTAGCTAATGCCATCAAATTAATTAAAGTCATGTCATACAATAAAATGTAATTGAATTTATAAACTACATTTGTGTGGATAATAAAGCAAATAGAAATATAGAAATTGAGTGATAGGAAGAAATTATATAGGTATAAATCATACCTCCTAGGCTCTCAGCGTTGTTTTCCCAAATATCGAGGCACATATGCAATATGTGATTAGATTTTAGATGTATTCGGTGTTCTTTTTATTTTTCTCATTTTTATATATGCTTCATAGATTTTTCTTCTCTTTTACATGTTATATTCGACTCTTTTCGTTGTAAGCATAAGTAATCTATAGTGAAATTCAATTTTAGTATATTGCTTTGATTTTTAAGGATTATGTCTTAAATTAGAATGAAATTCTCAGTTCAATTACTATCAAAAGCTTATGTATTGATCTTCCTACTATCTATCTATCTATGAGGAAATCAGTGACTATGCTAACAATCAAGTATATCAAAGCTATCAAAAGATTATGCATTGCTCTTCTATATGTGAGAAAATCATTGACTCCTAAAACTGGGATATTCGAGAGGGAGTATGAAGACCACATGAGAGCAATGGAGTTGGAACTAAAAAACAAGGAGATAGCTATGGCCATGGAAGTCATAGAAAATTCCATTTTTCAAAAATTAGATCGAAAGCTATCGCATGATAATGAGGGAGTGGGGTGTAAGGACTTAGGGAGAGAGGATGTGATTAGCAATAAGGCATTATACTCTAGTTCAAAGGTCATAGACTTGCCATCAAGATAGAGAGAAAAGGATATAGAAGGATATGGAGATACAAGATGCAACAAGCATGATGGAAGAAAATGTGGTGGACAATTTCTTTTATGAATCAAACCTAATAATAAATAGGTCGGGCTGGGTTGAAATCAAAATCTATTTATTAATTGGATTGGGTTGGGTTGACCCATTTAATTAATCGGGTTGAAAATTTCAATCCAACAATTTATAAACGGGTTGGATTCAAGTCGGGTTCGTGGATTGAGTCAGTTTTTGTCACCCCTAATTCTAACCCATGGCTCTATGACAGGGGACTCTCAAAATTTATCTTGTGAGAGTGGTAGGACGAAAGAGTATTCAAAAGCCCGTAACGGGAGTCAACCCTATGACCTTCTACATCACAAAGCCACGGGGATTACGAGGTTTAGCAGCCTATACAACCTCCAGACAAACGCTAAACGTTGGAGTAGCTCAAGAGTAATTAGTCTCAATAGGCAGAATGGAAGATTCCTACAGTAGTACAGTTCTCAGTAGAGAAGAAATAATATCAGAGAAAGTACGATATTTATAAATACAACACATCTAAGCTCATACGCACGTGAGACAATCAAGAAGAAGATGCTTTGAATTAAGTGTAGTTACTTCAAAACCTCAATGAGCTTGTGGTCAATCCAGCATTGCTGTAGGCTGTATCTATTGGTGCGATTAAGTTTCTGATTTTGTAAAACAGACAACCCTTACCCATCAAAGCTTGTCTTCTCTTATCTATCTCATTTCCAGAAAACTTATGACATGTACGTATGTCAAAAGTAACAATCTTTCAGGGTACATCTGATGCAGCTAAACGACATACAGTAGGATTTTGATCAGATATGTTAAATCTTAAGTGAAAAATATGTACTCCGTAGTTTTGTGACTTGTAGCAATATTTCTATCCTTGTAAACTTAATAGCTTGAGGATTCTTTATATTGTGATAAATATACCCCCATGCCGGTGACTTCTCTGTCTTTCTCCTAAGCCTAAAAGCCGTGGGGCTTAAGGATGATGATTCCTACCTTCTCCCCAATGCAACTATCTAATAAGGCCATAAATCATTCTTCTTAAACAACCTGGAATTACCTTGCAAAAGGACCTCTAAAGACTACAACCTTGGATGAAAGGAAGCTCTAAGTTCAGTCAGCAATGGACAATTTATGCCTCAAATCAATTTTTAATACGTTTGAGCTCAGATTTAATAGTCAAAACTATCCCGAAAAGAGCATCCTTATATCTGCAATGCATTATAAGATGACTACTGAGGCGAAGTCTTCAATTCTTCTCATCTAATAGATAGAGCTGAACATATCATGAACTGGGTTAAGCCATAACCAAAAATGATTCTAGGAATTGGATCAAGCCAGAGTTCTGGGCTAACAAATCATCCCACGGGACCCATAGTAAGCCAGATCCACGAAAGGCCCAACTTTACAGATCAACCGTTCCAACTGAAAAACTCTGCAAAAACCAGCCTAAAGGATGTTTTGGTCATACTACCAATAAAACTCGTCTTCAACTAATGACTTTTGAATTTATAAAACAAAGAATTTTATCCAAATACTCTTCTAGAGCAGTTCATTACCCAACTTTAGTATATTATCCATAAACAGATCACTAAAATATGAGCAGTAAGCAACAGTAGCAATACAAAAACTCTATTTATAGTATAAAAGGTTTCAGTCTAATTCCGTACAGATGAATCTTAAATTTCTTGAAGGATTAAGTAGTATGATTTTGTATGTCTGAACTAAAAAAATAGTATATTAGTCTTCTGGGAAACCTAAGAACTTGTTTATAAGCTTTGCAGCCGGTTTAGCATCACCAGCAGGATATGGAAGAAGAGAATCAAGATTCATACTGGCAAGAGTCTGATAGAGGGTTTGAGGGTGTGCACAACACAAATGTTTCCTCTCTGCCAATTCTTCTGCAAGTTCCTCTTGATGATTATCCATCAAATCTTCATTCACAACGACAATTAAAGGCTTACCTAGCCGCAACGTCTCAAAAATGCTGCCTGAGCCTGAAAAGCAACCGGTAATATTTGTATGAACTAAATCAGATTAGCCCTAACAGATAATGCTACTGGTAAACAAGCTGGATATATTCTCAGAAGCTCAACTCCTATTACTTTGATAGGTAAGTTCACTTAAGTGTCATTCACCAACAAAAACTAATTATCTCATCGGTTTCATTATTTTGCTCAAGCACATCTTTTAGCTAGTACTACCAAAAAACAGTATTTAACAATAAAGACCAGCTAGGGGAAAGGTTGCATACATCTGGGTTCTCACACAATGCTACAACAAAATATATAGTGGCAATGAGACTTATTCCACAACCATCTTCAATAAACCGATTTGGAAAACACTGTTCAGATATAGCAGGGAACAAAGAGTATAATATAGTTGTTGGGAAGCCGAAGCTAAGCCAAATCTTGACTTGCGCCTATTCTTTGTTGGATTTTCACAACTTATTTGTAATTGCATAAACAAAGAGTTGAGGAGTCAATTCAAACAAACCTACTAACCAAAACCTAATGTAGTAAGCTAACTGACCATCATAAGGAGGGAAACAGAAGTAAATACCGATCAACATCATATAGCGAAAAACCATTAAATGAGATACAGTATTTTCCCAGAATCAGTCATAATTTCTAACTACAGTGACCTTTAGGCCCTGTTAAAGCTATAACTGCAAAAAACATTGCCCACAAGCACAACATGAACCTCTCCAAAACATCAGGGATTGAATTAAATTGTTTTGACTAGTACCCAAAAAAACCAGCTAATAACAACTAAGAGGTGGACTCAACCAAAAAGGTGAACTAAAATCAACTCAACAGGAACCCGAAATTAACAAAGCTGAACTAATAAAACCTACTCATCACACAAATCTAAGTGCTGCCATTGGAAGAAAAGCTCCTAAAATATTCCTGAAACAAACTAAAGGTCTTCAGGTTCTGGCAGTAAAGGAATGCAAGTGAATTTATACTCAATTTCAAGTCTACAACTCTACAATGTAACAACTCTAACAAAAATGCAATTTAGCCCCTAAAAGAACCAAAAACGTAGGGATAGTACGATACCTGCATGGCTTATGACAAGAGAAGCGGATCTCAGGCTCTCTGCAATACTGGAAGAGAATGTGAAGTAGTCAACGGCTAGGAAACCATCTTCACCAGAGGACTACATGAGCATAAAAAAGTCAGGCTCAGGCGCTACAACAAATTAACTGTTAAAGCAGTAGGGTACAACTGATACCGTGAAACTTCTAAAACAAAATTAGTTGCATTTAAGCCCTTCGACAATACAAAGACAAACCTCTACGAAAAGGTCTTCTCTCCTCCTTCTAACCAACATGGACCCTCAAATATCATGTTTAAATTAACCTGAACATCCTACCTATGCTAAACAGCCCCAACACAGATAGACAAACACACCCAAGTATCAAACCCAGAATGAGCCCTGATTGTGCAACAGTCAATTACTTTATTTCTTCCCGGAGTATAATCAGATTAAGAGGCCTACTCAGCTCCCTAATTATACATTCCCAAAAATTATAAAACGAACCAATCGAGGCTCTTTATGATTTTACTAATGGAAGTGATACTAGATAATTCAGAGTTTTCAGACAGTAAATACAACCTCAAATTCAAGCATAATGCTTATGTATTCTTCTGTTCGACTTAATAAATTTGCATCATCTCAGTTCATTCAGACAAGCCCCAGTCAGAAACAAACTAAAGCAACATTTTCATTTCAGAACACCAAATACAACCACAAACATGAACAATGCAGTGCTCTGAAAACATAATACGGGAGTTTAAATCCAAAATACCCTGATCGGAATGTAGGATCCACGACCAATTTGAATCAGAAGGTGTGTATACCCTTTTGCATACAATTCTTGTTTGACTTGTGGAGTGTCCACTGCTTTGACAAGAGCATCAAACAAAGTAGTTCCCACAGTGACAAAAACTACTCTCTTGGACTCTGAACTTCCATCAGCACTTCCCATTTTACCAACTTCAGAACCTGCCCACAGTAAACACTTACAAACTTCAGAGTTGGATTAATTAGATTAATACAGGTCTACGCTATCAAGAATCGCACATGTAGCACTTACAAGAATAACTAAAGATTACAATACCAAACTACCATAGAAAATGAGTCAAATACACATGTATTTGTATTCGTGTTCGTGTTGGTAAGGTTAAAATTGTTATCAATGAAACATCCCTAGGAATCGCCCGGGCTCAATACTAGTTTCTTTTAATTCATCAGACCCGAAAGACATATTCAATTCAATAGCAAAGGGGAATAAATATGTCCAAAACACAATTTAAGATGGTAAATCCAAGTATAAGGCAACTGAGAATTAGACAAAGAAATCAAATTTATCAAACATTTATACAATCTGACGTACTCTATACACATTGCTACCCAATTGCTCTCTTAAAATCCAGCGCACAAACAAGAATTAAGATTATTCTGGAACGGAGGGAGTACGAAATTCAACATCTGGCAATGTTTAATTCATTAATCTAGTATTTTTCTCAATCAAACACTATTTAATAAGAATAAATATACCATGAAATTCAGTAATTAAGACTTGCAATTGAAATTTTGGAAGAATACTGACGAAAATAATATGAATCAGAGATAACCTTAAATTTAAGAAGTCCAAACGAAAAATAAATCTGAATTAGAGATAACCCTAATTTTGAGAAGCCCAGTTGATTTCGATATGATTGATCGGTGCCCTATGTTTAACTGACGTGATTGGGGAGATGAATAGGATGTTCCGGCATCTCCAACGGTGGTGAATTGATGCTTGGATTGGTGGTCACAGGAAAAACCGGTAGAGAAAATTGCCCAAGAGGCCAACGGGAAGCGCCAAGGTCAAGAGTCAAAGAGGGGTAATTTGGGTATTAAGACAAAAAATTTGCTAGCTGGGGGTTTTATGGTCTTTTCGTATTCTCACTTATACTCTTTTCGTTCTTTTTTGTTCTTCCCATTTTCCCAATCCGAAAATTTTAAAATGTTGTTCTCATTTACAATTCTTCTATTTTAGTTTAATATTATGATTGAAAGAAAATTTTTGGTTGGGATCACTATCCATGTGATATGTAGTTCATTGGTTGATTTTTTAATTGTTTAATGTCTTGGACTTTAGAAATTCCACTACGTATTTAACACTCAACCCACTTGTATTATTTTTTAATAGAATATATTCTTATTTTTAGATAAATTTAAATTATTTTATAGAATCTTAATGATATTTAATATTGTTTTGGTTTCCTCCCTGATTCCAAATGGGAAGGAAAACAAAAAACGTAGAGAGTATATTTTAGACTAAAATATGAAAATTATATATTTAAATAGTTCACATTGAGATGATTCTTGCAAAACCTAATTGATAATATTTTTCTCATATTTTTAATACACAAATATTATTAAAGACCCATCAAACTAAAAATCCAATTCAAACTAGATTAAACCTTAAAATGTTCAATTTTTAATATAAAAATACGGTAAAAAAATCGGTCAAACTAGAAAATCAATTCAAACCAAATCGGTAAGTTCAGATTAGATAAAGTGAAGAGAACAATTTTATTTAGAACCATAACTAATTTTAACATGAACTTTAGATTTGAAAAACACATAAAATAAAAACTATGTAGCAATTTTTAATACTCAGTACCACTTTTTTGTTCTGATAAAATATTAAGCTGCACATTATGAGACGAGACATATTATAGAAAGTCTCACTTTTTATAATTGCCCATAGTCTCATGTAAAGTACAATTTATTTTCATCATATAAAATTAGACATATAGTAGTGAGCTAAAATTTCTAAAATGAATTCCTTCTTAATGATCAATTTATATTTATTACAATCATATCAAATTATATTTATTACTCCCTCTGTTCTTTTTTGTTCTTCCCATTTTCCCTATCCGAAAATTTCAAAATGTTGTTCTCATTTGGAATCCTTCTATTTTAGTTTAATATTGTGATTGGTTGAAATTTTTTTGTTAAGATCACTATCCATATGATATGTAGCCCATTGGTTGATTTTTAAAAATTCTACTACTTATTTAATGTTCAATCCACTTACATCATTTTTTTAATAGAATATATTCTTAGTTTTAAATTAATTTAAATTATGTTATAAAATCTTAATAATGTTTAATATTATCTTGATTTCTTCCCTGATTTCAAATAAAAACGAAAAAAAAAAGACAGAACCAGTAGTTTTATCGCCAAACATTGAACGTATTTGAATCTTTTTTCAAACATTGAGCGTATAATATAAGCTTTTAATTAACTGAAGGAACCTTCCATTCCCGGAATACCTCCAGCACTCGCAGTATTATTTCTCCCCTTCTTATTCAGTGTTTTCCTCTCGACCACGTCATCCCCCTCAGCTTCCTCTCTGGATCACTCGTTCTCCTCCACCGCGCCGTCGCTCATTCAACCTATCTTTCAGCGCCACCGTTCTCCTCCTCTTTCTCTCCGGCCTCCGAAACAAACATCAGCTCGCCTCTATCCCCGGTTCCACCTTCGTCGCGCAACCGCCACCTCAGCTATCGCCGCTCATTCGTAAATTAGTGCGATACTTCCATTCCTTAATTCTCTTGGATTGTTTTGATTTCGGCTTAATCATTTGTGAAAATGATTGGATTGATGCGATTACAAAGTTTGATTTGCATCGTATTTTGAAATGTTTGAAATTCATGTGATAGCTTGCGACGTTGGAGATATGATTGAATTTTTAATTTCGATACCGAATTGTTGATTGTCTATATAAATATGTGTAATGTATAATGTCGGAGATATGCCCTTGATCATGTTCGGGCAATCGTGTCATTGGCGAATTTTGTTGATTAATCCGTCGCACGAACCAATTTAGGTTATGAAAACCGTGTCGTCGTCGGTTACTTCATGAATTTTGTTGGTCTTGGATTGAGGCTTGAGGACTTGAGGTTTTAGGCATATTGGAAATGGGACAATGTGATTGTGTAATAGTCTTATACTCTTATACAGTTAAGTGTCTTAAAAAGGGACGTAAAACTGTGTTTTGAGGGTGTTAAATACGGAAAGTGTAGGACAGTTGCTGGGATGATGAGTTCTAATAAAAAAAGGAGGGGTGAGATTGGTCTTGATGAAGGATTTATAGTCAGCTATTTATAGAGAAATACACTGTAGCTCTTGTCGTTTATATGGATTGGTTTTAGGTTATTGAAATACATATGAATGTATATCGATGGGCGTTGATTACTCTACAAAGCTCACACCTATGTTTCCAGGACCTGTTTGTGTGACATTTTAGCATGTATGGTGGGCTTGAGATGAAGTTTTAAGCTGTTATATTAGAGATGTACACTTGGGTAATCTTGGTTACTGATTGGTCAGTATCTCCTGTGTGAAACAAGCAAACTGAGCCTGGAAGGAAGAACAATTGTTTTACTTTAGCACATGAGGTGGCGGGTATCAGTGTATGGGGTTCATGCAATAAGATGAGTCTGCCGCTGACGAGTCTACTAGAAAGAGTGTTTTGAACGTCGTCGAAAGACCGGGGAAGAAAAGCAAGCTCTAGAATTCTGCCACCCATGAAAGAAAGGCAGCCGAAGATGTTAAGAATAGCATTCCCCGTGATTGAGTAGAAAGAGCTCGCCGCTGTCCCACTATTGTAATAGTGGCCAAGATTTCAAGAGTCATCCACAGTCTTTTTTGTTGAGAATAGCTTTAGTTCCCTTCTTTTTAGCATTATAAGTTATTTCCTGCTTTAGCTTGGCTTATACTTTTTTTTAGCCGAAAGAATGAGGAAACTGACAGTGGAAGGAGGGAAAGCTCCTTCTTTTACCCATTTCGTAGCCTTAATTTTTAATTCAATGGAATTAGATGTGGGTGGTTATGTTGTGACTTACTTGTATTTATTGCTGGATGTTCTTAAGTCAAACTCAACTATTGTGGATTCTGTCTATCAAATTTTCTACAAGAATTTTTTTGTCTATGGTTTTGTTTTATTTTGATCACAATCACCACCTTTTCTAACACTAATCTTTCCAATTGTTGTTTGTGGGTAATTATCTCGCCAAGGCCAGAAGTGAAAAGGATGGCTTCCGTGGCCCCAAATGGGCCTACCCATTTTGAACTGAATACAGGCACTAAGATTCCATCAGTTGGTCTTGGTACCTGGAAGGCTTCTCCCGGTGAAGTTGGACAAGCTGTCATTCATGCTGTTAAGGTATGTTGTTGGTTGTCTTTCCCGTGCAGATTAAATATGTATTTTATTTCCTAGAGGTGAAAGTTTTACTTTGTTTGAATAATACTTTAGTAATTAAATTCATTGTTTGATCTTTAGTGATTGATTTGTATGATCAAATGGTTGTTGTATTTATGATGTTCCTTCCATGTGCAGGCTGGTTATAGACATATCGACTGTGCTGCAGTTTATGGGAATGAGCAAGAGGTAATTATGTTATTTGTTTCACAAGTGGGGTTTTTCCTTGTCTAATTTAATCGCATGTACTTTGCTTGTAGTTCCTGCAGTGTTGAATTTGTATACTTCTAGCACTCCATAGTTCTTGAAATAGTTGTGCATTTTATAATTTAGAAATTGGGATGTTATAATTTTAAATTTTTTCCATGTTTTTTTTCCAATTAATAGCATTTGTGTAGAAATAGAGGACTACTTTAAAGTCCATACATTTTTCTATTCAAACCAGCTTGATTCAGGTTGTTTTTAGGTAGGGGAGGCCCTTAAGGAGTTATTCAATTGTGGAATAGTGAAACGCGATGAACTCTGGATCACATCGAAGCTCTGGTAAGTATTTTAATTAACCCTATGAAAGTGAAGACGAAGAATTGAGCAATCATTGTATTGTTATTTTCATTTATCATGGAAAACTTCTGTGGCTGTTTGGTTTATCTGAAATAAGCTAATCTTGATGTGATGTGACCAACTTCAAAATTTAACGTACTTTGCTGAATGCATCATAATGATTTACTTAATGTTTAGTTTTCTAATGCAAAAGTTATGCCTTATGGCTGTTGCGGATTCCTGCAGGTGCAGTGATCAGGCTCCAGAAGATGTCCCCAAGGCCTTGAGCAAGACTCTCAAGGATCTGCAGCTTGACTACATTGATTTGTATCTTGTATGCCTTGCTACTCAACATTTTGATATTGATTTTAAGTATCAGTTTTGATGATGAGCCATCCTAACACCTATTTAATTTTGGCTTTATTTCCTAGTTTTCACTTACTTTTAACTACTTATTTGCTAAATATCACATTGTACTTCGTCTTGCCAAATAGTGACTTGTGCTTAAGTCAGTGCTACTGTGCAATGCAGATTCACTGGCCAATTCGTACTAAATCAGTTTCTGCGGGATTTAGCCCTGAGAATATGATTCCCTTGTGCCTTCCTGATACATGGGCTGCATTGGAGGGCTTATATGCTTCTGGCCAGGCACGTGCCATTGGAGTGAGTAACTTCTCCACTAAGAAGCTGAAAGATTTGCTTGGGTATGCCAAGGTTCCTCCTGCTGTGAACCAGGTCGAATGCCACCCTGTCTGGCAGCAGCCGGGCCTTCACAATCTGTGCAAATCATCTGGTGTTCATCTGACAGTAAGAATCTCAATCTTACATCTTTCTTTCTCTTGCAAAATTTGTTTGTATTAAATTGAAGATGAGACTAGAGTTCTAAGTTCTTCGACTACTTTCGTCCCAAAGCAATTAGCCATAATCGACATGTGAAGTTAAAAACTTTGACTATTGATTTCTAAAACAATAGTATGCTCTATCTTTGAGCTTAATGGACTTAATTTTTTTTTTTTTTAATTATGCTTGAATAAGAAAGAATGTGTGTGGTTGTTTTCTTTGATTCCTGTTTTACAACTTTAATATCTTTGGTTGATTTGAGGAAGTTAAAATATGAATTCTGGCAGGCTTATAGCCCATTGGGATCTCCAGGATCCTTCCTTAAGGGAGATATCTTGAAAGAACCAGTTGTTATCGAGATTGCTGAGAAGCTTAACAAAACACCTGCACAAGTAGCCCTTCGTTGGGGTATCCAGAGTGGCCATAGCGTCCTTCCTAAGAGTGTAAATGAGTTGAGGATCAAGGAGAATTTCAATATTTTTGACTGGTCAATTCCACCCGAACTCTTCTCCAAGTTCTCAACCATCGGCCAGGTCAGTATACCTCTTAATACTATGTGCTCTGGAAGAGTAGAGATTAAAAGAGGATTCACAAAGCAAGATATATACATGTTTGTCTTGTATTCCTTAGTATAGTTCTACAGTCATGATTTTTAAGCTTGCTACTCCTGTAAATTACAGCGAAGGCTTATGCGCGGAGACTTTGCATGTCATGCAACTGGCCCTTACAAAAGTCCAGAGGAGCTATGGGATGGGGAAATATGATAGCAGTAAAGTTTTTCATCTCAAAGATTTTACCCTTTTTTCTTATTATATGTATGCTTCATCAAGATAATTGTACCAGTTATTTGAATTTTGATGTAGAATTTGCACAAGGTTAATGCCAAACTTGTCCTTAGCATTGAAAGGAAAACCTATGTCACTGTGTGTATGGGTAAAACCTATGCTTCTATGGGAAGTTTATGGGCATCAAGCCCACAGCAAATCTTGCAATCCAATTGATTGGGGGATCATCTTTTGTGCGGTTGTTTGAGGATGACATGTATTTTATTTCTCAAGTTGGCTTAAATAAGTTTACAACGATTGACATGATCTTGACCCAATGATTCTCTACTAGAACTCTATCTTGGGGCTCTAAAACATATTTTTGACAAAGATCACGAACAAACAATCACTCCCTCTATCCCTATTCATTTGCTTAACTCATATAATCTTACTTTATTAATTTTTAGTTGGGAGAATTAATAAAAGAGAAATTTAATGGGACCATTTATTACTTTTGTGATAGTAAGTTTACTTTATTAGTAGTCCAACATTATCCAAAAAGAAAATTGAGCAATTTTTTATGAACATTTCAAAATAGAATACGAGACAATCTATTGGGGATGGAGAAAACACGAGAGATTCTCAATGAATTTCAAAGGATGATAACAACATTCATTTGAATGTCAAGGAGTTTGAAACACTTGATAGTTCTTATTCCATCTCTTAAATAGTTTGCAAACATTAAGTTTGACTCGTACAAACAAATATTTGAGTTAAAGGACTAGACATAAACCAGACAACTTCATCAAACGTGATAGGCAAACATCGTAGTGCCACCCTTAACGTAACAGCCTGGCCCGTCTTAATCATCCTCTTTCAAGCTCAGCCCCATCTGGCCATGTGTACCGTGTGCTACTTGATAATCCCCTACTCCCCGACCTTCACCCCTCTTCTCTCTTCTCTCTTCTCTCTTCTGGGCCCTTCATCATCAAATACTAGCGCATCATACACCTCTATTCCTCTGTTCGCACAATCAGCCCAAGATATATAAAAAAAAAAAAAGAAAGAAAAGCAAAAGCAAAAGCAAAGTGACAGCTACAAAACATGAAAACATAATATCACCTATTCATCTATACTGCAAGTCTGACATTCCGCAACAGTACAGCAGATGATGTTAGAGAAGAATTAATGGAAGAGCATTATATGAACTTCATTCAAGCATTTGCAACAGCTTGGTTGTTTATGATGATGTTAGGTTTGCTGTGTTGCTGTCTTAGCACCCAACCTGCTCAAAATGGTGATGTTAATAGTGCTAATGCTAGCTGCAGCTGCGACTCAGGCTATGGTGCGGTCTAGCTTTGCCCTTTGTTGAACTTCGTATTATTTAGAGGTAGGTAAGTTGTACATACTAGTATATTTTACCTCTATTAGGATTTATTATATGGTCAACATCACAGCTATTCAAGTAGCTAGCTAGTTTACATTAGATTATGGTTTTCATTAGTTTCATATGCTCAATTTTGTATTGTTTTTGGTTTGCATGTCCCTTTTTGTTGTATATGGAAAATAAGGGATTTTGATATTAAATTCTAGTTCAAAACTTAAACATATGTAGTGGATTTGGCACTTTGTATTACTATTGCATTTCTTAATTACTCAAGTTAATAAATATATTAAAATGGCTCTTGCAGTTTTAGTAATTTTACTTCTCCTAATTCTCCCGAGCTTTTCCTAATTTATACTTGATATAAATTATATTAAGATATTAAAATCTTAGATATATGTATCGTTATATAGATATATTTATTTTATATCAGTTATAAATATTGTTATATCAGATATAGAAATATAGAATAAGTATATCAGTTATAGCCATTATAATTTCAGGTTTAGAAATACAATTGTAAGAAAATACCTCGATACATTTCTATCAGGTATAAATTAGGAATTTCTTCTTTGGCTACTTATTACTTATTCTTTTCTTTCCTTTGGCACTAAGGTGTTCCCATAGTAAGGAACAATTGCGGGTGAATTTTCTTTTGTACTTTTAAGGGTATGATATACATGTCTTTTGTTTTTTTTTTTTTTTTTTTGGAATTCCATACATGTTGTTGAATGAACATTGTGTAATTGTGTTCTTTTATACTCCCTAATATTTGTACATTTGAAAAATTTGCATGTTAAGCTTATGCTCATAACTTAGGTGTTTAAATATTTTATTGAACTATATATATGTTTTTTTAAATGAACAAATCAATCATATGAATGACATCAATGTTCCATAAATTTAATCTTTTATCTTGAATGACATGTTCTATTGAGTATTGAGTATGTTGTATGCATTGTTCTGTAAATATGTACAGTTTTTATTTACGTCAAGATGTTCATTTGTAATGTTTTCATGTTTTATTGAATGAAAATAGGCACCTTAATTTGATAAACAAATTAAATTGTAATATCATAGCATGGTATTAATCAGAGTCATTAAATGAGAATGGATGCATACGGCATCTAATTAACAATTGGTAGACTATTTCACAGCTGCTCAATTTCCACCTACAAAGTTTCCGATATATAGACTCATTAAGAGTGGGGAATTCGAAAAAGATATGTAGTAGTAGTAGTAGAAACCTCATATAAACGAGGATGTTACAAGATTTGATCTAGCTTATAGTTTGGTACTAATGATGCAATTTGAACTCAACTCTCAATACTATAACGAAGCCCCATGTTCAACTTGAAACCCATCTTAAAGTCAAAATCAATATCAAACTAAGCTTGTATTTGACTCGATTCAAGTTTGACTCCTACTTGAATTGTATGTGAAATAAGTTAGAAAATGAATAATGATCATTGTTATTTGAATATAGAAAACATATTTCTAAAAAAAATTACAAAATTGAAAAAAAGAAAACCACTCTACACGTAAAATTTCAACAGAAAGTTTAAAATGATTCCAAAGTACAAAGTGCTTAATAGTTGAAAACTCGGTAATTCCCATTTTTCGGAAACCAAACCTTTAGGAAACTACCAGTATGCTATCGCCACATGTTCAAACATTAAGGCTATAAAACAGAGTTTTGCATCGGAAAATCAAAAGACTTTTTGAAATAACATGAATCATAAAACAAACTCTTACCATAACAAACTGGAACCATTAAGGCCCTAACTGCAATGTACCAATATACGTTCAACTCAAAACTAAAACCAACAGTCTAAAATCAAATCAAAACGAACATAAAATATTATGAAATCTAAATTAAAGCAAAACTCCACTCAACCCACTCATGCATGAATGCTCAACTAGATACCTGTCAATAATCTGCTCCCCAATAATACAAATGTAAATATTGGATCATCACAATGTCATTTATAGGCAAAAGTCATGACCAAAAACACGCAAAGTACGTAATCAATAAGTTGAGTACATACAGATTACAAAGTATAACAGTTGAAATAGTAATTAAATAAAGAATAAATACAGAATGCAAGAACGTATTACGTAACATTTTACTCAACTGTCATGACAAATTAATTAATTACTTGAATTAAGCAATAGATAAGATTGTCTCCCCCATGTACTGATTATGATATCAAATAGATGAATAACCCATGCACTCTCGTCGGAGGGCATCAAAATATATTGTAAATCGACATGGTAAACGGGCGTAACTACGTTACCATAGCTAGATGAGATCTCAACTAACCCCAATTTTCAGTTTAAGATTTTATAAAAGAGAGACTCGTAGATCACAAGACCTCCAATAAAAGCCACAGATAATACCCCGTGAAGCTCCAAACCCTGATTGTCAATACTCTAGATGTGCACTAGCACAAAGTTTTATTGTTTATCCTCTTTCTCTTTACGTGATTTATTGTTAAACTCAGTATATACAATCACCACAGTACACACATGAAAACATTACAGTTACATAATCAATCTCTGTTATATTATAATTTTTAACCTTTTGATTTCCATCTTAACTTTTAAACCTGTTGAACATAGTTAAAAACCCTCATCATTAAGACCTAAAATTCCCCTTTACTCAATTCATACTATTAGTAATGAAAGAATAATAATAACAACCTCATGGATTAATTAGCAAATTAATTTCAATTTAATAAATCAAGGTTTCACACCATAAACAATTCTTTCCCAATTAGAATTGACAAATTATAATTATAACTCACCAACAAAACCAAATTATGCCCCTAATATAAAGAACATGAATTCTTTCAAATAAATAACCAAACAATCTCACCCAAACAAGTTCCCTAAACATGATACTAAGTTTGCTTTTCATCCTAAATCATTCTCCTAAAGGTAATTTTTTCATAACTTGTATGTACCTTGAGTAAAATAAATGGGTGACCACTTTCTCTATAGCTATGCACCTTCTACGAATTGATTTCCTACATCAAATAATACCACCTATATTAATACACCAATACCCAAAATTTACAGCAATCATACCAAGCTTTTCTAAGGTTTTAAAATAATTTCAAAGCATATTTTTAAGTCTCCAAAAACATAATCTAGTAATTCAAGCACAATACTACAAGTATTAGTTAAAAACTCATTAAAATACATATCATAAAACTCCATTTTTATAACCCTTCAAATCTGCAAATTTGTACTCAAATTACTCACAATTGTATCATAAAATAGTCTTAATTTAATGTATATACTGATAGTATATAATTTCAAACTTTAAAACTTGAAATTTCATCAATTAAACCATGATCTAATATGTATAATATTATGAAAATTTATTCCAAATATCATAGTATTAAATTTTTATCAAAATACATCATACTATAGTCAAAATTTCATTAAAAAAAGTACTAGTATAAGAATTTAAGCCTTAAATCAAAAAAACTAACATTTCTATACTAAAACATATTATCATAAAATATGAAAATTCATTTAAATTACAACCCCATAAAAATTAACATAGATGATTCACAAAATACTTATAAGTTTATGTAAAAACTCAAGAGCCTAATATCAAAAAACCCTAATTCATGATACTAGCATGCTTAGCCATTAATACTTATACATAAAAGTTTATGAAAACTTATAGTATGAATAAAATAAATTATTGATTAAAAAAATTTATATACTTTTAATATAAATTTAACACATAATAAAATCACATAAGTATCATATAATAGTTTATTAAACATGCATACTAGACATAAGAATTAAGGGAGAAAAGAAGGGAAAGGAGGGAGGAGGACCGACCGGCTGGCTAGCGGTGACAGGGGAGTGGTGACAACACGTGGCAGAAGGAGGAAGGTGGCGTGGCTGGGGGTTCATGACAAGGGAGAGAGGGAGTTTAGGGTTTGATGAGTTATGAGGTTTGTGAAATAAGATGGGATTAGAGTTTTAGGTAGTATAGTTTTAGTAAATGTGTAGTACTAGGTTTGTGAAATAAGATGGGATCATATATATTCATGAAGTCGCAACTATTTAACTTTCAACCAAGTAGGCCAATACCCAAATCGCTATCTAAAGCAATAATTTTGTCCAACCTAAATCGTTACCTTGGAAAGCAATCTTATTCCGAATCAAAATAAGCTTAATTTTCAAAATAATTTGTTGGGAAGCCTAATTTTAAAAATAGTTTTTTTTTTAAAAATATAGTCCTTTAACTCAATACCCTTGAAAAAATTGTAATGTGATACACGAACTTCTTTGAGAGATCGAATTTTTATGGCAAGTGCATTCAAGAAAATGAAAAAGACGGTGCTCCATTATTCTTTGACAACTTAGAAGGGAAAAGGGTGGAAAGGAGCAACAAATATATTGTTTAGTTACATAAAATTTTCCATTTTTTTTTTGACATATAAGTTATTATTACTTGAAGATCGCGACTTTCATATACCCAAGTTCTTGTCATGTTATTTGTACATAAGATTATTCCTCCTTAAAATCTGCTTTGAGAACTTAAAGAAGTAAACAAGGAAAAATCTCTGACCCTTGTACTTTCTGTGGATAGCAGGGATAAAAGAACTAAACAAGGATCTTCGGCATTTTTTCATAACCTCACAAATAGCAGAGGAAAAGGGGGTATGACAGACTACCATGACATAATTATAGGTCGGATAAGGTATGTCAATTCGGATCCACAAATTTGGTTTTGGATTGACCCATCGCGGGTCGATTCTTATCGAGTCGGGTTGGAACAGGTTAATTTGGCCTTTAGAGTCAAGTCAAGTCGGGTTATTATTAGGTCGGGTTAAATTGGTTATTTGCTTTGTCGGGTACATGCCCTGTTGTATTTGGTTCAGATCATGTTTGGTTCGGGTCAACTCGGATCAATTTCATGACGGGTTCGGATCATGTTCGTTTTATGTTAATCCAAATTGGTTCATGGACAAATTATAGCGGATTGTTTTCAATTCAAGTAGATTTCGGGTTCAGGTTATAGCCGGTTTGAGTCAATTTGAATAATTTGTTCCTAAACGTGTTATTTTCTATTGTGTAGATTTTGGCTCAAGTCGCTTATTGAAATGGGTCATTTCCATTTTAGTTGATATCTAGGTCAGGCCTTATCGGGTTAGAATCGGTCATTGATGATAACGTATAATTATCTTTTTATGATTTAGTTTATTTACTCTTTGTTGTATCCATCTCGAGTCATGTCTGAAAGTCTCAGCCAACACACTATATAACTTGTTTTGACATGATGATCAATTCATTAATTAGATAATAACGAAAACGATAAGTCATTGCGGAATAAAATATTTATGAGGTACTGGTTATTAAATGTGTATTATTCTGATGAACGAGTATGAGATGCGTATATTAGTGTACCAATGTGTCAATGTATTACCTATGTCAATCATCTACATATCATAAAATCAATTGATGATTGAATCATTCTATCAAATATCAAACAAGTATCATATATCATATATAGACATATAGTTCAAATAAGCTCAAATTTTCATAATCAGTTGAGCATGATATATTTTATCAAGTATCAAATACCATATACTGACATGTAGTTCAAGAAAAGTTAATTTCATGGGATATTGAAGGGTTCGAGCATTAACGAATCAGGTTGTGTTATGCTTGGGTCATTAACGGGTTAGGTCGCATTTGGGTCAAACACATATTGGTTTCAGGTTAGGTCATTAACGGGCCAGGTTGTCTTCAGATCGAGTCATTAACGAGTCAAGTGGTCTTGGGTCGGGTCATTAACGAGACAGGTTGCGTTTAGGTCAAACGCAGGTTGGGTTCGAGCCTTGGAATATCAAGTCCAATTGGTTTCGAGTTGACTTCAAGTCGGATTGGGTCGAGTCATGGGTCTCACTTTTCGGGTCATAATCAGGTCGGGTGCAGGTTGACTTCAGGCAATTTCGCGGGATGAGTCAGATTTTGACATCCTTGCTTAAAATATACGTGAGTCATTTAAACATGGAATGAGTGAATATCCGTTCTAGGTCTTACAATAATGTCAAAAGGCCAACAAATTATCAATATCAAAGCAATATAAATTGATCAATGTTTTATAGCAAAAATCACATGCAATAGATGATCCCTCTTCCCTCTTATATCATCCAATTTAATATACAAAGTCTCACTAATTATGAAAAATTTCAAAGGATTACAACCGTTAAATGTACTGATAAATTTTTACAACCTCAAAAATGTTTAGAGTACGTTGAATTTCAGAAGGTTTATAAAACTTGCAAACTCTCTAACCCTCACTAAATCACTAATGACAAACAAGAAAGACACAAACACACAATACACTTCCTCGTACTATACGACGAAGAAGTCAACAAACGTAGCATAATTTTTTAGGTTTGAAAATACTCTAAACTAAAAACTCCGAAGACTAACCAACAAAGTTCACAAACAATGCCTCATTTATATTAACACCAACCTCTCTTCCCTCGCTTCTTTGCATAGTAGCCGCCGCGCGCAACCCCTACTCCACTCTCCCACCCTTCTTCATCCCTCCCACCCTTTTCTCAGGTAATCCCCTCTCTTTCTCTCTCTACTTTTCTCTCTAAACCCCATCATCTCTACCGCCACTGCCACCCCATTGATTGTTCCCCCTCTTCCCCTGCATTTTTTACTCACCCATGTTTTTATTTGTTTGAATTTCCATTCTTTTTCATATCATGTTTTTATTTGATTTCTTTTCTTTGAATTTTGTTGTCGTTCTTTTTTGCGGGAGTGGAATTTGGTTGTTTAAAGGTGTGATCTTTGTTGTTTTTGCGGTTTGCTGGACTTCCCACATGCAGAAATTCATGGAATTTGTGTTGTTTGTTACGTGTTTTTTGGATATTGTAAGTGTTTCATGTGATTCTGTTGGGAATTTGTTGTTGATTGTGAAGTTTTAAGCTTGAGAATTTTGGTTTCTTGGACTTGAGTGCAAAATCTTGGCTATTTGGCTAATTATTTGTGAGACATGCTTAGATTGGTCTAATATTTTGTTGTTTATAAATTTGTAATGTAGAGTTTTCGAATTGTTGTATAGGAGATTAGGAGACAAATGCTAAGATGATTACAAATAGTGTTCTATCTCGAGCTATTGTTCTTTTGGTAATCAACATAGTTGGCGCTCGAGGGTCGGGGATGGGGTGGCAGGGCATTAGGGATTAGCATTGGGTTGATAGGAATACATTATGGTCACAGGCGTATCTAGGATTTTCAATGATTGATATGCGAAATTTAAATTTTTTGACCATATAACTCTTAATTTCAAAAAATAAAAAATAAAAATTAAAGCATAAATCACTATATTCTATACTGATCTCATCGGCTTCTTTTTCAAGGTCAAACTCTGTGAAATTTGTTTGTAGTTTTTCCCTATATTAGATAAAGCTATACGACTTGAGATTTTGTTGGATTCGTTTGTTTGGTACTAGAGGGGGTTAAAAAGAGAGAGCAGAGTAGGAAGGAGGATTTCAGGTTAGTGTGGGGGAGAAGGGAAGTGTCATTAGGTTTGTAAGGCCTAGGGTGGAGTGAAGGGAAATCTAGAACAACGGAAATGGGGTTGTAAGGTTGGTTTGTTGGGGTTGAGAGTAGACAGGAAACATCACCTTTCATAATACTCTATATATCTGTCAAATCCTTGTAAACTTCTCACGATTCATCTTATGAAGTTAACGAATCATTGAGGCAAAGTATTTTTGTGACTTTCACTAAATATTAACAAATACCTCTTCATAGTGCATTCTATAAACAAGAGGCTAAGAAAAAGAGGTGAATGCATTCAACTAGCACGGTCTTGTTGATTACGATTCACAACCATCCCTTCCCACCTCTTATCCTATCCACAACTACCACATTAACTTGTCTTTTCAAACACTTTGGTTGAGGCATATTGGCTAGGGAAGTGGTAGTGGTCGGGAGGATTTTACATGGGTTATGTGATACTACTACTACTACTACTACTACAATAACAATAAAGTTAATCCTTAATTCTAAAAAGACGGGTTGACTGGTTGAATAGAGAGTCTATCTAATGTGATCATCCACATAAATCCTTCTCCTCCTCCATTTCCTCATCTAAACTATCTTTTGTCGATCGCAACTAAATTTGAGATCTTCTTTATCCCAACTCTCCACCTTTCCTAATGGTGCATCTACTATTCAGTTTCTTACATGCCAAACCCTCGTAAATGAACCTCTCTTAGCGTATCCTCATTGTCCCCTGCTCTAACTTTCTTTTGAAGATCCTTATTTTTTATTCTTGTCCCTTAAAATGCTCCCACACATCCCGCTTTAGCATATGCATCTCATGCTTTTTCTTGGAAGCCCAACACTCCGACCTATACAATAATGCTAGTCCAATTGTTGTCCTATATAATTTCCCTTTTGCCTTCAGGATATGCTTTGATCACAAAATAGCTTAGTTGCTTTGCTACCCTCCATTTGAGCCGCCAGATTTGATTATGCAATAAAATCTTTAAGTGGAGTAAAATATCCAAAAATGGAGCATGGATGAAAACTATCACAATTTCTAATGAATTTGTTTGACCTGTTATTAATTAATTGTAGAAACCGTCTTGGACTCTTTTTTAATGTTTCAGGAACCTGTTAGTGAGATCATATTTGCAAACCTTTCTGTACAAGGTTTTACAATAAGGATAGCATAATGCACTCCATTTGTTAGTTTTTGTGTCCCTTATTTCCTATATTTTATCCACCCTAGGTAGACACGTTTTGATGTGTTTGATAAAAAAAAAATGATATTGTTCAATTCGTTTCAATGCGTTTATCATAATATCAACTTCTTACATGTTTTTAATATGAAACTAAAGATATTTAGGGTCAATGAAGTGTATTGGTGACCGAATAAAGAAATGAGTAAATGAATATTTAGATGGAGGGTGTCTTGTTTTACCCAGATTATATAATATATTCTAATAAAATTACTTTCTTAATTCTTTCTTGGATCATTTGAAAAACAAAGTTTTCATTCTTAGTTTCTTACTTGAATTTGGAAAGTCATCAATTTTTTTTTATATAGACAATGATTTACATAACTAAAAAAGTCATTCTGGTATGGGTGTTCTGCCAATCTAATCTAATTTAATGATCAAATTGATGGTTGAATCAATCTGTTGTGAACATACTGAATAAGTGATACATTTCTATCCTCTCATATATCTTAAACTTCTTCACTTTGTTTTGTTGGAATCGATTGTGTTTTGTTGTTACTATTATCATTCTGAAAACTTCATGATCAATTCACATAATTATTACATTCTGTTGGAATTTTGATTAAGCATGTGGTATATTAACCCATAGCTTTCAATGGTAAAGGATGAGAAATGGAATGGGACTGCTGACTGGCTAGTTTAACCTGATTACATATGTTTTATGTCAGTCTCAACTGCTGATCTTGTTTGTTAATCTGGTTTCTGGGTTGCAGTATTGTCATTTCATCAAACATAACTAAGCTGAAAGCATTCCCCCTTGACCATTGTGAGAAGGCCTAGAGCTTCTTATTATGTAAAAGATATGCAATAATGACTATCCTAGGTCGCCAAGAGTCTAGAAGTTATACAAGGATGCCAAGTAAAAGCTTGAGGTGTATGAGCTATGAGGATACTCTTCGTGAAATGGAAGCTTTTTTGGATGGCAAGCTTGACAACCCACGAAATACTCATGAGGTTTATGCAGATATAACTGAACCTATTAGCTCAAATGCCATCAGGCTACCTGAATCTGAGGATCCTGATGCAACTGAGAATTCCAGCTCATTTGGTGATACCGTATCCAGAAGTGAGGATGTTTCTGGAACTAGTGATGCCGAAGTGGAGTCTGAATTTCATGTTGACTATGGTTTGTCTTCTACAATGGACAGTTATAATAGTGTTTTTCCAATGAGGTTGGTTTTCTATTATCATTTGCATGCCATGTGGTATTGGACTGTTTCTCTTTCCTTCATTTATCCGTCTTTTGTATTTGTTTCTGGCAGCAGGAACCTTTGTTTCTGAATGGCATTCTTATCCACTTTTATTAACACTAAAGATTACTCAGAAGTGATTTGTATGGTTGTTAGTATTGTTAGATTGTTTACATTTCGACACATTATTTCTCTGCTGAGATCATTATTGTGCTGTTGTTGTACTTCAAAATAGGGGTCTAGGGTGTGCTCAATCATAGATTTCCATAATGGCCAAGGTTCTCTTCCCCTAGCCATGTGTGAGATTTCAAGGGCAGAAATAACTGTAATTTTTCTGGCAGGGTGAAATATTTTGTGACACTAGGCTGCTCTCTTCATTTATGATTTTGTCCTGCTTATGATATATCCACCCTCTGAATTTCAGTTATAATTTTTTTTTTTATCCTAAAAGATAAAATGGTTCTCTAGACTACACAATAAACATTCATCTATGAGGCTCTGTCAAAGTGGAGTTGAACTCTCTACAATGTAGAGTTAATAATTGAGGAATTTTATTGGTGCAGAACTTACTATTTTTATACTAGTATAATCACTCAAATTTATCTTTATCATACTTATGGCATAAAATTGTTGCTGAACACTTGTCAGGTCTATAAATTTTAGGAAAAGGCAATCACTGATCATCTTGAGTTTATTTCAGCAGTCATCTTATTTGGCATGAAGATTGGAAGTAACAACCTCAGCCACATTCAAATTAATCTTTGTTATGATAATGGCATACTTTTTTCCAAACTTTTGGCATGGACTAGAACCACCTGAATTATCTTTGTCAAAATTGTGGTGTAATGGTTGCTAAACGAGTGTCTGGTTGATAAACATGAAGTAGGCATTCACTAACAACCTCAGCTGAAGTTTGGAAGTAAACAACCCAGCTGCTTTCATAAATGCTATCTGATATCATTAAGCTACTGTAGTGTGCTGAAAGACGGAGGATGGAGTCACTCTGAATTGGTTAATCGTTAATGTTATGATAATGCGTATTACGAAGGATATTTAACTTTATGTTCAAAATGAGGAACACGTGATTTTTTTTTAATATCTGTCAAGTAGATGTTTATTATTAGTTGATTACAAACATGATTTTGACAGCATTTGTTGGGTTATATTTGTTTGGCAATTTGGTAGCCTTAAAGTCTGTTGACTTTTTGAGCATCACAGACTTCATTCTTTTGGATGTACCAGATCCTTTTGATTAGTACTAGCTCTGCAAATCATGCATGTGCTACTTTTGCTTAGTAGTCATCTGTCAAGCAAGTTCAATCAACATTATATATCTTATTCCTTTTTCTGTTTGTCCAATGTTGGAAATTACTGTTTACATCATAGTTCGTTAAACCTCATAATTTGTGTAACTAGTCTAATTGTCTTGTATGGGATTCATGTGGCAACAATTGTCCAAATTCCTGGTGTTTGAATTTTCTTTGCCACAACATGTTAGGAAAAAGAAGCTGACACCTCATTGGAGGAGTTTTGTACGCCCACTTATGTGGAGGTGCAAATGGACAGAACTTAGGATAAAGGAGTTGGAGTCTCAAGCACAAAAATATTCCCGTGAGCTTGAAACAAATGAACAAACAAAAACGTTGGAACTTCATCAAGATACATCAGACTTCTGTTCAAAATCGTTTCCATATTTCAACCATTCAAACAAAAGGAAGCCCATGAAAAGAAAAAAACGGAAACTTGTGGAGAATGTGACTGATATCTCATCTTTTATGTTGCATCACCAGCTTTTCTCCTATCTTGGTATAAGTCTTCTCTCATGACTGTAATATTGTTGGGTTTTTAACTATCTTTTGACATAACTTCTCGATCAGCCCCCGAATCTGTTATGACACATCTTGTCTATTGCAGAAAGTAAAAAGTCTGATGCAGATGGCACTTCAGCTGCTGATGATGATGTTAATATTGGTAAGACTTTCTATTTCAGTCAAAACTTCTGTGCATCAAATAAACAAGTAGCAATAAGTGACCTCCTTTTGTTGTCTATTTGACCAGAAGCTTCATTCACAACCTAAAATATCATGGGTTTGCATATGTACTGCTATTTTTGTCTGGTAAGATGGGATGAAGTCCTTTTTTGAAGGGATCTTACTCATCTTTGGTAACAGTTGATCTGAGGACCTATAAAGGGGTGCTGTTTTTCATTTAGGTCACTAAGGAGATAAATAGTTTAAGGCAGTTTGGCAGCAGGTACTAAAAAAGAAAAATTGATATACTAGAGTTTCAAACTCTCCAAAATTATAGAAATCAAGGAACTAAATGTAAGGAAAGCTAGATAGTCAATACTTGTGGGTATAAACTCAATAGGAAGTAGGTTACTGTTCTTGAGTTGATTTATCAGATTATTTCATGTTTTTTTTTTCTCATTTTTTTGTGTATTGGAAAATTTTTAATTTTTGTTAGCCAATCAGGACAATGCCAATTGTCAAAATTTGAAATCGAATTGCATTAGTGCTGTGAAGAAATTACACAGTGGACTCTCTTCCTTTTTGTGCTACTCTTTTCTTTTTCCGTTTTGTGTTACTCTTTTCTTCTTTTCAGTAAGAATTTGTAGATAATAGTCCCCTCCTTGCCAACATCTTTTTTTTTTTTTTTTTGGTTTACAAACTTCCGCGCATCAACAATAGGAAAAGTCCCATTTTTATTTAGGTGTTCTTCTCTTTAATTAATCTATCAAATAGGAGAATTTATCCTTGCCAGAGTATTTAGCTTATTTGTGCTTGCTAGAATATATTTTTTGGAACATAGGTTTGAGAATTGTAAAGGAGAAGTTTCCTTTTAGTTGGGGATAGTTGCATGGAGATTTTCGTTTAGTTCTAACTTTCAGACAATTACTCACTATAGAGAAAAAACACATTAGAGGAACCAGAGAACAATCTTGCTACTCTATACATTCTCCCTGATTTAAAGGGAGGGGTTAGCACAAAGATTTCACGACTGAGTTTTGGGTTTGCATTTTGTTATCTGTGCTTAGGTTCTGAGTTTTGGCAGATTAAGGATCAGAGACTAAAAAGGTTTGTGTGGCTGACTTAGGGGTTGGGTGGGATTCTTTGACTCTCCTAGTACGTCTATTCTTGGTCCCATAAAACATCTCATTCAAATTCAGTTAGCTACAAGGAGATTTAAGTAATGAAAGACCAAGCAATGGCATCATTGTGTTTGGATTGGAGGGCTTTTAATATCTGATAATAATGCTATTATAGTAGTAGCACTGTGATCATGAAAATTTCCAACATTTTAATGGAATGTTAGAATACTTAAGTAAAAGGGATTTGCTTGTTGTAATTGTGTGCTATGCCAACATTTTCCTTGAGGATCTTGATTGAAAATAAATAGATCTGGTTCAGTAAAGGTATTCCTCAATTAGGGAGGTGGGCTAAAAGAAAATTAATAAAAAATGAAGAAAAAAATGTTAACAAAAAAAATCCATATATATAGATATACTTGAATTTAGTGAGATTGTGAGAACATATCCTGAAAAGTTATGGGTAGAAAACTTAGTTGTCTAAAATGGAGTTGTAATATGCTGCCTTAGTTATATACTCTAGGTGCATTGATTATGAAACCTTAATTTAAGTATCTAAAAGCAAAAGAAACTCTTCTCAATGATTGACATGATTTCCCTCTCCCTAATGAGCTCTATTATACTATTTCTTCTAAAGACATAACTCTCTCACTTATCTTCCATCTCAATCTTGTTAACTATTACTAATGCAGCCTACACTACCCCTCCCAATTTAGCCAAGTTAGTACACTTTACCTCTCTCATCTCACACTTTATTCTCTTCTTCTTTCTTAACTTGCCCATAACAGAATAAGTCATTCCCCATGGTGCCCTCCCATATGATCAGTTCATACATAAGCCATTGTATTATTGTAGTTCAATGGCTTATGTTGTGGCTACCATGCCATTTTGTCCTAATAATTGCTTAAAATGCTCTTAATGCCTACAATACATTATGTTGCTTATGAAAGGGAAACTTGTTTTTTTGTGAGTATTGAAAGTGCAACTTCGGTTGCACATATAATTGGCATGCTGCATTAGCAATCTTAGAGAAGTGCCTGTTTGCAGTTTATTATCTTTGTATAACCACTTGTATAAATCTGTGTTATTCTCTAAATTTAGGAAGTAAAATATACTTTTTCTATTGTCTGGCCTGCTTACAGGTTTATGTCCTATCGATGACGATTTTGGCGTGGATGATGCTTGGTTTAAAGATGGTGACGATTCCTTACAGCAGATTTTTCGACAGATTGAAACGGTACAATCTCAAGTTCAGCGGCTTAGATCCCATCTTGACATGGTGATGTTGAAAAATGGTGTGAAGTTTTCCTCCTCAGAAAACCTGAGTCTTCTTGCGACGTATGATGCTCAGACAAGTGCTGCACAAAGCCCTGCTTTTTCAGCTGGCAATGGGGATAATTTGTCTATTGGTGCCGTTGATCTTCGTCATCACTTGTCAGTCTTTGGAATCGGTGATCTGGATTTCCCTGAGAGCTTGGTCTCAGGTTATGGAGATGGCACTCACATTCCTGACATAATAGAAAGCACGGTAGGACTACTCTCTGCTGCAGATGTTACAATACATCAGCCACAGATATTAGAGTCAGGTGAAAATGTAAGGCTTCTTTCATTAACTTGATCTTACAAACACTACTTTCATGTGACTGAAGATTTTATTTACTCTAGTGTTAAGTTTTGTTGCTGGCTATAGTCATTGATGTCAATATATGGAGACACTAATGTTAGGAATACATATCTCTTATCACAACTGGTGTTTCTCTTTCTCATCGTCCTCTTCCTGCTTCTGTTCATAATGTCATAGTGAACATTCATTGCTGGCGTTTATCATCCAAAATGCTCTGATTGCAGTCTTGCTATGTGTATTTTATTGCTCAATGAATGTTTTAACTTAAATCTCTTTTGCCACTACTTTGATGGTATCATCCACAAGACCACAATAATAATTTTTCTCGAAGAACTCGCAAGGTAATTATGTATTAAAAGCTCATCTCTGCATTGCAGATGATTTGGTTTCGCCTTTCCCTTTGTTTTGCATGAGTGCTTACTCTCTGTGTAGTCCGTCATTTTAAGCTGGATGCCTGGAACTGATAGGCATGTTTCCCCCTTCCCTCTCCCGTATCTCAATTCTCATATTCTAGTAAATCATTATCTCTGCCAAACTTTTAATGTGTTTATTCTATATGTTGATCTGCAGATATTGGATGATACACATGTACATAACGGGGCCATGCAAGATGGGCATGTACCCTCTGGAGTTAATGAGCAATCGATTGATGACTATCACAGCCTGGAAAATAAAGAACAACATATATCAAGTCTCAGAACCAGCAATGCATTAGTGACTGATCCTGTGACTATAGATTCCACGATTCAGGAGAAATCAACATTAAAGTCCTGTTTAACTTCAAATGTTCGGGTTCCTAAGAATAAGAGAAAGCGAGGTGAGCGCAAGGCTGGACCTGGAGGTTGGAATTTGAGATCTGCAGGTGAGCCGGATAGCAATTGAGGATTCTTTTTCTTCTGATCATAATAGAGCCGAGTAGAGGGTGAAATGAATGAAGTGCTGATAGCTGAAGCATATAGCAATATCCCCAACCTTTTCGAGGGAGTAGTCTACATGGACACAGGACAATTTCAAGCTATTTGTGACAGGCAGCTAATTTGTATAAATGTTACCTGTTGGTGAACTCACCCCTTATGCATTTCATCCTGTAGGATTGACTTAAGTAGTTTGACTCCAGCATTGATGAAACGCCTTGAAAGCGCTCTAAACAAAAATTTTGAATTGGACATAAGAGGATTTCAAAATTCTCTGTAGTTCATTGGTAATCTGTCTCATGTCCATGTGTCAAAATTTGATGGATTGTAAGAGGATGTCGTGATCTCATTAGTAAAATGGTGGTGGACAGTGAAATTTGATCATTAACCTTTACTTTCTTAGGGAAAGGCGGTAAATTTTTTGATCATAATCCACCTTTCCCCACCACTTTGCTTACGGGATGGGAGATGATACAAACGACTCAATTGTAAGATTTATTTGGTAAATTATTTGATTTATTAGTTTTGAGAGGATGTGTCAATGTAACAACTAATTTCACTAGCTACAGTGTTTTCTGTGCAAGTTTTGTAGCTTGCAGATATGTGATTAGCTGGAATAGTCTCAGCAACTGACTGTTCAGTGCCAGTAATCTCTGAATTCCAGTCCCAAAAATGCACAGCAGAACTGTAAACATTTACTTATGACGTGCTAATCATTTGCGACATATATTTGTAACTTGTAGCAGTTTTACTGTAGGGAGTATGTGCAAAATTTACTATACTGATATGCCAAAAGGCCTACATGTTTTTTAACGTTACATCAAAGAGGCCATTTTTTGTGGTTAACTCTATATTTTTGGATATAAAACTTGGCTTTGATTTTGTTGTTGGTACTTTTCGTAGTCCTTCAGAAAGCCCAATATGAGCAGTTGAGCTCTCCAAATGAGCAGAAAACAGCGTTCAGCGAACAATATACATTCCAGCATATATTGGACACTCAGAAGCATATGGCTAGATGGGTGAAAATCACAAAGTAACAAAGAAATTTGTCCGAGGATGAGCAAGAGAGGTAAAATGAATTTATTTCTGATGCTGTTGATACAAATGGGATATGCAATTATACAAAGTACATATAAGACATATCTCTCACTGTACTCTTTAGGCCCCAACCACAAATTCAGACCCATTTCTGACGTATGAAATTAAGCAGCTGCTCTCATTTCAGACACACACTCAGATTCAATTAGCTTATCTTCATGCATTTCTGACAAAGTTCTGCTGCATGTAACAGTTGCTATGTGTGACTAAAGATGTTTTATTACTGATAATATCTTCAGAATGATTTTGTACCTACTACTCTACTAGTGTGATTCAATGCTACTAGATATGACTTTAGATTGACTCAATTAGTGCTCTATAAGAAAATGTTAAAACGTATCCTAAAGCGCTACACATAACCAGTTATAGGATAAACAAGCTGATGAAACTAATTTTAATGTTTGATGCTTGGCGTTGTAATAAACTTTGAAATTGTATTTGATGCCTATGCATAACAGAAATTCCTAATTTATACATGATATAAATAGTTTAGGGGTATTTTTGTAATTTTTTTCTTCTATATCTGATATAAGTTTTTCTGTATTTTTATATTTTCTATATTTCTATATTTGATATAACAATACCCATATCTCATATATAACAATAGCTATATCTGAGATTTTAATATCCTTATATAATTTATATCAGGTATAAATTAGGAAAACTTCTTATGAATAAACCCAAAGATTACTGAATAAACCGTAAAGAAAACATTGGGACCCTTTTGGATCTAGTTCTTGAATTTACTCCTATGAGATAAGTCCCTAAAGGTGAGCAGTGTTTTACTATCTTTAAATCTCCATTTTTTTTGCTGAAGTTTGATTGGAAGCTTACCAGCTTCTTTCCCAAGTGGGTAATGATTTCTGGGGTCTATAAAAAATGTAGTAAGATAAAAGCAAAAGGGTAAAATTGTTGCATCTTGCCTTTTGACCAACAAAAGTACCAGAATAAGATCATACTATATTGCTACTATTAGGTAGTTAATCTTAGTTATTGGTTGGATTTATCAATTTAGGAGGCAAAATGAAGAAATGGGATGAACCTGTAGGGAACTTGGGACAAATGGTCCAATCTCTGGGATTAATAAAATTTCTTATTCAATGGCTTTTTGCATGTTTCCTGCAACCCTGCTGCAATGCTACTCATACCAAACTCTCTAATTGACAAATTTGCATGAAATGAAGACATCAATCTTGACTAATTGTTCTTAATTTGTTTTTAAAAATGGAAGAGGTATTTCTATTTACTGTCTCCATTCCTTTTTATTTGTCTTATTTAAAATATTTCATTTGATAAATGAAAAACTTAAATATTATCTTTCGTTTATATATATAAGTTAAACCATATTCATATGAGATTTTATTAGATTCATCTTGAAGTATAATAATTTTTTAATATACAAGTTTTCATGTTAACGAGAGATTTGAACCCTAAAGATCAATAGCCACAGTCTAAAAAAGATAGATTTTGGACCTTGTCTTAAACTTCATTGGCTGATTTCATTGGCTGATACATGAACCAATTTCAGCTGATTTTCATAACCACATACACTTGGCCAATGATTAGCTCTAGAAAAGTAGTAACATGCATTCAAAAGTGCACATAATATACGCAACTACCTCGTGTACATGGTGTTACTCATTAGCATTCCCTGCACATCTATGAATTCGTATCACTATGTAACATGCAAATGTAAATCTATTTCAATCATGATGTTAGAACATATATATGGAGCATAACTGTATATGACCAATGAATTATAAAACGCATAAGGATGATCACCATTTCATGAAGTTTGGTAACATCCACTGATTTACTCAGACTTGGATGACATACTTAAATGCTGGTACTGTACTCTGATGGATCTCCCCGCCCTAGCCTGATCCTGCATCGTCAATGATACTGGCTTTTGGTTTGTGCAGCAGCCTTATTTTCTGGAACTCGTGGAAATAATAATAATAATAATAATAAAACCACCCAACAAAAATTAATCATTGTGCTACGTACCCCTCCATATACTCTTGTTTTTAGTTTCTTGTGATTTACTGTACTAATTATTTTTGTGCGTAAATCTCCTTAGAAAGTATTGTGCGCCCACCTTTGTGCGTGCGCTAAGCTCAATCATTGTCGTGTTCTTCTTGTAGAGTACTTTACATTAGGATACTTAAGATGTTTATCATTAATAATAAGTGTTAATTGATACTATATTGTTTGTCTATTTTCATAATGGTCCATCTCCTTAATACTTAAACATCGAATAAATTGATGTTTTTCTCAAGTGCCATCCATATATATTTCATATGCTCTTAAATGAAGTTTACAAGATTTTATATGTAAGTATATACATTGTCCCTTCATTACTTTTTTTTTTTTTTTTTTTTTTTTCATTTCACCTTATTCAAACACGTAAATTAGGGTGTTATAATCAAAATTTATTTAGGGGCCGGATATAATTATATACGAATATTATAAACGTAATCAAACACTACGTAAAGATTATATTAGTCGAAAAATAGGCAAATCGTAAATTTTATTAAGGGCCGCGATATAATTATATACGAAAATTATATCTTTATCGGTAAATTGGGGTTTTATATTAAAAGAATTGAAAGAGTGTCCAAATAACGAAGAGCCGGAGTTATATCACTGCCTCAATGGTATGCATGAGCATGACATAGATCGGCTAGAGATCATTCAACAAGACGGCATGACCAAAGTGGCTAGCACATTATTCAATTAGTACAAAGATGATAGTACCATGCATTCAATTGTACAGATCCAATTTTCCACTAAGATTTGGATACCCATATAATCAACATCACATGGGACCAAATTAAAAGACTAAAAAAGAAGAAAAATAATGGCCCCATCAATAGAACAACTACAAGAATTACATGCCCATAATTATAAATATAAAAGAGAGACTAAACATGATTACTAGGCAAGCTTGTGAATACTTTCCACGCCCTCAACATAGTATATATTATACCTTACACACACATATAAATATATATATATATATATATATATATATATATATATATATATATATATATATATATATATTATAGTTTTTGAATGAATAAATGCAAGAAAAAAGATAAAGTATGTTAAGCTCCTTTACTTTAACCTCCTTTTTTGGGCCAATTTTTGAATCTCCATAAAAAAAAAATTATAATAATTTTTTATATTTACTTAAAAAAAAAGAAAGAAAAGTGTAAATAAAGAAAGGAAGGTCACATTGGCAAGTTGCCAACCCATTTTCACATTGTTTAGAAGTTAAAAGTTTTGCTATCTTCCATATTTTTTTTCTCTAGCTCTTAGCATAGGTGTGGGTGTTTCCTCTGTGTTTCTCTGCTACAGTGGGCTTGCAGTGTAACAAATGAACTTGTTCTGCCATCAAACTCTGCTTCCTCCTTCTCCTGGGTGCTTTGTTCATGCAAGACCCCAAGTGCTCAAGAACGAGGTACCATACTCTCTATTTCATTTCATACATTTTCATCTTATCCTTAAATCTTTTTCATTTCTCACTACAAATGTAATATAGTCATTTGATTAATTACGGATCACAGTAAAATCTGTTGGAAGTATAGTGTTTGTAAAATTTTCCACCATTTTATTTCACTCGAGCTTTTTACTCTAATGTTTTATTGCTAAATCATAATCATAAGAGGCATACAAGTGGCCTTAGATTCATGGTCTTATCGCTTGCTGCTCTCTTTCTTAAAATACTTTCACCTGAATACAGCCTTTGCAGCAACAATATCTTTCCCGTCCCCTCTCCACTGCTGCACTTAAGCAGGCGTATGTCTGGCAATCATAGCCTATTATTTATTGAGGAAATGACATAGTCTTTGGGTCATACTTATAAATTACGAAGTACATAGTTCATACTTATAATCTTGTGTGTTTGTAATACTTCTTAGTTCTTTCAATTAAGATGTCTCTAGCTTTATCCACTGCTTATATTATACTCCGCATTTTTTATGTGACAACTAATTTCGGAAGGTTGGATGAGGGACAAAAAAAATGAAGCAAATCTTTGTAGGACAGTAATTAACAGCTTGTAAACGCATTAAAAACTTTTGCGTTGTCATTATTGTATATGGTAATTTTTCTTTTCTGTTGTTCCTCAGACCCACTTGGTAGACAATACGACACGTTTAGATTGTTTACTACTTACTCTTTCCGTCTCGTAAATATAGTCCTATTTCTATTTATAAAATCAAAGTTCGAAAATTTGACCATAAATTCTCATCATTTTCTAAGAAATAATATATTTAAGTGGAAACTTGTTGGATGCAGCTCAATATAAATTTTTAGAATATCAAATTTTCATAACTTTTTGCCTTATGGATTTGGAGATAACAAACATTTAAAGCCGTGTCTTGGAGATTACGAAAAGTCAAATGGGGCAATATTTGGGGGATAGAGGGTGTAATAGGGATAGATTTATAGATGAGTGGAAGATTCATGTTCGATCAACACTTGAGTGGTGCTGATGCATAGCCTCTGTAGTAACTTAAGCACGTTCATACAAATTACTGCAATGATTTTAATTTCACTCAAAAAATTATGAATGGTATAGCAAATGCCTGTAATTTGTGGCTAACTATGCAGAATTTGTCAAAGAAATTTGTGGAACTTTGGAATATATATGAGAATGGATGTGTGTTTATGAATGTATTGAGTAGTATGTAGTAGGAGAAGCAATGGAATTTAATGCTACAAACTTTACATCGATTTCCAGCCAAGCTGCCAAGGTAGTGTCACATGATGCTTGTACGTTAATATTTCGCCTCAAGTTAGAGTAATGCTACATGTCTGATGTTCAAATGACATAAAATTTCTCATATCTGTGGCTAATTATGATAATAAAAGAAGTGAAACTGTATGATTTTTGTCTATGTTCAACTTCTAGGCAATCCAATTCATGTTATTGTTCACCAACCTTAGTACCTAAAATGCAAAATTTAGCCAATTTGTTACCATATTATTAAAATTGCATTTATATTTGTTACATACATGCATGTTTTTTAATATTGATAAACGACCTCTATTCGTGTAGGATATATTTCTTATTATGGTTCCATATATGGGATATCTTATGCATTGTTTGAGAGGGTGGTAAACTACTAAATGTGCACTTGTAACATTTTTTTTTTTTTCACAACTATAGAGAGCGTAATATTGAATTATTGATAAGTGGTGTTACCTTGTACTACCTCTTTTTTTTTTTATGCATTTTGTATATACACGAGATAAAATAAAGATTATTATATCTCCAATAAAAGTTATCTCTCAAAATTGATAAAAACCGAAATATATTATACTGTGTTGAGGGGTAACTTTTGTTATATATTAAGGGGTAATTTTTCTTGAAATACAATAATCTTATTGTAATCCGTGTATATACAAGATATTTTGTTTTTTAATGAGTTACTATGGCTTTTTTTTTTTCCAGGAAGCCTTGGTATCAAAAAGCCATAGAGATGACAACCTTGTGGAAAATAATCGTAAAATCGCCAACAGCAGCAAATTCTGCACTATGGAAAACCATTAAAAGCACAGAAATCCAACCAACAACAACAACTAGCAAACAAAGGCTCAAAAAATGCACCTCTCTTAAAGTTGCCACTACTTTCACAAGAGTATGCCTATGTGCTCCTATTTCTTCCTACAATGAGGTTTTCAGTGCTGACGTTCCTCCTAGGAGAAGCTATACGTACCCAAGGTCAAAACCCTTCACTCCACCACCTCAAACATCCTCACAAGAATGGAGGATTCCTAGCGCGAGGCATAGCATTGACGGAAGGAGAGTGTTTCGAGGAAAATCACTGACCGATGATGTCTTAATGAGGAGATTTGTGATAGAAGAAGAAGCAATGATGCAAGTTAGGAGGAGGAATGAGATGGAAATCATTAGAAGAAGAGCTTCTTTGAGAAGGAAAAAACTAGGGCCTAGTCCTCTCAGCAGAATGGTGCTTGCTGAGGATGATCAAGAGTGCGCTGCCTTTGACTAGTAACCTAAACAAAGATGATAGTTTTTTTGCTTCTTTACATATAATGAAGGGTTTAATCAGTGATTGTTTTACTCATGTGTTCTTCAATAGTGTGTTCATTTTCATTATCATTTTTCGTATGCTCTCTGATTTCGTGCATTTGAGTTGTGCCAAGCTCAACGGTTATGCAAGCAACTAAGGTGTTATACACAATGTACATATGAACCTTGGGCAGGGCCAACTATCTCAAGTATAAACCCTGCTTCCTGTAAGTTTTGCAGCATAGAATCGGGGCTGAATGCTCAGAGTTTGTGTTTGTACAGTCTCTAACCACTAAGCTACAGCCCCATTGTTGCAATAGAAAACTCAAGAGTTTGTGTTGAACACAAATATGTTGCAAGGCAGCAAGGCACATTTAAGTTCCTCACTTTGTAAATTTGATTTTACATGATCTAGTAGAGAAGGGCAGCTGATTGGACCTTACTAAGAGATAAAAATATTAGGGAATAATTATTAACTACCTGAGAATAACAAAAAAGAAAAAACAGTTGCAAACATCTAACAGAACCTTTTCCAAGCTTTTACAGATAAAAGCAATAACACCTACATCAATACTTTTCAGTAATGGTTGAGGGCGAGACACTTCATGTGCTGCAAGCAATGCGCAAGAAGCAACAGCCGATATCTTCATATCAACATTCCATTTACACGCAAGGGGATGTAATGCTTAATACATTTTTCTTTGAGAAATTCTCAAACTACTACTACCTATGCTGCACGGATTCGCCTGTATGACCTGTTGTTTTCCTTACCCATACCCATATTTGTATTCGGATTCGTAACGGTGAAACATAGTAGCAATTACATAATTTTTCCATTTTCAGTACCCGTACCCATATCTGGATTCGTATCGGTATAACATAGACTACGTACTACTGCCAAAAGAACATCTGATCTTCTGCGTTTCTCTGTAACCAAATTGAATGAACAGCCCCCCACAAATAGCATCCCCTGAAGCTTTTGAGTCCCTGATTTCCTCCTGCTGGCCCTAGCAGTGACCTGTTCTTCAGAGGACTCTGTCAACACCCACCAGCTTTAGGAAATCCCCCTGGATACCTGTTAGCATACTGACATTCAAAAAAATACAGAGTTGCAGCAGTATAGAGTATGAGCTGCAGTGCACACCATATACTACATAACACTTTCTTAGCCTTTCTTTTGTAGCTAATCTGTCAAGAATATCCATCCAGGCTAAAAAACTACTTTCAGGGCTGGCCAAGTTATTACAAAGCATCCATTTACACAGAACTTGATCAAATAAACCTCCCATTTCTAGAGGCGCGAAATAGGTACCAAATAGAGAAAGAATCCTTGTCAACACAGCGCTGCACACCACTGTCAGCGAAGAATCAAAGATCACTTCTCTGCATTCATGAATCTTCCTTGACCATGACAAGTCAATAGGAATAGCCATTATCCATATATCCTTGTTTTGGTATTTATAAGCTTCCTAATAATACTGAACTTCATTAAAAGTGTAATTAGTTCTGGAGTAAAGGCTCCAGCATACAATATATTTTTAGTACAGGTATAAAGGCTCCAGCATACACTATTTTTTTAGTTCTGGAGTAAAGGCTCCTGCATAGCATACACTATATAATTCGGACAACTCTGCTAGAACAAATAATCCTCAATTTTGTAAAAAAAAAAAAAAAAAAAAAAAAAAAAAAACTTATCAGAGTACACTTTGCACATAAATTCGACATTTTCGAATGTTTCGATTACATTCTCCATTTCTGTCTTTCCCTCTTCAGAATTGAAGTTTGCATCTTGGAGAGCCCGAGAGGTAGTTGAAGGCGATGGAAATGCCTCCCAAGCATCTTAGCATGGATTTCCTTCAGAAAGCCTGCACATAATGCAAATAATCATTTTTTTAATACGAGAACTGTTCAATGTTTTCGAAACATTAACTCAAAAGTTAAACCCTTTGCACAGAAGTACCGGACAACCAGTTTACACACATTTGCCTTGTAACTGTGAAGTTGTTTACGCACAGCTTCCCAATACGCAACCACCTTGGCTTTTGCACAACGCATCTTGTAGTGCTACCAAATTTTTGTAACCCGTGCCATCCAAGAAACTTGATTTCTATTTCGATACTTGAATGCAGACCTTCTTTCTTCAAAGAATAACTCAACGGGAGGTTGCTCCCCATGCACTCAAGCTAAGATTGATCGATTGCATCCTTTCTCATAGCTTCGCTCAGCTCTTTCGCCCAGCTCCCACTCGCAAACCACCAGTCAACCATCAGTCTCCCTCAGCCATTTAAACATCTATACAAATGTACCAATAAAAACTAACACTCAAGGACACTTCTTCATATATATGCCTTCTACAAAATGTCTTCCCTGAAGGGAAGAGGTCATGGTCGCCATTACCAAAAATCCATGTTCAAGCTAGGATCAAGATGTTACAGGATTACTAACACTAACTGAAGCCCCAGTAGTGTAATTTTGACTTCAGATTAAAGCTACTGTGTAATCCGTTGTGTTACATTAAGCCTGCTTTGTAACAGATTTTCAACTTGATATTCTGCAAACTATTGTTTGATGATATCAGTTTATTCAGTTATACCCAGTTGCTCAATAGCAGCCATATAAGTTTGTTACTTAAACCCCCAAGCAGATAGGCACTATTGACTTCCCACATACAAAAGGTTTGCATTTATATTATCAGTCACTATAATATAAGGCTCACTGGCTCACAACACCTATCAAAATTCAAATGTCAGAACCTCTGATTTCCAAACAAAAAATAACAATTAGATTCTCAATCTAACCTCATAGTCATAATAAAATGAAAGTCACACTAAAACTGGCAGTGATTTAAAAGGTTATATGATCAAATTTTCACATATGGAATAACCAGTGAACTTGTCTAAGATTTCAGAACCCGAGGCAGTGGATTGCTTGTGAATGTTGTGATGATTCCACTGCGTAAAGCCATAAAGCATAAACAAGCAACTATGCAAAGGGCCCATTTCTACTCTCTGCTTTTTACCTACGGGGACTATCTGACTATCACCATAGTTGTCAATGTCATGGAAGTTAAATATCATGGCCATAGATGCTCCAAGTTCATTAGTAAGTGGACTCAAAATCCCCTCTACTGAATGCAGGGACAAGTGGTCACTCTTCGATGACTTAGACAGCCCTTCTCACTATGACAATAGAGAGCACAATTTCCATATATTTTCTTCGATGACTTAGTCGTATATTATGCCATTTTAAGCTCTCCACCCATAAATCAACTCTTCAAGTCATCATCCCTCTCAACAACAACAACAAAAAAAAAAACGATAAAATGACCTCGCTCAGCCAAATGCACATTGATCATAGAGCCTCAACGGATGCACTCTATCAGCAGAGAAAATGGATGGACGAAAAAGACAACAGAATCCAAAGAACAAGGAGAGATGCACAATACCTCCTAAGAGGCTAAAATTGGTGAAAGGGTTCCATACTCGATACTCCCACCAATATATGTAAACGATATATAGTCAACAGTGGCGGACATATAGCTATTGTACTTGTGGGTCAAATGACTCATCAGTCGGCCCAATAATAAAATTTGGATGTATTTTTTTTAGTATTATTATTTGGTAAAAAAAAATTATTACATGTTTGATTATCGATTATGACTTATCAGGCGGAAAATCCTAGATTCGTCACTGATTGTCAACATAAGTATTTCTTCATTTCTTCCAAAGATTTCTATTTTCCCAAATCCAACTATAACTCTTCACCAGAAGTGAAACAACTTCCTTGAAGCTTTTTGTTGCATTATTGTCCTACATTGTCTTTGATTTTTACTTCAAGTGAAACAACCCATTGCCAACTCTATCTATTATGTAGAGGAAGAAAACTCCTATAAGACACATTACCATTTAGCCATGAAACACCAAAGTTCAATGATATATTTATTTTTTCATATTAAGTTTAAGCTCCTTTTTAATTTTATGTTAAAAAAAAAAAAAACTCATTTTCTAAGTTTTTTTTGTTGTTGTTTGGAACAAAGTGAACAAATGAGAATGCTTTCATTTGTTTTATCAATGAACTTGAACTTGTTGTATCCTTTATCCACGATTTAGTTTTGGTCATATTGTAGGCTAATGTACTGTGTATATTAGACGAAGTATCCCGTCGTGTGATTGTATACCTGATTACAATATTGAATTGTATGTTCCTTTTATCATAGACTTACGTTAGGCTTCTTTGATGTTAATCCTATTTTGTATACTCCTAAAATATAGATGTAGTAAATAAAGGAGTATAACTTTGGCCGGTTCTTTTATGCATAGATAGTTCACATGAATCTCAATTTGAAGCATGCATTGAAGTGCGTATGACCTTACATTGGCTAATTGCCTTAGATCTATATTCTTCTTTTTGTACATTGTTGTGCCGCTATGTATCTAGAGCTACTACATTTTCTTTAGCTACAAGTAAGGAAGGCAATAGGTCGGGTTTGGATAGAGTTGGGCATGGGGCAGGCCGGCACGCGGGCTAAGCAGGTACGACACGCTTTTGACACAACACGCTATCTGTGGAGTAGGTGATAGGCTAGGCCGCGAATAGTAAAAAAAAATTTAGGCACAAACACGCGAGTGGTATGCCAATTCGGCACGAGGCATGACCCAATGCACACTATCATTTAGTATTATTTAATACTATTATTATAAGTAGTATTATTATCATTACTACTTAATTAATATTACTATTATTATTTTTAATATTATTAATTATATTCTTATGATATAATTTAAATTATCTAAAATTATTTTTTCGATTCTATTACGTACTTTATTTTTCTTTTTATTAGAAAAATTAGTTAGCACGAGGCACGACATGACAGACACATGGGTCGTGCTAGGCCATGGGCTGAGTTAGGGAAAGGTAGTAAGACATAGCATGACACGACCACAATTAGGTACAGCACGACACGACAAAAGGTTAAGCACGAACTAGCACGGTCCATGACAGGCTGACCCACACTCACCTCAAACTCATCAGATTCTAAAAATTCAGACTCATACCCAATTCATCGAATCTAATGACTATCGGGTTCATAATGGGTCTTCAACTTTGTTTTTCCATATGTCTATTATTCTCCAATTTTATAATTGGAATTTTTTAGCAAAAGTTTTTTAGTCAAATGAATATGTCAAAGTAAATACTAGAGAAAACTACTAATTGTAGGAAAAAAGAATCAAATATTACTATTCAACAAATATTCTTTCTATTCTAGTTTTAGTTTCAAAATATTAGAATTTTATAATGCAAAAAATCACACACAATAAGATGTCAAAGTGTAATGAAACTTCCATTTGTTAGTCTTCCCCCATTTATTTATTTATATGTTTTTTTAATTATATGTGGGTTTATGAGTTAGATTTGGGTTGGGTATAAGTCTAGATTTTTCAATCTTGACCCATATCCAACTACATTTAGACCTATATTCAACCAAAATTCAACGAATCTAAAAAAAAATTATATTCAAACCCTTAAAAATGGATTGAATGTGATCGAGTCCGGAACCCATTACCACCCCAAGCTAAGGCCTACAACCTCCTTTCCAAGTTGCCTAGACGTTAGGCCACATTTAATTACCCTCTAATTCTCTAAAGTTAAGGTTGCATGGCAAACCGCAAACCTCTTTAATTTCTTGTTTAATGAAATTTATGACAGAATTAATTTCTTTATTTGTCATATAAAACGTCAAGCACATTGATCGATAGAAATATGTTTTTTAATCGTATCTTTACAAACAACCGTCTCACAGTTAATTACTATAAACATCTCACCCTACCTTTTATCTCTTAAACCAAAAGGATTGTTAAGTTTCTCTGTTTGTAGAGAATAGAGATTCCATTTGGTGTAGCGTCACGTACTCCTCACGTGCATATATGCTAGAGGCCTACAGCACACACGTCGTTGCAAGTCCATACAAAGTGCAACGGTTCAGCCATCATCAACAAAATGGCGACAATCATGCTGCTTTTTCCATACAACGGACATTTAGCTAAAGCTAAGAACCCAAAGAATCCCTTTCTTTTACGGATCCGATGCTGAATGTTTTTCCCCACATATTCCAAAGTCACATTCATATCTTTCTCAAGTTACAGTAATGTCTCATAACACTACAAGAAATACACAATCATTTTTTTTATCCTGCGATTTATTGACATGCTTTTGACCATCAAATATTGTATAATATATGGTGCGCATTTTGTTATTCTTTTCATAATGGTTGGTGAAGTTTTCTTTCCTAGGAATAGTTATAAACTTCTTGAAACAAAATATACAAACAACCTTATTGGCTAGCTATCCAAATATATAAATTTTTATTATTTTCAATGTTGGTGGCCAATTAATCGGTTAAAAAAAATGTAATTGTGTAGTACCCTAATGAAAGGATACTACGGATTATAATACAATATACTCTTTACATTCTGATCTCTTTTTAAAAAGGTGAAATCGATATCAATTGAGCTAAACTCTCTTGATAATAAGCTATCCGAACATATATTATAAGATATTTTAGTATTCTAAAGTTATATTCATAGGTATCATAATTCATAAACATGAAAGTTTTCCGAAGAGAATCAAGTATATGGAGTATTAGACAAGAAAATCTAAAGTATGCGTATGAAGTACTCTCTTAGTGATACTTATTAGGCCATTTTGCATCAATAGAAATGTTGGTGATGCCTCAATGGATTATCACTAATTACTTTTTTACGTTTATCAAGATTTGTCCCAAATATGGGGAAAATAAAATCTATAAAGGCCACTTAAAATTCAAAGTAAATACATTCAGAGAAATTAAGGGTCATGATTGAAAACGGAATACTACATCGAATCGAATGAAGGTGATTCAATTCCCTTGTTATCGTTATTGTTATTGTTATTGTTATTGTTATTGTTATTGTTATTATTATTGATGGTAACAACAACGTAACTCACAAGGGCATTGCACCAACCTTCTCTAATGAATCTTCGTTCTCCAATTGAGAGAGTGAAGAATTGATTTTTGTAAATATTCAAAATTTTTCATCTACATATATAGAAAATCAAGATGTTGAATTGGAGAATTGGGGAATGAATGAAATTGAATACCTTGCAATAGTATGAATTACATAAACACGTGTTGTCTGAACTTATTTCGTGTAAAATAAGTTAAAATAAGTTGAACATAAGACACTTTTGGAGTACTTATTTATAAAAGTCAATGTACTCCAAAAAGGTAGTTAATAAATACCAATTCTGAAAAAATGTATTAAATAAAAAACCTACCCAGGCCATGTGTCTTGACTAACCCTAAAATTGATTACATTTTAGAACTTATACATTTAAGAGAAAAAGATAGCCGCAGTGCTAAGACTTGTAACCACCCAATGTAACACAATTGAATTCCATGTTATTTTCTTCCTTGATAATTAAACATCACCCAAAACAATGAATTTACAATGTACTATATTGGTTGAATGATCGATGTCAAAGTTAATTACAATCATTTGGATTTGTTAAAAGTTTAGACCACTAACTCAGGTATTCCAAACAACTCCAATATTTCTAGAGAAATTTCTAATTTATACATGATATAAATATATTAGAGAATACTTTCGTAATTTAATTTCTATATCTGAGATAATAATGTCTATATCTGACATGTGTTTTTCTGTATTTTTATATCTTTTGTATTTCTATATCTGCTATGACAATAACTATATCTGGTATAAAAATACTTATATCTGACATTTCAATATCATGATATAATTTATATTAGATATAAATTAGAAAAACCTAAATATTTCTACATCATTTTAAGTATACCCTATTAAGTTAAGAAATTTAGATGACGCGTAACTAAGATATACGTAGTATTCTAATGTACTCCGTGGATGAAGTTGTTTATGCCATAAACAACAACGACCTGCTACCTATAATAAATGGATCATGTCCTCACTGCCCTAAAACATGCCAAGTTCATGTTCCCTCCTCGAGCATCGAAATCTAATTAAAAATTTATACTATGTAAGACGACAACACCAATACTTGTAAGTAATAAATCTATAATTTCCATTTAAATCCGATTAAATAATGAGTCAAATCCTAATGTTCACAATAACAATAATGTTCAACCTTACTAGAGTATTAGGTTGGCACATTAACAAAATATTAATGAAAACTTCTTTAGCTACCTGGTAGTCTATAAGGTAAATTTAGAGGGGTGCACGGGATCATGTTGTGTCGACTCGTGTCTAGCCTTTCGGTGAGTCATACTATCTATAAGGATAATTTAGAGGTGCGTAGTGCTGTATTTTATCACATTTTCCTAAAATTTAGCCCATAATTTGACACAACTCATGCACTGACCCAATACTTTTAAAAATTCATAATAAATAATTTAATAAAATATAAAAAATTAATTTTAGACAATTTAAATAGTATTATAAGAAAATAAGAATAATGATAACTACTATTATTACTACAATACTACTACTACAAATAATATTTTTTGTTGTCCACGACACGACCTATTGTCCTTTCCACGGACATCGCGTCAGGTCGGGCTATTCATGTTCGTGTTGCACCGTACCTAGAGCATGGCATGCTTGCTCAGCCCGCGAATCGGCCCTAACCTCAAGTGTTAGTTGGCTAATGCATAATATCATTCATTTGGTGAGGCTACAATACAGTTTGTGTCTTTCGTTCATATGAAGTGATTCAGTGATCATCATTAGAATATCAGTGAAGTAAAGCATATTTAAAACGCCATACTATCAAATATGTTAAAGAAAGTAGATCTGTGTCATCCTACTTGAATTATCTTCACGTCATTGAAGTGTATTGGATACATTAGGTTATTCCTTAAAACCATCGACCCACAACAGTTCTCTTTATAGCCTTACAACGTCTGCAAAGCACCTAAAACAAGAATTGTGGACCATTATGCTTTTACATAGTGTAAGGTGATGGATTGCAATAGCAGAGAATCATGGGAATTATGGGATAAAGCATTGCTTGTTGCTTAATTTAATCTCTTTGGAAAGGTGCAGATCACCCTATTTTACTTGGCTACGTAGTTTGTATTCTGTATTATATAGGGTTGTAACTCCTAAGTGAGAAATGTCATTAATTTGGAATACGTCCTCGTATTACCAAAGTTCTAATCTCTGCACACTTCTGATGCAACGTGTACGAATTAACATTATATAGTGGATCATACTCAAAGTACACAAAATCTTGTATATGTACGAGATATAATAAGGTTATGTTGAAGGGTAACTTTTGTTGGGATACAATAACCTTATTAAGCAAATAAATAGCGGGGGTTGACTGCTACACAAACCTAAGAATTCCATCAAACGCAACTAAGCAAGCAATAACAATTTAGGGTTTATGACACAATTGCAATCGTAGTGACGTGGAGTGGCTACACCTGTTTATTTGTTTTTTTGCCCAAGAATAATACGTTTCCTTTAAAGGTTAAATAGGCATTGTCTCTCTTTTATGCAAGGAAACAAAAAGTTGGATGCTTAAAAGTTTTTAATATCTCTAGATTTAAAAGGACCAAAATGTTACTTTCTCTTTTCCAAATTAGTTGCTACATTTGAATTTTTACGGTTTTCAAAACACAATTTAAAACAAAAAGTTAGGTGTTATTTGCAACATTGAAATCCTAATTTTGATAATTTGATTTATGGGAATAGTATAATAAGTTATTTAAGGAAAGGTTAGTGTTTCAATCAACTTACAATTAGAAAAAACAAGGGGCCAGCACACAAATTATTAATGTGGAAAAGCAATACATAATATACTTTTTTTGACATGTGGAATGTTAAATTGTTGATAGGTGGATACATGCTAAAATCAGGAGCCTAAACTGTGAAATGTGACTTTCGAGTTAAGAATGGTAGCTCTCCAATCCTCATCCACTCATCCCACATAAAAGTAGGGTTTATACCAATTAGATATTCTATGTTTGGATGGGTAACTTTTTTATATATATTTCATCGAAGGTACAAAATTGTAATATGAATAAATATAATGAGCCCTTTCTTGAAAAAAAAGATAGTGATATAAAAGGCTAGTTTAGTTCATACCGGGTATAAATTACTGTAACTTATATTAAGGGGTGTTTTCATAATTTCATTTCTATACTGATAGTATTACTTATATCTAAAACAATAACACCTATATCAAACATAGTAACCCTTATATCTGACATAGTAACCCTTATATCTCATATCATTTCTATGTCTGAGATATATTTTTGACATAATAACATCTATATCTGTCATAATAATATCTATATCTAAGATATATGGACACTCACAACAGATATACCCACATTAATCTTCCCAGTTTCACAGCAACTGTCGACAACCACTGGCATTTTTTGTGGGTATATAACTGTTGACAATAGCAATTTAATTATGGGACATGAAGTATATGATACTCAGAATTGAAGTACTCCTTATATAACAGTGAGCTTGGCATTATATCACAACAACTGTCGGCAACCAAAAATGCCTTGGTATGTTGCGAAGGAAGAGGCGATGAAGGTCGACACCAATGTTGATGGCGATGGTGATGGTGAACTAGGGTGAGAGGAGGGGATGACAGGTCAGGTTTGTGGTGGCTGGAGTTTACCGTGATTCACAACACAGGGTGAGAGGACGACATGTTAATTACCGTAATTCACAATAGGAAGGCGTCGCCAATTTTACGGTTCTAAAGGGTGTGGGTGATGAGATATGATTGTGGTGGTTGGAGTTTGGTGATTTGTGGAGGTCTGGACTAGGAGTGTTAAGGAGAAAAAACAATTTTTTTATCTTTTGCTTTTTTTTATCGTGATATAAGTTACAATAATTTACACAAGATATAAATTAGGAATTTTTCGTGATAAAAATGATTTTATATGTAATTTTTGGGAAGAAAGTCAGAAGCTAATATCCACACGACAATTATGATTATTTACATAATACTCTACCTCAAATATCTATTTCATTGTTGTCCAAAAAAATCTCTTTCATTATTGATAAAATATTATCAAGAGGAGTGTGTGTGTGTCATATATACATCGCTTATATGTCATACTCCCTTTGTCCTTATAAAAATGCCCCAATATTCTTTTGGGTTGTACTAAAAAATTTACCCTATATATTAATATAGTAAAAGTGGACCAGGCCACTACAAATCACCTTATCCTTTCGAGTTTTGAGTTTGCAAATCTCTCCCTCTAATTTCAATAGGTTAACCTAACCCTAAATGTGAATCATTCCTCATATAAGTCATCTCCAACTCTCCATAATTCTATCAATTATCCTCCGTCCTCCCTCTCTGAAAACTCTAGATCTACTCGATTACATAGCCTCACTATGTAAGATCGTCCCACCATTGTCTTTCTTACACCTACTTCTATCTTTTAACTTTTTTTTTGTCTAAACACTCTTTTCAATCACCTTTAAGGTTTTGAAATGATTTCTATTCTTGAAATATTGTGATTCTGGTGTAAAATAACTCTATAGCTAGTGTTTTTTTTATACATTTGGGGTTAGAAAAACTCATTATTTGGTTTGGCTCTAGTCTTCATGAGATAATAAAGGACTCTAATTTGGATGATTTTTGAGGTGGCTGGTCGGTATTCGTACCAGCCACTTCGCCTATACCCCCTTCTATGGAAACCAGATCTCCTCCTCCTTCTCTAGTCTAGTCACCTCATTTTGTTTTTGGATTAACCCTTAATACATCACCGCTTTCAACGTCAGCAAATCGAACACCATCTTCTGCCCTTCCTCCACCGGACTTGGTAATTTTTGATACACCAAAAGAGGTGTACATGGTACACTCTTAAATACCAAAGGAGATGGTGAAGGAGGGCAAAGAGGAAATTAGAGTGGAGTATTTTGCACAAGAAACTCGTCATGATTTAGACAGCTCTAGTTTCTCTAGTGACGACGCCAAGGTCGATGATGGTGACAAGTTCGCTTAGGCCTCTTTGGTGGTCCGTGAAAGTGAAGAGACATAGTGGCTCCCTCCTAACTACATCCTGGGTCCATGTCATGATATATTGAAGTTATAAGGTCTTGATTTCTTCAAAGAAATCCCTAGATAGTCTCTCCATCTCTTTGTTGATCTCATCATTTTCTTTGGGTGTCAATTTATGCATCATGTGTTGTTTATGTGCTCTCAGGTTTAGTTGTTGAGTGAAGACGATGAATGCTTTTTTTAATTAAGGTTGTGATTTTGGTTGTTAATCTCGACAGAGTCTTGGTTTTTTTTGTATTATTTTAATTGTCTTTGTGATCTAAGATGAGTATTGTTTAGTTTTTTTGTTAATTTAGTTCAGATCTGCTTTTACATCTTATATGAATGTTGGTTTTCTCTGTAAATTATTTTTTTACCGTCTTTGTTATCTAAGACGAGGATTTATTTTTGTTTGGTTATGCTTGTTTATCTCCTTGGAGTATTTTCTTCGTAAATTATTTTTTAATCTCGTGCAATCTAAGATGAGGATTGTTATATTGTAAAATTGTTTAGTGTTTTTTTGGTTCTCTCATCTCAATGTTGGTTTTTGTTGTGAATATTTATTTTTCAATTATTAGAAATATCTAAGATGATGAACTTATTTTTAATCTTGGTTGTTAATAATCTGAATTTTAGTTCTTTTTATTATTCTCACAATGTTTTGCTGGGAATTTTGTTATCATGTTGCTTGATTGGTTGCATATATAAGTTAGGACTCATTTTTTTCACTACTACATAATTAGTTTTAGGTAACATTCAAAAAGTGTTACATAAAGGACTTAAAGTGTTACTATAGGGCTAAAGTAACACTTTTATAGATGATACATTTGCCAGTGCTACCTATTCTCTTAGGCAACACTTTTATAAGCCTATAGTAACAATTTTACAAGTGTTACTTTAAATGCCCTTAAGTAACACTTTTTTTCCTATGTATCATTTTCAAAGTGTTACTAAATTATTTTATATGTAACACTTTTTTTAACATTAGATATCACTATTTCATCTCATCAATTAAGTTATTGTAACACTTTATACATAATTATGTACCACTTTTTGCCACCTAATATAACACTTTAATTAGTATTATGCAACACTTTTTCCTATTTTGGTAGCACTATAATTAACAGTTTTTAATACCTATATTAACACTTGTAATTGATGATCATGACCAATAAATATCATCATAAAATTAATAAGAAAATAATAACAACACTAATAATAAAAATATTAATAACAATAATAATAAAAAATATGAAGACTATGATATTCAATTTAATAAATTTATTTTATTTAAGTAGTACATATATTGTTCCTTATAAAAAATGTTGTGCATACATGTGTACAAATGTCATTATAAAGGTTGAACAGAAGAAAAATCCTTATCTATGATCGCAAAAACAACATTACTATACATACGTTTGTAAAGGTCGAATAATTTATCTGATTAAACATACAAAATATAGTTCAAAAACAAATCTCTTTATTCATTCCTTCTTTATCGTTTTGATCCACGCGTGCTTGTTCCCAAAAGCCTCATCATTATTTATATTTATCTCCATTCTACCCTCTTGTTCCTGTATAAAGAAGTATAAAATTAGAAAAATCTTACAATGCGATTAACTTATTGTCATGAAATACAATGGAATACAATATAAGGTGATTTATACAAAACAATCTGTGCCTCTCCTATAAATACCATTAGTTCAACAAGAATATTAACAAACTACACACATACATGTTTTGGACATGTTTTGAACTAATTCTAATTAAAAGTTTCTAGAAGTGACCTTTGTATTTTGGATTATTTCCATATTAAAAAATTGATCCATTACCTATTTTCAATCAGAAATAATCACAACCAACAGTAAAATACCAACAAACAAGATTACCTCTTCATAATACTTGTCATCCGTGTTCATTTTCTCAAATTTATCATGCCCTCATTTCCTCTCATCTTTAGACTCCCGTATAGCTTTCTACCACCAAACGTTTGCCTAAAAAAACAACTAAATAAATAAGTTCTAAACACTTTAAACTAGTGCCACAAAGCCATCAACAATCAGGCATAAAATAATAATATTTTTATCTCACTAAGTAATCATACTTACCATTATCTAAGATAATAAGAAAAGCATTACTAACCCCATAGTAATCGTTAAAGACCACAACTAGAGATCCCAAAAATAACTTGCATTCCTCTTTAGTTGGGTACATTCCAACCAGATAGCTTGTGAGGAAGATTCAAAGAGTAAATACAAGCCCAAGGAAATCTTTATAAATTTGCCAAGTAGCTCAAGCAAGACTTACGTTACCTTCTGAATTACCAGGAAACTTTGATTGAATGTCATCCTCAAAGATATTATACACAGAACTTTTCATGTGCCTGAGTTCACAGAAAAAAAATATATATATAAGTAGCACAAAAAATTATGATTACTGAAAATGTCAATAACTGTATATATGGACAGTAATTACTAGATTGAATAACAGAAAATCTCATTCCATTAAGATCTTTTAATACAAGATATAAAAGCTACAATCAAATGTCATATCAAGCAGAGCTAAAATATTCTTCCCATGCGTGAGTTGCATGATGAGATAAGGATGAGAATAATAATCAACATTTCCTAATAATATTATCAAGCAAGGCATACATTATGATAGGAATTGCCCTGTTTTCAATGATTTAGCAGCATCAATTGTTATATATTCAATTAACTATAAGAAATATCTAAGGAAGTCTAAAAGAAGCAGCCAATGCACAAAAATTAGGCTATCCCACTGTGACATGGAAATATCGGTGGAACAACCTCTCCACAAAATTGGGATAAGTTTACCAGCATTAGATTCCCCCATAGAATTTGGCCTTTTGCAAAATCTTCCCATAAGACTATCCTTTTTATAAGGAAGACTAAAATGGGCTCATAACCCAATAGCTAATTAAACGATAAAGTCAAATTTTTTTGTAATTTTTCACATTACTCAAATATTAAGCAGCAAGATTACTGGTCATATACAAGGTGACCTTGAGCAGGAGGGAGGAAAATCCATGATTTTATACCACTAACATTAGCTAACCGTATGACCTGAAAACATCAGTATGCAAAGGAGTCCATGTACCTAAATGAAGAGGAGGAAGTTTAGTAGTTATAAACAGGACAGTTAAGTAAACTAAACATGGAAACTATCATATAAGATAGATGTTTTTGCAATGTACCCCAACCTTTTGGTCCCATGTATATAAACCAGTAGTCAGAGCAACTAATAGCATTTTTCTCTAGGTAATCAGGATCATTATACAAACGATACTGGTCTAGGTACAAGTTCAACCAGTCATTTTTGAAAAAGATAGGAGTTTCATATGCCTTGTACTCAGGATATTTTGCCACACAATATTACCAAGAATGGGATTTAAGCCAATATCAATTTGAGCCTTGTGAAAACCAAAATGATAATAGAAATAGCAACCATGTTGGATGTAATAAGGAACATAGAGCTTATGGTAAGCAGTCCTTAATATTGGATATAAATTATGAAAAATGCTCACTTAGCACAATAATTTATATAAGGGGACAAATAAGAGTTACACATGTCTTTAAAAGTCCCAAGTCATCCCCATTCATTTGTATTACAGCAAATTTAGGCCCGATCAAAATGATGATACGTGGGTAAATGCCTTATAATACTGGTGTTGCTCAAGTACATCTAATATAGCCACCAATAATTAGGCTAATGATCCTTAGGCTCCAAAAATCCTAAGGTAATTCCCACCATTACCTAAAATGGAAGCGCCACATTGGGTCAATGTCTTATACTCTTAAATGACATGAAAGTGAAATGTTCATCAAGTATAGAAGGCACTTTCACAAATACATCAAAAATGAATGAAAGTTATCTATATCTATAGCATCATGAATTTCTTTGTATTTGTTTTCAAAAATAAGAACTGAGAACTCTTGCTTCCCTGATTTTACACTAGCACTTCAACAAATACAAGCTTCTTACTTTCAACGCCAAACTATCCCAAACCCCTACATAATACCTCTTGTTCCTCTTACATAATTATACATTTCAAAGTATTTAACCAAAATCAAAAAAGTGAAAAATTAATTTAAGGAAAGAGTTATCCTCTGTCCAGTCAAAATAGAAAATAGTTAATTATATGCAAAAGAATAGAAAAAATTCCATAACTTAAATGACAGAAAGTTTGAGGGTTTGTCTAACCTTTACCTTAACAACGTGCTAGTTTTTCAAGTATAAAAAGGACTTATCACCAAGGAATCATGTCAATTATGTAGTAGTGGAAGAATCATCCAGCAATTATATCGTGCGTGGAATTTTGGGGGAAAAAGAAACCTGATATGAAGCAAGGGCCAATCGAATTTGTTAGGATCTAAAAATTAAATCCCAGACTATTATTGTTGCTGGCGTATCTATGGATATCATTTAGGGGTCAAATGAATTTGTCAAGACTTAAAAACCCCAACCTAACATGACAAATTAAAAATTATAATGGTAATCAAACCAATTGAATAGACCCGTAAATTACCTTTATCTTAAACAAAAATAATACAACAAATACTCACCAATTACCGAAAAAATTCACAAACAATCAAAGCTACACACAAAATAAAAAAAAAAACTAACCTTGATTTAGTATTTGAAGAGAGGCAAAACTGAGCTGTCGTCCACAGAGACAAAATTCTGCAATTGATTAGAAAGAGATGCTAAAGATATTGGTGGGGAAAGGAGATGTAGACATTTTGGTGGGGGAACGAGATAGAGTTGCGCGGGGATGTTTATTGGGGAAGAGGAAACTGCTGCCGAGAGAACCTAATACAAAAGAGACTAAAATAAAATTTATTGAGCGTGTTACAAGTTTACAACAATGTACTTGGAGACAATTTGAAAAATTTACTAAAATACTTAACACTAGGAGTGGCAAACTATCAGGATGGGTCAAGTTCGTATTTGGGTTACTTACTTTCGGATCAGCTATCCCTTACCCTTACCTGATTCATTTAAGTTTTTAGGTTGAAAACCTCGACCCGAACCTAACCTATTTAATTTCAGATCGGATTCGTGTCAACCCATTTAAGTTTTTGTGTCAAAAAATATCAACCCCACTACTATATTTGGGTTGGATTGGGTAAGTTTTCGCCACCCCTGCTTAACACATCTTCACCAACAAAGAGCTTTGTGGTAAAAAAAAATTGAATTTGAAACACTTTTAAATGAAATACTTTTCGGTTCATATGCTTTAATATTACTTTGATAAAAATATAGTTTTAACAATATAAAATATAAAAGTGTTACCTTTAAGTGTTACCAATACAAAAAGTGTTACATGTGTGTTACTAATATAAAAAATGTTACATGATAGTGTTACCTATTTAAAAAGTGTTCCATGTTAGTGTTACCAATTTAAAAATTGTTACATGTTAGTATTGTCAATTTAAAAAGTGTTACATGTTAGTGTTACCACTTTAAAAAGTGCTACATATTAGTGTTACCAATCTAAAAAGTGTTACATGATGGTGTTACTTAAAGCTAAGGTGTTACAAAAGTATTACCTAATATTATAAGAAAGCTAGATATGTAAAAGTGTTACAAATAAGTGCTACCTAAAGCCAATTATGTAGTAGTGTTTGTGTTTATGTTATTGGGATCCATATGTGTTGCTGGGAATGTTGTTATTCTATTACGGGTTTGTGCATGTTTGAGTTTTAAGTGTTGATTAATTTTTATGATTTTATTTTGGAAAATCATGTTTTCTAGTTGCGGATTGAGTGTTGTGTTCCTCTTCTGACTTTATGGTTGGGACATATTTGTTGGAACAAAGAAAGTATGTATTTCTCATATGGTTTTATTGCTTTCTATTCAATATGTTCCCCTGTGATGTGAATATTTAACATAGTTATATGTTAAAAACCATTTGCTTGTTGTATTATTCCATGCCCACTTTCTTAGTATTGATTAATATTAATGAGACATTTAGGGAGTCAGAAGCCTAAGGCAATAATAAGTCTTCTTTATAATATGACTTTATACCTTGAGAGATTTAATCTCAATGAAGAGTGAGTTGTCTATGATTTTAAAGTTGCTTGTGTTATGCCCTAAGTTCTCTTAAATGCCATATGCCACGAGTTTATACATGGGGCTTGGGTGTTGTGTGTATTTATGCAGCATGATTCCGAGTTGTTTTATTATGTGATGACTATGAACACTTCCTGAGAGGATTTTATAACATTCAAAACAATAAACTTCCATTACATGCATTGCACAACACTCATTGACTATGTCAATGTTCACAAAATATTACATTAATGGAAATTAATTATTCTTAATTAAAACATGAAATTAAATAAATCAACTAATTAATAGTCAAACCTTGCATCATATCCTCCAATTCTGTTTGCATTGAGTTCATAATCTTCTAGTTGTGTTCGAAATACTGCATTTCTCTCATGATTTCAATCATCACATGTATATTGTAATAACAAAAATGCATGGTTAAGTAATTTTGGCTCAAATACATTAATAACAAATTTTAATGCATTAATGGGCGCTTTAACAATCCTTGGTGCTTGTTCATGTTGTATACAATGTATGGATCTAATTAAAAAACCCTAAATCTAAACATTAGTCTCTGGGGGATTGGGTGGCTGGAACACTAATTGAATGTTGAACCCATTTGAGTTTATTGTCTCATGAAAATATGCATTTGTGTCTAGAACGTGGGGTGTTTGCATTATCTTACCGGATCTTTATGTGTCCACTTGCACCTTTTAAACACATGCACATTTTAACCACTTGCTTTTGATTGTTGATATGAGTTTGGTAATGAGCATATGCTTTATTACAGCTTGTGTGATATTCTTGATAGGTTTTATTTCTATTGTACATGCTTCTCTATGCACGTTTTTCTTCCATGTGGGTACTTTATGTGCAAAGGGCCAACAATCTATTTTTCCGTCAAATATACAATAACCATCTTATAAAAGTTGATGTCTAGCTATAACTATGAGAAACATTTATTTATTATAAACCACTTTGACTTTACATGTCTATATGACTCTACTTCTGTTAGGGCTCAATAAAATGCTTGACTTGTTTTTGACATAAAAAAATCATTTTCATCAATGTGGATGGTGTTATAAATATCTTCAAACAGTGGGTATATATTGATGTTGACTACTTTTGACATACACAAGTGTAGCCTTTGTTTTTTTTTTTTTTTGATATTCAGTGTAGCCTTTGTACCTTGTTTCTTAGGTGTTAATGTGGGCTTCATGACATTGTTATGCCTCTTTATTTGTCATTGCTTAATGAATCTATATACAGAATTCTTGTTTATGTTCAATGGCTTTTCTAGTGACCTTATTTGTTCTTTTTTTAGTGGGATTGACTTGAGTTCCACTTCTACTAGATTTATTAGTTTCCTTCCATCATTTCCCTTATAACTCTTTTCTATCTTGAGGTTGTCTCTAAAATTATTCTCTCTAAATTTTTTGGCTATGTGACCATTTGGTTGTTTTCAAATTAATGTTGTGTTGTAACAAATGTATAATGCATGATAATCTTTCATCTTCATTCATATCCTTTCTTTCTCTAATTCTTTGAATAGATGAAGTTGTTGTGGGTTATTTAGAAATTGACAAGTGACCTGAATTTGTGACATGTTCGTCAGTTGTAGACGTTGTCCCTTGTTGGGAATTAGAATCTTGTGGTCCTTGCTGGATAAATGTAGCCTATGGAAGTTGCTTTTAAAAGTTGTCTTAGAAAATGCTTGATAATATAAAAAGCCCTCGAAGTGACAACTCACTATCTACATACTCTGTCAATGTTGCGTAACTCTATAATGATTAGTTTTGAGAGTTATGAAGGTAATCTCCCTCTTTCTTCAACTAATTTAAATTATTTTTCAAAAGTGAATTTATGTTCCTCTCTCCATAGTTAATGTCCATATGGGCATATAAATATCATGGCCAATTTGAAAATTTTGGTGGAAAATATAAAAGTTGGAAGATTTTAGATTTTAGCGAGAGTCAAAATTTCAAAACACTCCTTAAATTTTCAAAAATTTACCAAATGCAATTGAGATGTACTTTAGTAATATATTGATATTAAAGTTAAAAAAAAGAGAGAGAAATAGTGGGATATCGCCACTTGATCTCTCTAATTATGAAGTTCGACTTTTTAATTGGAATTCCGTTATGCCCTTAAAAAAATAGCAAAGGGGTTTGGCTAGAGATGGTCAGTGAGCCAAGTTGGACCGCTTAGCACCAGCTCATTCCACTTTGTGGCCTGATCAGCCCAATCCACTTAAAAAGTTTGTCGGTTATGAATTGAACACTCTCAGCCCGTCCCTAACTCGACCATAGTACGAGCCCGACCTACATACCCCCGGACCAGTCTCGGGGTTAGACCAGCTCGACTCATTGGCCATTACTAGATTTTGGGTAGTTTTATGGGGAAAGGGAGTACTTTCTATTGGTGGGTTGACAAATATTAAAAGTTGGCATGTTACTTATCCTGTCAACTTATATTTAAATCATTACCCTTATGATTTATTTTATTATCTCCTATTACATTGTCCATGAACTTGATTGATTAGAACATTGAGCATTCATCTATTTAACCGAATTTGATTTATTTGCGCTTATCTAAACTATGTAATTTTAAACTAACTTTTGCTTACCATTTTTTTAGCTGTATTGGAACATTTTCTAAACTTATAAAGGTACTCCCTCTATTTTTTTTATTTTTTTCGTTTGGAATTTATAAATTTTAGAGTCATACGTTGACTATGAATTCTTCATAATATATAAGAAAAAACATAGTTATATGGGTCTTAAAAGATTCGTTTCAATATATTTTTCAAATATCAATTTTTAATAATTTTTGCAAATACTCAATTAAAAATATTTATACTTTAAGTTTACTTTTGAAATCTGTGTAAAAAAAAAAATAAGAAGAATAAAAAGAAACAGGGGAGTAATAATTTCAGTCCAAGTTATTTATACAAGCTTACATAACTTATCACACTCGTTACTCATTAGTTCACCAAATTCTTAATATAAAATAAATCAAGTCTAGATAAGTCGGGTAATGAAAACATAAACAAAACGAACCTTTTAATCATCAAATATCTAACATTAAAATAAAATAAAATAAAAAAACAGTTTCCAACATTATGCATTTATGCTAAAGCAGCACATTTGACACACCAAATGGTGAGTAACATAATAATGATATAAAAATAGTGAAACCTAACCATTCAATAAACAAGAGTTTTGTTGTGTCAAATAGTCTTCACACTAAAGTAAAGTTTGTTGAAGTTGGCAACGTTGAGTGATAGAGTTGCCAACCTTCCCATCTCTCCCCCCCTTCCCATTTTCTCTCCTCTTCCTCAAATTCTTACAACACCAAAAGTTATAACATTACAAATCTTGAGCTAAGTTAGGGTTAAACAATAAAGTAACAATTTTTTTGTTCTCCTTCTTCAAAGAAGTAGGGATTGAACTTCAAAGTATTCTAGAGTGAGAAAGTTACAAGTAAATTAAAAACAAATAAAAAAATTATTTACAAAACCCTACAAAATTGTGAAAGTTTTTTCTCTCATGAGAGAAAAGCATTAGCAGTACAGGAAAGTTGAGGTGGGCTAAGAAGAAAGACAGAGGAAACAGCTCATCTTCAACTTTCTCTTGTTAAACCCACCTTTCTAATTTCAGATATTTTGAAGAAATTTTCAGTAAAGGTATAATTATAATATTAAGTAAAGCTTAATTTTTTTTTGGGTTTTGCTTGATTGTGATTAATTATACCTAAAAAAGATACCGAGTAGAATTTGTAATGTGTAGTGTAGTTTTAATTATATTTCTATACTACCCATTTAGTAGAAGTGAGAGCTTTTCTTTAATTTGAGAAGGGGTTTGATCCAAACTCCTAATTATGCATAAAAATACTGGGGTTTCTTTTGTTAAATTTTGATTATTTATGTGTAAAAAGCTGAATTTTTTTATGGTTTAAGGTCATCTTATTGCCATTTCTGTACTACCCATGTAGTAAAGGTGAGAGCTTTTCTTGTGATTAGTGGGGTTTGATTAAAATCCTAATTAATTTGGTGGGTTTTGTTTGGTTTTGATAAATAATGGTTAATTTTACTTAAAGCTGAAAATTTTATAATTACCATTTTGTACAAATCATTTTGTAAAGACGAGAGCTATTCTTGGGATTAGTGGGGTTTGATTAAAATTCAGATTAAAGCTTAAAGAATTTGGTGGGTTCCGGTTGGTAATGTTTGATTTTGATTAATTATGATTACTCTTACTTAAAAAGCTGAAATTTTATGGTTTTAATTCTATTTCTGTACTGCCCATTTTGGTAAAGGTGAGAGCTTTTCTGGGGATCAGTAATGGGGGGAAATTTGCAGCTTTTATGTTTTTTTTTTAATGGCAGCATATTATTTAGCATTATTTCAGTAGTACCATGTTCAGTTGTTCTTAGATGTTTAATTTCTGTCATTTTCCCTGTTTCAGATGTGCAAATCACAGCTCAGAACACATATATAAGTATGTAAGGTCGGAGTTTTCTGTCAGATTGATATTAATCCTGTTTTTTGTTTAAATTTTAATATATTTATTGGTTTTTAAAATTGGATTTGTTTTTGGGTGTTTGAAGTTTGTGGTAGGTGATGGAAATAAGTGATACTAAGAACTAACAACATTATTTCGTTATTTCTCAAGCACTTAATGACACATAGAATTTTGGTCTGTCATTGTATTTCTCTTCTCTCTTCGACTGCTTTTCTTTCTTGATTTAGAATCTATATTGCTGGAATTTGAGCTTCTGATTGCTGGAAATTGGAGGTAATTCTATGGAAGTTGTAGAATTAGATATGATTCTGAGGAATTATTCGCAAAATTTATTGCCTAATCTATGATGAGTGGATCCAGGAGGGTTGGATTTCATAATTTTCGTTAGTTTTGTATGCTTTTTAACTAATTTCTGGTATTCAATGACAGTTTGAGGAATTATTCGCAAAATTTATTGCCTAATCTATGATGAGTGGATCCAGGAGTGTTGGATTTCATAATTTTCGTTAGTTTTGTATGCTTTTTAACTAATTTCAGGTATTCAATGACAGTTTTGAATACTATTTCAAGTGTAGGTGTATTTTAGAGTTTAGAGTATGTAAATATTGAGTATTATCGGTGTGTGAAACTTTAATATGTTGATGTGAAGAGTCGGTGTTATACTGGTGTGTGACAAGTGTACAGCTCCATGTTTTATGGATGCCATGATCTTTTTTTATTTTTTATTTTTATTTTTTATGATATACGATGCTTTCCAAAACTTTGGAGTAAATATTATGTGATGTGATATTTATAGAGTACAATTGGGGTTCTGACTGAGATTCATTTCCTTTTGTGATGCAGCAAGTAGATAACAGTAATGTTAGCAAAATGGGAAAAAAAGGAAGCTGGTTTTCAGCTATTAAGAGGGTCTTTGCCCATAGCCCCAAGGAGAAAGTAGCTGATGTAAGTGGAGTTGACTGCTTTAAGATTTTATTGTTCACTCATAATTTTTCAGATTCATAAATTACAAGTTCAGACAAAATTTTACATTCTACTCTTATTTTCAGCTGTAATTAAAAGAGATTAAATTAAATCATATTCTGTTTATTAAGTAGCGCAGTTTACATGCCTAATGTCTACCTGGCTTGGTATTTATTATTTGGTTGTCATAAACCTGATAGGGAACAGAGAAGAAAAACTCAAAAGAGAAGAAGAAGAAAGGACTTGGGAAGCTAAAACATGGAGAAGGCCATTCATTCTTGCCTTTTGTCAGAGCGCCAAGTAGTATTGAGAAAATACTTGGGGAGGTTGAAAGAGGGCACCAAATTACAAATTATGGGCTTTCAACTCAACCTGAGCCACCAAAGGAGGCACCTCCTCATGTAATCCTTCCACCCGTGAGAACCGCTATACCGCCTCTTAGAACTGGTTCTCCTCACAAAGCATCAACTCCACCAAGGGCTGTTTCTCCTCCTAGGGAAGCCATTCCACGTACTCCACCTCCACCTTCAAGGGATGCTACGCAGCCAACTCCCCCAAGGATGCCCTCCCTTCCTACCCGAAAGGTAGCTTCTCCCCCACGGGCTACAACTATTGTGAATGCTGTCACTCCTGCTAGAGTTCCTTCGTCCAGATTTGTTCAACAGTGGAGGCCAGAGCCTACATTAAGGGAACAACTTGCTTGTGCTACAAAGATTCAGGCTGCTTATAGAGGTTATTTGGTAATCATTCTAATTTTTATAGGTTAAAAGTTGTATACTCTGATCTGTTAGTTGTACATGCAGATTGTGTCACAGGTTGGATCCTTGGAACTCATATTATTGATCTTCCTTGTCATTAAACTAGGGAAAATGGCTGATACTTGGAACTCATGTTATTGATCTTTCTAGTGCAATAAACTAGGGAGGAATGCTGATGCCTCCTTGTTTTATTCAAATTTTATCAATTGTGCTGTTATTTTACCTCTTCTTTTGCTCCTAGTGAGAACTGACCATTGACTTTTAGACTTTGGCTCTCTAGGGAATCTTTTCTTCGTGTTACCTACATCTGACAATTCAAATTCTTAATTATTACGCAGCATATTCTACAAGGAAACAAGTAAAAGATCTCAAACAAGAAAAACCAGGTGGTAAAAGAGCTTGGATCAACCCATTTACAATGACTCACCATTAGCTGGAAATAAAATAGCCTTTTTCCACTCATACGTTGAGAAATTCTGCTAAGTTTGTGATGTAAGAAATAAGAACTGGTCTTAGTTGTGCACATATGGGATTAGCTTAGTCCTCCCATTTGTCAAATTTTCTGAAGCTTCTACTTGGTGACCTTTGTGATTTTTAGTCTCATATCCCATGTTGTCACTTTGACCAAATATTGCTCATGTGGCACAGGCAAGGAAGAGTTTTAAGGCTATAAGAGGTCTGATGAGATTGCAAGGAGTTATGAAAGGGCATAGTGTGAAGCGCCAAACAGCAAATGCGTTGAAATGCATGCAGATGTTGGTTCGGGTACAAAATCAAATACAGTCACAAAGGATCCAGATGTTAGAAAATCAGGTGCTACAGCGCCAGGCTGATAAGAACAATCAGGACCTAGAGAGCAGCTTCAGCAAATGGATGGTAAGATCAGTTTATGGTTCATTATTCTTTGAACTAACAGTTGATATATGCAACTGTAACGTCTTTATGATAGTCATTTGAATTATTGTATTTTTTTGCAGTCTGAGAACCAGGATCAATGGGATGACAGCACGCTGACCAAAGAAGAAATAGAGGCTAGAATGAAGAGGAAGTATGATGCAATTGTCAAGAGAGAAAGAGCAATGGCCTATGCATACTCCCATCAGGTAATTTCTCTCGTTTGCTTATGTCATAAAATGCTTTTCAGTCCCAGTAATGTATCACTAGTTAGTAATACCCAGTTTATTGTTAAGTGCCCCCTGAAGGTAATTCAAAAAGTGAGTAGGGATGGATAGATGAGTTGAGGCCTAGCAAATTGGATAGCAAGACTATGAATTATGAACTCAAGGATTTTTTGTTTTTATTATCATAATGACGACTACTTTTGATTTTGAGGGGGCCTTCATTTGATTGTACTTTGTGCGGTTCCAACGTCATATTCGTTTTGTCAAAAGATGAAAATAACTGTATATCATGATTTTTCTGCAATGAGAAGCAAAGGGTAATATAGGTTATCTTTGCATTTACATATGATTAGGTAGATTAGTCCATCCAAAGTAGGTATTGAGTGGACCATATTTTGAGTTACGAACTATTGAGCTTGAGTTTTGTATTCAGCAAATTACATATTCTTTGTTCACTTGTTTCTATAGAATTACTACTTAAAAGAGCTTAGTATCATTATTTCCTGCATGCTCCTAAGTTCACCATTTTTGTTTCTTGGGTGAAATGTTCTCAGACCTCGAGCTGTAGCAATCTAACTCCATCGTCTTAATTATATTCGTTTCTGTATCTCTTTTAGTTGTGGAAATCAACTCCAAGACTAGCAAACGGAGCTTTAGCTGATTTCCGATCAGGAGGGTATCCCTACTGGTGGAACTGGTTAGAACAACGTCAAGTACCACCATTGACACCTACACACCCTTCACGAAGCCCTGCAACAAAGAACTTTCTAGCAACTCCTTCTAGAACACCCAGAGACTTCAGGGATAGTCCAGTTCCTCAGTCAAGCAACCTTGGACAAGGTAGTGGTCTAGGGTTCAATAATATGGATACTCCGACTCCAAGATCCACCAGGTCATCTGTAGCCCCAAGATTAAGACAGGCAAAAACTCCTCCCAGTAGATTTCAGCAGAAGTTTTCTAGAGGGAGTGCAGCATCATCACCCTTTAATGGGCGAGCATTCAAAGATGATGATAGCCTCATGAGCTGCCCACCTTTCTCTGTTCCACGTTACATGACCCCTACAGCTTCTGCTAATGCGAAATTTAAAGGTAGTCCAGTCCCAGACAGCCCAGGTAGTACTACCAATGAACCAAGAAGGCGGATGTCATTTCCATTTACTCAAGGTGGATCTTTCAAGTGGAACAAAGGCAAAGAACCTAGTTCACCAAGTGTGTTAGGGAAGATCCAGTCAGTGCAATCTGTAGGAAACTTGAGTGTTGATTCTACAATTTCAATTCCCGCAGCTGTAGGAAGAAAGCCATTTAACCGTTTCGTGTGATTGTTTTTGTTAATTATATCTCTCATTCTCTTCCTCAAGCTCATTTTTAATTAGTTTCCCTTACTCTCGCTGGGAGATTTTATGTTTCAATTTCATGTTATTTTTTCTCTTTTTGTGTGAGCTTATATATAAAGAGTTACAATTGCTGATGTATACTAATAAAGAAGATTTAGGACGATGGCTTGTAATTGATTTTGATTGTTAAAGGGTCCGATTCTTGAACAGTGAGTGATACAGTTTTAATTACTTTTCTGGGATGTTCAAAGTAGCTCTGGCTACTTTCCATTGCTTTAGTGAGCATTTTTCCGGAAATGCATTACTCCCAATTCAAGCAGTATCCCGAATCCAAATAAATCTCATTGTTGCCATACTCCACAACACCACCGTACCACGAGTCCTCTGACAAGTCCCACCCCTACCCCTCTTCGCCCCCCAATTATGCAGCAGCACACCCTCTTCCTTTCCCTTTCAGATCCGTTTTTATTATTCTCTTTGTCTTATTTTAATTGTTATATTTTCAATTTCAGAATTAAAGTTTAAAATTTTTTACTATAAATTCTAATTCTATTATAACAAATAATATATAGTAAGTGAAATTTTGTTAGATACATTTTGAGGTAAATTATTAGATGCAAGTTTTCATTAGTTTTTGTCATACGAACTTATTAAAAAAACGTTTTAAATTATATTTTAGAAATCCTTTTTTTCCAAGTTCCCTGACTATGTAATTTTGGGTCTCAAAAAGAGCTAGCTTGTTTTTACTGCCACAAAATTCCAAGTTTGAGCTAATGTCTAATGCGCACGCGGCACGCCATTGAACCTTGACAGTTTTGACTTTTGGGGGCTCCCCTAGTGACTTTGTAGGGTCCCACAGAAAGAATGGCTGATGATATTGCACGACACTATTTGGTAATGCTTCTTCTACAAAAAAAGTGGTTTTCTTTATTACCTCTATTATCATTATATGCTACCACGTTGGTATACACTGCTTTCTTAAAGCTGGATTTCTTACCTTCCACAAAGTGTGGAGTAATGCTTCAAACCTGAAACGGCTCTTGAACCTTCTTACCAAGTTTGATACTTCGTACAAATAAGATCCATCCGGTGAATGATTTTAGAAGGTCATAGCATCTTGTTGTAACATATCTTATATTTAACAAAACCAAAAGAACATCCATATTCATGATCACCTTCACCTTTATCACATAAATTTTCATAATCATTCAGTGCAACTTGTAAAGTTGCACGCAAAAGTATTGCAAATTCGCATTAGTAGTATAGTTTTTTCCATAGAAAATTACAAAACTGATGATTTTATAACCAAATCCATCATTCATACAACCAATGTCGTAAGAACTCAAAACTCGACTTAAAGACCCAACTCATTGAGACGGAAGACCCTTGTTTAGTATTCAAACCACTACTTCAACTGCTCTTTTTTGTTATTGTACAAAACTTATAAAAATATATCTGAATTTTGAGGTCTTTCAAATTTGGGGGTCATATTTTGTCAAGCACTTTGCATATACCTAGAGCCGCTTCTGTCTCTAGCCTCCCAAATCTTGGAGATTAACTGTACACACTATCCTGAGCTTTTCACCCCTCTAGCAAGAGGCCAATAATCGAGCTTCTCAACCAGCTGATATAGGAATATGCAATATAAACAAATTTTCTAAAGTTAGTTAATTCGGTTACAATAATAAAATGTTGGCACTACTGTTTTTGTCCTTTTGCTTAACAAATTTTGTTTTGGAGTTTGTTATAATTTCTGATTTTCTAGAAGAATCTGCCAGTTGTAATATTGTGAGCATCTAAGCCTATATAAGGAAGTAAATTCATAGTATTTGACATCATGAAATATAATACAACCTCTCTTATCTTTATTCTGTTTTCCTTCTTTCTCCCTCTGCTACTCTTCTGATCTTGCTGCTGCACGTTCACACTTTGCTCAAGCAAGAAAATACTACGTAAACATTACATAAAATACAACATCCTTATCAGTGGTATCAAGAGCCAATCTGCTGCCTTCCTCTGATTGGGTAATACTGGCACCTATTGTCTCTACTCGTGTTACAGCAATGGAGTCCCAAATAGCCACTGTTGATGCAAGGGTGTCATCACTGGATCAACGTGTAAATGATATCCTGCACATACTGCAACAAATACAACAGAAAATGGAGACAACAGACCTCCAGAAACACGAGGAACACCCCTATCAACCTAAGCTTGGTTATAATCCCAAATTGGAGTTCCCAAAATTTAATGGTAAGAACTCTCGAATCTGGATTAAAAAATGTAGCCAGTATTTCAGTTTATGCAAAATTCCTGATGATCAGAGAGTTGATTTAGCTTTCCATAATATGATTGATAAAACTGAGAGTTGGGTAGCTAGTTATCTTGCTAATAGAAGTTTTATGGATTGGAATGATTTTGTGGCTGATGTGACCATTCGGTTTAAGGATGAGCAAGGTATTAGTATAGTTGAGGAATTTAACAAATTGCAGCAGCATGATACTATTGAGTCTTATGTGGATGATTTTGAAAATTTAAGATCAATCTTGGTACAATCTGGTTATATTCTTCTTGATCAGTACCTCCTTGAGAGCTTCATTGGGGGATTAAAGCCTGGTTTAAGGCCTTTTGTTAGAGCTTTAAAACCTAAAACTATGGCTGCTGCTATTGATTATGCTAGATGTCAAGATGAGTTAATCTCACTAAATTCCTCTCCCCTACATAAATCCAAACCCTATATAGCCTACACTCCTCAAAACGCCAACAAACCACCATTACTCCCTTTGCCAAACACTAAACCGATTACAATCTAAACACCAAATCCACCCTTAAACCTAAATACATTCCAACTGATGTGAGGGCAGAGAAAATTGCTTAGGGATTGTGTTACTACTGTTATGCGCCCTATTCTAGAAATCATCATTGCAAATTTAAAGAGCCACAATTATTCACAGTTGAAATACCCTGCCTTGATGAAGAGGATGCTGCTGTTATAGCCCTTGATAATGATGATATAGCTGCTGAAGAACCCTCTATTTCTTTGAGTGCTCTCTCTGACAGTCAAGCTTTTCATACTATGAGGGTTCAAGTGGTGGCCAAGGGAAAGATACTACAAACACTCATAGACTCAGGAAGTACACACAATTTTCTAGATATTCATCTAGCTGGGAAGTTGGGGTGTGTCATTGAAAGCATTCAAGGGCAATCTATGCTGATAGCTGATGGTAACCATCTCTTATGTGAGTCAGTTGCCAGGGGGTTCTCTTGGACCTTAGGAGGACAAAATTTTACCACAAATGTCCTGCTAATCCCTCTTGGCAGTTGTGATATGGTATTGGATGTCCAATGGCTCAGCACTTTGGGCTCCATATCTTGGAATTTCAGACAGTTAACCATGAAGTTTTGGATGAATCAACAGTGGGTGGAGTTGAAGGGTTTACCTAGTAAGAAATTGAGGGTAAGTGAGAAGAAAGCATCAGCCAAGCTTATCCAAGATGCAGCTCAAATTTGCCTCATTCACACATATGAAGTAGACTCTGAGCCACCATCTTACATGGTACAGCTGAATGAGACTTCTACTGAGCATGAAGAACTTACTCAATTTAAAACTTCTTATGCCAGCATCTTTGAAGAACCTACTGAGTTGCCCCTAATAGGGCTAAGTTTGATCACATAATTCATCTGGAAGAAGGGTATATGCCTGTTAATATCAGACCTTATAGATACCCTTTGAAGCAGAAGGACATCATTGAACAATTTGTGAATGATATGTTGGAAAGAGGTATTATTCGAAGCAGCTCAAGTCCTTTTGCTTCTCCTGTAGTGCTTGTGGGGAAAAAGGATGGTACATGGAGACTTTGCATTGATTATAGAGGGCTCTCCTATACCAGTTTTAGAGGAACTCATTGATGAACTGGTTGGGTCTATGGTGTTTAGTAAAATTGATTTAAGGGCAGGCTATCATCAATTAAGAATCCATCCAAATGGTGTTTTCAAAACAGCATTTAAAACCCATGAAGGCCATTATGAATTCTTAGTCATGCCCTTTGGTTTGACTAATGCTCCATCTTCATTTCAAAGTTGGATGAATGATGTGTTTAAACCTTTTCTTCGAACGTTTGTCCTGGTATTCTTTGATGATATTCTTATCTATAGCAAGTCTCTTAATGAGCATTGGCAGTACCTGACCGCGGTATTTGAACTGATGAAGCATCATTCACTATATCCAAAACTCAGTAAATGTCACTTTGCCACTGAAAAGGTGGAATACTTGGGCCACTTTATTTCTAGTTTGGGAGTGGAAACTGATTCTAGGAAAATCGATGCAGTAGCCTCCTGGCCAGTGCCTACATCATTTAAAGACTTGAGGAGTTTTCTTAGCCTCACTGGCTACTACAGAAGGTTCATCAAAGGGTATGCAGTGATTAGTAAGCCTCTCACTGATTTGCTTAAAAAAAGAGCTTTTGCTTGGAGTGATGCAGCTCAGTCAACATTTGATCAGTTAAAAGCAACCCTTACCTCTGCTCCTGTCCTTGCTTTGCCTGATTTTAGTAAAGAATTTGTAGTGGAAACTGATGCATCCAAACTTGGCATTGGAGCAGTGCTTTTACAAGATAATCATCCTATTGCCTTTATTAGTAGAGCATTGGGACCTAAATGTCAACAACTTTCTGTATATGAGAAAGAGTTGTTAGCTATAGTTTTTGCTATTAAAAAATGGGAGCAATATTTGGCTGGGGCACATTTTGTTATCAAGACTGATCAAAAAAGCTTAAAATGGCTGCTTCAACAAAAGATATCAACCCCATTTCAATAGTTTTGGCTCTGAAAACTCATGGGATTTGATTATGATATTCAATACTGATCAGGAAAAGAGAACATAGCTGCTGATGCTCTATCAAGGGTGCAGGGCTCTCAGGTCTTATGCTTGGCCATCTCTGTGGTAAACTCTAATTTGGCATCTTCAATTAAAGCTAGCTATGCTCGTGATGCCAACATTGATACCATCTACCAAGCTTTGATGATTGGTGCATCTAATGATTCTGGCTTCACACTACAAGATGGGTTCCTTAGAAAAAGGGGCAAAATCTTTATTGATCCTAATGAAGAACTAAGGAAATAACTTTTGCATTGGCAACATGCAACACTTGAAGCTGGTCATTCAGGAAGGGAGCAGACCTTGAAAAGAATGCAAGCCCTCTTTTATTAGAGAGGAATGACTAAGGATGTGAGTCAATTTATGAGAAAATGAAAAATCTGTCAATCCTTAAAATATGAGACAATAGCTAAGCTAGGGAAGCAACAACCCCTACTTATTCCTGACAATGTGTGGACAAATATTTCAATGGATTTCATTTCAGGTCTACCCATGTCTATGAATCATAATGTCATATTTGTGGTTGTTGATAGGCTTAGTAAGTATGCACACTTCATTGCACTTAAACACCCTTACACTGCAATAGAAGTAGCTCAGGCATACTTGGATAATATTTCCAGGCTCCATGGTTGGCCTAGAAGTATTAAAAGTGATAGAGACCCAATCTTCTTAAGTACCTTCTAGAAAGGATTATTCACTCTCCATGGAGCGGAATTCTTACTTTCTACAGCATACCATCCAGAAACTGATGGTCAGACTGAGGTAGTTAACAGGTGTTTGGAGACCTAGCTCAGATGTGTTACTAGTGATAAGCCTAAAGACTGGTGCAAGTACCTTCCCTTAGCTGAATGGTGGTACAACACCCATTTTCATACAAGTACTCAACTAACTCCTTACGAGGTTGTTTACTATCAAACCCCACCTCTGCATCTACCTTATCTCCCAGGGGAATCAAAGATTGATGAGGTTGACAGAGGGATGCAAAGAAGAGAACACATGATAGCAGTCTTGAAATCCAATTTACAAAAAGCACAAAATCGAATGAAAGTTCAGGCTGACAAGAAGAGGAATGAGAGATCTTTTTCTGTGAATGATTGGGTGTGGCTTAAACTACAAAATTATAAACAACATTCAGTGCATTACCGTTCCTCTAATAAGCTCTCAGCTAAGTATTATGGGCCTTTTCAGATCATAGCTACTGTGGGAAAGGTCGCATACAAATTGCAACTACCTAGCTCTGCCAAAATCCATGATGTCTTTCATGTATCTCAGCTCAAGCCTTTCATTGGGGAAACTCCTACTGTCACCACTCTCCCTGACTGGATTGCTAATGATTCTTAGCTCTTAGCCTTGAGGTCAAGTCTTTTAAAGGGGAAGGATCTGATATAGGAAGATGCAATATAAACAAATTTTCTAAAGTTAGTTAATTCGGTTACAATAACAAAATGTTGGCACTACTGTTTTTGTCCTTTTGCTTAACAAATTCTGTTTTGGAGTTTGTTAGAATTTCTGATTTTCTAGAAAAATCTGTCAGTTGTAATATTGTGAGCATCTAAGCCTATATAAGGATGTAAATTCATAGTATTTGGCATCATGAAATATAATACAACCTCTCCTATCTTTATTCTGTTTTCCTTCTTTCTCCCTCTGCTACTCTTCTGATCTTGCTGCTGCACGTTCACACTTTGCTCAAGCAAGCAAATACTACGTAAACATTACATAAAATACAACATCCTTATCACCAGCCAACGTACGTCTCACCAATAACGCCATTACATTAGTAGCGTAAATTTAAGCCACGAGCAACAGCCGTACAAGATCAAACAGATTGTTGTCAAGACCATCATACATGAGGTGGGCGCAGTGTGCTGGCACTGTAATCATCTTCCTCTGCAATAGAGAGGATCGGATGGCTGCATCAGGATGCATTTCAAGGGGCTTCTCTACTGTTTTTATTACACACTGATTTGTTTGACTGTTTCGTTCCTCGTCTGCAGCAATATGCTGCTGTTAGGTTAGAGCATCTAATACGCACCGAATGCATCTAACCTTAGGTAATTTTATAAATATATTTTTGCACATTGCTGAAGTTTTACTTGTTTAAATTTCCAATGAATAAATTAATATTTTTGGACGTAGGTATTCCCGGTATGTAGTGTTGGCAAGCCGCAAGCCTTGCTGTGTTTCCATTTGAGAAATAAGGCCCTTTCTTGAAACGTCGCCTATGTGAAACCTAGAAAAGAATTATTCTCAAGCATAACATAATGCACACAACCACATTAACTATAATAATGAAAATGTTACGTGCACAATTACATAAGAAGCCTTATTTGTTTTGTTTTTTTATTCGATAACACCTCTTAAGAAACACAACTCTAATAAAGTCGGGATACATAAATCACAAAAAGGGATAGAGCGAGTATTCAAGGAAAACTGTTTAGGGTTTGACACAAAATCTCTATAAAAGTAGTTCAGACTGGATTTTGCAGATATCTCGAATCCCTCCCCTCCTAAAACCCTGATCTTGCTGACAGTTGAAAGCAGCAACCGCAGTAGCAGCAGCTCTAAGGATGATTCCATTTAGCAGATGAAGAGACTGCTAATACCCCTCATATATTTTTGTGTTATTAAACTCACAAGACAACGACGAAATTGATAATGACAATGACAATGACGATGACAACCATGATACAGAATTTCACGTTCAAGTGACTCAAATAGTTGGGATAGTTGACAGACATTGTCTTGCCACAACTATTATTTATGTTTTGATTTGAAAGACCTTAGAACTAGTAACTCAAAGCATGACTTTTCTGTCATAGACCCAACTAAAAGGAGTAGAAGCTGCTTGTTTTTCCCTGTCTCGAGCCCTCTCTACAATCCTTTGGATTCTTTTGGGTAAACCACAAACATATTCCTGAGCTTTACGCCCTTCAGATGAAAGGCCGGTGAGCTTCTCGACTTCCCAATAGCCCACCAAAAACTGCATAACATCAGCATAATCTCTTACAGAGTAGACTCCAAGCCGAGCAGCAACTGCCGCAAAATGATGAAACAGATTGTAATCACGACCATCATGCATGAGATGGGCTGGCATTGAGATCTTCTTCCTCATCATATCAGCAAAAGCGAGAATGGTTGTATCAGGATCGATTTCGAAGAGTTTTTCAACTATTTTGGAGTAAGCAGTTTCGTGGCGTTTCTCATCAGCAGCAATTAGGCCACATATTTGTGCTAGCTTGATATCACCATGATATTTGGCGAGCCTTGCTACATTGCCATGCGAAATAAACGTTGCTCTTTCTTGAAATGATGTGTATATGAAACCCATGTACGGACTGTTTTCAAATTTTGGGTCCTGCATAAAAAGTTATATTTCGTAATATATGCTTCACATAGCCATTTTGATAATAAGTTTATGTAAAATAGGAATTTTGGTAAAAGACTATATATTCGGGCATAATGGTAGGTATATAAATGTTTAGTGTTTCTACTTTTGGTTACTTTTTTCCTTGGAAATCGTAGGATATCAACTAAAAAAACCATATTGCTCATCAAATTGCACCGAAAGATCATCAATTTTTTTTGTTGACAAATCAATTAATGCGTAACATAGCTGTTACAAGTTATAACCATCTAATTTAAAGATCATGCCTTTTTCTTCGTATATATATCTTCATCATAATATGTTATACCTTCGTATATATGTCCATGCAAATTCCATAACAACATATTAAATGAATATGTGAAGAAGGGAGCACATAAAAGAAAAATTAATAATTTTATACCTAATATAGATATATCAGAAGGGTATTTTCTTAATTTTATTGCTATACTTTTTTGTATTTTTATATCTTTTGTATTTATTATCTTCTATGATAATAGTTGTATCTGCTATAACAATATCTATATTTAAGATTTCAATATCATGATATAATTTATATCATGTATGAATTAGAAAAAGACTTAAACTTTTGAAGGTCGAACATATTTTAGTACGGTGTAAGAAATGAGATGATCTATCATACCATTCCTGACCCAATCAAATATTGGATCGTCTTCTCGACGGCTCTCATATCAACACGACCGGTGAGATAAAGGTATTTGTTAAGAAGATCACCATGCCTATTTTCTTCAGCAGTCCAAGCTCTTGTCCAGGTTGCCCAAGAAGTCGGACTCGCCCCCGTTTCATCTCTAACTCCATCCATAGTGTTAAGCATTGTTTGGTAAGTCGGAAGAGCTTCCTCTGTGATCATATTCCCTACCATAACAACAAAGAAATCATCTGGAACCTCCTTGGCTCTCGTCTGCAGCTCTCTGATTTGATCATAAAACTCCTCTGAACATGGGTCGGGAAGATAATCTTGAGGTTGCCAACACTTCTCAACAGGCTTCAAATGGACTAGAATGTTCTGTTCTGCCCAACTTTCCAAGGATTTGAATATCTCAAGTGTTTCTGGTGGCACAGGATGTTTTACTTGCATATGCGGCACCTCACATGGTGGAAGGCTGTATGGCTTCTCTATGCATTTCACCTCCCTACTACAATGGAGAAGGACAATATCAGTTGGACATACCTTAATTACAATTATTAAACAACATAAAATTCTGTCCAAAGGTTTATACTTAGAACATTCAACATAACTATTTAACCTGGCCTCTAACTTCAAGTGCTTTTTTTATTTTTTATTTTGATACCAATGTATCACTATCAAATGACATAATCAGTCACAACATTCTTGGGTAGGTGTAAATTTCTCAAGATAAAGAAAATAAATACAACGACATGATGTTAATAAATTAAGTAGCCCATGCAGAATAGGAAAATCACTAAGAATGATGCCAGTGTTTAGAACATACGTGTCATTATTTTGAACAATAGAATAAAAGTTTAGAACAATAAAATGAAAGTTTAGAACATTAGAATAATAGTTTAGAACAATAATAGAATAGAAGTTTAGAATATTAGAACAAAATTTTACAATATTAGAATAATAAAATAATAGTTTAGAACAATAAAACAATAATTTAGAATAATAGAACAGAAGTTTAGAACATTAGAAAAATAGAACGGAAGTTTAGAATAATGAAACAGATCTTTAGAACAATGAAACAGTTCTTTAGAATAATAAAACAGAAGTTTAAAATATTAGAACAAAAGTGTAGAACATTATAATAGAAGTTTAGAATGAACAATAGAAAAAATATTTAGAGCAATAGAACAAAAGTTTAGAACAAATGTTTTGGAAAAAGTACAGCTGAAATGATGTAAGAAAGTACAGCCTTTTCATGAGGTTTTTGCAAAAAGTGGTTTTTGTCTCAGTGTATTTCTGAAAGTGGGAAAATGTGTATCAGTTTTTTAAAAAAGAATTAAAGAAGTGTGTCAGTTTTGTCATTATTTACGCTTTTGTCATTCTTTTTCACTTAACCTCATCCGTTGGATTTGAAAATTGTATGGTATAAGATTGATTTTTATTTGGCAAAAGATTCTTATATAGGGGGAGGGTTTATATATATATATATATATATATATATATATATATATATATATATATATATATATATATATATATATATATATATATATAAGAAATCTTGGCCCTTGAAGGGTAAGATCTAATGTAAAAAAATGGTTACTATAATGATAAAAAAGGGTCACATAACGATGAAAAGGGTTTCTACAAGTGAAAAAATAATTCGGTCACTATAAGTTAAAAAAAGATCATTATGTGTACATAAAATGTCATGCGTTGGATTTAAAAGATGAAGGGCCAAGATATCTTATCATCCTTCTCATTGTAAACACTCTTCTCATTTTCGTTGATTCGGATAGAAAAAAGAAAAAAATAGCTTTGTGTAAAAAAAAAAATAGGTTCAGGTGAAAAAAATGAAAAAAACTAATACATATTGGATAACTATCAACGACCCTAATAATATAATAGGGTTAGATCATTTTAATAAATAAAAAAATAACTTACTGTCTCCCTTCAACAGTCACGATTGTAGCTTTTCGGTGAAAAAAAAAACTTAAATTAGAAAAAACTATAACTAAAATCAAAAATTAAAAAACAAAACTGCCTGATTTTCATGATAATCATCTACGATATTTTTCATAAGTCACAAAATACATGACAAATTAGAATAAATCTCTGAAAAATCCAATAAAAACTACAAACAAAAGTATCTCGAACTATCTCCACCAAAGTAATTATGGGAAGCAGTGGTTAAGGGAGACACCCAAGTTTTGGTACATCATTCTTGAATTCAATCTTCTAATCCTAAATTTATTTAATTTTATTATATATAGTATAACAACCTGACATTTCATGATAACCATCTACAATATTTTTTTGAAGTCACAAAAAAATGACAAATTAGAATAAATCTCTGAAAAATCCAACAAAAACTACAAATAAAAGTATCTCAAATTCTCTCCACCAAAGTGAATGGAAAACAATGGTTGACGGAGACACCCAAGTATGAATTAGACCCAAGTGTAGAAAACTTCATCAAGTATGAATTAGCATTAGTGAGTCTCCGTGTCTCAAATTCTCTCCACTTCATCAAGCTTTCTACACCCAAGTGAGTCTCCTAATATAATTTATATCAAGTATCAATATATATTGTTTTAATCCTTATTTTTTTAAAGATCTATTCCATTGTTCTAAACTTTTATTCTATTCTTCTAATGTTCTAAACTTCTATTCTATTATTCTAAACTATTGTTTTAATATTCTAAATTTCTGTTATATTATTTTAAACTTTTGTTCTAATGTTCTCAACTTTTGTTATAATATTCTAAACTTCTATTCTATTATTCTAAAGATTAAAACGTATGCTCTAAATATTTACTCTATTGCTCTAAGGTCTAATACTGATGTTCTAAAGTTTAATACTAGTGTTCTAAGGTCTAATACTGATGTTTTGAACATTAGAAAAAAGTTTAGAATAATAGAACAGAAGTTTAGAACATTAGAAAGGAAGTTTAGAATATTAGAACAATAATATAGAATAATATAACAGAAGTTTAGAACATTAGAACAATATAACAGAAATTAAGAACGATCGAACATATCTTTATATCAATATAATAGAAGTTTAGAATATTAGAATGAAAGTTTAGAACAATAGATATAAGTTTAAAATATTAGAACAATAGTTTAAAATAATAAAACATAATTTTAATCAGTATTAAATTTTAGAACAACAGAATAAATATTTGAAATAATCTGTACTAATTTTTAGAACAATAGAATATAAATTCAGAAGATGAAAAGTTTTCAATATCACGAAAAACGAGATATTATACGTACATCATGACTTTTGAAAATATAGAGGAAAAGTGTTGTACATTGAAAGTTAGAATACAGAAAAATTCTAATAATTTAAATTACACTTTTTTCATAAAAAGTTGAAACATTATGGGCCATCATTAGATCTTTTATCAACCGGTAGGAGATGGTTTATATATATATATATATATATATATATATATATATATATATATATATATATATATATATATATATATATATATATATATATATATATATATATAAGAAAGAAGACTCACTATGGAGAGGAGTTGTTAACAGCATTCGGCATGCAGAACTTGGGAGCTCTAAGATTGAGAGTAGTAACTTGTGGGAGATAAGTAAGAGCCATTTTGCTACCGTTGATTGCTTTCTCTTAATCTTCTAGCTGTTGACAAACAGGAATATGTCAAAATTAGACAATATTCGTAATCTTATACACTCCGTATTACAGTGGAAGTCTAATGTGAAACTTAGCTTGCAACAGTTGCAAGGGGGCTTTGGGCAAATGGGACATTCAGAAAATTTTTCATATTTAAAAGTGAGTTGACAAGGGTTAAAATTTATCATGGTCATCTAGGGATGGACCCTTCATCTCACCTCAATTTAAAAGAAAGCAACGATGTACGATGTAGAACTTGTTACTCCCTCTATTCAAATTTGTTTGCTACGTATATAAATTATGAAAACTTCATATACTAAAAATTTAAATGCATCCAACAATATCTCATGTACTTGTATATATTATTTATTACAGAGTGTACGATAATATAGATAACATTTAATAAAATTATACCAAATACGAATTACTTCAGTATAAAATACAAAATATTAACCAACCATGCATTCGCGAAGTATCTTTCACTTCAAGACTCAAAAGAATGTAAATAGTTTGTAAATGCAGAGCAGTTATCTTATATTTTTTTTTAAAAAAGTAAATAATTTAATATATAATATATACATGGATATATTATATTCAAGCTTTCAGGGTAATTATTTATTAGCATTAGATATTATATTCAACTCTTTTTTTACTTGAAAAGATATATTTCAATCTTAAGATAATGAATGCAATGAGATATAAATTCATATTTTTATAGGATGATAAAAAAAAACATAAGATATATTATACGCTTTTTTTCTATGTTCTACAATCGCAACATTATATAAAAGAGGGACCCATGGAAAAATCAAGCCATCTGAGCTTCCAAGAAATGAAATCCATTATTTGTGATTAATTGTTGTTGATTACTTGTTCTTTATGCTCAATTAGCTACGTTAGTGTAATCTTTTTGATTGATAGGGACATTGGATTAAAGGGTTGTTATGTTTGAAATGTTGTGTATTGTTTTTATTGGGTTATTGTTGTGTATTGTTACTGGGTTGTTATATTGTCGTGTGTTACGTTGTTACACTCAAGCTATATTGTGTATTTCGAACCCATAATACAAAAATTCTGACACTTTCTATGTTGATTGAACAACACAAAAACTAGTAATGTTAGACTACATAAACATCAGGAGATGTTAAACTCAATTACTTTATTAATATTTTTTTAGGGAGAAAGAGTAATGGAACTGCTCTAATGCTATATACTCTCTCCATTATCTTTTTTCCTTCCCATTTGAAATCAGGGAAGAAACCAAGATAATATTAAATATTATTAAAATTTTATAAAATAATTTAAATTAATCTAAAAATAAGAATATATTCTATTAAAAAAATAATACAAGTGGGTTGAGTATAACATAAGTAGTGAAATTTCTAAAGTTCATGGCATTAAATAATCAAAAAATCAACTAATGGACTACGTATCACATTAAATAAACTTTTTGAGACAATAATCAAATAACATTAATACACCATATTTGATCAAATGGTACATTTAACAGATTCATTGTAGTGGGTCTTAATGGGCTGATGTAATTTAGCTAGGAAGAATGAAATGGGTAGGTCATTAGTAGTACGGGTTCAATAAAACTCCGTATGAATGAGTAGTTGATGACGATTAAAGCTACTCCTATCTTGCTATTCATATTCCATAATAAATTAGTTTAGGTAGAGAATTTAATGTTAAATAATTATATAAGATGGTTACGTGGATCGAAGATGTAGGTCAACACTCATTTATTGACAATTCCCTCCAAAAGCTACAATCAATAAATACATAAGCTAAATTACATGTAAATTAGGTTTAGTGTTTGGATTATGGATGGTTCTAAAGGTAGACCCGAGTGCAATGGCCTAGAGCCCAATTCAAGGGGAGCCCAAAATATCAATCCATGTTTATTTTTAAAAAAATTACTCTTCTTGATTTTTTGGGTAGTGGGATATCATGAAGAGCATCAAGAGTCTTGCATCTTCAAACTTCCATCCATCTTCTGACTTCCATAATCTTTTCCATCTTCTCGAATTCACAACTTCAACTTTTCGATTCTTTGAGCCCTCCTCACAATATCATCCCTTCATATTATCCAACCTTCTATCTCTAATTCCTCTATCTAACAATTTATAATTTTGTCAATTCATACCATGGCAACAAGAAGAAACATCATTAAGATTTGCTTCATCAATCATCATTACCATTAAGCTCCACCATTTCTCTAGCAACCACCACCAATCTATCTCTCTTTGAAATCAACGACATCTTCAATCTATCTTCTCCACCGCCGCCTTTCTTTGTTGTTTTAGACAAAGTTCACCAAACAAGTTCAGTCAAAAACAAGTAACTTGAAACAAATTTATAAACCAATATTCTTGTATAATGCGCATAAGACATAAGTTTTAGAATTGTTTTCATTCATGATATTTAAATTTGTATATATCGGTTAAGGGACCATTTTCTAACATTTTGCTTAAAGCCCTAAAATCTCAGGATCGGGGCTAGTTTGGTCAAGTATATAAATAATGAAGTTAATGCTTTAAAGTTCAAACTATATGTCTGATATTCAATCTCCACAATGTCTAAGGAGATTTTCAACCAACTAAGATAAAGTTTAGATTGATAAAAAAAATCTATATGGTAAACATTAGAAGAAAAAAATCTAAACTTATTAGCAAAATTAATCCTAAAATTTAAGTTAAGATAAAATGTAGAATAACTATTTACATTGAGTTTAATGTGTATGGTATTGAAATACAAAGTAAATGTATTTATTTATTCTCTAAATCATGTCATGCTAATATAATTTATGTTGCTTAAAATGAAAATAATCATATATCTAAGTCACTAATTATTATTAAGATTTGACATTTACCAAAACTGACATTGTAAATAAAATTATGCATGAATTTCAAATCTAGTTCAAACGAAAATAAAGATTAATTAAATGTATTGATCAATTATTTTCTATTGTGACAGCCATAACAGGGTACATGTCTCGACTTTGTCAATAGATTAGAGTACCGACTTTGTCAATGGATTAGAGTAGCGGTGGCCAATGGGAAGGGGCGGGTGGGCTAGGTTTGGCCTAGGCTTAGCAGTGGGCTAGGTCAGGGCTTGGTGGCTCTAGCCCAGAGGTGGCACGGGCTATGGTTGGGTCTATGCTAGGTTACGGCTTACAACTTATTATGTTATTCATTATTCTTATATTCATTGAAATGCTATTTAGATCAAAACTATATACGTGTAGAAGTTGTAATTATAACCAAAACAATTATTTATGAAAATGTTTAAACAACTAGATAACTTGAAAATGCTCATTAACAATGTTAACTACTTGTAATGCTCAAGAATAGTATTGAGAAAATAGTTTTGTGGCAAGGTCAAAAGCAGCAAAAACATCACAAATAAATGTAACATAGTCCAATGGTCATCCATAATTAACTCATCGGGATACACTCGAGTTTCATTGTAAAGTAGGGTCAAAACATCACGATATTGAATTGCATTGTTTAACAATCTATAAGTTGAATTTCAATTAGTTGGGGGAATCGATACACCATTGTCTTTTCTCAACACCTCTTTCTCTCTTTACACAAGACCTTCGTCTAACCGATGAGGTAATCCTAATCCACTTAATGACACTTCTAATGGGGTTATGCAAAGTAGTCTATTCACCAAAACCTTCTTGGATCGATAAATTCAAAATATGAGTACAACAACGAACATGCAAAAGTTCATCATCATGCAACTTCAAACGAGGATCACCTTTCAAATATTCAATATATTTAATGTTGGCGGTTGCATTATCAAGAAATGGTGAAAAAAATTTATCAAGCAAATGGGAAGTTTTTAAATATTCAATAATCCGGACTTTGACGTTAATCCTTCCTACATTGCCTAAAAAGAAATTATACATTTTTTTTAATATACCATTCACCATCAATTCAATAATGCAAAGAAAAGGTTCATTAAAACTAGAAGTCTATGTATCACTAGTGAGGCTAACATAGCCATAAAAATTACAAAATATTTTAATCAAATAGCTTTTATGCATAAGAAGCAGATTGAGTATGACGTTTAATAGTGTTACTAAGGACACGTCTAAATGTAGGTTATAAAACAACTCGATTAAAATGCTCAAAGTTTCCACTTTCACCATGACTAAAAGGAAATTCATCAGCAATAATGAACTTAATCAATTCATCAATCATTCTATCTCAATTACTCATGAAAGGCATGAGGGGGATGTTACCCATAAATCCGTGTAGTTGGGGATTGACTGCTTGATGATCCTCATGCACGTTTTTCAAATAACGGGACAATGTTCTCGTTCCATATTTGGCTCTCCAGTTTACATACAAACATAGCAATGACACATGAACTTCTTTGGTTCTTGGAACTTTTTCATAGTGTGGCCACACGAATGAAGGTTACGTCGACATTGAGAGTCCTTGTGTTCATCACCACCACTATCATCACCATCATCTAGATATAAAATTTTCAAACAATAAGTTCAATAATTTGATGAAGTCAAATAATAATTTATAACACATCAATTAGTAAATGAACTTAATTCACAATATTTTACTAAGCATATCATATTGAAACTAAAATTCAAACAAACAAAAGTAATTAGAATTAAAATCTCTAAACATCAATATTAATTAACATATCATAAGCCATAAGGTAATTAAAAAAATTCAAATAAAATAAAGTTTAAAAGTTACCTTGTCCACCACAAGGATTTCTCATTCATTAAGTTGATATTTGAGGAATTTGAGTATTTGGAAGTGGCGGGAGAGCCCCAACAATTTCATTTTCTAATTCCATGGTGAATGGTCCCAAACGATTGGTGTTTAGTTCATTTGATTGGAATGAATCATTAACGGATTACTAGCGCCCCTACCTCTTCTCCTTAAAGGTCTTTCAATTTATCAAATTGCTAAGAAAGTAGTAATACTAAAAAGAAATAATAAATAAGAGAGAAATTAAAAATATTACTTAAAAATTGAGATATTACTAAGAAGTAGAATAATTAAACTTTAGAGTAATTAAGAATATGCGAAATTATTGGTAATTGAAAATGTGTAGGAAGATTGAAGCGCGAAATGCAGATGAATGAAGTTGAGTATTAAAGGGAAGAATTCCAAAGGTTACATCAACAAACTCAATGACTAGCTTATTATATATCTAACCGCTATATTGTGGCAGGTCAGGCCAGGCCAGTGAGCAAGGCTAGTCCTGGACTGAGTTTTTGCTGCTTGATTCGTAACCGACCCACATAAAATGCGAGCCTAACAGGGCTAGGATGGGATGACCCGGACCACTTGCCATTTCTGGATCAGAGATAGGGTTCACATCTATTTTACGAAATATCAAGTATTGTTTTCATTAGTTTAAAGCCTTGAATGCTTAATTTATTCATAAATTTGAAGTTGGGAAACATTTTAAAATTCTAAGTCAAAACGAACATATACTCCGTAAATATTATATGGAAGCAAATGACATACCACTATGACAAAACTGTAATCATTGTTAATGAGAACTTAACGTTATTGGCCTTATGAACACCTTCTAATCTACAGTAAATTAGTAATCAAATATTCAAACTCGATCCAGAACTAACTCGGGATTTGTTGGGAATAAGCTTTACAGTTTTGAAAAATCAACACGATTACTACAGCATGAAAATTTTAAAGTTTATAAATTAACCCAAATTAATGACTTCTAAAATCAAAATCTGAAAACTGACAGTGATACCAAGGCAGCCTTAAATATAGCATTTGCCATATGTAGGCTCTAGGCTCGCCACAAGGGGAGATGAGATTAGGTTTTCTGCTTTAAACTACAGAATCCTGCTCTCTGCTTTACACTACAGAATCTGCAGCTCACTCTTATGTGAGAAAGCAATGGGCTACATCAGAGTGCGACTTACTAGGTTGGAGCCACTCCCTTTCCAAAATAAAGGGCACAGTGTATCCTCTACAATACAGAAATTAGGAGGGACTTATAATTAACATGCCTGCACATGGTAAACATGCCATGCTCAGACTTTAAGGCCAACATTTTTCAGGAAATGCATCACATAAATTTTCATAATACAAGGCTGTCGCTCCAGATCAGGCTCCTGCAATGTGCTTTACACATGTATCACGTCTGCCATGGGGTAATATTTATACCTCAACACACATCAGAGCAATACAGAAAGCTTCGAATTACCACAATAGAAATATAACATCTACATTATCCACTACAGTAAGCCACTCATAACGTTTCAAGTAAATAATAACAGAAAACTATCACAATTTATCTCCAAAAAACCATCACATTCAAAATTGTTATATTATTATTCTTCAGCCATGTAAGACAAGAGGACCGATACAAAATAACTTATGAAAGCATTTGAAGTTCAATATAGATGTCTACTATCCCCCAATCATGTGAAGGATTCAAAGGTAACGAAAGAAAGAAACGTATCTACAAGCAATGAGATTCTCTCTAAACAAAATAACTCTAGGGCATGCCTACAGGATCAACGGGAAAGAAAATATACCTTTAAAAACCCACGCCTCTGTTTACAAGGTCTAGCCAAAGAGAGAGTGCTAATCTTCAATCAATAAGAATTCAGACATTAAGAACTCAAAGCATCACTTGTCTGTCGTAGATCCAACTAAAAGACATAGAAGGTGCTTGCTTAGCCCTCTCCCGAGCCCTCTCTTCCAGCCTTCTGATTCTAGGGGGTAAACTGCATACATAGTCCTGAGCCTTTTGTCCCTCTGATGAAAGACCGGTAAGCTTCTCAACCTCCCAACGACCCACCAAAAATTCCAATATGTCAGCGTAGTCCCTCGCAGTGTAGACTCCAAGCCTCTGAGCAACTGCAGAAAAATGATCAAACAGATTGTCATCACGACCATCGTACATGAGGTGGGCAGGCATTGATATTTTCTTCTTCATCATGTCAGCAAAAGCAAGAACTGTTCCATCAGGATCAATTTCAAAGAGTTTCTCCACTATCTTGGTGTAAGCAGTTTCATGTCGCTTCTCATCTGAAGCAATTATGCCACATATCTGTGCCATCTTGAGATCCCCGTGCTCTTTGGCAAGCCTTGCACTGTTTCCATGGGAAATGAATGTTGCCCTTTCTTGAAATGAAGTGTAAACAAAACCAAGATAAGGATTGTTTTCAGTCCTAGGATCCTGCAGCCATATAATTATAGAAGACAGACATGAGAAACAGTGATAGATCTGAAAGAATATAAAAGGACTCTAGCTTTACACACCAAACCAACAAAGATATCAAGATACCAGAAATAACTTCTAAGCAAGGCAAACATATTTTCTACCCGTGTATCTGAGCTAAAGAGTGTGTGGATGGGCTAGTGTATTATCGTGTTCCTTAACCCCAGCAGAAAACATGGGGCAAAGCAACTTTTGGGTTTCATTTAAGGATAACTCACCATTCCTGAGCCAATCAAATACTGGATCGTTTTCTCAATTGATCTCATGTCCACACGACCAGAAAGATAAAGGTATTTGTTGAGAAGATCACCATGCCGATTCTCTTCAGCTGTCCATGCTCTTGTCCAGATAGCCCATGAAGTAGGACTTGCACCAGTTTCATCCTTGACTCCATCCAATGTATTAAGCATAGTCTGGTAAGTTGGAAGAGCTTCTTCTGTTATCATGTCTCCAACCAAAACTACCCAGAGATCATCTGGGATATCCTTTGCCCTCTCTCGGATCTCCTTGACCTGATCATGGAAATCTTCTGAAGCTGGATCAGGAAGATAATCTTGTGGCTGCCAACATTTTTCAACAGGCTTTAAATGGCCCAAGAGATTCTGCTCTGCCCAACCTTCCAGGGATTTGAAAATCTCTATCTTTTCTGGTGGCATGGAATGTGTTACTTGCACATGCACCTCGCGCGGAGGGCTAAAAGGCTTCTTCAGGCTTTCCGTTTCTCTAAAGTGAGGAAAAGCAGCTTATTAGAATGCATACCAACTATGACACCAAGCATTTATGATAACTGTAACTAGCCATTAATGAAAAACCAGGAAAACATACTTTATATCAGATTCAACATGTTGTCATGCCTTTCACAACAAGTTTAAAATAAACTGTATACTGCACTCAAGCATGTTTGTGATTGTGTTTACCTTTTTCGTACAATGACTACCAGCAGCAAGCACCACGAAATGAAGAGGATCTATGAGACAAACAAGAAAGTATCTAGTATCTATTGTCTATATATCATTATGGTATCTGATCACAATGGAAAATTTTCTAAGCACAGCTCAGCTTCTTAATATGCTAATCAGCCAAGCAGTCCCTATATGGAAGAGTCCAAAATGTTCCTTACAACAACCAGCAGACAAATATTAAGACATTCAAACCAAGCTTAATGCAAGTACCATAATTAAGCATCTCCTTAAGTTTGATAACTCACAGGGCTTGAAAATGTAACAAGAATGACTCCTTAACAATGCCTTAATACAATTGATGATGCAAAATGTCTCTGTTTGACACTAAATCGGCGTTCTTTTCAACATCTCATTAGACCTAGCCCAGTATCTCAAAAAGATTCAAAAATAAAATATTCACCAAGAGATCCTTCCAACTTGAAAATAGTTTATGATCTATATGCTTAAAAAGAATTGTACTAGAAGCAGGATGAAACGGAAATAGTTTATCAAGTTTTATAATGATCACTGATGTCAAAGCAACATATTAGAAACTGGTGCAAACCCATGACTTTCCCATCAACTTGCATGAAGGTCAAACACAATAAGCTTTTAATCATCAAGACTTTCACTGACACTACCAATTGGAAGGCTTAAACTGCCAAAAGCGCAATACTTTCATGCTCCAATAAGGATCATATTTACCTTCTTTCAATATACACTTTGATAGAAAATATGTAACATGTGTCTCCATTCTAATCATTGACACTTGACAAATCAGAACAGATTTTTTCTTCAACAATCCCCTCACTAACGTTTTACAATATGCTTCTGTTTTATGTTTGTTTCTTTGTTCCACAATGTTTCAACAGTCCACATAAACTTGTCCCATTTGAACATATAACCTTGGCTTAATGGCTCACCCACCCATTACTTCACTGAAACTACAAGCTCAATGGCATGAAAGACTTAACAAGTAAATTGTTTAGATTGACTAAGGCTCTGATCTTAAAAAAGAAAGTTGACTCCAAATCCCTTGCTCACTTCTTTCGGATTCTCATTCCCACTTAAACACAAAAATAGTGATATGATTTATTTGTCCAAGTCCTCCATGTTATCCATACTAAGGGAGTTAACCACTTTGAGCTGACCAGTCAAACATAATTTCCAGTACCTTGAATCCCATAAAAGTATAAACTTCAGATTTACAGTCCAACAATTCTTTTACTTCAATTATGTTCACTCATTTCCCACACCTCTAGCCTGCTTGGCACAAACTAGCGAAGACAGAGAGCTTGAGCCTGCTAAATTCTGACTCCAAGAACTCTAAATCATTTAAAGGAGTGCGAGAAAAGCTCAGACGATGCCAAAAAATAAATGAGAATCATGAAATAATGCAGCCCATAACATACAAATAGGAAAATAAACTTATCACAGTACAGTCGGTACAATCATTTCATTCTTACAAACAAATTAAGTTAATTATAAAGGTCTGGCAAGGTGTTACAGAACATCAGGGCAAATAGACACTATTTCCATATCCACATGTTCCTCATAATAAGACCCTGTGAGTGATTCTCCTAATTCAACAAGACTGTGAAAGAAAAAATGTAACAAAAAAGAAATGTTATTCATGGCACTTACATTTATATGTTGTATTCTCCTCCAAAATTTCCTGATTATAAACCTGTGCTTCAAATACTTCCCACACTTTTTCCGAATATATTCACCAACATCATAGAAAGCCAATCCCGACAGTTTACTAAAACCCGGAACAAAGAAACATATGGTGGACAACAACCACTCTCCGTCTAATGTATGAGCCTAAACATCCTAGGCATTACTTATAACCTTGTCCAACTGACAAGAAAAAGATATCACCCAAGCATAACATCCTTAACCATAAAGTACAAGAATAAATGCATCAACCACAATAACCATAAATCAAACCAAAACTTCCAATTTTTTTTTCTCCAGCAACAATGTCCCAACTACCAGAGATTAACCATATTCTCGTACTCCGTAGTCCGTACATCAACTTGAATAGCTAAGACCACCAAAATCTCCAGTGCTACCCACCTTAACCACTAAATTTACACACCTATTTGAAACTATATAATATTCGAAAAATAAAACAAGCCCATCCAAATCTTAATAATGATAATAATAAATAAAGAATCAAATAGATAGCAAATAAATAAAAATAAGTTAACAAATAAAAGGACAAATAAATGAATGAATAATAAATTGGTATTTCAGGAACATCAGAATCCAACAAATTGCAGTTGCAGTAGCATTGAATCTCTCACATAAACGAACACCAGGTGTCATATGTACTTTGAAAACGATGGATTGACAATATCCATTTCATAAAACCGCATTATTTTAGCAAAATTGTATACAGTACGATGATGACAAACACATCAATTCAAAAATCTGAAGGAAAAAGGCGAATACCCATCTCAAGAAAACGCAATTTAGCCCAATATAAAGAAAAATATCTAAAACCCAGAAAAATCACGCAAAACGCATAAAATTACGCAAAATGTGACCAACCCAGAGACATACAATGATGTAGTTGGAAAATGGAGAAGAAAAGCAGAGAAAAATGAGAGAAATTGGGGGAAAACTGACTTAGGAGAGGAGCTGCTGAGAGTGGAAGCCATGAAAAACTTGGGAGATCTGAGAGAGGGGAGTTGAGGGAAACGACGGCATTGGAAAGGGGTGGAGACGGGGTTCAGATTCAGCGCCATTGTTATTGTTGGATTTTGCTTGAGAAATGGTGTTGTATCAGTTGTATGTGTGTTTTTGTGTGCTGAGGGTGTTGGGTTTGTTTGTTGATCACAGCCACAGAAATAAAAGTGAGGAGAGAGAATATGGAAGTTGCTGAAATGAGAAAAACAAAAAAGATGTGGGATGAGCTCTAAGTTTTCTCTAAATAGTCTCCCCAGCGAGGCAGTCAAATTAATGTATGATTGTATTCTTCGTGTGTGTGGTTTGAGTTAGTTTGCAAGAAAATAATAAAAGTTGCTTGCTAAGAATTTCAAATTAATGTCGAGTCTAATTTTTTTGACCCGAATACGTTTGTCGTTACTAGCTAAAACTGCAAGGATGAGTAGCTTATGGGTTCGGGTTGCCCTCTTTACATGGCATCTATCAAGGAGTTCTTTAGCTCTTATAAGGTATAATGTTACTTATAAGGTGATAGGAACCGGGACCATTGCTATATTGAGATGTTTGGTAGAGTTGTATGAATCTTATCCAAGGTTTGCCATGTTCCGGAGCTTAAGGAGAATTCGATTTCTCTTGGAATCTCTGACCCAAATAATGGGTGCAAGTTTGATGCCCAAGGAGGAGTTTTGAAAGGTGCTAAGTGGTGATGAAAGATGCAAAGTTGGGTGACTTGAATCCATTGCAAGAATCCACCATGGTTGGCTTAGCAAATGTTTTCACGAATATTGTGAGTGATAGTAAGAATAAGTTATGATATCTTAGGCTTCGTCATATATTTCAATGCTACACAAACAAGGTTTACTTGAAAGCCCTAAGATTGGTAAGCTTGGTTGAGCATTGCGTGTTTCAAAAACACAAAAGGATTAGTTCAAGCCTATGACTTACAACAATAAGGGGAAACTCAATTACATCCATTTGGATTTGTGGGAGTTGTTCTAGAGTTCCTTCACTTGGCCATTATAACCATTTGGTCACTATCATTGAAGATTTCTCTCTCAAGCACAAAGATGAAATCTTTGAGGTGTTTGTTGATTGGAGAACCTTTGTTGAAAAGAAACCAAGAGAAAGATCAAGACTTTGAGAAAGCGATAATGGTTTAGAGTTTGTTAAAAGCTAGTTCATGAAGTATTGTCTCAAGAATAACATTGTATAACAAAGAACTTGTGTGGGTAGGCCTCAACAAAATGGGTTAGCAGAGCGTATGAACAAGATACTACTTGAGAATACAAGATGCATGCTCTCGCAAGCAAAGATAGGGAAGTCTTTTTTAGAGAATGTTGTGGATAGCTATGGTATGTTACTTGGTGCTTCGTCCTTTTACTCAACTCTTAACTTTTGTTAACCTCAAGAGGTAGGGCATAGAACTCCAATTGATTATTATAATTTGAGAATATTTGACAGGTTCATGGTGACACATGAATTTATATTGACATCTTGTGATAGTCATGTATATTATAAGGAGCTTGAGAATGACATCTTTACCTACTTAATCTTATATGTGTATGGATGACATGTTGGTCGCTTGCAAGTACTTGATTGAGAGTAACGACTTGAGAGAGTTTCTAGAAAGTGAGTTTGATATAAAAGATCTTTGTGAAGTCGAGAAGATTCTCATAATGAAGACCAAAAGGAATAGGAAGAAAGGGTTGTTGCTTCTTAGTCAAAGAAAGTACATTTCAAAGGTTTTTAAATGATTCTCCATGACTCATACAAAGCTAGTTTATACTCCCAATGGTGCTCACTTTATAAAGGAGCTTTTTCCTCAATCAATGGGAGAAAAAGAAGCTATGGCTTACATTCCATACACGAGTGTAGTTGGAAGTATGATGTATGCTATGGTGTGTTCTAGGCTGAATATAACACACACAGTGAGCATGGTTAGTCGGTATATGTCAAGAAGGAAGGGGTCGTCGAGAATTAGTAAAGTGGCTATTGAGGGTTGAGAGGTACTTTAAATGTATGCGTTCAATTTGGTAGAGAGGCATGCGGCCTTGAAGATTATTGTGATTCAGACTATGAAGGTGATTTGGATGATCAAAAGTCTACATCTGGGTATGTGTTCTTTTTAGATAGCACTGCCTTGAGTTGGAAATCTTTACTACAAGATGTAGTGGCACTTTCAACCACAAAAGCAAAGTTTATGACAATTGCCGAGGCATTCAAGGAAAATTGGCTAAAGAGTTGCCAATTTTCAAGCTTGGTGTGTGTGCATTGTGATAGTTAAATTGCAATTTATTTGGCTAAAACCCAAAGAAGTCTACAAAATAACCAAGCATATTGATGTGGAGTACAACTTTATTTGAGATGAAATTAACGAAACTTTGTAAATCTTGAAGAAGATTGGTACGGAAGACGTACAATTCTTCCAATGTATTGACAAAGCCTTTACTGACCAGGCCACTAGATTCACTTTGTATGTGGACTTAGTTGGTCTTCCTCCATGTTCGATTAAGCCCCTTAGGAGCCTAATGGAGGAGGGATCTTGACATTTTTTTACTCAATTGTTGAGGTTTATGGAGGATTGAAGTCAAGGTGGAAAATTGATATGATATGCCTTCGATCTTAGCTTGGATTGATTTTTTAATGGTATAATCATGGAGAAATAAGGTGTATAGAGATTTGATGTATGGAAAAGTAAATGAATTGTATTTGAGAAGTTGTAGCAGCATGACATGTCCATGATAATGCTAGGACATCCATACCCGAGAAGCATGTAAGTTCTAGTAGCTATTGAGCATTTAAAGGATGGCACATACATGCCTCTAAAGGGCATGTCCATGCCAAGCCATGTTTAACCGAAATATGTGTTTTAATCTCCTTCATTGATTAATCTTGATGTAAGCCTATTATATATCATCTTGCAGCCACATTTATGAGATAAGAGAGAGATCTAGGTTAGTTGAGAGAAAATATAAAACACATGAGTTTGAAACCCTTGAGCAAAACACAATCCTTGTAATTCCTCGTCTAATGGAAGTGATTAATACAAGAATTGATACCCCTCCTCCCCCAAGTGGATGTAGCTCAACTTGAAAGAGCCACTCTAAATTAAATCTCTTGAGTGCTTTATCTTTGCTTTTGTCTATACTTTATTGCCTTTAAAACTAACAATCAAGTCTCAAGATTCTTGAATTAGAGTGCTAACTCATAAAAAATCCTAATAAAGCTTGTATACTTGCATACCAATGCCTCACTAAAGTTCTTGGTAAGCTAGTACACTTTAAATAAGAATAATAGGATATCTATTATTTAAGTTTAAGTAAAATTAAAAATCAAGTGATTTGAGACCTCATCACGTTGAAACACTTCAAGTCGTAAAATAATTTGGTCTCGAGAGGGTAATTTGTAGACACTAAATTAAATTGGTCTCGTTAGTGTTTTACATTGAAATTAAATTGATTAAATTGGGTCAAAAAGTCATGTTACTAGCCCATTCTAATTATTTCAACCCATATAAATTAAATGACCAAATTAAGTTAATATATTAAGGGGTTATATATTTAATAGGTCAGTTAACAAAGCTAGCCAAGTAATTTGAATGGATTAGGTTGACTTTCAAGTCATAAAATTGGGCAATCTTGTGCCTAACAAGTCTATAAATATATTCATTTAACACTGGTATAAAGCACTTGAAATCTAGAAATCATTTATTCTTAAAAGCTCATGCATACATCTTTTCTGAGAATTCGCTCTAGGTTAGTAAATAAACATTGTAAATCTATGTCGGTTAATCGGGTGCACTCTAAATGCAATTTTGAGGCATAGCAAGATGCTCGAAGGAACATGAGGGCTTCAAAATTCAGATATATTTATATTGATTTTGTATAAAAATATAAAAGTATAATTAAAGCAGTGGTTTGAATATATTAATTGTTTTTATCAAATAAAAATTGGGTGCTTATTTATTGAATAGAGGTAGGAACGACAATGTATCGGAGTCGGAGCAGACCTAACAAAGTCTGAATCCAATCTGATAAGTTTGCGAACCTTGATTTAGGATTCGACTCCAAATCCGTGGACTCCGACCAGATTAGAGATTTCGGACCTCCAAATTCGATCTGATCCGATCCATCGGACCTCCATCATGATTTGAAATTTGATCTATTTTAAATTTTCCACTTTTCTTACCTATTTTTGTTTGTTAATATCATATTAATACTATAATTCATTTACAATATATAAAGTAAATTAAAAAAATACAACACAAGTATAATACCATTGGTGCAAAAGTTTGACCTTGTTTGGCATAGACATTAGCCATTCGGATAGGGCTCAGATCATATTCGGGTCAGATGTAATACAATATCCGAATCCAACCCATCTCCTATTCGAAGTCGGAGTTTTGTTTTTAAAATGGATTTGGATCGGATTTTTTCTTCGGATCGGATTCGAATTGAATTGTCATCCCTAAATAGATGGCACAATTTTGAGACGTTAAATAGAGACCCATAAATAATATGAAAGTATTGCCCTCGTCGTGATGCACTCAACATGTTTAAGTGGGATAAAACTTATATAAGCCCTCATTTAAATACAAGTCGACATCAACAAACGTCACCCTCCTAGGCGTCATCTATGTTACATTATATAATCAAGCTATGTAAACTTAATTAGAGGACTTTGTCTATTTCATTATAAACTTTCATACAGAGATTGTATAGTACCATATGCTTCAATCTTTCAGTCTTATTTACTACACGAAATTTGTGTTTACAACTTGTGCTCATTCTCAGCTAAATTTAGATGAAGGTAATATACTGATGAAACCTGAACGACTAGGCTTCTAAAACAGTAGATACGAACACTGTGCTCAGTATTAGATGGCTTCTCTAGCATTGCTTCGACTTAATTTTCTTTGTATTTAAAGGCTTACCATTCCTTTCTAACAATGCTTCATTTTATGACTTCGATGCTGCAACGAAGTTTATGTCCTCATTATGCTGAGAAATCACAAGGTACATTGCTCTCCTCTACCTCTAAAGTCGACACAAAATGTAGGTGATTTAGATATTCAACATTTCAGATGATCTCAATCTTACAAATGCCAAGTTTCCACTTGATGATTTGTGTTGGTATATATATGGATTTAATGAGAGATTGGATCCTAACAAACCCGTATTAATGAATTCAAGATCTATTGCACGCCCTACACCAACATACTTATAAGGGACCCTATAATCCGTTTTATCAAAAAGTATTGTATACACACGATACACAAAAAAAACTATGGTATCCCTAATAAAAGTGACCACTCAATATAACAAACGTGTTTTGAGGGGAAACTTTTGTTACATTTAGGTGTCACTTTTACCGTGAATACTTTTCGTTGTATTACTTGTGGATCTAGTTCATATGTGGATGCACTAGTCATTGATTGGAAGATATAGCTTGCTCTCTTGTAATAATGTATTCATGCAGTCATGCCTTAGTTTTGTGAATGATTCTGAAAGTCAAAGGTTTGATTAGCGTACTAGTAGTGTTTTGCTAGGGTGCCTCGTGCTTTCATCGATCCTTTCGCTAGCCGCTCACTTTTGGGCCACGCTTAGCCCGTCAATCCTTTCTCTGATTGCAAATTATCAAATTTATGGAACTACCTTCCAAAGTGTTAGTACCAGATCTACTAGTAGTGATGGTCTAGAGGGCTGCAAACACCATACGCGACGGTGTCTAAGATGTGTAAAACAGTTGGTGTGATTGACGGAGAAAGAAGCTCAGGTAACCATCAGTAGGCATCTTGTACTAAAGTCTGCTTTGTTGCCCAAAAAACACCAGTAGGCAGTAGTATCACAGGAACTTCGCAGTACGATGGTGGATTTCAAAAAAGTTCCTACAGAGATTTAAAAAACACACGAGTGCCATACTCTACGCCCTGCTGTATGCGCTTTTAGGAATAATAAAGCAAACCTGTGGTGGTTCCCTTATTAATTGGAAATTCAACATTTTACTTTTTGGACTCCATATTCAATTTCATCAACGTTCTAAGAGCACGAATTAGTAAGATAGAATACAGATGAATGATAGATTGAGAAATTTCGTACCCGATCATATATTATTATTGTAAAAGTAAAGTAAGTTAGTTAGTGGTTCAACTTTATTTTAAAAAAAATAGAACAAAATTTTAAAGATTATTTAAAATATGAGATAGTATTTTAAAGATCGAGGAGAGTATTATATATTTTCGATAAAACTAAGATAACGGATATGGAAATAAAGTTACTTTACGTAGCCAAACTCATAATTGTCCCAAAGTACAACGAAATAAAAATGAAACAAAAATGTTACCAATGGGATTAAAGTCATGTAGAACAAGCTTGATTTCAATTCCTTAACAAAAATCCATACGAAGATTAACAAAAGAATGAAGAAATATTTGGTACTACTACTATAGTAGTACTACATGTTTATATGTAACACAGCAAACGACCGAACACAAGAAGAGAATTCTCAGTGTGTATAGAATTAAACTTGGAACGGCCATGGCCAATTCTTCAAGTCGTCAACTTTCCCACTCCCACCGGCATGACCAGTTCCGGTGGCAGTTCTGGTTCCGTCAACGAAGGCGTGGTACCTCATCACAAACGCCAAACTCATAACAACCCACTCAAGGCAAAACATTAGAATACATAGCCCACCCGCCAGCTTCAAGATCACCGCCGCATCGTCTTCCCTCACGTACGACTTCATCGCCTGCAAGAAATTCCCCGTTGTTGTGTAGATCAACACCGCCACAGATCCCTGGAAGATGGCTGTGAGGACGGTGGCGACCATGTGGAATGCGTACCACTTGTGGGACCCAGCGGAGGAGGCAGCGCAGCCCGAGACGGCCCCGCCAATGGTGATGACATGGAGGAGGATGAAGAGGAAGCCGACGATGGAGGGGAAGAGGCGGAGGGAGAGGGTGAGGAAGATGCAGCTCGAGGCTGCCCCCAGGAGGACGTAGTTGCATAGGAGGAAGATTTTGTGAGTGTGATTGTGTGATGATTGTGTGATTTGCAGACCCATTTTGATGGAATTTTCTTGGTTGTTGATGATTTTTGAGTGAATGTTTGAGAATTTTGGAGTGGATTTGAGGTATTCGTTTCATTTCATTGAGAGTGAGATTTATAGGAACAGATTGGCAACGGTCATATTTGCAGATTGATGATTACTAAGGAAATATGACCGTTATCTTATGGCGTAGTGGAGGGGTACAGTTTTAAGTTAACGGCTACTCTCAAAACTTTTTTTTTTTTTTTTTTTTTTTTTTGCTATTCGGACCCTTTTGGTTATTGGGCTTCATAAAAGGTCTGTTTGGACGCAAACTCAAAAGTCGCAAAACCAACCCAGAAGCAAAGTGTTTCTCTTTTCGGCAAAAGCCATATATATATTTTACGTAGAGGTGGCTATTGAGCCGATTCAGCCCGGCCCATCCCCAACCTGGCCTAGACTTTTCGAGTATTTAAGACTCATTGATTAACATAAGAGATATAATACCCATAATTTATAATATTAATGTGTTTTGCTCCTTTATCACATAAATATTCTCATATGACTAATCACACCTACAACCTTCTAAAATTAAGAATATAATGAAGCTTTTTTAAAGAATTGCTTAAAAAATTGTTTAGTGTGAAACATTGAAGGATTTTGAAAAAGAATATTTTTTTTAGAAAGTATAGACGTTAGATAGTAAAAACATGAGGTCAAAATTGGTGGTTAACTTCAAACAAATTTCGGACAATATTGATTTGGTGGCCTCACTTGAATATCAAAATCTATTTTATTTTTCATCCTCAACTTTAAGTTGTAGTGGTCGATTTAATTTAAAATTTAATGTAATATATTTCTAACTTTTTTTCAAGTAAAACTTTACTTTTTAAAGAAAAAAAAGCTATTGAGAATCAAATAACTCATTTAACAAGGACTTATTATTCACAACACTATCTTTTATTATTAATTCCTCATCAATAGTGGTTTTAGTTCTAGAGAAATAATTTTTGAACAATTTATTACACAAAATTAGAATATGATTTTTGTTATAAAAAAATTTAGAATTTGATTTTTCCAAAATTTTAATAGCATTTAATTTATTAATGCCATACTATATGTATTATATAATAGCTACTCCAATGGATTATTGTATATTGCTTAGAATTTTCTTTTATATGATTCATCTGGATTGGATAGTTTGAAAACTAAGGGCAAACTGCATATCATGACATAATCCCAAAACAATCAATTTTGGAAAAGTCATTAAGAAAAATCAATTAGAGATATAAATTGATAACTTGACAAGAACATTAGGCTTCATTGATCACTTCTATGATACGGTGGGCCATCATATATTTGCCCACTAGTCTTGCCATTTCATTGTTTTTGACCTTTCAAGGACTTGGACAGCTATTTGCATAATATGGACCAAGGTTGCTTTTTTTAAAAAATAAATAAATAAATAAATTTGTAGTAAGAAATTATCTTATAAAAAATATTGTCAAAATTTATCTTATAAAATATGAAGTGTCATATTTGTGACTTTTTACAAGGATATTTTTTAGGTTTTTGCTAAAATTTTCCTTTATTTTCCATGTTTTATGCAATATTTTATGATGTAATTTGGAAAAAAGGAGGAAATTTGATAAAAAAAAACCTAAAAAGAATATCCTCATCAAAATCATTATTTATTTTTATTTTTATAAGGTAGATTCTTATAATATTTTTATAAGATAATTTCTTAGTAAAATAATAATTCATAAGATAGTTTCTTATAATTTTCCTTTTTAAGTTTTAGAGTCTAAAAATTAGTCAACCTTTTTAATTGAAATTATTCCCCTAATATTTAATTATTTGAACTTCTTGTCAAAAAAAAAAAATTTAATTGAAATTATTTAAAATCTATATGAACTTATCATTTATTTTGCACTTGATATCTCTTATTTTTTCCTAAACAAATTTTAACTTATTAGAGCTTTTCTTATATGTACATGAACTTTTTATTTTTATAGTATCTAAACATGAACTTAACTAAACTTAATTATTCTTTTGACATAACATTATTTTACACAATTATTATTAATACGGAGTAAGTATTTTTTTGAACTCTAACTTTTACTTACTAGAAAACTTATATTGTTTTCTGGTACGGCTTTAGTGTGGTGCCTTAAAATTTTGTTGTTGGATTTATCTGGATTTTTGAGCTTGAATGTTGACAAATATTTTTTTGTAGTTTACCTATGCATTAAGTTAAGTAGCTTTCAAAAACATTAAAAAAAATATATTGTTTTAAATTTTTAATAATATAGTAGCTTTCAAAAATCTACAATGTAGTACCAATTCCCACTCTAAAAGGGTAAAATCAAGAATGGTTGTACAATATATACCAAGCAAAATCAAGAATGGTTGTCTTGCTGAGATGTAAAAAACAAATAAACGAAAGAATAAGATTTTATTATGGGAACGATTGGTGAATGACATCAGGAAGACTTTATACCTTCTTATATGCACAAATTATGAGGTGAACCGTTTTACAAAAATAAATACTTTAAAGATTCATGTGCATATCTTGAGAGTTGACATATGAAGGTAACTCCTATGGCACTTTAGATGTTTCATTTCCTACTTAAATTGTGGTGTCCTAAAGATTTAGAGATAGTAATTGAGTTGTTTGAATCAACTATGATTTTGGTAGAGAATCCATAATGTAATATTTTAATTGGAGTCGATTAGGGTGGGGTTGAGTCAAAATAAATAAATATGCTAATCAAGATTATTATGGTTTATGGTTAAATAAATATGTATTAGACATATTTATTGCAAGATTAGTTCAAATTGAGTCAAAATAATTTTAGATGAAATTCAGATTGATTAATCAATAAGAGTGAGTTTTGCTAAGAGGTCTAGCGAGAAAAATCCCTAATGTTATATGCTAATCAAGAACCCATTGAGGGATTGAGTTTATTTTATCATTCACCTAAACTATGCCATGAAAGTAAAATTTACTACTATGTAGTTATCTACGTAACACTTTGCCTAACCTTTAAAGCCATTTTATACAAATACAAAGCACAAGTAACATTTAAGAGTGCTCGAAAATATTATATTTACTAGATACGTTAATAATTTAGTAAGAAGACTCTTGTGTGGATCAAATGTAAGATTTGGACTTGATTTTTAAAATCAGGGTTTTATTGCCTATTTTTAATAACTTTAAATCCTTTTGTGTTGACAAAAAAATCTGATTTAGGACCACCCTAGGAATCCATCGAGGGCACCCCAAGTATCAGTATGTGGCCACGTTCATTTCGTACAACTAAAATAAAAATCCCCAATCTTCTTCTAATAATAATCACACAGTCACACTGTGACAAACTGCGACAACACACCACTGAATGAAAGTATGAAACTATGAAACGACCTTTGATAATTTGATAGCGAGGCTCGTATATATTCCATTCCAAGCACAGACAAGAGTGGAATACAACTATACAATACTACTCTCTCACACAGATAATTGATAGAGTGATATCAATGGCTGCTTCATTGGTCAACAACGCCTACACCTCCAAATTGGACCTCCGTGAAGCCAAGACTCTTGCCAACTTCAGAGTCGGGCCTCCTTCGTCCCTCAGCTGCAAGAATTTCAGAAAGGTCTCATCTTTTTCTTCTTCTTCGATCGTCTGTAAAGCTGTGTCTGTTTCTCCTCAATCCGCCATTGAAGGGCTTAATATTGCTGAAGATGTTTCTCAGGTGAATCTCTCATCGTTATTTTTGAGTATTTGTTATTTTGAGGAGTTTTTGAAATCGGGTGTTGGAATTTTGTATTTTTGTTGATTGATTGTTGATTTTGAAGTGGGGTTTTTGTTTTTTGAAGTGGGGTTTGTGTAAATTTGCTAGATCACAAACAAAACAATGAAGCAAGATCTCTGTGTGTTGTCCTTTTATTGACTTGCGGCTGCCAATATATACCGGTCTCATTAGGTTGAGACTCCACCAAGATAAGGAAACTATCCTAGAAAATAGCACTGCGTACAATTATACAAGGTTATACTAATTCCTAAATACATGGCAAAAGATATACTCAATAATAATATGCCTAGTAAAATTTGTGATTTTGAGGTGGGGTTTTTGGGATTTTATGGGATGTTGGATGATTTTAGGAATTTGTTTCAATGTTTTTAATGTGAGTCTGATGCTTGAATTTTGATAAAGTGGGGAATACTTTGATCAAATTGTGTATGTTTTCAAGTGGCAATTGTATGTTGGATTGTTGAATTTCGGCTCTGAAGCCGGTTGGTTTGATTTGAAATGATGTATGACAAGTAAATAACTGAATGAACTATACATATCTAGGGGTATTGAAATTTTGTTCTGTAAATCAATTGGGACCTTTTGATATTGAAGATGCTATTCCTTGCCGTGACACTTTGTCTCACGAAATTTCCGGCGGTAAAGTTTTTTTTTTTGGCTAATCGCTAACTAACAACAGCAAACAGAAACAACAGAAACAGTCACCCCATCGTAGCTGATATAGCTAGGTTTTGGGCTTTAAAAACAAGACATATAGAAACTTTAAAACAAGAAAAGAAAGATAAGTTAGTAGCTTCTAGCTTAATATCTTGAATCAACGATTTGAGCTCCTTTGGCGGCTTAGTCAGATCCAGTAGGATATCGATTGCTTCCGCACAGTATGACCGAATAAGGCAAGCCTCTCCCACCAAACGAGCTTCCCTTATGCCTTTATGGATGGCCAACAATTACGCATTCAGAGGAGAAGATGCCTACCTTGGACACATTCCCCTTCACTTAACTGAATATGTCAGCTAATCCCAGCTTCAATATACCATCTTTGATTTCTTTTTTTTTTTAATCTTCTTCCAAGCTCCATCCACCTCAACAATAGTTAACTTTCTACCCCAAAGGTTCCCTATTGTCCAAAAATGAATAATAGGTAGGGCTAGGACTAGGTCCAATTCATTTTCCCTTCTAATATCCAAGCTTAAGAGCATCTTCTATTTACATTCTCTGAAAATGGAGAAGATTGTAGTTGGATTCAAATATGAGTTTTTGAAACACACATGATTCCTATGGAGCCAAATACTCCAACATAGGATGATAAGCTCTTCAGCTTTTCCCGAAATCTGGTTTGATCCTTCCATATGAGGCTCCATCTTAGAAATCCGTAAGCCTAAAATGAAAGAACTCCAAACATGCTTGACCAAATCACAATCACGGAAGTGGTGATTGAGTGACTCCCTTTGATCTCGGACAGATAGTATCCAAGATAATACCCCTCATAGAAAGCTCATCTCTTGCCGGTAGGGCCCTGTAGATTAATTTCCAAGTGAAGATAAGAAATTTTAGAGGAAGCTTCAATTTCCAAAAGTTTCTCCAAATAGGCCAAAAAAGTCCGAAAAACCTGATGTGTCTCATGATTATGTAAGAATATGTAACCCTCTTTCATAGAGAACTCACCAGATTTTGCATTTCACCAAACAATCTCATCTTGATAGTTATTCGAGGTAATATGAGAGCAAAGAATGGCTGAAGCGATTTCCCTTGAAAAAAGTTTCCAAACCTTACTCAAGTCCCACGAAGCCCCATCCTTCAACCGCTCAGCAACCCATTTTTGCTTTTCCTCGTTCGGTTGAAGCTTTGAACTATTAGCCAAAACACTCCCCTGCAGAAGCCATATATCATCCTCAATACTTATGTTTTTACCATTGCCCATAACCCTTCCCAGACCTCCTTTCATGGTCCTAGCAGCCGAAACCATACTTCTGAAAGCCCATGACCCCTTAGAGATTTTCCAGTTTGACTGTACCACTTCGATTTGAGTGCCCCTATATTTCCCTTAAATAAGTCTTGAGAGAAGAGTTTGAGGTTCTTTCTGAATTCTCCATGCTTGTTTAAATAGCATGGAGTAATTGATATGAGAGATGCTACGCGAACCACTTTCCCTTCGTGCCTTGGAAGGAACAACAACTCATTTTTCCTCTAATAGATTGGTCTTTTATCTCCCAAATGACCCCACCGAGAAGCGCAGAAGTCTCTTAGGCAACAAATAAACCGAGATCACATGTGATGCCAAAGCTACAAGAATAACATTGATGAGAATGGCTTTTTCGGCTTGATTAAGGGGAAAAAATTTCCAAGATCCCAAAATTTTCAAAATATTCTCATAAATGAAGTCATGTTTATTCGCTAACCTACCATTAACTTCACCTGGTATCCTAAGATAAATCCCCATAGAGTCGTTTTGCTTTACTCTTAGCGGCTTCCTCATAAACTTGATGAATTTTGACCGCGTATTCGGGGAAAATATGATAGACGATTTATATGGGTCCATGAGTTTCCTTAATAAATGGCAACAAAATTCATCAAGCAAGCTTCTCATTTTGTAGCAGGACCCTTGAAGAAAAAGAGAGCATCATTTGCACAAAAGAGATGAGATATTCTCGTAGCCCCCTTGCCAATCCTTAAATCCTGAATTCCCTTCCTATCTTCAAGCAGATCCAGTTGAGAGGACAAAACTTGCTTGTAGAGAATAACAGGATAAGGTGATAAAGGGTCACCTTGCCTTAGGCCCTTATTTGAATGAATGAAATGGGTGGGCTCACCATTCACCAAGATAGAGTACGACACAATGTTGATATATTGCATGATCCACCTAAGGCAAACGGGGGAAAGCCCATAGTATGAAGAATTTTTCGAATGAAAACCCATCTTACTCTATCATAAGCTTTATTAAGATCTACCTTCAGCACTGTTGCAAAGTCTCTCTCCTTCTTTGCCCTAATCCAATTCATGACCTCATGTGCAATGATAAAGTTGTCTGACGTAATTCTCCATGGAATGAAAGCATTTAGGAATTCACTGATCACGTCTTTCATCACCAATTTGAGTCTGATTACAAGGCACTTAGAGTTGTCCGTGTATATTGAGTTACAAAGGCTAATTGGCCTGAAATGGTTGACAAATTTAGGGTTATTACATTTTGGCACCAGAGTGATGAAGGTTTTATTCCAAGAACATAGCATATTCGTACAATTGAAGAAATGAAGGATTCAGATCATCTCCAATAAAACCCTAGAACTTCTGAAAAAACAAAGGAGGAATACCATCTGCCCCCGAAGATTTAAGAGGGTTGAGATTGAACACTGCAACTCTGATTTCTTCCTTGGAAAAAGGTTTTTTGAGGTGATCTATGTGATGAGGCTTCAATTCGGAATATTTATGAACCAATCAAACTTTAGAGCCCCTTCAACTATCTAACAAAGGAATGGGAGAGGAAACTTGATATTCTTCTCCCACATAAAGATTCTTGAAGAATTCAACAAATTCAGCTTTTATCTTGGGAGCTTAAAAAATCCAGAGATCCTCTTTATTCTTCAGTGCGACAATATCGTTCCTTGCTTTCCTCTCCTTGACTAATCTAAAAAAGAACGAGGTCATTTTGTCTCCCAAATTATCCCATGTCGATTTGGCCCTTTGTTTCCAGTACCACCATTGAAGAGTCATTTCCAGAATCACTCCACGACCGCTTCAGATTCTTGTTGGACCGAAGATGGGCAATGCTGCTGATTCATCAGTCTTCTATGAAACCTGTCCCAACAGATCCCCCTTTCCTTCTTGAAATTCAGGCACCAACTTTTAAGACTATGAGAAACACTCTCACAGTTAGCAGAAATGCTTTGCATTGAAGGCTTGAAGCTGAGTTTCCTTTCCTAACCCAGACTTTCGCCACCAAATCCTGAACTTCCTTAAAAATGAATGACCAAGCCTCCAATCGATATGGTCTGAGTTTCCTTCTTTGGCTAGGCGAAGTGTTCAGCATGACTGGACCATGATCAGATAAAAGAATTGGAAAGTTAATAATTCTGGCATCTGGGTTAATTCAGAAGAATCTCGAGTTACTAATCCCTCTTTCCTGATGCATTTACCGTCAAGTAGGCCTACGTGACAAGAATATCTTTTCATGGAGTTCTGAAATTGTCCAACATCGTACTATCCCCATTTCATATTATTGGAGTTGCTGACCATGCTGCTAACTTTTCTCATTCTATGTTATCTGTCATGTAAGATATTGAATTATTGATGCATGATAATATATATTTGTAGCATTTGGCTCTGTATTCAGAAGTTTTCTTATGATATGACAGTCTTTTGAACTCAATAATTACTGACCTCTGAAATGTGACCAATCCAGGTAAAAGGATGTCAAGTTCTAATTTAAATGCTTATATTGACTAGAATCTTGAGCTTAGGTCTTGTGGCCGTTGTGAATTTGCAGCAGTTGGACCCTTCTAACCCTTCTGTGAAATTACAAGGAACATCTGAAACAGGCCTACCTGTATTCACCCTGTAACTTAGCCTGAGAATTTCCAGTTTTCCTCCTATTTGTGTATTTGCAAGCGTACAAGAAATGATAAAATTTTGTTGTCATAAAACATTAGCAGCATGAAAATTATTATTTAATAACATTATCAAGATGATCTCAAGCTAAGATGTACGAAGTGACAAATATATGTACTAGCGCCCATTATAGCAGTGTTATTTTTACCTTAGGAATCATTTCTTATTTCGCCATGAGCTCCACTACTATTCTATTAGGGGCTTCCAGTTGGAGTTGTCATTCTATGCATTCATGTCTAAGACATTTTATAGGAGGATTAGGCACTATTCTCCTCAGCTTATTTATATAAGTTTTAGCTGATGTAAGTTTAGTTCAACAAACATACAATAAGTTCAGCATAAACAGAATAAGTTTAGCAAAAATAAGTTAAGTGAAGCAAAGTATGAGTCTAAAGCAACAAATTCAGCAAAAATAAGTTAAGTTCAGCAAAATTAAAATAATTTATGCTAAAATAAGTTAAATTTAGCAAAAATAAGTTGAGAAGAACATAACCCGAGTAGTTGAACTACTTTCCAACACTAAAATGTGGATCTGTAAGGTATGCTATATTTGTAAGTTTTGTTTATTCTTGGTGAAATGGCCGGACTTCCCTTTATGTTTATGGTATTTATGTCAGTTTTTGTAGACTAATTTTCATTTATTTCTGTGTTAGCACTCATTCATTGAAGTGTTAAATAATTTTTTTTTCCATTACTGTGTGGTAGCTTATTGGAAAAACTCCAATGGTGTATCTCAACAATGTATCAAGTGGATCAGTTGCAAACATTGCTGCCAAACTTGAGAGCATGGAACCTTGCTGCAGTGTGAAGGACAGGTAAAGAAGATCCCCGGCACATCTTGTATTTGTGAAAATGATTGCAAGAGCGTTTGTTTGTTTGTTTGTTTTTTTGAATGAGCCTTTTTGAATGAGCCTGAATAGTAACTTGTTTACTGAACAACCTGTTTAATGAATTTGTACATTGCTTTGCTAAAGTTGGATTGGTTTTTCTTTAAGTCCTACTTCTGCATGCATCACCATGTCAATTCATTATAATTGTGATTGAAGAGTCTTTATGTCAAATAAAGGCTGATGATGTGTGCTTTTACATTGCAAATGTAACAATGATGGAAAAAAAAGTTATTTCATGCATTAGTTGGTAATGTTGTGTCGTCTTTCATCTTCTTAATCTTCTTTTCTTTCCACATCAGGATTGGTTACAGTATGGTTGATGATGCTGAGCAGAAAGGAGTAATAACACCTGGAAAGGTATTCCTCATTAGGTTTTACTTTACTTAAAGTTCCTGGAAAGGAGTAATAACACCTGGAAAGGTATGCTCTTTAAGATTTCATAGCTTTATACTTGTTAGACATTGGGTGCTTGCTTTATTGAACCTTCAATTCATTATTTCAGAGACCTATTGTTGTTGATGTTATCTGTCCTGTTTTGTTGTCTTCTTGTAACATCTGCTTACTTTGAGAATGAGGTATGTTAGTAAAGATTTTAGCTTTCCAGTTATCAATTCGGTTCTTACTGAATAGGTCATGAGGTTTCTGCTTTTGAAACTACACAAGTTTTCTTTTGGATGACATGCTACTACTCTATCTTTTGTCTCAGACTGTCATTTCATCATAGTTCTAAGTGTCTAAAATTTTAATTTTTGTAATTTAACTTCCTTACATATTTGATGGGGCTGAATGAGGGAAAAATATGCATTTTTTCTTAGAGCATAAGTACATTGTCTAATGCATCTCCATGAAGAAGTTTCTTATACTCTGTTTAGTTGCATGCATGTATTGCCAAAGAAGTCAATGACTAATATGCTTCTTTCAATTGGACCTGATGGTATCTAGTGGTGTTGGATTGATCTTTATAGTATCTTATACTTCTCTAGTATTTCTTTCTGAATTCAAAGGTTTTGGTTATTGCATGTGTTGCAACTGCAATCCAAGGTTATATAATGTGATTTTAAGCATAGTGTGAAAAGTATGTATGTGTGTTTGGTATTGGGATGGTACATTCCTATAAGCTGTAGCCTGTGCATATGTGGCTGCTTCCTGAAACCTGAACCTTGAATGGCCTATTTATCATTCTAGAATCCATTATTTGATTATGAAGTTTAGTTAAAGTTCATATTCAATTGGTTTTGTATGCATCCTAACCATAGAAACACTAGGATAGCTCTTTGGATTCCAACTACTCTATTAATAAATATGATGTGATATATGACTGCCTTTGTTTATTATTTTTATGTGGTTCTCATTTTCTCCTTCTTAGACTGTGCTTATACTTATTGTAAATGATATTGTCAATGAAGCTATGACTAGTCATGTAACTTGATTTTCGGAGTAGAAATTATTACATTATATATTATGACATACTGGTATAGATCTAGTAACAAATATGAATTCGTGATCGCTAACAAATGGTCTTATCCATATTCAATGTCAAAATTACTGAGATGTTGTTGGGCATTTTTTTCATTTGACTGATGGTTATTTTACTCTTCTAATTTAGACTACTTTGGTGGAGCCTACAAGTGGGAATACTGGTATTGGACTTGCATTTATAGCTGCTGCAAGAGGGTACAAGATCATCTTGACAATGCCATCTTCCATGAGTATGGAAAGGAGAGTTATCTTGAAAGCATTTGGAGCTGAGCTGATCCTGACTGATCCTGCTAAGGGTATGAAAGGAGCACTTGAGAAGGCTGAAGAGATTTTGAGGAATACTCCAGATTCTTACATGCTTCAGCAGTTTGACAATCCTGCAAATCCCAAGGTCTAGCTTGTTATGCTTCAGTTGGTTATCTATCTTTGCATATCAATGGTTTACTTGTTACTATGAGGGCACTTCCTTATAATTTTGGACTCCTACTTGAAACCAATAACCTAATACTCAATTTACTTAAGTTATACATATTCTTCTGCTTCTTACTCAAGCATGAATCCATCCATTATTTGACCCTACAATTGACCCTTGTGATTAAGTTATTCCTCAATACAACAAAAGTTATCCCTACAACAAAAGATATCACGATTTCGATAAAGATTGAGATATGTTCGAAATTGAAATGTTTAGTATATTGTATAAAAGTTACCCCTAAATAAAACAAAAGTCACATTTTTATACAACAAAAGTTACCCCTCAATTTAACAAAAGTCACTTTATAAGGAACTATTATTCAATATGATTTACGTGTCCTTGTATTACTAAAGTTTTTGTGAATCTCATATAAATGTCATGGTAGGGTTCGTGACTATTATTGTTTTTGTGTTTAAATTTGATTGTAACCTAGATTTGGCTTATGAAGTGGAAATCATCTGGCTTTGAAGAATAGAGTGAATACTGTTGGAAGAACCATTTTTTTTTACCAAAGTGAACATATTAGAATTTCCACTTATATCATGAACATCATGTCATACCACCTACATGGTTTCTCCACTTGCTGAAATCGCAAGGGCAAAGATGTTACACAAGGACACCTTGTTATGCTTGTGTTCTTTCCTTTAATAACCCAACTTTTCATTTAAACTTAAATAATTGTGTTTAACCCTCCAGTATAATTGTACAAGCTCAGTGAGGTGTGTCATCTATATTAAGTAATCTATATGTAAGTAATCTGTATGTAAGTAATCTATATGAAAGTCTTCTGGTTTATTACACGAGAAGTAATCTATATGTAAGTTGCAACATGAAATTGTTATGTCTGGTTGAGATTGAAAGGTTAATGATTGAAAGTTATCATTGTCTTACTCCTGAATTTCCATTAGGTCGCAGACTAGCTGCAGGTTGTGTATTTAACAACTGAAATTGAAATTTCTTGTACAGAAGCCTATGCTTTCATGGTGCTAATTGCTGAAGATAGGAGTTGTAGCTATAAGTAAGTCAGTGCTCTTGGGCATTTTCTGACATATACTACAGATATCTGTTTGATATAATGCGCCGTTGGAGTTTATTTTTCTTTTCCTTGATTTCTGGTCTACTTCTGGTCCCTCTACCTATAATAGTTCTACTGATTTTTTTCACTGTAATTTCTTTCCTAAAAAATCCTGTAGAACCACTGTTATGTGTCTGGTTACAATTCACTAACAAATCTTATCACTACTACATTGACTTTGGTGAATATTGTATAAACTTTTCTGATCTTGTTTCTCCCTTGTTATACATGAGCTATTTGTCAAATGACATGACTATAGTGTACATAATATCATGAGTGTTCCTTTTTCATCTTTCCTGCAGATACATTATGAGACAACTGGTCCTGAGATCTGGGAAGACACAAAAGGCAAAGTGGACATTTTGGTTGCAGGAATTGGAACTGGAGGGACAATTACTGGAACTGGGCGATACCTCAAAGAGCGCAATCCTGGTGTAAAGGTGCTAACATCCTTGTAGAACATACTTAACCGAGATCCTCATGTTTTAAATTTCTTTTGGTCTTGAAATGTATTGCATGGACAACTAGCTCAAATTTTACAGCCTTATCATACAAGTTCTTTAGTATATCTCAGAACTATCATTTTACACTGCCTTGTCTAATTATGATAATTTTGTGAAGGTCATTGGTGTAGAACCTACAGAAAGCAACATACTTTCTGGTGGGAAGCCCGGTAAGATGAAAGTTTCAGTGTCTTCATTGTTAAAGTTTTAAGCATCACGTGTCTTATTGAACTTCATCTTATTGGTGTGAAGGTCCACACAAGATTCAAGGAATCGGAGCTGGTTTTGTTCCCAGCAATTTAGATTTGGGCATCATGGATGAAGTTATAGAGGTGAAAATATTCTTCTGCTTCCTTGGTTGCCTATGACATCATATCTTCCTTGGTTGCCTATGACATCATATCCTCTGCTCTTGGAATACTGCTATTCCCTAAATCAAAGTTATATAGGTCAATATTAACGATTCTGATTTTCAACTCATCTTGGACAGAACGTTATAAGGTTGGATGGTTAGTAGTGGTAATCTTTAGCTTTCCATGTTTAACAAGGATTGTTTAGAGATCATATAAAAACCGCTCCTTGTAAACATGAACAATTTTCTTAAATGTTTGCGTATAAATTGTAATCTTGATGACGAAATTCCTTGACAAGGCATGATAGTTTTGAGAATAAATTCTAACAGAAATTTCCTTGGTGGTGTGTTATGCATGTGTAATCTGTGGGGGTTTCTTTCCTTGTAAAATAATCTATACTGTCTTGTTCTGAAACTTTATGTCTGTTTCAGGTTTCTAGTGATGAAGCTGTTGAAACTGCTAAGCAATTAGCATTGAAAGAAGGCTTGTTGGTTAGTTCAAACATTTCATGTAGCTATTTTAGCTCTTAACTTTGAAGTCTGGTCTTTCAGAAATTGGACTAATTGGACCATGCTTGTGTTGGCTGCTCAGCTTGGACAGTAGCTACTAACTCATTTCGTTACATTAGTTGGTATACAATTTAGTCATATGAGATATGTTGCTTTCTGATATTCAACTATCAATCATCTCTTCTGGCCAAACCAAGGGAAATGCTTGAGAAAAAAAATATTTTAGTGATTTTCTTACAACTTTATAGTCACTTAGATGTATACATTATATAGTATCTTTATATAATCATTATTATTGTTGCTGTTCTGTTAAATTTTTTTTCCATGGTTTGATATTTGTAACATGAATGGTAATAGTTGGTGTTTTACTTCAAACAATAATAATATTATTAGTTGGATTAAATAATAAATGAATGTCATGCTTAGAATGGGCATGGCGTTATATCAAACTAGACCAAGATAATAAGAAAAAAAGAAAATAGAATCAGATCAGATCAGATCCGCAAGTGAAATAAACATACTTATGAAGTGTAGACCAAGCTTTTCTTGATATTTTTGCTTTCCACATTCTGTAACATGGGGGATCCTATTGATTCTTAGCCCAAACCACTGTAAGGATTTGATATAAGGCATTGATTTATTTTGACATGGAATTTTTACAGGGCCGTTGGTTAATACAGAGAACTATATTTTAACATGATTCTAAATTCATTTCCAATTACAATTTTTTTATAGGAAACTATTAACTATGTGATTACTTGCTACAATTACCACTATTTTTAATTTTTGATACATGCATTAGTTTTCTACAAACCAAAGATGACTTGAATAGAGGGAATCAAGAAAAATATGGAGAAAATGAGTTTATAAGAAAATGTGGCTTTAAGTAGGAGAGAATGGAGGTGAAGCATATTTGTGGATGATCACGTGAGATTAATTTTTGGTTCATGTAGTTGATCCCATCTTTTTGGGATTAAAGCTTGGCTTTATTGTTGTTAATGTATATGTGTGTGAGTTTATTTGAGAAATATGAATATTGAGTTTGTTATATTGGTTTATAGCACTATTTGGCTCCAACCTGTTGACCACTATACAGTTGTCCCTGAAGCATTACTTAGTCATTTTTTGCATACTAGTTAGATTTTGGAGATCCGTGGCTGAACTGTGTTTGCCCTAAATTCTGATTTATCTTTTCTGGCTTCAGGTTGGTATTTCCTCAGGAGCGGCAGCAGCTGCTGCAGTCCGAGTTGGTAAAAGACCTGAGAATGCAGGAAAACTTATAGCTGTAAGCCTCTACAACTTAATAATCATTTACTGGGTTATATTAATTATTAACTGAGCTTTTATTGACATAGTCTGTTAAGGGAACAAGAGATTGTTGTGTTTGCTACATTTCCTTCTTTCGTTCACAATTCTCGGTGTTAAAGCTCAGTCCCCAATTTAGCATCTCTGTGACCCATTACTGTTCTAAACTTAAATCAACTTCTACCATTTTGCTTGTCTACAAGGTCTATCGCCCTAACTTTTCTGAGATTTTTCTGAACTTGTTTGTACAATTTTTACTTTTTAAAGTAGAGGCCATAGCACTACAGTCAAAACCTTGGAAAAGATAATTTGAAGAGGTAGGACCAACATGGGCCAGTGTTTGAAACTATCACAGAATACAAAGTATTTTGGTGCTCGGATTCATAAGCTTGTGTTGTAGTTGGGAATCAGGATAAGTTTCCTTGGTCAAAATTTTCACTGAGGAGTGATGGTGAGCAATTTGTTGCTTGTGGTAAGTTTCCTAGTCATGGATATTGCCTCAGATAAAACAAACACTTCTGATGCTTTTGTACAACTCTGCCTGCAGACTAGGTAGTTTACAAGGATAACTGTGCATGATAGTGCACTACTGCACTTGTTGGCTAGTCCATCTTAATGGCTTCATTCTTATTGAGAAGGGTCTTATTAAGTCTTGGGATTTAATGATTAGTTCCAATCTCATTAGTTGAAAAATTTTGGCAATTTTTTCCTACCATTGTGATTTTTGGCCTCTAGGTTTTGAAAATAGAAGTATAATGCACTGCGGCATCATCAGTCAAAAGTTATACTCGTTGTTAAAGTGAGCATTACTTCCAACAAAGAGCTGTATTTTCCTATGATAATGAATTATAACCTGTGTATCAGAATACATTGTTCTTGATGTCATCCATGGCTCAAATTTTACGCTGTTTCAGGTTGTGTTTCCAAGCTTTGGTGAGCGATACTTGTCATCCATTTTGTTCCAGTCTATTCGGGAAGAGTGTGAAAACATGAAGCCAGAATGATGAGAAGTCATTTCTTGGACTTTCAGGGCCGCTGCTAGATTATTTTCTCGTTTTTCAGGTTCTCCCTCTAGCAGCCTTGCTTGCATTTCCCAATATTTTAGAGCAAATTTGCTACTCGGAGCCCAGAATGGTTCAGGTTTCCTGTTTATTTGAGGACATGAAATGAGCAATAAATTATGTAGGTCAGAACAGCAGATGATTCAGAGACCCGAAATTTTTCCGAGTATCTCATGTGCTTTATGCTTTTACTCAATATTCTTTTCCCCTCTTGTAGTTGTAATGGTTTCCCCTCTTCCAAACATTATTCCAGCTTCATGCATTGCTAAAACTTAAGCTCTTTGAATCCTCTTTAAATTTATCATTCTAGGTCTTGGATCCACCCTTGTTCCATCATTCTTGCATTTTTTGGTAAGTAGTAATTCTGTACGTGCACATGTTTTGATTTTTTTTTTTTTTTTTTTTTGTATGAGTTCATCTTCCAGAATTATGCAGTAAGAACTCTGTTACAACAGTGGGTTGTTACTTTTACATTTCATCTGCTCGACAATATTCAGTAATTTTTTTTCCTAGCCTACGATCCAAGGTTTGAAGGTTTCATGTCTTTTTTCATAGATATAACCTTTTGGCCTTTTATGCGTTTCATCGTTGAGTTTATGTTAACTTAAATTATATAATGCCTTTTGTGAATGTTTATGATGACATCCTCTTCAAAAGTTCAAATACCTGCTTATTCGGTTTTTCTGTTCACGGGTTATTATCACTCATTTTTTCGCTCATTATGAGCCGCAAATTACCAAAAATAAATAAAAGCATCGGTTGAAGTATGGAAAAAAAAAAAAAAAAAAAAATTGTGTATTTACTATCTTAGTTCGTTTTTCACTTCTTACCTTTGATACCTGTGTTTACAATATCTTTGTTTTCTTTTGTCCTTTGGTGGGTAGAGTTTTAAAGCATTGTACCATAAAATTCAAATGAGCAAACTGAGTTTAGTCTGTTAAAAGCCTTTAGCGGAGATATAATCTCGTTCAAAGCTTTTCTACATTTATGCGAAGTTTACCTTTTTTATTATTTTGTTGGGTGTAGCTCCATTAATTTGCCCCCAAAAAAATTTGGTTGTTAGGTTATCAATGAATAATAGTTTAAATACCTTATGTTATTGGTTCTTTCCCCTTCTCCAATTAGTTCATTCATTAACAAGCGAGGCCTCTTTGGATATAATATTTATAGTAAAGCACTAAACGCCGCTCTTAATTTGATCGAACTGCCTTACAATCTGACGATTTTTCTCTTTAAAGCATTTAAATAAAATCGAACATTTTGCAATTATAATCTAAAGCATGAATAATATGATTTTAACAAACTAATAAACATGAATAAATAATAATAATAATAATAATAATAATATGATTTTAACAAATTAATACTAAGTTTTATATTCTAATTAACATGAATAACATTTACAATAATATTATCAAATAATATTAACTAATAAAAATTAACAATAATACTAATAAACAATAATCAAATAATAATTAAACAATACTTAACAATTAAAGGACAAAAACCGTTGTCGGCGAGGGGGGGTCGTCCGGTTTTTATGGCAAGCCCCTGGGTTTGCCGTCTAAAATTTCTGGCCGATCCTAGGGCAAGTCGAAAATTTTAGACGACAAGCTCCGGGGATAGCCGTCCAAAATTTTCAGCTTGCCCTAAGGCCGACCAGAAATTTTGGACAATTAGCCCGAGGCTTGCCAGAAAAACAAGACGGCCCCCCTTTTCAGGCATATATATGTAAAAAAATTTAAATGCATACCCTAAAAACAAATTAAATGCAACCCTAAAAACAAATTAAATGCATATGGTGGTTCAGCGCCAGTGCGAAGGCTCTAATACCTTCCCTAAAACGCCACCCCAAAATTTTGGCAAGGTTTATGGTGGTTCGGCGGCGGTAGCTCTGGCAGCTCCAGCTCCGGTGGGCAGTGGCTCCGGTGGGTCAAGTGTGAGTTGGGGTTTGAGAAAGAAGGGTGAGGACTAATATAGTAAAGTAGGGGGCGGTTCAATCAATTTCGGAGCATCAAAATTGTTCATTTTCTCTCAAAATTGCTCACTTTCTCTCAAACTTGCTTATTTTTTTTACTGGGAGCACCTTTCTCTACGTATCCCCAAGGCTATAAAAGAATTTCTACCCTCCATAGATAGAACTCAACTTTCCTTGGGTCGGCCCATCCCGACTTCATCTGTTTTGTATCTTCTTTGGTCCTATCCGATAATCCATAAAGTTTATAACCCATTCCGATTCTGACCCTACCTAATACATAGCTCTATTTGAAATCAATTGAGGTCCCAGCGTGCAAGTGTGAAAACATTTTTAAATGATTGAAAAGTGTTAAACCCATTTAAACAAAAACGACTGAGATTCAGTGGTGACAATATTGAAGAAGTCAAGTCTTCAGTGTAAGAAATTATATAGTTTATATACCACTTTGTCAAGATTTGTCTTTGGTCTTACCTACCCCCATTCTTAGCTTGAACAATTCTGAGAACCCTGCATAGATGATCTCATAGAATGAGAAAGGTATAGTCTATGGTATTTTGGAATTAAACTATATAATAAGATGAATAACGAGATTTTATATAAATATTTTTTTTTTGGCATATGGTTAAGATTTTAACTCTGTAACTTACTAGATATACCAAATGAAAACATCTTTGAAGAACATAGTAGATTTCAAATAATTTTTCTTTAAATTAATTTTCTTGATATAATGACAAAAATTAAAGGTGAGGTGAAAGTAACCTAAGGAAAAGAGTGCTTAAAATAAAAAGAATAAAAAAATATCTTAACCCTTTAAATGGTAAGATTCAACTCCAAAGATTTCATGTAAAAAAAAGTTATTATAACAATAAAAAAAAAGTCACTATAACAAAAAAAAAATTCACTGTAAAAAAGGTCACTATAACCCTTTTTTTATTGTTATAGTAATCTTTTTTTACGTGAAATCTCTAACGTTGGATCTTACCATTTGAAGGCCAAGATCCCTGCGTCCAAATGTAGATTATGAAATCATATATAACTGGATCAAGCATTACTACATAAACAAATTAACAGTCCTATCCATTTGATGAACAATTTAATTTTAAGACAGGATTTTGTGTGCATAGGAGCTGAGTTACAATAAGATTATTGTATGGCCAACAAAAATTACCCTCAATACAACAAAAGTAACCCTAATACAAAAAGTATCACAATTTCAATTGATAAATAATGAGATATGTTTGAAAAGAAAATGATGGATATATTGTGCAAAAGTTATCCCTCAATGAAATAAAAGTTACCTCTTTATACAACAAAAGTCACCCCTCAATTTAACAAAACCGACTTTGTAAGATTTTGTGCTATAAAATATGGGTTTATATATATGTTCTCACTTTACTAAAATTTTTGTATTAATTTAAACACACGATATCTTACTTGATTATTTGGTTAATTACACACTATATTATTTAACAAGAATATATCTAAATGATGATTAATTAACTATTCAAGATCGAGTTCAGGACAAAATCCCTTAACAGACGTTAAATTCCAAATCCCATACATTAATAAATAAGTTATAGGTTAAAGACCTCAAAGGGTTCCTTGACTAACGTAGCAACGTCCATGCCCATGCCAAGTTGTTCAACACATTATACGTTCATAATATATAAACAATCGGCAACCTAACTTGTTATCACTCAGTTTCTTAGGCGATCTAATACTATATTGAAAAGATAGCATGCCTAAATTCTAAATGAAATCATCTCCATAAAGAAAATCAAATAGTATATATAATTATATATGATACATAATACATTACGGTGTTAATTAATTAAACTAGTTTATGGGCTGCCAATCAGAGAAGATTTTATATGTTAGTGCTCAGTCAATTGGGAATTATTTATCCAAACCCACTATATGGATAGTCTTTAAAAAGAGCTAACCACACCACCTAACGACATATCCAGTACATATTTACATTATGATAATATCGAAATAAGTCTTGATCTCGATCTATATCACTAGAAATGATATTACATGTTCACTATGGTTTGGTTCTTAATTAATAAAACGAGGCTTTTTTAATTCATATCTGATATAAATTATATCGGGATAAATATTGAGATATCAAATATAAGTATTGTTATATCATATTCAACTAACTAGTGTTACATCAAATATATGTATTGTTATATTAGATATAAAAATCAAAAGATATAAAAATACAGAAAAAATCAAATATAGACATTATGATATCAGATACAAAAATACAATTATAAAAATATACTTAATATATTTATATCAAATATAAATTAGGAATTTCTCACGTACTTACCAAACCAAATCCCAGTTCGAAACTTATAACACTATGGTCCCTTGTCACTATCTGGCAGTTTGACAAACGCTTTCTTGTTATATACGGGATGTAACTATGTAAGTAATGACCATATAGATATAATTTATTTAAGCTTTTGTTTCAACCGAAAAATGACAGGGTTTCTGAATAACCCCTAAATTACATAAATTAAAAATACTTAAAACTAAGTTTTGAAAAAAAAGCTAAATGCATGTTGTGTATATATCCATGTACTTTAATAAAACTGTATGACCGACTAGATTACTAGGCTATGTTCTCTTTAACTTATTTAAATAAGTTTTAATAAAAAATAAGTTAATTTTAGCCAAAATTCAATAAGTTCAGTAAAAGTAAGTTAATATTAGTCAAAAAAAAAATTCATCAAAATTAGGCTAAGATAACAAAGACCGAGTCACGAAAAAGAAAATTTTCAACAAAAAATATAAATTAATTAACTAAGTTCAACAAAAAAATAAATTCAAGAAAAATAAGTTAAATTCAATAAAAAAAATTAGATTCAACAAAAATAAGTTGAGTTCCGCGGGATTTAATTATAGCCTAGTTACATACTACTCCCTCCGTCTCATATTAATTGCTACATTTTCATTTTGAAACCATAAATTCTAATTATTATATAATAACAAATATTATATTCAACTGCCTAGTTTTCGTAATATTTTGTCTCACAAATTTTGGAAAGAAATTGTGGGGTACTTCAAAGCACACCAATCATGAGAGACCTAAAATTAAAACGGGAGACCAGCAGGGAGTAGTTTGTAATTTAAAAATTGTATGGACAGTCTTATTTTCAAAGTCTTCCGCAATCACATATATTACTCGATACACTCCATCCTCAATAGAGTACTCCGTAATCTAAAGTTAGATGTCAGTTCATGCAGTCCCAAACAGTCAAATCCTCCATCTCTAAGTTCTGGTCCTGTAAATGCTGAAACTATTTCGTCAGCTTCTTCTATCTTCATAGCTTATAATTATTTAGGTTCACATATTACATATATATGGAGCATACACAAGATCCCTCCTCTTCCACCAGGTTTATTATATTAAGCCCCCATCTCTGTTAAAAAAAAAAAAAACATTTTCTTTCATGTTCATGTAGCAGTAAAGCTCACGTCGTCCATGATATTTTTAAGCGATTCTTTTAGAGTGCACTGCACGTATATATATATATATATATATATATATATATATATATATATATATATATATATATATATATATATATATATATATATATTAACTGTATAATTAGCTAAGAAGATATATATGGTGCATTGCAGATGGTGGGGCAAAGAGACAAGAGCAATAGTAACAGGAGGAAATAGAGGGATTGGATTCGAAATTGTGAAGAGATTGGCAGAATTAGGAGTGACTGTAATTTTGACTGCAAGAGATGCAAATAAAGGAAAAGAAGCGTTGGAGTTGCTCAGAAAAGGAGGAATGGGTGATTACATCCATTTTTCTCTCCTTGATGTGTCTGATCCTGCTTCCATTTCTGCTTTCGCATTTTGGTTCTACCACAACTTTGGACTTCTTGATATTCTTGTAAGTTTTTTTTTTTTTTTTTTTTGATGTTTTTCTTCTTTATGTTTACTATTATATGACTAGATGGAGTATATTACTCAACTTTAATGTAAACTTAAATTCAAATATATTCAATCGTGCTTTTGTAAAAATTATAAAAAAAACTCATATTTAAAAAATATATATTAAGCCGAATTTATCAAAACTCAAAATAAATATGTTTTTCAATTAGATTGAGGAGATCTCATAGTTAAAGTTTGCCAAAATTGAGCCAAAATTTTCAATGGTTGTTTCATTTTTTTTGACATTAAGATGAGAAATGAAATAAAATTTCCAAGGTTTTTTTTTTTATTTTTAATAACATGTCACGTTCACATGCTCATACAAAGTTGGTGGGTCTATAAAACGAGAATACCTTTTCTGAATATTCCAAGCAAAAAGGAAGTAGCTTGGGAAGCCCATTTAGACCATCCATTTTGTTTACATTATCTAAAAAGATTAGTTCAAAATAATATTATAGAAGGCCTCGATTCTTTTTCAACGATTTAAGTACTAGCTAGTACAAATTTCTATTCCTAGGGCCAATTCAAATTGGTTAGGTTAAGTCATAATACCAAAAGTAAAAACATATACTTCTTTTATCTCTTAATATTTGTCCCGTTTAATCATTTTTTGTGAGAGTTTTTTGATCAAAATGGGACAAATATTAAGGGACAAAGGGAGTGTATATAATTCTGAACTATCATCGCATTTCCTTTAATTAATATGTGCTCATTCATTCATTTATGGAGATTAATGATCAACAAATTTTGAGTTTTTAGTAATTCGACTAAACTTTAAAGTAAAAACATACTTCATCTGTTCTAATTTGATCGCTATATTTTTCATTTCTAGAGTCGAAATTTAAAACTTTTGACCACAAAATTTAATTATATTAGATGTATTTCGAAATAAATTTTTTTTTTACGAATTTAGAGAAAAAAGTCAAATGTAGCAAATAAATCTAGACGACTTTTAAACCGCAGTGATTTTTGCAAACGAGGGTTCCAGCTAGTAGAAAGGTGAGCGGCGGCTTTCTTCCTGGACAACACATGGTTAATTTGCTTTGTTTAAGCCTTAGTGAAGAAAGTTGCTGCCTGACTACCTAACTTAGCAGTAACATGCTTGCTTTATTAAAGCCTCGTCAGTGACTTAGTGCGCCACTGCGCCCGGCCCCAATATGGAGCGCAAATGCGCAGTCGTGCAAAGCTACAACTTTTGGCACTTGGAACCAAGCTGATCACAAGTAAACTATTTCATGCTTAACATCATTGCTGAATTTGTAATATGATTAGGGTTATTAGTCTTTCAAAGTTCAAATCCCTTACGTACCTTTTGTTATGAACAATGCATGGGTTCATGGCAGCCTATAATTTAGGCTCTCTCTTATAGGATAGTCTCTCTGATTAAATCATGTATTAGTGACAAGTTACGATTTATTAGCCTATTGATTGTTGTTAATTATAGGGTAAACTTATATTTTGGGGCATCAAATGATATTTTTTGTCAACATATATATATAATATATTGATCGTGTGAATTGCGGGCCTCTAATAATTAAGGCTCTATTCTTGTCAACTTATTTTTCCTAAATTTATTATCTTTTGCTTAGTTTAATTTTTTTTAAAAAAAATTTAACTTATTTTTACTAAACTTATCTTATTTTTTTGTTGAAACTTATTTAAATAAGTTGAGCAAAACATAGCCGAAGTTAAAAAAAAAAAAAAAAAAGGTAAAAAACAATGTAATGATTTACTTTACCCAATAGTTAACTTCTAAATGCAGGTGAACAATGCTGCTGTTTCATTCAATGGGATCTATGAAAACTCAGTAAAACATGCAGAAATAGTGATCAAGACAAATTTCTATGGTCCAAAGTTGTTGATAGAGGCTTTATTGCCTTTCTTTCGATGCTCAACTCATAAAAGCCGCATCCTCAACTTCAGCTCAAGGCTTGGCCTTATTCATGTACGTAAGTTATATATTTGCGTACTCTCCTTAAATGATTTACCTCTTACACTGTGTAAATACAACTATTATATAGCTATTACTACTCTACATACAGTGACGGATCCAAAATCTTTCGCCTGGTGAGTCACAATCGATAATCAAACGTGTAATGAATTTTTTTTTATCAAACAACCAAATAATAATACTAATAAAAAGTACATTCAAATTTTTTTTATTCGACTGGTGAATCATTTGACCTACCAGGATAACAGCTATATCCGCCACTGTCTACGGAGTACATTCATAATATTGCATGTAATAGAGGATAACCTTATGGTATCCAATACCTTCTTTGCGTACGCAAACACATGCAAGCAACATATATATACATTACAAGATAAGTGTCGTCTATATAGATTAACACGTCGTTAATGAAGGTTAAGAGCTTTCGAATCTTTGTGAATTTCTGATTTTTCATATGTATTAATGTGTTACTGTTAGTCTGTTACACTGCTTATTTACATCAAAGTTTGCCTAAATTACAAGATCTAAGTATGTAATGTAAATCTTTATTTATGTCCTTCAATCATGATCTTCTTCAATCAGTTGATCTTCTTGCCTTCGTTTGTAAGCTTGTTTCCCATCTTATTTGTATCATTCTGATCTTTGACTTTCCTACAGTTAATTATTTGACCATTTTTTTACGTGAAATCCAGAATGTTACGAATGAAAACATAAGAGCGATACTAGAAGACGAGGAAAATCTAAGCGAGGAGAGAATCGAAGGGGTAATAAATTTGTTTCTAAAGCAAGTGAAAGAAGGGAAATGGGAAAATGAAGGATGGCCAAAAGACTGGACAGATTATGCAGTGTCAAAGCTAGCTCTAAATGCCTACTCAAAGATGTTAGCACGAAGATTAAAGGATTCAAATATTACTGTCAATTGCTTTTGCCCTGGTTTTACACAAACTGGTATGACTGGTGGTAAAGGTACTCGTACTGCTGATATTGCTGCTAACATTGGAGCTCAACTTGCCCTCCTTCCTCCTCATTGTCTTCAAACTGGCAAGTTTACTATGGGCCAAAGTCTCTTCCTACATTCAAGGTTTTGAAAGATTTGTAAATTGTAACAGTTTCGATTATGATGATTGTTTATGCACCCTACTGTAAATTTTTCAACAAGAAATTTTTACTCAGCCTATGATTTCAAAATGCAAAAGCAACAGTAAGTAAGAAGGGAGGGTGTACTTAATTTGATAGTTATGCTTGTCTTTGTAAGAGTGTTGAGTTAATATATACTCCGTAACGAATGTATGTATGTGTCATTATAAAATTGTCATCTTTCCTGTTATTATTATTGAGAAATTCCTAATTTATACCTAATATAGTAATTTTATTTTTAAATATGAGATCATAATGTTTAAATCTTATCATTACATCTAGTAGATTGACAATCTTCGGCTGTATTAGATTGCATCCTCTAGTGTACTAAATGGTAAAGTGGGGTCCACCGAATTATTCGTCGGATTATCAATGTAACGTTGAATTTATTCCATTCTATGAATCACATTATAATCTTTATGTGACTGGATCGATTAGTCAGCTGATGATTGGTTGAATATATTGATGCATTGTTTTTGGTTTAGGTTTCGTGTATGGTACTCCGTAGTTGGTAATTGTAGAGTACTCCGTAATTGGATGCAGATTCAGTTTAAGATAAGCAGCACATAGTTTAGGTTTCGTGTTTCGGGTTTTGAGTTGTTGTAGTTGGTATGTTGCTCCACTTTTAGGGTAGCGTGGTTGTGAATGGTGTTAGGATTGGAGATTTTTCAAGACCTGTCTTTTATTTTCTTAGATTCGTATAGGTGCGACATCATAATTTATAGCAATTAAATAATTTTATCGTTTTTCGTACTCACGTATCTATATCCGGATTTGTATGGATGCAACATAAGATAATGCATTTTTGGCTTAAACCACTTTTGAAAGACTCACGTACTTGTATCCCTTGATTGCTTTTGGGCTTTCGGCTATTGTACCATTCATCTTTTTGGTTTTATATTCATGATTTGGCGCTTTGCACATTGGTGCAGATAATTCACACTTCGTTGGAAACCCTTTGTTGAGTTATAGTAGCCATGGAGGGGATGTCAGTACCAACTTTCTCTTGAAAATGCTACCCTTGCTATTTTTTCAGTTGTTGCGTTTATGTGTATTTTGTATTGTAAATTCCTGTACATCTCAGGACAGTGACATCTGCCTTCCCATACAAACTTAGTTTCAAGGCCTATCATGAAAGTGTGGGTTGCCCATCAAGTGAGAACTATTTTCATATGCAGTCACTTAGTAAAGTATGGAAGTCCAAGGATAATTGACAACCCTTTCAGTGGAAAATTGATTCATTTCATTACATGGATATCTTGATAAATCCACTTCTGTTTTATTCGTTACCGGTATGTGTTCAACTTTGTAGTTGTGCTAGGTTTTTCATTAAGATAAAGTAAAGAAAGCTGGTCTGGGATTCCTAATATGTTTTCAAGTTGTTCTGCCTACAAGTCTTCATTTGAATGTGGATCCACAATTCTGACCGGTGTAATGATCGTCCAAGTAGTTCTGGGGCAGGTTTGGACCTGATGGCTATGGATTTATCTCTGGCTGCAACATTTTTGGATTTGATGTATGTACACATGGCTAGTAGCGGAGTAGATGGAGGAGAAATTGTCAGGCGCAGACTTGTTATGGTAGACCCTTCCTCTGTATCAACCCGCCTTGTCACCTCTGTACAGGGTTGTACTGGTCCATCTGTGCTGGGTTATATTCTTGGTCCTTCTGTAGGGCTGTTTCTAATGGGAAAACCTTTTTTTTTTAACTCTAATTTTCTTCAATACTTGGCCTGATACAACCTAGCATCAATTTGCATCTGCCACATGTTACATGTGTTGCTTTGTGGTCCAATTTCAATGTTTTGAATTTTCTTGTGTAGCTATCAGAATCTCTGTTCCCTGCCCCTTCCCTGTTCTTCTCTTTGTTTGATGATAGCTTTACCTATACTCATTTATATGTAGACCTCTTTGCCTTATAAGCTGTCTGTTCGCATTTGAACAGAATCAACTTTTAGCAAGATATTGTAGAAGCTCAATTTGCGTAAAATTCAGATGACATATTACAGTTTATTTACTCATATCATTTCATTTTGTTACTGAACTCCTTTTGTTGTTGATGTTGTGTGTTTGTGGTTGCCATATTGTAACATATTTTCTCATGTCATTTTATTTAATACTCTAATGAATTAGTATGTGTTATTTTGAGATTGGTAGCGTCTCTAGGCAGTAGCTTACTTCTGAGATGGCTGGGATATCAGATTTTGGTGCCCTTTCACCCAAAACTAAGAATATGATTGTTGTTGTTGTTGTTGTTGTTGTGTGTGTGTGTGTGTGGGGGGGGGGGGGGGGGGGTTGTGGGGTGTGGTGGGGGGGCTGACATCATTTGTTTATGGAGTCTACTTTTACACAATGTGAGCTGTTGGTGGTACTGATTGAACCACTTACCTTTAATAAGAAGTTATAATTGAATTGGTATTAATGTTAACAATTTGTAAACATCAATCAATTACTTACATTGCTCCATTGAGATGTTGGAGGCTTTTCTAGAAAGAATATTTTTCCTTCAAAATACCCAGAGTAATTAGTAATTTAAGACTAAGTTTTTTTTTTTTTTAACTATTCTGTACTGGATTTCATAATACGGTACCAAACTCTCAGCTCGGAGCCTCTGACCGAGTCTTGCCAAAAATTTGTTGAGTACACACTAGGTGTTGCTTGAATGATAAAAATATGAGTTCATACACTAAAGTGGCTTGTTTCTTTCAACTTTATGCAGTTTGCTGACGTCTATAGTTTGTTGAGTCGGCTGAGCAGGAGAATGCCACTTACCTCTGATCCATGGATTGTGTTTGATCTTGCTCCTGTCATGAAGGAGGATCTTCCCCCACCAACCCAACCTCCAACTCGTAATGATACCACGTTGTGCAATACTGATATAGAGGAGAATGCCAGAAGCGTCTCTTTTACTCTGCTCCTTGCATTTTTCTATATTGCTCTACTAGACTACTACCGCATGGCCTGAGAGAAAGAGGTGACTTATGAACAATTAACCTTGTGCCCTAATTGAGTGGTTCCATTTCTCTCTACTCAACCCTGAGGTTTAGACTAGGCTGGTTCAACCCAGGTGGGCTTGAACTCTAGACAAGTTATGGCATGTAAGACATTACTACTAGTAAGACCTGGACAATTTCACAATACCATGCATAAAAACATGATCAATACCTCTTTACTCAGTAGAGGATCCACCGTTCTAAGCTTGATAATGTGAAGTTTCTCTGGATCCATAAATTTGAAAAAGTAAGCATGTCAGAACAGCTCCAAACCTTACATTTAACAAAATGGCTACTACAAAACACTATCAGCCATACCTTTGCAAGTACTATGTTTAAGTATAAAAACTAAACAATGCAATAACTGATTGTTAACATGACAATGTACAAGATGGCCAACCAATCATGCAAATGAATATTCATCCTCCTCAACTAGGATAGTCAGAGCTATATATTCGACAGCCGGACAGATCTTCCAGATTTATTTCAAAGCAAAATGTTAAACTAACTCCTCATAGCAACTTCAAGTGCTGTCATTCATGCCAAGGCTAATCTGCAATCTTTCCACAAGGGCAGGGAAAGTCTTGACATTTTCATCAACTGTCTGCATAACACAGGACTCGAGGTCATTCATGGTATTCAATTTTCCAGGTTGCAGTTTAGTGGACTCGTATTTGTCTTGGCACACCATCAAAGCTCTTTGCAACCTTTCCTACAATAAACAGAACAATAGCAAGATTATATTAATTATCTGGGTAAACATGGTTGCAGGTCTAAAGCAAAAAAATGAATTCAGTGACTTCGCAGTCATCAAATGAGTTTTAGTAGTACTTGACAAAAATAACAAGTTTGGTAAACAAAACCACTTCAACCAGCCCTTTTTAAATCTACCTGCTTAACTTACAAAAGACAAAACAGAGGAAAATAGGTACCCCTTTTATGCTCTTATGTTAGATACCCAGGAAGTGCTTAGGCCTCAGAGTCTTATTTAAAGATCATATGTTTGTGGTTTTCTATAAGAAAGATGTGCCAATTAGAGATCTTACAGACCAAAAATATAGAAGATCGCTAATCACAACTGAAAGTCCTTTCAGGTCTCCTGTAAGCAAAAAATTCATATAGTTTACCTAAACGAACAAGGGACACTTGTTTGCAATGAAGCACGAGCGGTGCTTGTGTGTGTGTGTGTGTGTGTGGGGGGGGGGGGGGGGGGGGGGGGGTGGGGGGGTTGTTAGGGGGGTGTTCTAAAATAACAAGGTAAGTACTACACCTGAATTCAATCACATTTTTCATTTAAACACCAGCTCTTAACAAAGACGCCAAACTTGATTGTTTCAGTTTCATGGACTTTGAGTTTCCATTACATTGGTGGGAAGGACTAGCTCATCACAAGAGTAACTAATTTATAAGGTGCTTGCTAAATTTAAATGGCTATCAAAGCCAAATACAAAAATGATAACTTTTTGTTTATATCTTTATCCATGTCAAATTGTCATTACAAAAAGGTGGATAAAGGTGTCAATGCTGGTTAGATACCAACTGCAACCAATAAAAGCAATACAACAGCTCCAATCCATGAATTCATGCTAATTGAAGCCAATGATACATTAGAACTATTAGTCACTTCAATGAACTCAGTAAACTTCAGAGTTTTACAAGCACAAAAGTTAAGCACATTAAAACCCTTACTACCATGAAAAATAATAGAGTTGGTGTCACATGAAAGGTGCATGCATGAATTCTCCTTTTCCAGGTGAAAGGTCCAGCAAATATATATTGAAGTGCCAAAACAATCAGAGTTTCATGTGAAAGTTCTATACTAGAATCACGAGAATCCCACAAGTGCATAACCACTTCTATCATGTAAATGTCAATAAATCTTCAAGGAGAATAACACGTGCAAAACTTATGCCTGTGACAGAACATAGAAGACCCATTACATCAAGCACGTTCTACATTACCGCTTAGATAGGTTAGTCCAACATAATCTAGTCTTTTACCATATGCTCCTTTAAATCTGCATACTTTACAACTATAACTTAGAACTAGATTGCTTGGTCCCAAATCTTATAACACCCCCACCCACCACCACAGCACGCACCCCAACAAGGAACTCACCATATAGATCATATTAGAGCTTATACAACTGTAACATTTAATATCATATCCTTCACTATATTATCCAGTCATCACCCAAAAGCATCCCAATTCACCATACTAATTACATAGCAATTCTTAAGCAGCCAAAACACAGCTACTACTTAATTCAGCACGAAAATATCTCAAGGCAAGGGAATCAGCTTCCTTCAATCACAGGAATATATATTTTCACAATACGATAACTATACCATTACAACCAAAATTATCATCGATTCACACCCATCTAAACCCAATCAAAACATGCGAAAACTCAAAAACCTTGCTCAAATTTTGCTTCAGCATGTAAGGCAAACAACTTTACCAGAAAATCACACAAACAATTAAACAAAGACACCCAAATGCATAAAACACCAAAAAAAAAAATTCTGAAAAATATCAAAAAATAGCCCCCCGATATAACAAATACCCACTAAATTAATCAGCTAAATAATTAAATTAATTAACATTAAATTACCTGAAACTTGGCCATTTCACCTTCAACGAGATTCTGAGCTTGCAAAACAGGAACACTGCAATGCTCAACACAATTACCTATCTCTTCTTGGGTTCTGCTCCTATCAAAGCAACTATAGGCACACTTAAAGTACCGTTGCTGAAAACCCACAAATTTTTCAACAACAAAAACATAAACTTTTCAGAAAAGATAGCAATTTTGTATTCAATCAAAGAAACTCAGAAAAATTGGAAAAAATTGGGTACCTGGAGAGTAAAATTGATGTGATCTTGAACCCCAGAAAGTTGGGATTGAGAGGATTGGTTGACTTCATTGAGTTTTCTCCGTAATCTGTCGGTTACAATCTGTTCTTCAGCACTTGCAATGTGGTTCATCTTGTTCTTCGTTCTGTATCTTTCTTCGCTAGAACGGTTTAGAGTTTAACGATTTAGGGATTGGGGTTTAAGATTTAAGGGTTTAGGGTTGGATGTATTATGCTTTTTTTAATGCTAGGTTCCTTTTTGAGTAACTTTTTGCTTCAAGTCAAAGGTTAAAACAAGTTAAGTAATGCACTAATGTCATTTGCTCCCCTAAAAAAAGTTGTCATTTGGTCTTGGTAGCTAGGGAGAAAATTTTATTGTCACAAATATTCAGGGATGTAAATAAATTCAATTTAATACTAATTATTTTATATTAAATTAGTTTGAGGATTCGTTAATGATGTTACTATCTAATTAGGGATGGCAATGAGACAAGAGCAAATTTTCCCATCCCAAGTCCCCATACACATATTAGACAAATGTGTACTCATTGCCCATCCTACCACATATACGAGCCACATATGGGTGCAAATTCTCGTCCCCCATACACGTACTAGATTACCTGACACTTTATAGGCCTGGATTCACTAGTATTTCACTACTTTCAACCTCATGGTCCACCAATTATTGTTCAGCCTACCAACGCGAGAGTCTTTAAACACGAGCCACTTGGGTGCCATTCAGAGGCAGTTGGATCGAATGTCAGTCTCATAGGTAGAACTTTGTACCTATTTTATTTTATTGACACATATGATATATTTCGTTAATGACGTTTATTTTTTATTTAGGTGTGTTGGTTGTCTTAATATCTTGACACGACATAAGTTGTTCTTATGACCACATTGTATGTATGGGTCCGATATTGAAACATCTCGAACCCTATATATCTAATCAAGTCGTATGCCAACTGGATTATATGTAGGTTATAACTAGGCTAGCTCTTACATCAAAGACCACATACAAGTCTACATTCTCTAAAATCTATCTGCTACCATGGAGTTAACTACCTACTCTACATTTTCTATTAGTTTTAGCTCTGACTTGACGATTTTTCATTGCATCAACTTCGACCCAAGTGCATGCACTCCTGACTACCGCCAATGTGTTCCAAGATGTGTTGCATCCAGTGCTGATCAACAAGCAAGTAATCTTAACGGTACCGGATAGAGAGAATGCAGTGTAGGTAAGTATTTTGTTTAATTTCATTTTCTAACGTTTTGCATTTTATAATACAAAATTCATTAATCTAATATTGTTTTTTACATATGTAGTGGGTTGAGAGGTTATTAAGAACTTGCCAAAATTTTTTGGATGCCCGTGATTTGATGCCAACTACAAAGACAATAACGGTTGCAAATGAGGTGGAAAAGTTCATATCTAAATTTTATAGTTGATTGACGTAGTTTGTAGTTGGAACTTGTTTAACTTTTAGTTGTAATTTGTTTAACTTTTAGTTGTAAATTCAATGGAACGCTCTAGTAGAAGTATCTAAATATGACATTAAAATTGAGACTAAATAATAAGTCATTTTCAGTTATAATACACAATAGACGGCTATATAAGAATAGCAAAAACAATGCCAATACAATTATTCCCGATCAACATTGTAGTCCTCGCTTTCCTATCATGTGTCAGTAATAAGAGGTATAGGATAATCACGAGATAGAGTCAACATAATATAATGCTTGTAATCTCTGGGCTCTCTCTCTCTCTCTCTCTCTCTCTCTCTCTCTCTCTCTCTCTCTCTCTCTCTCTAAGGCCATGTGATGGTGTATGGAGTGTTGCATGGGAGGACGTACGGTCATACAAGAATATAAGGAACCATTAGCACCAAGATAAAGTAACACACTAACACCACTACACAGTTCCAAAAATTTAACAATTGAAAACAAGTTTTACATTACCTTCATCCAAAGTTCTAATGTACTACCATTGGATACGATGCACAACTTCACACAATCGAGAACAAAGCTTCACATTCACCCAATTAACCATTGCACCTTAATACTCATCAAAACCCGAAGAAAAACATACAAAATTGTATCAAAAGCAAAGCTCAAATTCCCTTGTCGGCTTTAAGGAAGCCAAGATATAGTCTTCATTACGGTCGTTGACGGCGATGGAGGTAGCAGTGGAGGTTTGAGAGATAAGCAGGAGAGAGGAGAGGAGGAGGAAGAGGACAATTAATAAAAGGGAGAAAACTTTAGACGAGTGAATATTTAGGGTGAATAATCAATCAATTTAATAAAAAAATTTAAAACACTAAGGGATTGTAAAACATAGCATCAATTTAGCTTGGCGATAATATTAAGTGACTTAACATCATAATTTCATAGCTCAACGAATTTTGATTTACATGAATTTGATGTGATAAACTCAGTGATTCAAGCATTCAGTGTGAAAAACACATTATTATGACACTAATGAGAGAATTTTTCAATTTCCTTCTTTTAATTGTACATTTAATCTAATCATGATTATTGATTTTTCCTTCAAAATAATTATCCTCCAAAATTTCGAAGAACACCTACCTACTTTATAGGAACACTTACCTATCCAATGAATCCTTGATGCTAACAATTATACTAAGCTTAAACGATTGTTTTTTCTTTATAAGTCGTGCATTTACCAAGAGTTTGAATTATTAAAAAAAAAAACCCATTTTTTTATCTCTTCTAAAAAGAATGAGTCGTTTCCAAGTTTGAGTGTTTTAGTTGTCTAGTGGTTTTATGCATAGTCATTGGTATCGTTTAAGAGACTATTTTATCCTAGGAAACATCTGATTTGTCTGATCTGTGTGCACTTTTAAGAGGCAGTGCCGTGAATGTTCTAAAGAGAGTAACATAGTTCGCGACTAAGTCTTTCCGGTAACACTGTTCTAGTCATTTTGTAGTATTGTTTTCAACAAATGCCCAAATTCATTTTCTTTTCTTCTTTTCCAAATTCACTTTTCCCTCTTCTCATCCTCTTGAACCTTCAATTTGCAATGGCCCTAGATTCACCTTCCCAAATAATATGGCTATTACTGAAAATATTCAATCTTTAATGGCCAAGGTTTTAGTAATATCCATATTAATTGTTATCTTGACTTTATCCAAAACTTCATTGGGTTGGATGAACGTGTTTAATGTTAGTCTCCTTGTTTTGTACTTCCTTTGTTCCCAATTATTCACCCCATATAACAAAAATGGATGTCCCTAAAAAATTATCACATACCTTAAATAATCATGGGGGATCGTACTTTTATTATCACATATACAACTTTTCATCCCACTAATTCGCTCTCTTTAACTTTACCTAACCAAAACTTATAAAGTGAATATATGGGATTGAGGCAAATTATTAGGGATGGAGGAAGTATTGTTGATAACTTGTTTCAAGGCATGCTTAATAGAGTTGAGACGAAGTGAGGAAGAGATGGGATAAACCATGATGTCCTTGGGGACACTCCTAGTTGTGGACTCAATTGGCTTTGTCAATGGCCTTCTTGGTAAATGACTTTTAACTAGTTTTTTTATTGGCTTTTGACTTTTTCATTTGGTCAAACAGCTGATAAATATGTTTGCTTGTTGGCTTTTCAACTTGTTTTTAAGCCAAAAAAAAAAATGCTCACGCTATCTTTTTTAGGCAGTTGTTGGCTTTGATGTTTCATATTACTATTATATCCCTGACTTTTCTCATTCTTTATCAAACATAATATATTACAAATAATATTATGTCTATAAAGGTCATTTCATATAAAATAGTTTGTCAACATTTGGTTTTACCAAACATGTTTATAAAAAGACAATAGTCAAATAACCAACATAAATAACTAGTCAAACTAAGTAACAACTAATTGCCAAACAATGCCAAAATGACAATGCAGATGATGAATGTGCGCAAAGGTACAACAACTTGGACGAATATTCTTGAGTGTACTTTTTTCTCCTTTATATCTGTAACCTCCTTATGATATTTTATATTTCTCTTTCAGAATGAAAAACAGTGTTTATGATCTCCCATATCTTAATACAAAATTACTCGTCATATAAGTATATGAGAATGACTATAGTTGTGACTAGGGGTGCTTAACGAACCAATCTACTCGAGTTCGGCTTGGTCAAAGCTCCATCAAATAGAGCTTGACTCGAGACTTAAACGAACCAAGTCGAGCAAGGTCTAGCTTGGCTCGAAAGCTCATTAACAAGCTCGATAAAATTATATATATATATATATATATATATATATATATATATATATAATATAGATTTTTTTTAGATTTTATTTTTAAGAAAATCCAATTTTTAATTAAAAATTTATTGTTGAGTCGAGCTTCGAACCTAGTTTCGAGCCAAGCTCCTATTCAACTATCAAGCTCGAGCGTGATCTCAAAAGCTTGTTGAGCTTCGAGCTCGAGCCGAGACCACTATTATTCGGACTCGGGTCGGTGATTTAGCACCCCTAGTTATGACAAGAGTTGTTTCCTGCCAATAGCCATGATTTTAAGTGCATAGGCATGATACTCTCATCGAAAACGAATTATGAAGTACTACATAAATTTAGAATAACTGAATCAATTCTAATGATATTATGTCAAACCATCACACGAGTACGTTATCTACATGAGTGTCTATAACTTGCGAATTGTGAACCAAGTGAACAACTATATGCAAATCATACATACAAATGGATAAGATGGAAGAACTCTAGTCAAAGACTCAGACTCATCAACAAAAACACCTCAAGTCAAGGAAATGATCCAAGCCTCTCATTTGTACTAGATACAATCATCGAGTGAAACTTGGCATTTACGCCTCTGATCAACCCACATTTTCATCAATTGTAGTGGTAGAGGTGAGCAGTGTATCTTGTGATTCCTCAGCATCGAAAGGCTGGGATTCATGTTTAGCTGCAGCCTGTAACACTCGATTTTGGACATCTGATGATGACGGCGAGAGTGGAAGTCCATTGCCGTTAGTTTCTACTTTTCCAGTAGCCTGTGAGACAGCCTGCACTCCAAGTATCACCGGAGAAAGCAACAAACTTCGCAGAACCATCAAGGTCAAATAAAGTACCATGTTAGAGAACAATATCAGAAAACAAAAGGAAGATGCAGCATGATCATAAGTTGAACTGAGATGGCAAGCCTTAGCATACTTATGGAATTTTATGAAATACTAGCTTAGACATCTGATGTTGAGGCCTAGGTTGATACATACAATTTCAGAATCAAAATCATTAATGATTCAGAAGCAGCTCCCTCTTCTGATTCTTTTTTATTTTTTATTTTATGCTCCCATCTCTAAAATCTTTCTTACTGTTCTTTCTACCCAATTTTCCCTCTATATCATCAATTGTTTTGTACATATTAAAAAATAGATTGGACATACTGCAAAAAGACGAAGATAATCTTGAAAAAATTAGAGCACCGTCAATTCATAGTCAAAAGCAAATCAAGAACAAATATGCAGGCAATGCAGCCCTTCAAATGATAAAAAGTTTACAAGCAGCAACTTGACTGAAGATTCACCTTTATTGCCAACTGGGACTACAAACACCACAAAATAGCATTATAAGCATTTTTGCTCTTGTCCGACCCAGGAATAATTCATTTTCATGAAAAAGTACTTCAGGCATAAAGCATGGCAGTTAAGATGCATCTATCTCAGTTCTACAATAAACATCTTTACCGCAATCGCCAGCTCCACCTCACAATACTAAAACAAATTATTTGAAGATTCCTCAATAAATGATGCAAACAGCAGGATAAATATTCTATTTGCCTCTTTTGCAGCCTATCATTAGTTTTAATTCACAGCAAGCTTCAATCAATTGAAGAGATTTTTCCTCAATAGATTTTGTGACTTCCATAGTTCCATATAATCAGAATTTAGAGGGGCATAAGCTGGCGAGTGTCTATTGGAAGGAAAAATCGATGAGAAACAACAAGAGACTACTTATCAAACCATTACTACAAGCAAGTCAAAACAAAGGCAAGAGTCCAACATGACAAACAACTATAAATCATCCTACAGCGTTGAACGAACTTAGTGAAAGAACTAGGAGATGGTAGGTTCTTCGAGAGGTTACAAAGTCCCAAGTTTAAATTTGTTGTCAAAATGGGTTTTCTAAGATGAGAATTTTGCCAAAAAAAAGAAAATAAAAGAAAAAAAGCATCAACCTCCAGTCCTCCAGGGCGTAGCCGGGTGATAGTGGCTATGAAGAACAGATATATCTATGGACTGAGAAGAGTTTTAGTCTGAAAGGAACCAGAAAAAGTCTAGCAATTAATTGGTTTTCAGAAGTTATTTCAAGTCCTATCGTTCCTTCACCACATATTTGATTGATGAAATCAAGACAATTCTGGAATTCTAAGTTGGACCACAAGTCATAGTCTACCAAGTACCGATTACCAATGCTCGAACAACAGCCTAAGATATCGTCCTATCTATTTTGGCTCCAAGGAGAAATACAAGACAACTAAGCAGCTAATAATTACCTTAGTCCTTCCCAATATAAATAATTGAATTGATTTCACGTCAAAAAAGAACAAAGACAATATACCCGGAAAGGAAATAAAATAACAATTGATCAAACCTTATTTTACGAATTTTCATTAGGTAATGCAAAATTGCCAAGTACAGAAGAAATTACCTGACATCATTTATGAAATCTTCAGAATCCTCATATGAAGCCACTCGGCGATATACTGTCTAGTATGTTGGAGAAAGAGAGAGAAATATTATATAAAGTGAAATAGAGGTAACATTAAACAGCTATCGGAGTAAATTTTAACGAAATCATCATTATCTTCACAAGAACATCATCAACATTAATAAAATTATGAAAATTACTATGATTAGTATTTTGCCTAGGTAATCACAAGTGAACCAGGTTACACCTTCAAGTGTATCTTCAAAGGCATATTGATGAACAGGAGTAAAGTCGTGACTCGTGAGTGAAATTTCTCTTCATTTCAGCTGTTTGTCTGTTTAGACCTTGACCATCTACTACAGCATCTCAGTAGATCAAAGATTCAAATAAGAGATTTTTCAACATTGTTCTACATTTTTATTCCATCCCTTTCTCTATTGTACCACTTGGAAAAAGACCCCCATGTTTACAGGAGATAACTGCTTTACACTAATCATCCAAAATTAGTTAATCAACATGGAAATCCAGATAGGACCTGCATTGATAGACCTCTAATCCCTAACACACAGCTAGTACCACCCATCTACATAGGCAGGAATTTGAGTACCATCTTGAGGAAACAGTAGAATACTGGCTAGTCAGCAGATTTAAATACTGCAGTGTATCACTTGAATGCAGAATTTCATTATCTGACATTTTTAAAATCGATGCTGACATCGTCATGACTCAGCAGCACCAAACAAAGTCATTTTTCTTAGCAAAAAATATCAAACTTTCACAAGTTTTATAGTATGACTTTCTTGAAATTTCAGGAGGTTTTCAATTTCAATATCACATTTCACATGAACTTTTAAAATTGAATTAATATACTCCATTATTCTATCAGCAAATAAAAACATGCATGCGCTCAGATTTCCAAGATACTAATTTGGCTTCAATTCTGGTATGTGATGGATATTTTTTATATGCAACTTACAAGGGAATCATATTCTATCATATTCCTGCTTTTTTCTTGAAAATAATATAATTCTATCAAATTTCACCCAAGATATGGAAATTTACCTGACCAAGACCAATAATACCAATGAGTTGAAGAGTTTTCTCCCAATCTGAAACAACGATATGTTCTTTTAGTATATTAAGAAGCATACAGATAACTGTTTTAAACACTCAATTATGCTAAAAGAAATAACAGATACACCTCGAATATCAGGAAACAGCGACAGTTATTGAAGCATAATTTGTTACAGAGTACTTAAAACAGTAATGAAATTATGACTGCTCTGAAATTACAACTTCTGTCCTAGCCTATTATAAAGAAGGGTGAAAGAAGCGAACCTAATAAAGCATAGAAAGCAGCTACCGAACCCTGCAGAAACAAGAAAAAAATTTATCAATTTTATGCGCATAAAAGGTACTAAAAGAAAAAAGAATCCAGAACGAAAACTGCATGATTTCTTAAATCAACTTCTAGCTGTATGCTAAAAAATCTTTAAGAACAACAAGTGAATCTTATATGGTTTTAATCAATACAATGACCTCATCTTACCACAGCAACCCCCAAGACTTGGACAGGAGTAGGATTCAACTCTTCAAGGATTGCCTCAGCTTCCTGTACGTAAAAGTTTTGAATTACATGGTCATAATTAACATAAGATCGATATGATTGGAGACGCCTCTTACACACATAAATTGGCGGAGTTTCCCCATTATAATTTCAATATGCTTATAAACAATAACAGTAATCTACCAACATAGATTTTCTATATGTTTATAAACTTCCATAGACCTATAGACCTACCATATTTCTAAGTGTTGATTCCACAAAAAATAACTGTCAAATAAAAAATTTTAATGTGGTATTTTAATTTCCATGTGTATGTATAGAGACTAGATATTTGTTGGTACAGGAACTTCAAGGAGACAACAGAGTAACACCTACTAATCTTTGAAGAAGGCAAAAAAGGCAGTTCAAAAGTATACAAGTTCTAGAGAATCGAAGAACTACGGAGTATATATAGACAGACAATTTCACAAGTCAACAAAACTTGAAGATATATGCAATGCCATGGGAGAAAATTGATGAAAGTCTGTCACTTTTCCAGAAAACAGATCTAACCCTGAGAAATAGGAACTATAGATGAATTATATTAGAATACCTCATTGAGGATGGTAATAGCTGTCTCAGGTTTCAGCTCCTTAGCACGAAGGCCATCTTTGACCCAGGACTTGAAACCTCCATGGAGGACATATGGTCTCTGTCATGTAGATAAACATAAAAACTTTATGAAATGAAAATATGCTCCATAAGTTAAGGAGATGTTTGACGAGACAAAGAACAAGTGGCTGAACAAGCAGCTGTAAAAAAAGATAAGATATTTGAGAGGGAGGAAACAAGTCCATTGCATCATTGTCAGTGAACTGCTTCAAAAGCAGTTACTTTCAAGGACTCTCAATTTAGAGGACAGATGCATGAAACTAAGGATCAATAGTAATCAACTTAATTGGATCAATGTTTCAAAGATTAATTAATTGATTTACATGCAACATTAGTACTATACTTAAGAATCATATCTAGATTAGGTTAATTATGAAACATAGCTTCATGAAATTGAGGATCAACATTCACCAAACCCAGCTGGTAGCAAGATTCCTCTATCAGTATAAAAGGTTTCTGTAGTTAAGACTGTAATAGGCAAGGGGTAATTTGTCGAGATTATCAAACTTTACAACAATGGATAAAGAAATTGAAAACACTAAAACCCAGGGTGTTAAAATTCTATAATATTCGAAAACTTTAGAGGAGATGCCCAAGAGAATAACCAATCTTGAGCAAATAGGAGAAAAGAGGAGATACTTAAAGTTAGTCCATCGCTGAACTTTATAGTTCAGAAATCTCATCATGCACAGATGGTGCAAAAGGTCAAGCTCTAACAGGCTAATTTCAGTAGTAAAACTTGTAACCCCCACCCTCCAGAAAGATCAATTTTCTAAAGCATATTGATAAAAAAAATTCAAGGTTGAACTGTTAACGCACTAGGAAAAACCTAGGTACTGTTGAACTGTTATCCACCACAACAAATTGGCTAATCCTAGTCATTCATACACATTTACTCAAATGTCATCTGCTTTGAAAATGTTATCCATTGATGTATAATTTCAAAGAAAATCATTTCAGTATGGACTAGAAATACAAATAACTTACATCAACACCAAGCTTCCTCAAGGATCTAGCAATGCCTTTTGCATGACTTCCATCAGCGTCCATAACTATAATCTTGGACCTGCCCTATAAACAGCACAAGACTTATCATGAGACACCATCTTAGTCATGAAGAGATGCCAGTGAAAGGCTCTGTAAGAGAATGTATCGATGAACCTTTAAACTTTTTTACATATAACAATTCATATATCTACCACAAGTTTACATAAAACATAACAAATTGACAACTAAATAAGCAAAAAAAAGAATCTTTTTCTGATTTTCGCTTCAAACGCCGATGAAGTCATGAAAGGAGCAATTTGGTGATTCACTGGCAACAAAAGGCATCATAAATTAGCATCCTCCCCTCCCTCACCCTCAAATAAAAGAAAGCAAAAATGAAAATTGAATGACCGAATTTTGTTAGATGACTATTCTTGTTGAGGAAAGACTATAAAATAAAGTTTGTAGAGCAAACCACTACTCTAAAATCATATCTATAAGTGTATAGAAAATAATGTCACATACAACTAATTGTATCAAGCAGATTCATCCTTTCAATTTTCAAAAATTGAAACTAAATTTAGCTGCATTTTCAATAGGTATTATTCTTGTACTCCAAATATAATCAAGATTTGCCTCTGATAGTGTACAAAAAAGACAAGTGAACAAACATACTTGTACATTCTTTAGGTCCCGAATCACTGCAGCTAGTATAGTGTCATCAAGGTCTCTGCTGCTCTTCATTAATTTCCTTAAAGAACTATCAACCTGACAGAAACAGATTTAATGCATCAAAATTAAAATTCACGTGCCCCTTTGACCTCATAGCCAACTTATTTTCTGCATATATAAGAAATATTAATGAGTGGAATGTTCAACAGGAACTGTAAGCCGAACCTTGGGCAAGGATACATCTGCATATCGAAATCGAGCAGCTCGTCTCAGATCAGGGATTCCATCTCGTTTCCTCAGATCCTTTAAGAGTACAAACCACATAAGTGGCTACCAAACTATACACAAGTAATCACATGAACCTCAAAATAAAGAAAGACGCAGCCCTACAGTAGAAAAATTTTTTAAAATAAATTTTTTTTTAGCATTATATGCTGCTTCTAAGAAAAGGAAGCTGCAAATAACGCCAGAAATAGAAGCTTTAATCATTTTGTAGCATACAAAAAGGCTAGAGAAAAATAATAACTTGCCTCGGGCCTGGTGTCAATGAGAACAGCACTTTCCTTCCCAGATAATAGCTCAAAAGCCAATTTAGGAGACAGATCTCCAGCATAACCACTGTAGGTGACCAGCCAATATACAGCCCTGCACAAATCTGGTAAACAGCATAAATTTCCTGTAAAAGCATGGATTGACCCCAGACTACCCCAGATAAAATATCAGAGTCGGGAGTGCAACATCAATACCATAAAGTAGACGTAGTGCCAATGAAAAGAACAAATGGGACAATAGGATCTGAGGAGTCTAGGCCTAAGCTTCTCTCCAGTCCTTCAATGGCAGAGTAAACCTGCTAATAAGATCCATATTTTATGAACAGGAAGAGAATAGCATCTACTTACAAGCAAATAAAGTTATTATGCACCATTCATACAGGTAAATCATGACACATTAAGTACTTATGCTGTCTATATGATGACCTATGGATGATAATAGGATCTAGATGGCAGCTATTCACCAAAGCAATGAAAAGCAGTAGCCGATAGTGAGATGTCTAGCCTCTGTTTGAATAGAAAAGGATAATTTTAAAACAATCATAACAGTTAATGTCATAAAGTAAACAACTTAGAAAATTCTACTCACTCACGAAGAAACAACAGATCAGTAAAAGCTGGCACGATTCCAGTCTCACAAGTGAACCATTCCAGAGAGAGAGAGAGAGAGAGACAGTGGAAGCAAAAATTATGACTTAACATCACCTGTAGGAAAAGCGTCCCCACTGGCCTTGAAATTTCACTAGCTTTCTCCTCGAATGATTTGAGTGCATTCTGGACCTCTGGTGGTAGAAACTCTTTGGAAGTCTCATACGAATAATAAACAAATTTACTCCCCTTAACAAATGAATCTTCCACCACAAAAATAGTCTTTCTAAGAAAGTCAAGAGCTACAATGCCAACTTCACTGCTGGACAGCTTAAGGTCACTTGACAGGTTGCTCAACTTAGAACTAGTGAGTTCACCGGCTCGATCAAAAGACGAGAGCAATTTAGCATTTAGATTTTCAATTGCTTTATTGCCATCCTTTACAATATCTGTTATAGTTGAATTAATCTTATCCACATAGCTATTCAAGGCATTTCCCCCCTCACCAAATGAAGCTCTCACTGATTCATTTGTTTGAGAGAGAATTTTTTCAAAACTCCTGCTTGAAGACCGCAATGGCTCAGCACTGATGCCAAGAGTGTCAGATAAGTTGCTAGTACTGTCTGCAACACGATTCAAAATCGAGAATGACTCCTCTGGCACTATATCAGCATTATTAACCAAGTTTTCTCCTAGCTGCTTTCCTTGTGACACAACTGCAGCAGAATCCTCCACAAAAGTAAAATGTTCTCCACCTCTAAAAATCAAATCATTTGTCTTTCCAATAGTATAGTGCCACTCGTTCAATAAACTCTTATGTCCTCCAAGAAATTCATAATTGAGAGCATTTGCAGCTTCTTTCTGAAGGCATGCCCCTGGACAAACTCCACCTGACAAGCTAGGAACTGACGTGTCTACCGAAACACAACGAACACCCAACAGCTTTTGCGTGCGAGCAAGGTATCGCACTCCATCACTAAACAAGATCTGCACACCCAATATAATTGTTAAAACAAAACATAGTTTCAGAGTGTCACTAACATTTGCAATCCTCTACAAAAAGAAACTCGGCCAAAGGAGCAAAAACTTCGTATTATTAGAGTTCACTCTCACAAGACCAAATCATAACTTCTATAAGCAGAAACATCATCAAAAACTGCCTGATGGGATGCACTGCTGAAAAGGTAAACCCCGAAATCATCTCCCTAAGGCCTATATCCATTCCTCACAGCAATCACTATGCACTTATTTCCCCAAAAAACATCTAAAAAATCAATCTTTCGATAACGGGTCTTACTAAAAGCGATTATTTACATAATTCATGACAAAATCACACTTAGTAGTTATTTATGCTCAATGATCCTAATTTGATCACTTCACCGGATAAATCAATCTACTTTAATATTAAATAGAAACTATGAACTTATAATAGTAATGATTGCATAAAATATATAAAATATACGATTATTTATTCAACATTAAGCTTATCACAGCTGAAAAACTTTAAAGCATTATCTAAGTGTTACCTGTGAATGGGAAGAACAACGGGTTGCCGAGCAAACAGGCAACATTTTTGGCCCTTCAAACAAAATCAACCCAATTCACAAAAATCTCGAAATTCTGAAATTTTTGATAAATTTGTAACTGATTTCTCTAAGTTGGTGTCTGAAAACCCGGATAACAATAGGAGTAGCAGTGTGTTTTCAACAGTGAAATGAAGGAAAATGACAGAATTTAGAGCCAGAAATGAGTCCAAGGGTGTAAGCAATGACCAATGAAATTGGAGTGTATGAAATCGTGTGGCGTATCGAGGTGTTTAGGTTCATCTATTGAGATTCTCTTTTGTTGCCTCTCGTTTTGTGATGCTAATGTTCAACTTGTGGACAAATATTGTTTTATGACTTGATGGTTGTTGTTCCTCTCATAAGCATTTACTTCATCTTGTCTCCTGTAAGAAAATTTCATTTAAGTAAAAATTTACATTGAAATATATCTAATAAAATTTTATTTGAATAGTATATTATTTCGTATTTCCTACAATATCACGAGAATTTATAATCAAACTTTTCGAATTTTGACTTAATTATTAAAATGAGACTTTTTTATAGAGACAGTGGGAGTATCTTTTTATTTGATGGAAGTCCCTAATTTTATACGCAATAGCATGCCTTCTAAACAAGATTACTTCTTTTTTAAAATAAAGATCATTTTCTATTTACCTGATTTTTTTTTATTGAATTGCACTTGTTTTTACTTATAAATATTGCTTTGTTGTTGATCAAAACTCATTGTTATTGGTTTAAATTAGTCATTAATGATTCAATTGTGCTTTTATGCAAGATAATACTAATTAAGACTCTGTTTACTTCATCATTCAAAAATAATATTTAGTAAAAATTAGTTTTGACCAGCAAAAATATAATCTATTTTGAACAAAAAATTAAATCTGATCAGTTTTAATTGGCAAAAATTAAATCACTAAAAATAAGTTTAGTAAAAATTATCATGAGGAAAATGATTCTATGGATATTGATTTAATTAACTCAAATATTATACTCCCTTCATTTCTTTAAATAGTTTTCACACTCTTTCGTGTAAGGTTGTTCCTTAAAATTCGTCACATTTTTACTTTATTCCTATTAAGTTGTGGTTATTTCTACCATTTAACTTTTAAATGACACACCATCTTGAGATCACGTCTATTTATTTATTGTAATTCTCTTTCATTTTCATTAATGTATTCTATTATTACATTACTTTATAATATTTAAGTTTTTTTTCCCTACACGTAAAAGCCTAAAATTTACTCACCTTTATAATTTACCTAGGTCTATGGAGCTATAGTAATGCAAATTTTATTAAAGAATAGAGGGAGGAAATTTTACATATTTTAATAAAATATGGTGCATTTAATTTAAAAGTACTTCTAGGTACTATTGTTTGTTTTAGGATTATTATTGCCAACTTACTACAAATTTATAAAAAAATATTTAAATTTTATTTTCTTACAAAAGTTGAATATGTATTTTGTAGTATATATAAAATTATAAGAATAGAATTTCGTAATAATAAATAAATAGAATAAAATATTTGGTGAATTTATTGATGACACAATGCTACTAATGATGACTTAATGATATTAATTTGGATAAATTTGTTAATCTATAACTATTAGTGAAAATGAATTAGAACTAGGTAAAATCAGTTCATCAAAATCAATTTAGTAAAAATTAGTTTTTATCACTAAAGGAATTTCAATTTAGTAAAAATTAGTTGATGAGAATAGGGGCCTAAAATTGGTTTTACCAATTGGAACTGATTTTTACTTATTAAAAGTAATTTTTATTGATTAATTATTTATAAAGTAAAATAAAAGGGCATAAGTAGTAGATTTTACTCTAGGTAAATTTAATAATGATTAAAAGAGTAAAAATAAATTAAATATTTTTCTCGAATTTTATCTTAAATTGAATGTGATTATGCTAGAGTGGATGAATTTATCCGACAAAAGGATGATTAATTCTCTTATTTATGCACTTCAATATAGTGTTATGGAATTTCTATTAGATTTATTAAAAAGAAAGATACTTTGTATAGATTAGCAAATATTTTTTTTAAGAAAACGAAAATATAGTGTTAGTACAAAATCACCAGCTAAGACTCAAAAATATTGAAAATAATATTAGTAGTTGAAGCTAAATTTGATAGAAATTAGTTTGTAACCAAAAATAGGCTCTCTACATTACCATATGTAAATAGAAGACCAAATTCTCCTTTGAAATTTCAACGCATGACATTGAATTTAATTAAGTGCCAATTTTTTTGCATTTATCTTCCCATAACTTTCTTCCATAGTCAACCACATAACTTGGGGGAGATACTCTTCCTCTTTGTTCCTATTGAACAATGACTGCAGCAATCCAATAAAGATGATCAATGCTTTCTTTTGGACCTACATCAAACTCGATTACCACATAGTTTACTTTCCCCTTCTTTTCTAGTTGATAGTAGGTTGGATAATATCCTTCCTGCGAAATGGGGAAGTCATGTCGTTTTTTGCTCTATCCTTGGCAAGGTGAACATAACCCAAATTTGTTTTACCAATCACCTCTCCGCTTTGCTTCTATGTGTCTTATAACTCCTCAAAATCTTGCATATGTTATATGCTATAAAGGAAAACTTATTGCCTATACATTCTTCTTTTTGTACACAAGCTTACATAAGAAGTGTGACAAAATGTTATAAATAATAGCTTCGTACAATGACAAGATGAATTTTTTGTGTATTTGAACTATCTTCCTCTTTATTATTATGTGCAATGTGCACATAAGTTGCAATCTTTTATTATCATAATTCAGTTTTGGTTTTGGTTAAGTTATAAACAAGTGATGGAGTCAGTAGTCTTTCATTACATGCTAGGTCAAATTCAGTAATTTAGGTTTATTGTCAGTAATCTTATAATGAAAAATAAATCAATCAATTTCAACAAAACAAATCACCTAATTTTAGAAAAATATGTACAAATAATTCAAGTCAAGTCACTTTTGTTAGATCTATTTATTGTAAGGTAAATCATGATATCATTATTGTAGTAAAATTACAATAGAGTTAGTCTATAATCAAATTTATTATTAATGATAATCTTCCCCTCTTTTTAAAAAAAAAAGCTTGTGAGCCATATTCAAACCTATTTTTCTCTCAAAGTAAGGGGTATTAAGTATGTGAGATAAATTGTGAGGGAATATGAAAGTACCAAGTTTGTTTTGACGGGTAGTGATATGTGTGAGTAAGGATAAAAATCCTTTTTATTGCTCCAAAATAATACACGAGGAAGGGTGAGATAAATAAGACAAATATGAATAGAGTAGGCAAAAATTGTTTTACCTTAAATAAAAAGGTATGAGAAAGGAGAGAAGATGCGAGTTGATAAAATTATTTTTGTAACTTTATCTTTTATCTCAATTTTATTCCCAATTTATACTATACAATAGACAGTGACAAGCTTTATGAAATTTTGATGAAATAATCTCTATCTCTACTCTTGTTTATCCTTATCCTTATGTTTTCATTTCATACAAAATGCCTAATAAGGATAAAATTATCCCAAGTCTTGAATGGAGTTTTGATATAAAACTTTGGTCAATCTTAAGTAATAATGTGTCCAAGGATTGTTAAGAGTTTGGACTTAGGATTCATTATTTACTTTGGTACATCACGAGGGAGAGTGGAGAAAGGAAGAATTTGGCTTATATTGGATTTTACTAACCAATCTAAAGTGGCACATTACTATATTTTATATTGGATTTTAAATGAGTTGAATAAAGTAGAGATAGTCTTTTTTAAGTCTCATTAATAAAGAAATTTGAATAAAAATCAATGAATTATCAGCAAGTGAATGATAACTCCCCCAAAAACTAATTAGAAACTTCTTACTCGAAAAGATTCATGAAATTTTCCTAACAGTCAAATTGGCTACACTTTCAAGATTACAACAGTAAGAAGATATCCAAAAAGGAAATCAATTATCATATGTCAATCTGTAAAGTTCCTGGATTCGCCAAGAAACATGTAACTAAGAATCAAAAAGATCAAAACTAAACATAATCAAGAATATAAAAAGGATCAAAACCAAGAATCATAACAGTAATAAACAACAATCAAGAATAAAAATGATCAAAACTTTCACAACATCCATCTCAAAGAACACAAAACCAAGCACAATAAAGTAAGAAAATAAAATCTAAACACAATCAAGCAAGAAGATTTAGAAAAGAAACATACTTGTTACCCATAATCTTGAAGAGGTGGGTTGATTTTGGTAGTCAGTGCTCGGAAGAACGACTAGATACGTAAGTATGAGTTACATCTTTATTTTTACTTTTAGATCTACAATAAAAGTATGATATTGACTCCACTATATTTGTTTCAACTACAGTGCTTTCAAGAGCTAAAGAGTTGCATCTGGGTACTATTTAAGATTGAAGTTAAACTAGATTTCAACTCAAGTTTGACCTTAGAATATTCTTAACTCTTCCCTAGTACACCATTTAAAGTCTAAATAACTAAAATATGAAGACTTTTGGCTTAGAAATTAGTAGTTGGGTAGAAATGAGCAAGTTTGACCTAAAATATGTATATTTCAGTCCAAATAGATCGTTTCGAGTCAAGTATCTCAAATAGGGCGCATCTAAGTCAAACAACTACCATTTGCATTAAATAGAGCAAGTATGACCTTAGAGCATGCCTAAATCGGTCCTAATACATCACTTTGATTGTAAATAACTCAAATAGGAAGCATTTTGGCTTAGAAACTAGTATTTGGGTAGAAATGAGCAAGTTTGACCTAAAATATGCATATATCAGTCTAAATAGATCGTTTTGAGTCAAAGTAGCTCAAATAGAGCGAGTATGATCTTATAAAATGCATAAATCGGTCCAAATATATGTTTGATTTATGTATTTTTTCGCTTTTCGAATGCAGTGTCCTCAGCAACTAGGGAACTCGGAGTGAGGCTACTTTGTCATGTGTTTTGTATATGACATCCTTAAAATGCATCACAATTGTGATGATCTTTCTACTGTATGTATGAGTTACTCCTTTTCGTAGTAAATTTTTTAGATCGATAGATGTATTAATATAGAAATGGGCGTGAATTGAATGGAGCTGGAGGGGAATGAGTGTCCCTTATGCGTTGTTGTGTTGTGATTATTACGTTGTTGTTTGGAAATAGGGTACCTAGTGTTGTTATGAAAAAATGGAAATACGCCTAATTATAGAGAAAATTGTTGAAATTTACACTTGAAAGTGTGTCAATAATGACGTTTTTGTGTTTATCATGTCTATAATCTTATTTTTTCAACCAATAATATAATGTATCTTTTATCAACTATTCAGGCATTTACACGAACAATGTCATTCTTACCTTTCGAGCTGATAGAGATTAAGGAAATTTGGGCAGAATACTTTATTGTGCCTGGACAAACTTTATTAGGCAGCTCTTTTATTTTTGTATATCATTAGATAGATTTATTTCTAGCTAGCTAGTATCATTATGTTCAATTTGTAGGACAAATTATTTCTAACATATTATTCTTAGCATTATGACCATCTTAGCTTAGCTAGATTAGATTAAGTTTCTTGAAAATGGCATAATTATAATATGTATATTATTAGCTTAGATTAGAACAAATTTGTAATATAATAATTTTATGAGATATTAATTATTAATAATATACCTTCATATATACTTAGCACATAAAATCATGTCTATTATATTGAGCAATAAGCTAGCAGTGGTGGAGTTCATGGCTAATGACTAAAAAAAACACAAGCGTTGCGATTTTTCAAAAAAAAAAACCACAGCACTTGATGGTTCCAGATTAAATTATTTTTTTAAAAAATATATAAGTGATGCATTTTTAAGAAAAACCACAACACTTGGACATATCAAATGCTATAGTTTTTTTTTTTGAAAAATCGAAGCACTTGTGGTTTTTATTGCTTCGTCAGAAAACCGCAGCACTTGGACATATTCCAAGTGCTTTGTCAATAAGTGTTTCTCCTTAATAACTGCAACATTTAAGCGTAAAAAACTATAGTATTTAAATATTTTTATAGTAGTGAGAAAGAGGGGTGAGAAAGAGAGAGTTGGAGCGGTGTGGGGGGTGAATAAACATGGAGGGGTAACACCGTAACACTGATTAAAACCTAAGGTATCAAAAAGTGAATTTTGAGAGTGTTTGAAATCCTAAATTTGAAACTCATTCCTTTTTTCCCATACCAAACAGGTTTTAGTCAAGAAAACGTTTTAATTCTCATTTCATTTTATTTCAATTTCTAATACCAAATGAGATTGGGGTTAGATGGTACACCCTGGTCTAGCTGGCGCATGCAAAAGAGAAAATTAGTGTAGGTGACAACATGCAACAGAGAAAAGAGCTTATTTCCTTAGAAAAATAAGAATGATTATGACAAGAGCTCTACAACAGAGATATTGACAGTTCGCTTCCCAAAAATAAAAATTTCAATATACATCTTATATAAATTCAATGTACATCTTATATAAGTTTAATCTACATCTTATATAAGTTCAATAATTGGAGGAGAGTCATTATTTACTTAGGTTGATTCTGATACAATTTTAATGTACATCTTATATAAGTTCAATGTACATCGTATGTAATCTCAATGAACATAATTTTCATTGTTCAAAACTTATATAAAATGTTTAATATACATAATATTCAATTTTAATGTACCTATTATATAAAATATTTAATGTACATAATACTCAACTTTAATGTACTTTATTCAAATTTCTAATGTTCATAACAATCGAATTGAGTGTACATGTAAATTTTTTTCACCTCGTAAATAGTGAAGAACTGAAAAGTTAACCGTATTTATTGCTCTGTATTTTGGATTAGTGAAAAGACAACCCACTTTCCCAAAATTCAAAATGATGGTTCTATTTGAGAATGATTATGATAAGAGCTCTGTAACATAAATAATAACGATTCGCTTTTCAAAAATAAAAATTTCAATATACATCTTATATAAGTTCAATAACTAGAAGGAGTCACTATTCACTAACATCAATTCTGATACTTTTTTTATGTACATATTATATAAGTTTGATGTATATTGTATCTAATATCAATGAACATTATTTTCTTTGTCCATAACTTATATAAAATATTTAATGTACATAATACTCAATTTTAATATACCTATTATATAAAATATTTAATGTACATAATACTCAACTTTAATGAACTTTATTCATATTTCTAATGTTTAAAACATTCAAATTTAGTGTATACGTAAAAAAAAATTCAGCCGTATTTATTGTTATGCATTTCGGGTTAGTGAAAAGACGGTCCACTTCCTAAAAATAAAAATGACAGTTTTATTTAGGAGAAACTGTTGATTGCATTTCATTAGTATTTGCAACTAGTGTATTCCTAGAGGCTAGAGCACTCGCCACAACCCTACACCAACCTCAAACCCCCCGTCCATCTCTCATCAACCCCCCACCAATATCTGAATCAATGACCAACAAACCTCAACCCCATCAAATCAAACATAAACCCTACCACAGCAGATAACCCTTTTTCAAACCTTCAAACAACACAAAACCCTCCGTTTTTCATTTCACTCGAGACTCCGCTCGAACTTCCCACTCCCTCTCTCTCCTCCGCCGTCGCTTTCTCTCTTCCGGTAACCCTCTTCTCTCTCCTCTGTCGTCCATTGTCGTCGCATTCTAGCTTATGTTTCACATTTTACTTGTTTTTCATGTTAATTTTTTTGAAGAAATTTGTGTGAATTTCATACGATTTGATGCATTTTTGCGGGCCCGATTTGTAGGTTTTAGGGTTTAAGCGGTTCAAGTTTAGTCTACGATCATGGCGGTATGTATTTTGTTTGATTATGTTATGTGTTAGGGTACCGCACCTGGTAATCCAGAGCGTACTAGACTCTTTCTTATTCAGATTCGAGCGGGGACTGGCGGTTTTGTTTAAATATGCTATGCCCCTGCTGATTCAGAGCGTACTAGACTCAGACTAATTCGGATTCGTATCGCTTGTGATGATATTTTCATTATGGTTTGCTCAATTTGTGTGTGATTTGGGGTGTTGTTGTAATTAGGTTGATAGAATTTTGAAAGATGAAGCGTCTGAGGAGAAGGGAGATCGTGCTAGAATGGTAAGCTCTTGTAATATTTTCATTCGTAAATTGCTTTTGTTGATGATTGGTTTAAGCATACTAGTTTGATGTGCTGTTATTGGATGAACTTGTGCTTGTGGAATTGAGTTCTGCTACTTTATTGTTTGTCTCTTTCCCTTTGGTTTGTGTGGGCTGGTGGTTCTTTTGTTATTCTTGGATGTTTTTGCCAATCAAACGAACATCATCATCTTGTGAGTTTCTTTATGAGAGTTAGAATGTACTAGTTCCAAACTATATCACCTAAACTTGGGAATGTACGTTAGATGCAAGTACATAGTGGAATATCTAATGAAGAAAATAGGCCCAAGTTTGATAATTTAGATCAGTTTGATATCAAAAAATTTCTGTGAAGTCCTCTATGTTTGATATGCCTTACATCCTAGTAGTGAGATGAAATTAAGCTGATCAACTGTCAATGTTTGTCTTAAAAGTAGATTTGTTCAAGTAGCTCACATGTTTTGAAGCCTGGGTTCACTGACAGTCGTCCTCTCTTCAGTCTTACTGTCTTGTACTTGTGGTATATAGACATCTTCAACTACAATACATCCGGTATCGGATTGTTTTCACACTCATCTTTGTGGTGTCATGTCAAATGTTGATGTGGTAGCCCTGTTGTTGAAGAGGCGGATCCATTGGTTTATGAGGTTGGGCAAAATCAGCTAAATAGCCTTACTTGTTGGGTTAACTGTAGACATGCAAGTATTATACAGAGTAATATTTAGTATTAACATTTTGTTTCTGTTTTTCTACCAAGAGAGAGTACCTTTAGCTATAATAGTTTAATATTTTTAAATGAGAAGCCCAATAGAACTTCAAACTTCATTAGGAAAATAGAACTGGTTCTCTGAACATTTTGGTTTTTCTAGAAAAGAAAAAACCCTTAAAAATTCATGATAATTGACATGTGGCATTCAGAGCTTGTAACAGTATTGATGTAGATGTATTGCTTGCTTAAATTTCATTGTTGGTTGATAGAGTTTAATGTTCTTATCTTTTCTTTTTGACAGGCTACATTTATTGGAGCACTTGCAATTGTAGACTTGATCAAAACAACGCTAGGGCCAAAAGGAATGGTATTGTTCTCATGAATTTTAACAGCCCAAATTTTGAATTTCAAGCATTCTTGATCTCATGTTGGTAATTGTGCTCCAGCATTGATTTATTTTTCTTCATTCATGTATTTTGTTATAGGACAAGATTTTGCAATCTACTGGTCGGGGTCATAATGTTACTGTGACGAATGATGGGGCAACAATCATGAAATCCCTTCACATTGATAACCCTGCTGCCAAAGTTCTCATTGGTATCCTCCAATATTATAGTGTTCCAATGTTCTTTAGTTATTTGAAATGAAAGAACTTCATTGTACAGTGTCATAACTTGGCTGATGGAAGTGTGGACATAAGCATTATTCATGTAAATGGTGTAGATTATCTTGTTGTTTTTAGTAACACTATTAAGAATGCCATATTGACACTTAGCATTTGAGTAGGATTGAATGTGGTGTGTGATCTATCTTGTATGTACTTATGTAGAAAAATTTTGTTTGTACTTATTTTAGTGAATTGAAGGATAAGTAGTTTGGGACTAGTGGTGTTCTTGCTGCTTGTCATCCTTTACCTAAACTCAGATATTTCAAAGACACAAGATGATGAAGTTGGTGATGGGACCACTTCTGTTGTTGTCTTGGCTGGAGAGCTATTGAGAGAGGCTGAAAAGCTGGTTGCAATGAAGATTCATCCCATGACCATAATAGCAGGTTAATAAACTGAGCTTTGGCAATTTTTGTCTTGTTTTTATTGGTATGTGTATATGCAGATTGCTACTATTTTTTTATACATTTATTTAGCACTAAACTAAGTTACTCCAGTACAGCTTATCCTTTCATTAAGCTAGTGTATGCTTCCTTTTGTTGAAAGGTTTTCCCCCCACAATTAGATTACTTGATTGCGTATCCTAAGGTTTCATATGTGATAGTTGAGCAAGTACATTGAAGGGTGCAAGGGATCCAAATAGCGTGAAGCTTGAGCTGGTATATTCCACCTTGGACCATCCCATCTTGATTGGGCAGCTTGGGGATGGTGGCGTGGCCTGAATGTTCATTTGTTAATCATTCTAGTTTTGAGCCCAATTTTCTGGGCTTGGACTGATTTTTGGTTCATAATTTTGCCTGTCTTGATGTTTTGGGCCAACTTCATTTTGAGTGCAGTGTGGCCTGCCCCCATGCTGAAGATTATGTGGACTAAAGTTTTGAAAAGGATGCATGTGTTTTAAATGTTAATTTCATGAAGGTGACGTGTGAACTTGGTCTTATATCTCTAGAGAGTGCTTTAGTAATCTTTGAGTGATTTTAGTACTGAAGCATGTGACATGTATCATTGCATGGGGGCTGGGGGGTAGAGTCATCTTTACCAGCTTATTGCACCCTTGGGTGTACTATGTATTAAGACTTTACTAGTTGATGGGTTGCTGGAAATTTGGCAGTGTTATTTGTCTTCTAAAACTGGCATGTTCTTATTCTTGGACATGTGCTGTGCACAATCAGATCTGAAGTTTTAATAGTTTTGGGTTTGTTACTTTGTTGAGCATGGATGAAATATCTAATTTATATTGTTAATGCCCCTTTGTATCTTATATGATTATAATTTCTTATCCTTAGTTTTTAAGATTGAAATAAGAGATCCTATTATAATATTTTGACTCCTAAGAAAATGACATTTTATTGTGCTGTCACTCCTTAACCCTACTAAAAAATGATCTTTATGAAAAATTAGGATATCATTGGTAATCATGGGTTATTGGGCTCTTATTGTTTTTCTCTTGGTGAAGTTACGAAAAAAATCTTGGTGGAACCAATGTATAGTGGTCATGCTTTTTACAAAAATGGCACAAGGCTCTGTTCCCTGTTATAGTCCATGGCACTGTTTTTGAGCGCTGTCTAATAAATGAAAGTCTCAACAGTATGCCCATTGGTAATTTTTGCCAGTTTGCAGTCTCATGAACTCTAGTGGACTTGTAATTTATTTAAGTGAACAGTTAAGCTTCAGTATTATTTTGAGAGATTCAGATGCAATGGACTTCATGTGTTATGAATTGATTAAAATCAATTGCTTGTTAGTTACTTCTCAGTTTGTACCTTTTCTTTTATGAATAGAGAATTGCAGCTGGTGGCACTCCCATCTTCCTATCATTCATATGATGCCTTCATTGCCGATTTACTTATTATTTAATAGTATAGCATATTAGATGTAGTTCTTCACTGCTGATAAGAGGGATATAGACTTGTAGTATGTGCTGTTGATTTGAAAGTGGATTAGTAACATTGCCAAAATGAAGTTACGATCATATATTCACATATTTTGTTATTAAAATTTTGAAGGTAGTAGCACATTTTTATGCATTTTATTATTTTATCTTAGAAGATTCTTCCTTGAGTTTAAAAAATTTGTAATTCTAGTTAAGAATTTTTTTGGAATTACTACCTTGGATGAGCAGAAAGATAATGATAGAAATGAGAAAAGTTGTGTTTGGGGAAGTATTGGAAAGTTTTTAAGATAATTTGCCACATATATACTAGTTCCCTTAGTGGACCTTCTAAAGAAAAATGTGAGAAGTTGTACTTCAATTGGCAAAAGAGATGTTTACTGACTGAATTAGTATGTTTTTCATGAGGAACGTCAACGCAATATATGAAGGTTCCAGAGGAAAAGTTTACTTCCATGCCAAGGAGAGAAACTACAACTTTGTTTCAAAAGAGTCATTATGTATAGCAGCATACTAGTATCCTCTTTGACCTGTGGTAATTTGGATGGAAAGGACTTTAGATTGGAGGAGGAATATTTGAGAATTTTGTTTTTTTCATGAAAGGGTGTGCATGCTTGCGATGTTCATGTTACTCTTGCTGAGATGGTTCTCATATGTTTTGAGTTTATTGTTGAGGTTTGACTTCATTTCTGGTTGGGTGCTGAGCATCTGTCTATTGTTTCTTCTTGATGATCTTTAGTGCATTGAGTAGCATACTAGCATGTGAAGCTCTAAGGTCATTCCTTAATTGAGAGGGGAAGGACATGGGAATTTCTTGAGTTCTTGTCAGGAGTGGGTGTGATCTTAATAGTTAGTTACTGGTGCAGGTAACAGTTCTGATGTTTTGAGATTTAATAGAGGTTTAGCTCCTTTTCTGGTTGGGTGCTGAGCGTCTTTTAGCTTAACGAATTTTTAGCTAAGCATTTTTTGAGTTAAGTGTATATCTGCAGTTCAAAATCACTTCTTACTCCTGTTGGAATTCTTAAAGATTTTTCCTCCTATAAAGTTTTTCTTCTTGATGTAATATCTTTTCCTATGGTTCTCTCTCAAGGATTTGTTGATTCTTAGGTGGCTGGCTACTGGTCGTTATTATTTAAGTATGTTATTTGTGTCCCTATTCAATATACATAATATATAAGTTGCCATTATCAGTATTTTTCCTGTCACTGTCCTACCTTGTTGTAGTTGAGTAAGTGTTTGTAATATGCTTTTGCAAATTAGTTAACCTATCCAATCCTGCACTTGTGTGCTTTAATTTTTCCTAGTTATAAGCATGCAATCTCAAGAAGAATCTTATGTTGCTGATAATCTGAGCCTCTGATATCTTGTCATTGAGGTTAAAAGGTGGTGTCTCATGCTCTTCTGAGTTCTGGCTATTAAGGTTTTTCTATTTTGTCATCCAGGTTATAGGATGGCTTCTGAATGTGCTCATAATGCATTGCTGAAGAAGGTGGTTGACAACAAAGAAGATGCTGGTACTGATTATTTTGTATCCAATTATTAACTAGATTGCATTTCACGACTTCTCATTGATGCATGGCAACCTTTACATTGCAGATAAATTCAGGTCAGACTTGATGAATATTGCAATGACTACACTAAGTTCGAAAATACTGTCCCAAGACAAGGAACATTTCGCTAATATGGCAGTAGATGCAGTGATGAGACTGAAGGTATAAAACCTAAAGCCTTGTAGGTTTTTAAGTAGACATCAATGTTAACCATGATGCTTTTGCTTAACTCAATTGCTCTCTTGTGCCCATGCTGTGATTTGCTTGGATATGACGGTGGTAGAGTATCGATTCTTGCTTCTCATGTCTGTGAGATGTTGACAATTTTTAGGGAAGCACAAACCTGGAGGCGATCCAGATTATCAAGAAGCCTGGAGGGTCCCTGAGAGATTCGTTTTTAGATGAAGGGTATGCTATACTAGAAAATTTTTGCTTAATTCATGAGCTCTTTGCTTTTTTCATTTTCTTGTTTCTTTGGCTACTGATTCCTCCCACAGAATGTTTTACTTATTTATTTATGTCTTTTAAGTGAACTTTGACTTGACTGAGACCTGCATTTTTGTACACTTGTTGCCTATACAGTAATGAATTTGTCAAGGAAAGGATTTCTCCTTTTACGATGTTTCTAATTCCTTGATATTTGAGCTTCTCTGAATTTGTTGATTACTGCAGTTTTATTTTGGACAAGAAGATTGGTGTTGGACAACCAAAACGTATAGAAAATGCTAAAATTTTAGTGGCAAACACGGCGATGGACACAGATAAAGTTAAAATATATGGTGCACGGGTACGTGTTGATTCAATGTCTAAGGTGGCCGAGATTGAGGGAGCTGAAAAGGACAAGATGAGGGAAAAAGTGAAGAAGATTATTGGCCATGGAATTAACTGTTTTGTTAACCGGCAGTTAATATACAACTTCCCAGAGGAACTCTTTGCTGATGCTGGAATCCTTGCCATTGAGCATGCTGATTTTGATGGTATTGAGCGCCTTGCTCTGGTGACTGGTGGGGAGATTGCATCAACCTTTGATAATCCTGAATCAGTTAAGCTTGGACACTGCAAGCTTATCGAGGAAATTATGATTGGGGAAGACAAGCTAATTCATTTCTCCGGTGTTGAGATGGGGCAGGCATGCACAATAGTTTTGAGAGGTGCAAGGTATTAATTCCTCTTTTCAGGTTATTGTAGTATTCATTTATAGTATATTTCTTAGTCTTTCTCAACTATTTTTTGCTGAGTTAGATGCAGCCTTTAGGTATATGCCTTCTAGTTATTTCACTTGATATACCTTTTTTTTCTTCTAATTTTCCAGCAGGAATAAGTTTTGATTACTGCCTGAGGATGAAAGATGTCAAAACATATTTGTTTTCTCTGTGATTGAATGTTATATCTTGGTGTTGTTTTTTTCAGAAAAAATACTTTGCCTTGTGCTTGCTCTAAGTATGGATGATGATTAGCTAATGTATCTTTTTTCCTACTTTCATGCATTGTTTCTTTTTGATTAATTTATGAATTTGTTGATAGGCATCATTCTGTGATTACTTGTGTGATTTGCTTTTGTATATCTCCCTGATTGAGTTGAACTTATCTCGTCATCTGTTTGCAGCGAGCATGTGCTTGATGAGGCTGAAAGGTCTTTACACGATGCCCTATGTGTGCTGTCGCAGACGGTGAATGACAGCAGGGTTTTGCTTGGAGGTGGTTGGCCAGAAATGGTGATGGCAAAAGAGATCGATGAACTGGCTAGAAAAACTCCTGGGAAGAAGTCTCATGCCATTGAAGCTTTCTCACGGGCACTGCAGGCTATACCTACAATCATTGCTGACAATGCTGGATTAGACAGTGCCGAGTTGATTTCAAAGCTTCGTGCTGAGCACCACAATGAAGACAGTACTGCAGGAATAGACGTGATCACTGGCACTGTAAGTAGACTTTTGATCCTCAACCCCTCTCCCGATGTACTTTTGAGGTTAGTAAGTTTTGCTTCTTATAATCCTGTTATTGATGTTTGAGGATCCACATTCCTTTAGGTTGGAGATATGGCTGCACTGGGTATCTCAGAAGCATTTAAAGTAAAGCAGGCTGTCTTATCATCTGCTGTAGAGGCTGCCGAAGGACTCCTCAGGGTTGATGAGATCATCAGATGTGCCCCTAGGAGGAGGGAAGATAGAATGTAGAGCTAGAATTCGGTTTGTATCACTGGACCTTAGGTTTTGTATTAGTATTAATTTTGCTTCTTGCTTTAGAAGGCAGTCTCGGATTTTGCTTTTTCTTCCGTGTAATATGCTGTTCTGTAGCAGCATATACGTTTCTTTCTGCAATGGTATTGAACGTTGGAGCTGAAATTTTGTACATTTAAGATTGCAAGTCTAAAGTTTTGGTGGTAGAACAGCGGAATTAGTGTATGAATAGGTGCTGAATTTCTTTTAACTTGATATAATTACCACGTTTTAAGTAAATTGGCGTTTGTTTTAATTATAGGGAAAGGCTTTTCAGTATTGGTGATGACTAAAAGTCTTGAACTTACTTCGTATTACTTCTATGGGTAATTTTATTTTTGTGGTCTCACAAACAATTCTTTGAGATGGTCTAATCCGTGCTCGATCAATGATGTGCTCATTGCTGTAATGAAGAGTCTACAATGATGTGCTTGTCTGAAGTAGACTTAAATTTTGTTATATAAAAAGAAAAGCTCTTACAGATTGATTGGATACTGAGATTTGGAGAGAAAGTGAGGAGACTGATTTCCATGGTTTGAATAGCAAAGTAGGAGGATGAGGAAACGCAAGGAAAATGGAAAATGGAAAATTACAAACTAAAATAACATGAAAAAGATTAGTAACTCACCTTTCTGTATCTTCCTATGACTAGTAACTTTCACCCTCCTCCCCCGATACTTGGCCAGGAGTCTATTATGTCGGGCTGATCTATAATTTTTTTTTAAAAAGTACTCAATAATTTAGAATAATTATTTTGGTTAGATGTATTCACTTAGACAATTATTATTAATTCGTAAAAATAATTGTAGACAATTATAATAAAGTCGGATTGATTAATTTCGGATAATTGTTACTACAAGTATATAGCTACTCTTCAACAATCAAATAATTAAATTAGTGAATAAGAAGTAAGGCCAAAATAATTCTAAAAAAAACTTCAAGCATTTAATCAATATCAATAATACAAAAATAAACATTAATTATGATCGATGGTAATTACTAAATTATGTTTCTTCTTTGCTTTCTTCTGGTTCAATGTCATATTAATAGGGAACTACAAGACCCTGTAAGATTGGAAGCATATGTGCCATCATCATTGTCATTTTCGGCGTACGTGTGATCATGGGAGCGGATTCTCAGTATTCAACCAATTTTTGAAACACACACACATTACAAGAGTTAGGTTTTAGACTTGTTCTTCTATGATCCAAAAACTCTTCCAAAAGCACTGAAAGCACTTCCAGAGGCAATAAAGGATACTTGGATAGTGAAAATGTCACGGGCTATCGCCGCTAGAATTGGATGCTTGGTGCTTTGCCCTTCCCACCACTTGTGGATATTTCGAGGGCGTAATTTTCTTCATTGTCCATGCCTTTCATGAAGTTGTAGCTCTAGTACATCTGCAACTCTAAAGCACTGCTTTAAGTACGTCCTCCTAGATGATTAATAACTTGAAAACTTAGACATCATGTTAGGAGCTTGTGCAAATAAATCTTTCGCCCTTTTACTTACGTTTTTGGACGATTGGCTTGGAGAAAATTGATAAGTGGAACCCATATTTAGCTTCATAAACTCTATATTAAAAAAAAAATCAACATCATCAACAAGTTGCATGAAAATATAATAAATATCAAGTAATGTCATCATTACTTTTTCCTCAGATCTAATATAGAAGCAAAAACATAATGATAGGAATCTTTGTGTAATGTCATCATCAACAATGTTTTTATTGATGAATAATGAACAATTTTCCTATAAATTCTTTTGTGTTGTGGTTCTAGTGCAATTTTAATAAGTTAAATAATTCATTTTTAGCTAATAGAATAGGTTGTTTAGCATGAACTAACATTATTCTTAGTTCATCCCTATCCCTCTCATCATTGTAAGTAAATTCAAATGGATGATAAGTTAAAATTTTGGGTTGAGTTGTATCAATACATTGTCCTCCACATTTTTAATATATGTCTAGTGAGGTATCCCACCCCTCTTTTGGATATAGCCTAGTAAATAGGGTTGCATGTTTTACACTTGGACTTGATTTTGTCTTTACTCAATAAAAATAGTTCCAAGAATTACTCGTATGTTTTTCTTAGTGGTTTTTTCTTAGTGGTTATGTCCTCTTCGGTATACCACAACTTTAATGGTTTGGGATTTTGACATTTCATCACCACCTCCATAATTTTATGTACAATATTGATTAGACCCGAAGGTATATATTTTGCCTAATTGAGTGGTTGAATAATTTCATGTTGTATTCCATAGTTTGGCTTAGGTGGGTATTGGTTTTGTTGAACATCAGAATTAAAATTATTCTATGGTTGTTATAAATTGCTAAATAAATTGAATTCCATGTTTTGAGACGAGGACATTTGAGTAAGACATTTGAGTATAAGGATTTAGTGATTCACTATTATTAGCTATATTTTTTTGCCCTTAATGGTGGAGGAGTTTGATGTTATTTAATATTTAATAGTTTAAAATAAATTAATTTATCATAATAAGAAATTAATTAATAATTAAAAAATAACATAATAAGGACAATAAAGTCAATAATGATGATGATGATAATAATAATGATAATTAACAAAAACAACAACAATAATAATAATTATAATAGTAATGACGATGAATAATAATAAAGATGAGTTACATCTTACAACCAATTTAAAATCTCACGATTGATTACACTTGCACCACTTCTAACTAGAAAATTTCACAAACCTGTATTTTATTTTCTTAGGACAAAACTAAACTAAATATTTACAAATTAAAATTTTAAAATTTTAAGATTTTAAGAGATTAAAGAATATAGGAGAAATGAATGGGTTGTGTTATGTGGTAAAATGGTTAAAGGAGTTAGTATTTACTATAAAAAGAAGGAGCTATTAAGAGGAATTAGTTATGGGAAAAAATAACAAATTCCTTGCCATGTAAAAATAGCCTTGGAATCAAATCTTCCTTGGTAGTGTGCCAGCTTGGCCCGTCCCCACCTTTACGTCACCTTTGACCTTCTCTCTCCTCTCTAAAATCGATGTTTTCTCAAAATTTTCCATCTTTTAAACTTGGGTTTGTCCATTTGCTCCTAATTTTCCCTTAAATTGATTTTGGATTTGCTCTAATTTGTCAATTAGTTGTTGCAAATACCAAACTAGGTAGAATGATGGTTTTCAATCGATGGCATCAATTTCATCTACGGTGGTTATGATTAAAATGAGGGCTGTTGAAAGAATCTTGTGATGGTGATGCTCATGGAAATTGAAAAGGAATATTGTCTTTAACCTTTTCACTACGCTTTGACTCCTCTTATCCCTCATCCAAACAAGGGGATTGATGTTATATTCCTTTCCCTCCCTTTTTCTCATTCCATTTTCCTCGCCTTCCTTTAGAAATTACCTATCCAAACATATTTTTAAATCTTTTATTCAAACTCTTACATATGCCACTCTGTCAAACATTATCTCTTAGAATTTAAGTTATAGCTAAAAATATTGGCTGAAATCGTCACATTAGCCGAGTGGTGTGACATAGGTAAAGTATAAGGTCATCCTACACTCATTTCAATTATAGAACTAAAGGTCTCATATATTAAATTTATTATCTCAGTTATACAATATAAAGGTCTCTGGTAAACAAATAAAGATATCAGATATACAAATAAAGGTATCAAGTAAACAAATAAAAATTTCAGGTATACAAATAAAGTTATCAGGTATACAAATAAAGATCTCAGGTATACAAATGAAGGTATCAGGTATACAAATAAAAGTCACAGGTATACAAATAAAGATCTTAGATATAGATCTTATTATCTCAAATAGTGACCAATATTTTCACCAATTGGGATACCCGACCCACTGCTAACGAAATACTCTTACTGTATGTTAGCAAACAGCATAACGAATTTGTAAAAAGTTGATCTTGAGTATTTCATAAGTATTAAATTTCAAATATGTTTCATTATATTGAATTTTTTAATAGAAGAAGGTGATCTGCACCGACCTTAAATACAAGAATAAGAATAATTTAAGGCATCCCTATTTTTCAAACCAACCTACCAAATTTTATTGTCCATAGTTCAAACAGTAGGTCTTATTAGAAGAGAAGTTTGATAGGAAGTCTATTTTAGTTGGCTTGAAAAGTGACATATCTATACATAAGATCTTAAGATATCTGATCCTTAGATCTTTGAGTTCTTTATAGCTAGATCAATTTGAATGGCAGATGGTGGTGAAGAAAGAGAGGGCAGAGGAGATGGTAGGGTGGTGTCGTAGGTGGTTGTCAGAGTTGGGTAGAAAGACAAAGTCAAAAGGTAAGGTTAAGGATTGTTGATGAGTGAATGTGTTGAGTTTGTCGATGTTATGTACATGTTTATTGTCTCATTGATGAGATGGTGAGACAAGTCACACATAATACCAACTAAAGTTGTAAAATACTTGGTATTTAGTAAGGAAATTAGATGGTTCTAAATAAAAGGTTATATTTTTACAGTTGAAAGCAAATAGTGAAAGTGTTGGAAACTTGGAAAATATATTAACAAAAAAAGGTTGCTAAGAGTTGTAGGAGAAGTAGGAAAGAGTGGAGATCCTAGAGATGAAAATGTGAGATGTGATTGAAATACTTGGGAGGACTTATATTAATAAATATTTACTTTTTCAATAATCTAGTGCGGTAAGATTTGACATTATTTAAGATTTTTGTTTGTTGATAAAATTATTAGTAGGACTTACATTATTCATCCTTGGGGTATTCTCAATACTTAATTTTTTTCGAAAGGAAAGAAAACTAATCATTAATTGTTCATGTTTTCTCATAACTTTACGGAAACACGAACAATTGATCTTATTCGGCTTTCAATGTTGAGAGACTTTAACCTAAAAATGTTGTTCAAGTAAATATATAGCGTGTTGAATACATAAACAATAAACTCAAAAAGTAAAATAAAATAGCATCAATGTTGCGATGAAGGCAATCACATTGTATTGTACAACAACTAAAACTATCCAATGAAGAAAGTATTGATCGAATTATGATGTGAAAGTTGATTGAGGTAAAGGGCCATATGCCCTCACCTTTTATCTAAGAGTCTGACCAAGTAATTTTTTTAAATATTTCTTTTAATGCAATTGTCGTTGTTATTATCTGGTATTTTTTTAGATAGTTTAGATGAAAACAAGTTACCTTTTATTCATTGTATAAATACACTCAGGTGAATCGTCCTATGACACTCACTTAAGACTAGTATGAAGTAGAAATTTTATTAGAAACACAAACAAAAAACAAAATAAATTTTTTTAGGCAAATGTAAAACGCATTTAGTAAATCAAAAATAAAAAAATTTCAGCTTATGTAGTCCATTCTTGCTTCTCAAATTTTCAAGTCAATGCTCTAATAAGCACAACCAAAGATCACATATTTACAATAGTTCCACACTTCTACTTTATAAATAGAAATAACAGCTTCAAGGAGAAGTCTCCAAAATTCCAATAGAGTTATTTATGTGTAATAATATTTTTAAAATTCCATCCACTATTTCGAGTAATCTAATTCTAAAAAAATGGAGAAAAATAAAATTGCTCCCTTATCTCTTTTGCAAGAATAAAAAATCTACTTTATCCTTCATTTCGTTCAAATTTAGAAAACGATCCATATAATTCTTGGTCACAAAGCAACATTGTTACAAATTTGTAGGTTTATCTTTCAAGAACTTTGTATTAATAACATATTTGTTGGTTTAATAATTATTTTTTAAGTTACTACGTTAAATGTTGATAGCAAATTCATATTGAATTTTACTCCGCATTGCATTCGTGTTAAAGAAAGAGTTGTCTTATGCAAGTTATGTTCAATAATTGTAAGTCATAATTGACATCTCTACGTTGGTAAATTTTCTTTCTCTAATTATTTCTTATCTTTGATAAAAATGAATATAATATATTGTTAAGCCTCCAGACTCCTCTTGTAAGGTAACATGACTGCAAATTCTCTCTATAAATTACAACCTGCACTACTTAGAAGTATGAATTTTTATGTTGTTCCTCAAAAACTATTTGCCTTTTTTTTATTGTTATTAACATTCTCTAATTTTTTCTCTTATCTAAGGTTAACAAACATGAGATTTACGAACAAATAAATCAATTGTAATTTTTTAATTAGTAGAAACTTTATATTTGCATAATTGCATTTAAAACTAGTTTTAAAAATATGTTCCATGTTATGCTATTATATGTTATTTTATTTTTTATATTCTATTCGTTTGTTTTTATTTATCATATTTACTTTTTGCATAATTTTATAAACACATATTATAATTTAGTATCTATAAATACATATCATTTAAAAAAAAAAATCTATAAATACATATTATGAAAAGATATAAAATTTGCACAATTATTTACACCTAACATGTAATTATACTAACACAATCACGAGAATTCCCCGACACATTTTTGCATCCTTTGCTTTGACCCCATTGCTTAAAACCCAAGAAGTTGCTGAGATTGTAATCTCAATCAATTAAATTGGGGAGAGAAAAATTAGGGTTTGATTTGCGCAAATGTTTAGTTCCCTAATCGATTCCTGACAATTTCAGGCGATAATTTTAGAATTTCGGGTCTACCCATTGTTATTCGGATGGAAATTTAGCAAACCGAGGTACAAATTCAATTTTTTTCTTACAAAATGAATGTTAATTTTGAACCAAAGATTTGCGCGATCAAGTTGTGTGGATCCATCCAATTTGCGATTTCTTTTTTGGAATAAATCTTGATAACCCAAAAATGTTATGAGATTGTGATGCGCAAAAGCTTGGACCAATTTGCTTTGGAATCTGTACTGAAGGTAGCTTGGAGCTTGTTGAGATTGCCTGTGGATTGGGCAAGCTTGAATTGCTTAGGCATTTATGTTTTTGGGAATGTTTCTTCTTGAATTGCTGCATTAATAGCTGTGTTTCGGGTTTTTTGATTTGTTGGGTTTATTTGTGTTTGTAGGTTTTAAGTGAGTGGTATAATCGAGTTTTGTGGATTTTAACGAGGAAGCCATGGCATCATCAGGTGAGCGTTAGCGGAATCTTGATCTTTTTCCACTTTTTCATTGGTTGTTGCATGTGTTAGTTTTTGTGATTAGACTTTCTATTTAGGAATTGTGTATTGTGCATTAGCGTTTGTGTTTTTGTGTTGAACTGTTCCTGTTCTGTGTAATGACCACGGAATTTGAATGTCTGAATTCTAAGTGGATTTTCTTTCTTGGATTTTGCAATGTCTAAAATATTAGATTCCTTGAATCCTAAGTGAGCTTCCTTTCCTATCATTGACCTAGCATATATCCATATATGACTCACCAGTCGGCAAAAAAAAAATTTTGAATGTATTTGTTAGTATTATTATTTGGTAAAAAAAATTTATTATATGTTTGATTATCAATTGTAACTAGGGGTGGCAAACGGATCAGGTCGGGTTCGTGTTAGGGTCACCTACTTTTGGGTTAGCTATCCCCAACCCGAACCTAATCCATTTAAATTTTTGAGTTGAAAACCCCAACATAAACCTAACCCATTTAATTTTTGGTCGGGTTCGTGTCAACGCATTTACGTTTATATCTCGAAAATCTCAACCCTAACTCGTTATTTTCGGGTCGAGTTCAGGTCAGGTTTTCGGGTTGGGTCAGTTTTTGCCACCCCTGATATGTGGTTATTCAATAGAGTGACTGAAAAAAAGAAGACTTTTAGGGTTGAGATGAAACGACTGAAGTTGACATTAGTAGTTTTATTGTCTTTTAGGGTTTTAATTTGGGCTTAGGGTTTAGGCTGAGTGAGTGACTACCAAGTAATTTTTTTTAATCTACTTAATATAGTTTGATTATAAGGTCGGGTTCGGGTTGACCTGACCTGATTTTGACCCGAAAATAATTCCGAGTTATGTGAGTCATTTTCGGGTTGGAATTTTCAACCTTAACTTAATTTCGAGTCAGGTTTGTGTCAACCCATTTAAGTTTTCGTGTCGAAAATCTCAACCCTAACAGGGTTTTCGTGTCGGGTCAAGTTTTGCCACCCCTAATTGTGACTAACCATGCGGAAAATCATTGTTTCCTGTTACAAAAAAGAAAAGCGAAACAATGGTGAACTAGTAAATATTGAAGTGTTGTGAGTTGAAGTCAAATTTAGAGATGGTAGATTTGTAGGTGATAGTAAATGGCCAAATGAGCCTCACCAGAAAAACCTTTGCCTTGGCTTCCCTGATGCTGGCCAGAAAATGTTCTTGCATTCACTGTTTTGAAAGGATGATTGACATTTTGACAATATATTTTCCATTTTCAATCCCACATTCGATTTTGGTATGACATGTTGCAAATTTAGGGTGCCCTTTAAATTGGTCAAAATTCCCTATAACCTGTATGAAAGGTAAACTCTACCTTCTCCTTCCTCCCACCAACCTGCCCTTTCCAGCCACAAAAACCACCCTCCTGCTGTTGCAATCTCAGGAAAAGAAGGAATAAGTCGTACCTATTAGTCTGTAAATCCTAATACTCCATCAAATACCAAGCTAGATATGCATATATCCTTGTTGCTGCAGACACGTGTAACAGCTGCTATTTTAAAATTCAACTTTTCATGATCCCCAGCTCTATAATTACCATATTTTCATTCATTCATTGCCTTAACTTGTGATAGAATGCTGCATTTTGTTAATTTTTCTAGGTCAAAATTTTCGTGGGGAGGAGATGGTGTTTTCAGCAGCAAATTGTTTGTATTTCGCATCTTTGGATGGGGCTATGTTGGTGATGGTAATGGTGAATTTGATGGTGGTGAAGTAGGAAGGGAATGGGCTTAGTGAGAGGAAGAGAAAGGGACACTTTAGGGAGTGTGGCTGGGCTAGGGCAATAACTATGATGGTTTTTGGTGCTGCTGGTGATTCGGCACAGTGGGCTGGCTGAAGGAGTGTATAAGTGTCAATTTGACATTGACTTAAATCACCTCAAAAGCTTGAGAAAATAAATGCATACATTACTTGCTTATGTTGATAAGAGGGTCGTTCTTTTTTTTTATTTTTTGGGGGGGGGGGGGGGGGGGGGGGGGTTACTAAGGTCAGGGTTAGGGTAAGGAAGGAGGGCGCAACAAGTCAGGGAGAAAGACAAGGAAAAGGGAAGGAAAGAAGTTTTTTAGTTAAATATTTGATGGCCAATAGGAACTTGAGAGGTGGCATCTATTAATTGGTTAGCTAGACACCTTGGAGTTTGAAACAAATTTGGGAAGATGGTAAATGGTAACTCCAGAAAAAAAAAACAAAATACCCCCCAAAACTGAAATTTATCTATTCAAGTTTTCATTATAAAAATTTCCTTGTGATTTTGAGGTTTTAGATTTGACCTAAAACATATAAGTAGAGACCCGATATACAAATCACCCTCTTGAGGTTATAGATTTGGAACGTTACACTCATCAATCTTTTGCCTTATCTGCCTGATTGGCTTTATTTAAGTTGCCTTTGTGATTGCACAATAGTTGCCTGCTACCCTTGTTGCTTTTGTTCTTGCTTGAACCGGATGATGGCTAGCTATGCTTTCACATGCATTTAGGTACATTATTTTTATTCCTTATATGTGCCTCATCAAGAAGCTGAAACTTGTTTTTATTCCTTGTCTATTAGTGATATTATGTTTGACATGTAAAAATTTTCTCTCATTTTTTGTGTTGATAGGCAGTGGTTTTAGGAATACATCTATAGTTGTCCTGACTTTGGAATCTGGGGAAGTATTTATTATTGTGAGCTTATTCTCAAGGAGTGACACCCAAGTAATTTATGTTGATCCAACAACTGGAGGACTTTGTTATTACGGAAAACTTGGGGTTGACATTTTTAAGTCAGAGCGTGAAGCTGTGGATTTTGTCACAAATGGCTCAAAATGGCTCTGCAAAAGTACCACGTATGCCAGAGCAATTTTAGGTTATGCAGCACTTGGAAATTTTGGCTTGCTCCTTGTTGCTACAAAGTTGGCTGCCAGCATTCCAGATTTACCTGGTGGAGGTTGCGTTTATACAGTTGTGGAGACTCAGTGGATCAAAATTTCGTTGCAAAATCCTCAAGCTCTTGGGAAAGGAGAAGCGAAGAACATTCTGGAGTTGACTGAACTCGATATTGATGGGAAGCATTATTTTTGTGAGACAAGGGACATGACTCGGCCTTTCCCCAGTCAGATGCCCTTGGACCAGCCTGATGATGAATTTGTTTGGAATGGATGGTTGTCCTCCCCTTTCAAGATCATAGGGCTTCATCAACATTGTGTCATTCTTTTGCAGGTTTGATAGCTTTTCTTATTTTTATTTTTTATATTAGGAATACTTTACCCTTCCTGTGAATCACGCAGTGGCTTTACTGTAATGTGGCTAATGACTGAACATATTATGGCTTATGCCTCTTGTTGCTCATCTTAGTTCTTAGTGTTCTTATGTGTGTATTGGTGGTCCTTGATGATAGATTTGGAAAGTAGTATCCTTTGCCTAAAGTAGGTTTTCGTAGTCTAAGGTTTTGTTCTCTTCACCTAAAATGAGTTGCTCTGGACTGAATTTATTAAGGTTTGGGTTGGTTTAATTCTTTGTGCTCTGGTGGGATTGCTTGGTCTGATTGAACTTATACCATACTTTTTCGGGAAGAGATCAAATGGGATCTGGTTCGTTTTGTCTCGATGTGTATTTTCTATATATTTAATGTTTATAGTCTACTACGGAATTAGTGATATTCATAGTAACTAAACAAAAATAAGAAGACCTAGCTTGGTCGATCTGAATCCGTGTGATCTAGTCTGATGCTCTTATCTCATTTCTTTTAACAAGAATAATTAATATGAAACATGGAGAATATAACATACCCTAAACCATAATTAGTTTGTCTCGCTATATCTGTGTTGCGGGGTAATTCTTACCAGTTGCGTTATGCTTGGGACTGAAGAATAGCTTTTCAACCTAACATTCATATTTCTTCCTTTCATGTAGGAAGTTCCTCATAATTTTCTATACCATAGAAAAATGTCCATCCTTCCTGTTTGAAATATTCTGATATAATGTATACTTATTAACTGTAGTTTGATTGGACTACCTTCATTAAAATCAACTTCATTTCACCCTTACCTTTTTTCTCAAAAAATTGATAAATAATGACCTATGATTTAATTAAACCCATACAATTCAAATTAATGTGGAGGCCTTTGGGGATATTGTCACTGGAAAGAAGGGAATAATATTATGCTGGTAATGATCTGTCCCGAAAAAACTCCGTGTTCTGTGTTGTTCGCTTTTGATGAAAATCGTTTGTTGTAGAGAAAGAAATAAGCAGTGTCACTGGAGTGAGAAGGTATAGGAGTCGAGAGTGAACAATATGTTGATATGATGGAAAAACAAAGTAAATATATCTTAAAAAGGAAAAAAGATGCTTTAAGGGACTTCCCAAAAAGGAAATGGGAAGTGATTAAGGGGACAGATGGGGTAGTTTGTGTGCCAATCAGTTGTTACGATCTTTTCATGGTGTTGCTCTCATCATTTTATTGATGCTATTTGGATTTCTGTTTTTGGTTCTCCTTGTTTCTGTTCTTTGTGTTAAGATTTTGTGGTCTTTTGTCGCTATGCTTTTATTCCTCTGTTTTTTATTTCCTAATTTCCAAAATCATTTTAACATTATGAGTTGTTCCATTTTATTCTTTCGCTTCATTTGAACTTGTAGGGATTTGCAGAATGTCGAAGCTTTGGGAGCTTAGGTCAGCAAGAAGGTATAATTGCTCTCATTGCTCGCCGAAGCAGATTGCATCCTGGTACTCGATACTTGGCAAGGGGAATAAATTCTTGTTCTGGGACAGGTAAAATGACGATGATGCACTTTTTTCGTACCTTACATATATGATCCTTTAGACTCAACAAAATCCCCTTCTGCACTTGTGCCGACACTTCATGACAAGGTTACGTACACGGGATATATCTAATTCGGGGGATAGGAAACAGACCCATGAATTGACAAGAGAAATCAAACCTATCCTTTCTCTCTTGCAAGATCCAGTTTTTGAGATTAAGGATTAAGATTTAGAAACACTGGATCTGAACTTGAAACCATTATTTGACTAAAAGGTTGTGTAGAACTATGGAAGTTGGTCTGTTTTTGTAGTGGCAGTGCTGATGGTGGTATAAATTTCACCCATGTTTACTGCATGCAGTGTTTATGGATAGAGAGGAAGAGAGGGAAGAGGGAGGGAGGAAGACTGATTGACTAAGTTTCACTCTTTTATGATCCCTTATCTATCCATTTTAGATACTCTTTATGGACCATATATCAGCTACTTATTTCTTTTTCTCTCCTTTTTAAATCCAAAAAAATTAGTGGTGATAGTCAAACTGTTAAAAGACTCAAAAAAAAAAAAAAGTCACTATGTACTTCAATGGATTATTTACTGCTCTTTCTTTAGGGCACTGATCACTTCACCTGGTTTTTCCTTTATAATTAACATGTCCCAATGTCCAAATTGGAATTTTGAAAACATGATATTGTGTTCTTTTATCTTCAAATCAATTTTCCCGTACCAAACTCTTGGATGTTGGATTTGTACTCGGGCTGGGTACTCGTATCAAGCTTGAGTGTCATGCTTTCGATCTGTAAGTTGTGTACTTTTAGTTCTTTAAACATTAATTATCTTTATTATTGTTGGACATTCGTTCAACCGTTTGATTACTTGATTCCCTCGAAAAAAGTTTCGATCTTTGAAGTATGTTGTAATTTTTTGTTCTCAGTCTTTAGTTTGGATTGCTTGCATGCTTATTTTTCTGGTTACACTAAATTTTGATGATTTCTAATTTGGGGCTTTTCCCAAGTGAGGACTTTATTCTCTGGGTCCCGTAGGCCTATGACCAATGAGCATATGGCATCAAAGTAGTAGTGAATTGAGCTAACACAGTTTCAGATCCAATGCGGTCATCCATATTCTCAGCAATTGATCTCTTATCATCCAAACCCGTACTCCTGCTGTGATTGTTGATTGAGCTTCTGCTTGATTAAGTATTCATAACTTGTACTACTATCGTTCTATGAAAGCTGCAATAGCTGCTGAAACCTGGGGGGACACTGGTTTGCAATGGGTTGAGGGGACACTGCTACAATTTTCAATTCTGAAAGTACTCTTTCATCAGTGCTCTGGGTTGAAGGGACACTGCTGCGATATCGTTAGGAAAATACTGTTTCATTGGTGCCTCTAGCTGGTTCTTTGATGATCTTCTGAATTCATTACCAAAATCTGCGATTGAGGTGTCTATAGTTGAGTTGAAGTATCCCCATAGGTTTCATAAACATCTGAAGGCTGAGGAGCAGGATGATTCTTCGTCATACCTGTTTGGGAAGATGGTGGACAATTGTCTTTTGTGTAATCGTCCTCCTAAATCGTCATGGCTAGATTGAAAAACCCAACCTGTTCTATTTGTAAATACAAATGTCAGTATGTAAATTGACCTTATTGGTGCCTAAAAAGCATGTTTGAACTGGAAAGAAAAGGTTTTCAGAAGGATTGGGTTTATGATAAGTGGCCATATCTTTGAGGTGTTGTGTTTTATAGTGTTTGAATGGCGGAGAGTGATTCATATTTTGATAGGGTTTATCATATTCGTTATGGTTTGTGAAAATTTGTGTTGACTTATTTTCTTGCTTTTGTACATTTATTTTCTGTAAGTTTCAGATCTTTCTTCTGCATACTAAATTATTAAGTTGTGTAGGGAATGAAGTTGAATGTGAACAGCTTGTTTGGGTACCCAAAAGGGCTGGCCAGAGTGTTCCTTTCAATACATACATTTGGAGGAGGGGCTCTATTCCCATCTGGTGGGGTGCTGAATTGAAGATCAGTTCTGCAGAAGCAGAAATAAAAGTTGCTGAACATGATCCTTACAACGGAAGTGCAGAATACTACCAAAGATTGAGCAAACGATATGACACTCGAAATTTTAATTTCTCTGGTGAGAGCCAGAAGAAATATCCTTTGGTTCCAATAGGGTGCATAAATTTGCTTAGGAATGCAGAGGGGAAATCAGAATGTATATTGGTTCATCATTTTGAGGAATGTTTGAATTATATAAGGTCATCAGGGAAGCTTCCTTCCACTAAAATTGTTTTAATGAACTATGACTGGCATGCAAGGGTAAAGTTGTATGGTGAGCAGCAAACGATTGAAGGGCTCTGGAGACTTCTTAAAGGACCTACGATAACCATTGGCATCACTGAAGGGGATTACCTTCCTTCACGTCAGCGCATAGGAAATTGCAGAGGTGAAGTGATCTGCACTGATGAGATTGAGGGTGCATTTTGCTTAAGATCTCGTCAAAATGGAGTGTTACGTTTCAACTGTGCTGATTCTTTGGATAGGACAAATGCTGCTAGTTATTTTGGAGCTCTACAAGTGTTTGTTGAGCAATGTAGAAGACTAGGTATATCTCTTGATAGTGATATGGCATTTGGTTATCAGTCAGTGGATAACTATAGAGAATATACTGCCCCACTTCCACCTGGCTGGGAAAAGCGCTCGGATGCGGTGACAGGGAAGTCTTATTATATTGATCATAACACAAGGACGACTACATGGAGCCATCCATGCCCGGATAAACCTTGGAAAAGATTTGATATGACATTTGAAGAGTTCAAGAGGTCAACCATATTATCACCTGTATCTCAACTGGCTGATCTGTTTTTGACTGCTGGAGATATACATGCTACCCTTTACACTGGATCTAAAGCAATGCACAGCCAGATACTGAACATATTTAATGAGGAAGGTGGCAAATTCAAACAATTAGCTGCTGCACAAAATTTGAAGATCACTTTACAGAGAAGATACAAAAATGCCATAGTAGATAGTTCTCGCCAGAAGCAGCTGGAGATATTTCTTGGAATGAGGCTGTTTAAGCATCTTCCATCAATCTCACTTTTTCCGTTGCGTGTAAGTCATTTTTGTGGAATTAGCTGCGTTTATAATAATTCCTTGGAAAAGGCTACCTTTGATTTCTTTTTTCTTGCTTGATTTCACGGTTTCCACCTGATTACTGTGTTTATATATTTGCATGGTTCTAAATGAACAAAAGAAGAACAAGTTTATAAACACTGCTGTCTGTTGTATGTAGAACCCTATGCAAGTAGCATTGTTTTTTAGCTTTTGCCTGTTTCAAAAAAAGAGTTGTAATTTTTTTTATTAGGAGATCTCCTCACCTATATTTTAGCTTATCTTGATTAATCCTTCCAATTTATTTGCACTTGTTGCCAAGACAATTTGGAATGTCTCCTGGAATATTAGACTTTGTTGTTGAGAGGCATTTAAACTGAGTGGCTCTGTTATCTGAACTCTTCATTTCATCACAAGTATGTGCTGGATGAATCATAGTCTGATGTGACATTTACACTTGACACTTGAAGCTATTTGAGTTTTCTGTAAAATTAGCGAGTCTGACACCTGATGTGTACTTGTGACCAACATAGCAGCTGAGTAATATTTAGATCAGGTAAAGGGTTATCTAGGCAAGTGAAGTCATGCCCTTTGTTTATATGGGCATGGTGACATTCAAAATCTTTGTATAAAGGTTTCTTTCCTGAACCGAAAACCATGATCATTTTTTTGTAGACTACGATTTTCTGGGTCAGAATCTTATTTCCATGTCTTCTGTCATCTGTCTTGGAGACATTTGATCTCTATTTCGTCAATGACTCATTCTGCTTGACCTGGCTTATCATTTCACCAGGGTCAGAGTATCTTTTTTAGGTTGGCCATGCCAAGACAATAGTCGCAGGAGTCTTGCATATTTTCCTGCTGTATAGATTTTGTTTTCGAAAGGATGATTGTTCTACTCTTTGCTTAAGGAATTATTTGAATAGGTGGGCGTTTGTTTTTTGTGTGAATATGGTTTTGATGCGCAAAGCTGATTGTGTCAGGTATTGTCTCGACCACCTGCTTGCCTTCTCAAGCCTGTTCCTAACATTTTCCCAAATTCTAGTGACGGTGCCGGTCTTCTGAGTTGTAAGAGAAAAGATCTTGTCTGGGTATGTTGAACTTCCTGCATACAAGGACCACATGTTGAGCTGTTTTTTGAATTCAATTATTTTTTGGGCTGTATAATCTTTAAGTTTTATTTTGATTCATTATCGATATTACAGGTTTGCCCCCAGGCCGCTGATGTAGTTGAACTTTTCATTTACCTTCGCGAGCCGTGCCATGTTTGCCAGCTTCTTCTCACTGTCTCACATGGTGCAGATGATATGACTTTTCCTTCAACAGTTGATGTGAGAACTGGTCGAGATCTAGATGGACTTAAACTGGTCTTAGAGGTTAGTATTATGTCATATGATAAGTCTGCCAAACTTTTCATGCATAGTAAGTAGTCTGTTTTGCATGAGAATATTTTTTTTTTTTTTTTTTTTTTTTTGGGGGGGGGGGGGGGGGGGGGGGAGATAGAGGTGGAAGGAGGAGGATAATGTGAAGCATTGCTCTTTCCCCCCACAGAATTAGATAATAATATTCCAATATCTGATGAAAAAGGGGTAGTAATGTGTAAACCAGAAAAATTTGGGAAATGTAAGTGTCATTACTCTTATTGGTAAGGCCAGGTTTTGTGTTAAAGCGAATTGAAGGTTTTTTGGGTTTGCTGGAAAAAGGAAGGGTGCTATGTATCAAAGGCCAGAACTTCTATGAGAAGAAATCAGGTACCTACAGGCTGCCAGGTGTAAGCTGCATACTTCTAACATCTTAGCACTTGTTGGGTATGGTAAGAAGGTCCTGACTGATGACATACCTCTTATCTCACTCATTTCCCTTATTTATGGCTAAGTAGTGACCCCTCCTTCAAGCTGACTTTAAACACTATTTAAACATTGCCTAAAACAACCTTCTCCACTAAACAGTTCATTACATTACCGGCTGCCCAAATTTCCATCTTGTCCTCAAGCTGGAGTCTGCAGCTGACTCTCGGCCTGAACAGTTATAGCTGAGGTCCAGCAGCTTGTAGTACCCAACACCGAAACCTTGCTTCATCATGTGTTGTAGCTCCTTTACAATGAGTTCTCTTGCAGCCTTTAGTAGTGTAGGTATGGTAGAAAGGTCCTGACTGATGACATACTTTTTCCTGGAAAGCTGCCAAAGAGTTACTGTTTGTTTGGTGTAAGGAGTAGGTTTGGAAAATGGGATTGGCTGATCTTCAGGAAGGGTGAACTGAGGTCTGACTTGAATATTTGGGTTCTGAAAATTGGATTAGCAGCATTGGAGTTGAGTTAAATATGGGTTCTCCCTCCTTTTGCGTCAGTTGGTTGGGGAAATATGAGTGGGTCCTTTTTACTTGTTGGGTGTGGCAAATTGGGTTTTCTAAGTTATGGGGAGAGTTGGCTCAAAGAAAGCACTGGCTGTATTGGGTCCATCATCCATGCCCATTCTTGGGCCGGACCCTCTCCAATCCTGCATGCCCCCTAAATAGTTCAAGCCCTTTGCACCCTTTGGAATATTCTGCATACTTCCCTATCATCCTTTGCCCCCGTATGATGTCATTCTTGATGTCATTATTCTGCCTTTTTTCCAAATCAAGGTTACTTTCCCATATAGTTTTCATCACATTCCCATTCAGCAAACGTGGCTTCCTCCTGTCCAGTTATATGATACCATTCAGTTGGACAATTATAAAATTACCCTCAGAATTTAGCTTCCTCTCCAAACAAACGAAATACCCATAACGAATTATAAAATTACCCTCAGAATTCAGACGGACCACTAGCAAGAACACTACCTTAATACTTATCTGGTATAAGATCCCTCTATCTTCCTCCAGAACATATTCTGTCGATTAGGCCTAATCCACCACCAAAATCACAACCAGTGGCGCATCCACGCTCACATATGCTCCCTGAAGGAAGACCTACCAAACAACCTAACTCATTCATCGTCCCACCAATGCCAGTCAAAGTACCTCGACCTCTGCCGGTATAACCACCAATAAAATCACCACACCTTCCACCAGTGGTACCCTTTGCTAACCCCTCTCCATCCTAGTTCGGGACCCCAACGACAAAAACTTGATCATCACCTAACAAATTAAGACCCAAACAATGGAACCCGGACCACCATCTGACTTGCATGCTCCAAATCCTCCTTTTGAAAATGCATCTCCTCCAATCAGGCTACCATAGGCTGCAGTGCTATCATCCTTTGACCCTCTCACTCCAACCCCATCGTACACCGCTGGTCCTCTTGAGGCACCTATTACACTCACAGTGAAGCCTCTGCCTCCTTTAACACAGGTTACACCAACAATGTCTTCCAGATATTTTCCAGAGTTATAATCCTCAAAAGCCACCACATATATGTCAGATCTACTTAACTCTAGATCTCATTCCTCCACCACCATCATCATCGTCTCCAATTCTCCCTTAAAATAGGATTAACCATCTGATTCCTTTTGCTCCTCAGTTTCTTCTTCTTCAGCCTGTTTTGCTAGTTCCAGTCTTCGAATCTCAGCCTCCTTGAATCTTCCTCTATCTGTGCCTTTAACTTTGTTCTAGACTCTTTGACTTGCGGTTGCATTTCGTCGATCTACGCCTTGAAGTTGTCCATCGTTTCTTGAAGCTGGTCATTGCTGTTCTTCAAGGCTACGGAAAACTCCCTGCTGTTCTTCTGGGCTACAGCGAGATTCATCACCTTTTTTTAATATCAGAAAATCAGCAACATCCTATGGATTGTGCTGCTCTGATACCACTTTTAACAATCTCAAATTACGCATATAGAGTAAGAAGATGAAGGCTTATTTGATTAATATACTAGAAATTACAGAAAATGGTAAAGATAAGCAAGCTTTCAAGTGGCTTGATCACTCCCAAGGGATAAGCTAACCCACTGACAAATATCATTCATCAACATACCTCTTATCTCACTCATTTCCCTTATTTATAGCTAAGTAGTGACCCTCCTTTAAGCTAACTTCAAAGACTATTTAAGCTTTGCCTAAAGTACTCTTCCCCACTATTTAGTACATTGCAGGCCCCTCTTGGTAAGTGGAACTTCCCATGATCAACCGAACAAAATTTTGCACTTTATAGGAAATGGAATTAAATCCGGAAAGCAGTTATCTTAGAAGTATTGCTTCCTCAGTCCAATTAAGCTATCACTTATCTCAGACCCTGCTGTTAGCTTTAGCAAGATTGTTACAGGCTTCTTGTTTATATTGTTGAACCTGATGGGTTATTAATCAATCTCTTGATATTTGGAATTTTTAGAAGACTATAGCAAAAGTGGAAGACTGCCCAGCTGCTGTAATTTCAATTTGACATAAATGTCCCTTCTGAGTTTTGATGTCTTGTACCAATGTTAGTGTTACAAATAAACCTTATGAATTTAGCCTGCTTTTTTTAATGATATTTGTGCTGGTTATGTATATAATCATGGGACATAATACTTGCTGCTCCTCTGTCTTGTATTTTCTGTGTTGAATAGCCAAGTTTCGACGATCTCTTAACTTTTATATGGCAGTATGTCATATTGCTCTACTTAGCTCCTCTCTCTCCTCTTTATAATCATACAATGTTGCACATTATATTCCTTAAGGCAGCTATACTTCTGTTGAGATTCTTGCGATATGTTAAAGAATTTTGTTATTTTTCGTAATGCCTTGAATTCTTCTCAGGGTGCTTCAATACCTCAGTGTGGAACTGGGACAAATATTTTAATACCTTTACCTGGACCTATTAGTTCAGAAGATATGGCTGTGACTGGAGCTGGTGCACGTCTTAATGGTGCAGATGGATCAAGCCTGTCGTTGTTGTATGATTTTGAGGAATTGGAGGGAGAATTGGACTTTCTTACTCGTGTTGTCACTCTTACTTTCTATCCTGCTGGGAAAACTCCTATAACTCTTGGTGAGGTACAGAGAAATTCTGCTGAGCATTATGTTTTAGTTTTGCAACCATTGCAAATTGATTCAAATTGTTTTCCATGATTTCATCAATGTTTCCTTCACATTTGTTGACCTTCCTTCATTAGAGTTTGAAAAGGACTTCCTGCATAACTTGGTTGTGGCATGATAATCTTTTTGTAGGTAGAGGTTCTTGGGGTATCTCTTCCTTGGAAAGGCATTCTTACTAACAAAGGCCATGGTGCAAGATTGCGTGAGCAATCCAAAAATTTCCAGAAACAATCAAATACCTTCTTGTCTGGTCCTAATTCCAGTGCTATTGGTGGTACCTCATTATCCAGCAAACACGTGCCGCCGAAGACTTTACCGAATTCTTCATCCAGTGATTTGTTTGATCTTTTGACTGGAGATGGAACTGATTTGAATCCATTCTCTAACCCTGTGAATGATAATTATGATGATCAGGCTGGTTGTCAGCCCTCCCTGTCTCTGGATGTAAAACCATCTGACGATGGAGCTAAACAGTATATTAGCTGCTTAAAATCCCTTACTGGTCCACAAATGGTATGTGTTGAATAATCTATTAGTTGTTGTAGAATTTCGGAAAGAATCTGAATCTATACACTTTTTGTGCTTTAAATAGAATAATTCTTTGAACATGCCATGTGATGCTTGAAGTCTGACTCTGTTTTCTGTCTCCGATGGGTTCTGATTTTGATTTTGACTATTTGCTGAAGAGGATAGCCATATGAGTGTCAAATCAATCTGTTACCATCAGAATTCATCTTATAAGTTATAACGACCATTGGGATAGAGTATTTATGTTTTTGTATTTATTATAAGGCCTAGTTACAGTTTGAAATTCTTTTGTTACCATTCGATTTGTAACTATGTGCGTATGGTCTATCAAAAGTTATATATTACTACATTTCCAAACCATTTGCATTCCAGTGATTAAATTCATGGCTTATTTTGACCATCAAGGCTTTATGTTTTAAATGTGGGGATTTGGATAGTTGGTGGTCTAAAATCAAACCATGAAATAAAATCACCAGAGTTTGGCTAAAGGTATTTTTAAATTTTTTTGCCGAGGTATAAATTCGTTAAATTGCCTGTAGCAAAAGTTTTTATAGATAAATTAACCTTCAATTTGTCTTTTGACCTGGTATGATTCAAATCCTCAACAAGCTTAGCCTGGATAAGAATTAGTGTCTCTTTGTTCTTTTGTGGCACTGCTGAGAATGGTGTTGCCTTTTCCAACGCGGCAATGCATATAAATTGCAGCAGCCTTTTATTATTGACCATAGTCTTAAACTTAGTTACATACCAGTAGCTTTCACAGCTGTTCTTTTTTCCAGAGTGCTTTATTATCTTCTTATTACTTTGTGGTTGTATCTGTTAAAGAAAATACTATGACTGGCATCAGTCACTATTCTGGTTCTAAATATTTACTGTTTGTTGAATTCTGAAGATTTTGTTTACCCAATGTAGAACCAGAAGCTAAATTTTGTGGAAGCCATGAAGCTGGAAATAGAACGTCTCCGCTTAAATATTTCTGCCCCAGAGCGAGATAGGGCTCTATTGGCAGTTGGCACTGATCCTGCTTCTATAAATCCTAATCTGTTACTTGATGATTTATACATGGTAAGATTATGCAGAGTTGCAAATAGTCTTGCAATGGTGGGACAAGCAGCTCTTGAAGACAAAATAACCAAATCGATTGGTCTTGATAAAAGTGATGATGATGTCATCGATTTCTGGAATGTTTCTGGTTTTGGGGAGGGTTGTGTTGGCGGTCTGTGTGAGGTACATGCTGAAGAAGGGAAGACGGTTCAAAATTCTTCTGTAAGATTATCAACAGAAAACTCTAAGCCGCTGCTGTGTTCTCATTGTGGGAGAAATGTTTGTAAAACATGTTGTGCTGGAAGGGGAGCATCTCTGCTTGCAAGTTATAGTGCAAGGGGCTCTTTGAGCTCTAATGGTGGACAAGGCCGCAGCGGCTCAAGCCATGGAAGCCAAGCTGACAACTATACTAATAACAACTATGTTGCATCAGATGGGGCCATTTGTAAACAATGCTGCAGTGATGTTGTGTTGAATGCATTAGTACTGGACTATGTCAGGGGTTTGTTGAGCTCCCGGCGAACTACTCGGGTTGGTGGTGCTGCTTTTATGGCTTTAGACCAAGTCCTTGGATTTTCCTTGAATGATGGAAGTGAAAGGTGTGAACCTTCTGTCACTCCAGAATCTAGTAAAGTTTTGGGGAAGTTACTAAATGGAGAAGAATCTTTAGCTGGATTCCCATTTGCTAGCCTTTTGTATTCGGTAAGTTTTTCTGTTTTGGTCCCTGGTGCTATTTTTAAGACTTCATCTAAATTGCATTAGAGGATGTACCTTTCTGTGGTACTTGAAAAATCGAGTACTTGAATTTCATTCAACTTCTTTTTTCGACATTTAAGGCCCCAAGCTTAGAAATTTGCCTTTTGACTATTATGATTTTGTGATTCAGTGTTTGTAGCGATCTTTCTTTTTTTTTTTTGGCATTTTTGTAAGGGATTACTGTCTATTCTGTTCTTCTGGAGATTTTGTTTATTAATTTTCCACTTGGTGCTTTTCATATTATCGGTTATAAACTGCAATTATAAGATTATCTTACTTTTTCCCCTTTTGTTTTTATGTATTGGAAGGTTGAGACAGCTGTAGGAGCAGCCCCTCCCCTGTCGTTATTGGCTCCTCTAGACTCAGGGCCACAGCATTCCTATTGGAGAGCTCCTTCAAACTGCAATAGCATCGAATTTGCCATTGTTCTTGGTACTATTTCCGATGTCAGTGGAGTTACTTTAGTAGTTAGCCCATGTGGCTACTCAGAAGCCGATGCTCCTTCTGTAAGTTACTTTATTGCTTGCCATTGTCTTTGGCTGGTGAAGTGCACTGTTTTTGTTTAACAGAATTGATGGTTTAAAGTTTTTATCATTAAAAATCATTCACTTAGATTGTAAAATGCATAGAAATGAAATAATCAGTATTATCACTTTAATAAGGCAGGACTCTAGACATTGTATAAGATGGAAAATAAATCCATTCAGACTTCCTATTGGATCTAAGTTGAAATTATTAAAAGATAAGAGTTTATTCTCCAGCCGTAAGAAAGATGAGAACATTAGGGGAGACACTATATAATTGCTCAGAGATAGTCCATCCGTCCAGAATTAATAGTCTCATCATATACATCTAAGGATATCGGTAAAACGTTGTCACCATAATTACATTCAACTATGACTGGTTATATTTTTTTCATTGTGATACTAAATTATTTTAAGTGACGGGGAGAGTATAAAAATGGCCCAACTGTCATAAAGGCTCTTGTGAATTTGTTTCATTTCTTAATTATGTGTGGTTTGAACAGCATGACTACTATCTTCGGATGGATGGAGTAATTGAGTAATTGTGAGTGACTTCCCTTTTTTATACCATAGATCTTAAACATTTTAAATGAGAAGCTTAATCAGACCAATGTCTGTCCCTGGATCTTCATCCTTGTTTTTTCTGTTCGAACCTAACATAGATCTGCAAACTCCCTATCACCGTTGTACTTAAATCTGTATTAATCTTGAGATTCTATCAAAATTCCTATCAAAATTGAGCTGTAACTATAAACCTATCCTGCTAATGGTATCTTATGAGTCTCATTTCTTCTTCTCATCACTTGGTGGGTTCAAGGAATAGACCTTATTTACTTCCTCATTTCTAATGTATAAAGTATAAATATTCTTGGATTTTCACTGGTTTGAAACAGCTAGGCTTTTCTTCTCTCAGACCACCGTTATAAGAATATCACACTAAGGATGCACTAACTTTGCAAATATGTATAAACCACTAAACCAATTGCTTGGTTTTTCCTGTAAGAGTTGGGGTTCCAGGTATGCTGCAGGCACTGAGAAGGTGCCTGTGTTTTCAGCATCTGTCTTTTTTCTGCATGCAAAGTGACATTTACCAGGCATGGAGGATTAAGCAGCAGTGGATTTTTTGTATAGGTGTGGGTGTATTTCTCGTGGCTTCTGGCACTCCTGGTTTTTATATATTTTGTGTATCAAGCTTTTCAAAAGACTATCAATCCATATAAACATTGATGTGTTAGTAATGAACCACCAATTTATACCCATATAGGAGTATCTCACCTGAGCAATTATGATAGAATGATGATCAAGAGAATAAGACGTACCAAACAAGGTCGACAAAATTCACTGACAGAGCAAGTAACTCCAAACCATTGATCTAAACTGTGGATTATCACCCAATTTGCCAGAGTGATTAAATTCAATAGTTGGGGAACCATGCTTGCAATTTCATAGAAAGGAGATGGCTAACAATGTCATAATATTTTGTGAATTTTGCCTATTATCTATCCCCTCTTTCTTGTGCTGAGTATTGCTCAAACTTTTTGTTTCCGTTTGGCCATTAGCTTATTGGGGTTTGCATAATTAGTATTTGTTTCTATTCTACTATAGGTGCAAATATGGGCCAGCAATAAGATAAGCAAGGAAGATCGGTCATGTATGGGAAAGTGGGAAGTGCAATCATTTTTGCAATCTTCACCTGAATGCTATGGACCAGAAAAGTCCAGTGCTGTTGGAACTGCTCCCAGGCACATCAAGTTTTCCTTCAGGAATCCTGTTCGGTGCCGTGTTATTTGGATCATGCTACGCCTTCAACGAGCTGGATCAGCTTCTGTAAATTTTGGGAATGATTTCAATCTTTTGACTCTGGATGAGAATCCTTTTTCTCAACCAACTAGGCGTGCTTCTTTTGGGAGCCTAGATGGAAGAGATCCATGTCTTCATGCCAAAAGAATTCTTGTTCTTGGAACCCAGTTGAAAAAAGATACAGAGCTCACAGCACCAGAAGGCTCAGAACAGTTGAAGTTGCAAAATTGGCTGCAGAAGGCACCTGAGCTTAATAGATTTAAGGTCATTTTGACGCTTTATCTTTGTCTGGTCTTAATGAACCTCTGTGTTGTTCTCTTATTATCTGCCTGTCAAATCTCATATGAACTGAAACAGTAAATTTTCCTTGATATTTCAGGTTCCAATTGAGACTGAACGATTAATTGAGAATGATCTTGTCTTAGAGCAGTATCTGTTGCCTGCTTCCCCTCTGATAGCTGGGTTTCGTCTTGATGCTTTTGGTGCCATTAGACCTCGGGTTACTCATGCACCAACTTCTGATGTGAATGCTTGGGATCCCTCGGCTGTATTGCTCTTAGACGAAAGGCATATCACCCCTGCCGTGTTATATATTCAAATATCAGTACTCCAGGTAACCTTACAGATATGATATGCCCTTCCTGATCATTAATGTCTTTTCCATATATGGATGCAGAAGTCTACAATTAGCTTGATGGTATTTATTCCTCATTTTTTTGGATTTGCAGTTTTTCAGAGATTTTGTATATAAGTACTTGAATCATGAAATTTCTTCAAATCTAAAAGTGAAATTCAGAGTTGTCTCAAGTAAATTTATTCATTATTTTACAGGAATCTAATATGGTAACTGTTGCACAATATCGGTTGCCTGAGACCAGGCCTGGAACTGCCATGTACTTTGATTTACCAAGACAATTGCAAACTCGTAGAATCACGTTTAGACTTCTCGGAGATGTTTCTGCATTTATCGATGATCCAGCGGAGCAGGATGATTCCGAATACAGAAGTTCACCCTTGGCTGCAGGGCTTTCCCTGGCAAATAGAGTCAAGCTATATTATTATGCTGATCCATATGAGCTTGGAAAATGGGCTAGTCTTTCTGCTGTCTAAATGCAAAGCAATCCGTTCAACAAACCACTTATTTTTTTCTCTTCTTTGAGCGTTGTGTATAGGACGTTTATTTTTTATTAATATACCAGTTGCTTTGCAGCAGTTTTTCTCTGCTGCCTTTCTTGTGTAATTGTACTATTTTGTATCATTTTTTATTCATTGGTAAATTATACAAGGTTTCGGCCCTGTTGGGAAAATATAATTCTTTGCTATTTTTAAAACCGAATTACGTGAATTCCGTCTCCGGCAAATACTAATTGCTTTGATGAGATAACTAACACTGTAAAAAGTATTGTATATGTACGGGACATAATAAAGTTATTGTATCCTCAGTAAAAGTGACTTTTTAATATAACAAAAGTTACCCCTTTAACATAATATATGTCAATTTTTATTAATTTTGAGGGATAACTTTTGTTATTTCAAGGGGTCAAATTTACTGGGGACACAATAACTTTATTGTCAACACACATTTTGGACAGTTTTACCATGGTGAAACCGCCAATTTTTGGCTTTTTTACCATGGTAGAAATACCTATTTTGGGCGTTTTATATTAAAAAAAAATTGTCGTAATTGCCTCACCGTCTCTGGTGGCTGTCGTTCTCTTTTGCGGGGGCATGGTGCTTCGTTGAAAGGTGTAAGTGAAGGAAAGTGAGTGAAATGAGGGAAATGAAGGAAGGATGGCAAAATCGTAAATATAATGTTGGCGTTACGGAATAAAATGTTGTCGATGTTTAGCGTTTCACTTGTCTTTAATAAAACTAAAATGTCATATTTCATACATAAATACTAGATAAAACTACAAAGTATTTATAAGCATAACTTTCACAACTGATGTTATAAAGTTATGATTTTTAATTCATTATATTTGTGTCCAAAGATACTTTAAATAAAGATCCATTTAATATATGTTTTAATGAACTTCGAAAACTTTGAGGAATATTGGTTATATGAGGTTAAGTAAGACTCATCACTTAAAACTTAATGGTAATTATTAATAGTAACCCTGTAATTTTATGTTTTAAACGTGGTTGACTAAAAAAAAACTTTCTCAATGTTAGTCTTGTACTCTTTATTATTTTTTGTCGTGTCCTTAATGACACAAATTTTTAAAATTTTTTTATTTTTCTTAACCATGGTTAAGTAATGGTTTCTTACACTAAAAAATCAGTCCGCACCATACAAGGGAATTCCCCAAATCAATCCAAAATTGGTTCCCCCAAATCAAAATGGCGTTGATCTCACCTAAGGAAGTAAGTTGATTCTAGTTATTTTGGACAGAAGCTCTACCACATCCTCTCTTGGGCCCATGATGCTAAGTCAAAAATAATGTCGTAATGGTAAATCGAGACGGTGGAGACAACGACCCATGCTGCGACGAGATCCTTCCTTCGGCCGCTGCCGAGGCTGCATGTGAAGGATGCAAGTTACCTTCAGCATCATACTTCCCAAGTCTACCTTTCCTCTTCTTTCACCCCACCAAATTTCTAGACCCCGCAACCCCCAACAACTCCTTCATTGAGTCCTCTCTTACTTGAGATAGCCTCCGGTGGCGGAGCAGAAGAAATCATGCCGCCTATGCTGATTGGTGTTGGTGACCCACTCTCTGTGTTTTCCAGCGAGCCAGCAGAAAAGGGGCGGGCTCTCTCTTTCTACCATTTGTTTGGTTCTTTTTTCTGAGTTTTAACTCTGGTGAGTTAGAGATAGTGGCGGAGACGGCGGAGATTTGAAGTTTGAAATGAAAGGAAGAGAGAGTGGCGCCACACTACTATGGAGAAAGGAGAGAGCAGTGGTTTTTAACCATGGTTAAGAAAAATGAAAAAATTTGTGTTATAAAGACCAAAACAGAGAATAATAAAGAGTACAGGGCTACCATTGAGAAAGTTTGTTTTTTGAGTTGATCACGTATAAAATGTAAAAGTATAGGTTTACCATTGAGAATTACGCAAACTTAATTGTATTGTAATTTTATAGTATCTTGAATTAAGTTGAAATATGAGTTGTAAGACCACTCTCAATGGTGAGCAAAAAAAATGCTCACCCACTCTCTCTCTGCCCACTTTCTCTCTCAACAAATCAATTTTGCTCATGGGCAAATTTTTTTCACATTTCCTCTCCCAATGGTGAGCAAAAAAAATGCTCACCCACCACTATCTCTCTCTTACTTTTTCAATACCCCACCATAACTTTCTCTCTCCTACACAACACTTCTTTATTTATTTATTTCATTTATATTTTAACAATGTTACTCCAAATAAATAAAAACTAGTTTAAATTTGTGTAACTTATTTTTTTTATTTTTGTCTTTTTTATCGTTAAAATTTGTCGTAAAATTAAGTACGTTATATAAAAAAATTGTAAAAAAAAGCTCATAATTTGTTAAATGTTTTTATTTATTTTAAAAGCGGTACAATACTAGAGTACAATTACATTTGCAATGTCATGCGCAATTAAACTTAGGAAATAAAATAAACACAACAACTAAAAAATAACTCGACTGCGTACGGAAAAGTAGCTACGCCATAGTACTTGGCTTTATTTAAGTCGTCTAATTTCTCCCTAATTACGTGGCCCGTATCGTTGCCAAATATGTTCGACTAAATCACGTTTCAGAGATAGATGAATTTCTCTGTCACAGAGGGAAGCTTTTCGCTGTAGAAATGCGTTGAAGTCAAAGTTGGTAGGTCGGCCTACGTTGAATTCAAACGGTGGCGTTGTAGATGTTGATGCTGGTGTTGATTCTTGTTGATCTTCTTCGTAGAAGGCTCTTAGAACTTCGGCTCGAGTGTAGTTGTGGCGCTCATCTTCAACAATCATGTTGTGCATAATGATACATGCTTTCATTATGTCTCGCAGTATGTCCTCATCGTACGCCAGTGACGGTTTTCGTATTATTGCAAATCGAGCTTGCAAAACACCGAATGCTCTTTCAACGTCCTTTCGAGCAGCAGCCTGGTGGTCAGCGAACAATTTATCTTTTTGAAGTTGAAGGGTTGTGATACCCTGAACAAAAGTTGCCCACTTCGGATAAATACCGTCGGCTAAGTAATATGCCATGTTGTATTCATGGCCGTTAACGGTAAAATTTACCGGAGGAGCTCGACCATGCAGAACCTCATCGAACACTGGGGAACGGTATAAGACATTTAGGTCATTACAAGATCCAGGAATCCCAAAGAAGGAATGCCATATCCATAAATCCTGATCTGCAATGGCTTCCAATATTAGCGTTGCTTTCTTGTTCCTACCAGCGTACTGCGCTTTCCATGCCGTTGGACAGTTCTTCCATTCTCAATGCATGCAATCAATGCTGCCTATCATGCCTGGAAATCCACGCAGTTCATTTTGATGCAGTATTCTGGTAGGGTTTCGCATGTACTCGGTTCCGAACTGATCAATGACCCCGGTACAAAAACGTTGAAGGGCAACTCGAGCGGTTGACTCACTGATCCGAACGTATTCATCCACGGCGTCCGCAGCCATGCCGTAGCCTAACATTCTTATCGCCGCTGTACATTTTTGCAGAGGTGATAAACCTAACCTTCCAGCTGCATCCCTACGCTGCTGGAAGTACACATCACCTTCAACGACCTTGTTCATTATACGTACAAACAAAGGTCGTTGCATACGAAATCTTCTTCTAAATTGGGTGGTGTTGTACACAGGATTATCGGAAAAGTAATCATTAAACAACCTGGCATGTCCAATTTCCCTATCTCTTCTATTCGTACCCCCTTTAGGTTTTTTTGAAGAGTGTTGGGATTGTGTTTGGGGCATGAGGACAGATGGGGGTTGGTATGTGAAGAGTTCATCAACAAGTTGGTCATATTCTTCAGTATTTGAAGAAGATGAGCTTGAACTTGAGCTTGATGATGGTCTAGAATACATCTCGTATTACTATTGTTACTTGATGAAGGGGTGTGGTTGTGGATATGTGCCATGTCTACTATATATAGCAAAAATATCAAATGAATTTGTGGTTACAAATCTGAATGACCACACCAAGTACAGGAATCAAATTTTCAACCACGGAATAGGTATACTAGGCTAGTTGACAGTGACAAGTCTTGAGTGCAATAATGTCGGTATCAATGACACAAAGGTAAAGCATTCTGATAAAGTGAATATAGGAAAACGTGGCTATACAATGACAAAGATTTATTGTAATTATGTCAGTATCAATGACACAAGGTTAAAGCATTCTGATAAAGTGAAATCAGAAAAATGTGACTACACAATGACAGAGATTTAAAGCAATTATGTCGGTATGAATGGCAACTTAAATCAACTTGTTAAACAACTTGTCATTCAATATTGGAAAATCAGAATACAAGTGTACATCTTTCTTACATTGAAATTAACCACACCACTAATACAACTTAAAAATAAAAGACTAAATTGCGCTTATTAAATAAAAGACTACAACCAAACATGCTTAAAAGCGTTGTAATTTACCCAGTAAAAAATTCTTGTACGACTCTTCTTCGGGAGTGAGTGGCGTAGGCGAATTCTTCATAGCTTGCACCATATCAAACCAGGTTTTCATCTTATGAATGTCAAGTTCCTCCCTTTTCCTTTGTTCCTTGTCTTTTTCAATTTTTATCCTCTCTTCCTTCAGAATGTCCTCCCTCTCGCGAATTGTAGCGAATTCCTTCATTCGTTCGCTAAGCTCAGACGAACCACTTTCTGTTGCTACTGCTTTCCCTTTACGCTTCGCCTTTGCCTTCTTGACACCCTCGGGTCGCTGTAAACCGCCAGATGAAAAACCATCCGTAGGGGTATCATCCTCTACATCATCTCTAGACCTCTTCCCACTTCCAGCACTACCTTTTTCCTCAGCATCACAAGCGGCTTTTCTTTCCTTCCAGGACATTGACCATCTCAGCTTTGTTCTCCACTTTGGATCCTTGTTAAGCATTTCAATTGCGTGAGGAAAAGTGAAATTGCGACCTTGGGCGACATGAAAAAGCTTCGCCGCACTTTTCATACGATCAGCTTCATTGTAACCACTTCCTCCCTCCGCAAGTCTACCTGCTTCATCATAGCAAGATATCCATTGCAGTGTGTCCGCTGCCAACCTTCTCCAGTGCGACGTCAGACTCTTAATAAGCCTCGGCGGAATTATATGCGGTTTCTGCGTATGCAAAGTTTGGTATGCTGCGTGTACATTGCGCCATAGGCTAGTTGCTTTTTGGCTTGTACTTTTAATAGCATCCTCGCTAATCTGCAAGTACAACCCAATCAGAGCTTCATCTTCCGCCACAGACCAAATACGGGTAGCTCGTGCAGGAACCTGGTTGGGTTCCAACAAGCGAACTGGTGGAGGAGGATACTGCGGCGTCTCTGGTACGCTTTCCTCTTCGCTCTCATCGAAGAGTGTGTTACTACCAAGATCAGTTTCAGGTGTACGATCTTCATTAGCAGGGTTTTGTAGGGGAACCTCAGTGGGTGTCTGATGCAGTGGAGGTGGTTGCGACGACATATTGCCCATTCTTTGCAAGAACAATTGAAACTCGAGATTAGTTAGGAAATCATCACTAAAACCCGAAAATTGTTGACGGAAATTTGGGTTGTTTGGATCCATTAAAAGATTCTGCACCAAAAAACAAAAGATAAATATCGTTACAAACATTTACTAATGCAATATAATTTCGTGGCCTAAAAATCACATATATACTAATTTTATTACGTAACTACATTTATATATAGCAAAAAAAATTAACCAATAATTGCAACACCTTAAAAACTACAAATTTAGTAATTTATTGAGAAAATATACACAACTTTGTTTAACTACATAATGCAATATAATTTTGTGGCCTAAAAATCACATATATACTAATTTTATTACGTAACTACATTTATATATAGCAAAAAAAATTAACCAATAATTGCAACACCTTAAAAACTACAAATTTAGTAATTTATGGAGAAAATATACACAACTTTGTTTAATTACATAATGCAATTTCATTTCGGGGCCTATAATTTTTTTTTTCCATAAAATCACATATATACTAATTTTATTACGTAACTACATTTATGTATAGCAAAAAAAATTAACCACTAATTGCAACACTTTAATAACTACAAATTTAGAAATTTATGGAGAAAATATACACAACTTTGTTTAATTACATATTGCAATATAATTACATGGCCTACAATTTTTATTTTTTTTTAAAAATCACATATATACTAATTATATTAGAAAAAAAAATTAAAAATAAAAAAAAAATAATTGTTACCTCAATATGGGTGAATTGCAACAACAATATTCTTCTACAAATTTAAAATACTTTTAAGAAAATTAAAATGTGGAGGATTTAAAGTGTTTACGAAATTATATCAAAATATATCAAAATACATGTCTATTTATAGAGAATTTAATTTTATGACCGTTGGTAATTTTTTTTTTTACAAAATATATTTTTCAGAAAATCAATTACAAATATATAACCGTTGTAAACGGCTATAATTTTCTGATTGGCTGGGAACCTGCGCAAGCCACGTGCCATCGCCCCATTCGCCAACCCACTGTCACGCGTCAGATTCTCTTTTTTTTTTTAAATCTGCTTTGATGAACAGTAACCCAACTACAAATATACTTATTTTTTCCATTGTGTCTGACAAAACTACGACCCACTTGGATTACTGTTCATCAATAAAAATGCTCATGTTTTGAGCTTTTTTGGTTTTGCTCATGGGCTTTTTTTTGGATTTTACCATTTTCTCACCATTGTGGTTGGTGATCAAATTTTTTGCTCACAAAAAATGCTCATGAGCAAAAAAACACTCACCATTGCTAGTGCTCTAACTAGGATCGTAAGGTTATGGATTCTACTCAAATTGATAAGAGGAGGCCACGGGGTAAAAATTGATTGGTAGAATAGGATCATACGTAGGATCATAAGATGATACAAATTTAAGAAAATGGTGAAGAACACATATGAAGTATTTAATTCTAATCAAGTAGGTTTGACATCAAATAATTTAGACAATTCTACATGTTCCTTATATTATGTCTTTAAAGGCCCTAAAATTGAGTTTAGGATCTAATTGCATGAGTTTTGAAATTGGTTAAAATATGATTTAGAGTTAGTAAATGATTCCAATCACGCCTGAGGCCTATTATGACCTTAAAACCCATGATAAGCATATTAAGAACTCTCGCGATGTTTAAGATTGTCATAAATGACCGAATTTAGAAGGTACACTATTTTTGAGTCATGCTTGAAAAAAGGTACGAAATCAACCCAATGATATTAGATGCTTCATATGATTATACGAGGATATTTAGAACCATTTAATACCTAATAATGAGTTTTGAAAAACAATAAAATACTTTTGGCCTTAAACATCTTGGAATAATATAATTGAAATGATAATTTAATTTTTTACAGCTGATGTAGGGGATTCGTAAGGTCTTCTATACTCTACAAGGCTTCCTAGTTTTAATTTACTTCCAACCAACTGGGAAACGACTTGAAAGCCAGACCTTAATTAGCATATGCTGCATATATCTTTAGTCCTCTGAGTTTATTCCCTTTTCCCATGATTTATCCGAAACAAATATGCACATAAGGATAATAACAAGAGAACATATATTCAGAATAAGATAACATACATTTTAAAGGGTCCACGCAATATGAAAACCTTATCTAAAACCAGCCAATGGACAATTGGACATCACATCTAACGTTTCATAACATATCCATTATTTTTTTTAACATATGCTTTTGATTTTCAATGACCAAAAATTTAATGGACAGCAACAGAGTAAGAAAAATGTCATCATCCTCTTGATATGAGACCTGAAATTCTGAAGTAAACTACAACTACGACAAGTTTTAAGTTGTTCTTGAGAGCTAAAAAATGAGCCAAGCATTAACCACAATATCATCAATTTCCTCATTAACCACTAGATCAACGACATTCTCCAAGCCTAACAGATATCCTTCACCATGTTTGGATGTTCAAATGTACTTGAATCCCCTAAATGCTTCAGCTGATGCATCTGTCAGGGTCTCTGCTGTCCCACGCAGGTACTCTTATCTTACTCTAATCTTCCATTAATTACTTTGTCTACGTACATTCATATTCTATACTTTGTATCATGCAGTATAATGTTTTATGTCTTCTAATGTATTTACATAGCATACTTTATACAACCCCTTCAATCAAGAACGCCAAAAGCAACACAATGTACAGTTTAGTCGTTGTAAAACTACTGATATGTGACAGTTTTACATTCTCTTATGAGGGTTGTCAACTCTAAATGTTCATGAATCATTCTCTGAAACAAGTCAAGTTGTTTCTTTTAAATTAAATGTGACATTTTAGTGACTTGAGTTAGGGATGTCAAGAGGTTTATCTCAAATTTGTATGTATTAATGCTAGCATGTAGAATGTATTGTGTCCTGATGAACTAATGAAAGGAAAACTGTTGCATTCATTACGAAGTGTTCATAAGATACTAGAGATTGCCCTACTTAATGTAGTTCGGTTTGGGTGCCAACTATGCTTAATATAATCCTTGGAAAGTTTGGATGTCAGAGAGGTCTAATAACTTAAAACATGATTGCATACACCTACACAGGAGCCGCAAAGTAGAATACTAGATGGTATGCTGTCACAGAATGATTCAAAAAGTATACACAATAATCTAAAACGAGAATTACTTATAAACATTTAATACTAAACAATGCTAAGTAGCTAGATTGTGCCGTTATGATTGGGTCTCCATATATTCTAATGTGCAAATATTTACACAAATATTCTTTACTATAAGATGTTAGGACAATACAATATAATCCATCCATAAATATTCACAAAGTATTGTATACACACTGGACACCCAGTAAAAGTGACTCTACAATAAAAAATAACATATGTTGTGTGAGGGGTAACTTTTGTTATATTAAGGGATGACTTTTGTATACAATACTTTATGATAAATGTTAGTTTTGGGTACAGGAATATTATAGGTTTGGGAATAGCTGGGGCAGTTTTGGGCTTAAACATAAGTGAGGAGAATGCATGGGCAGCAGCAAGAAGACCACCTCCACAGGCAACAGATCAGGAGAAGAAGGATCCAAATGTAAGTGGAGTGCTAGCCAAAGTAATAGCCAGTAAAAGGAGGAAGGAAGCTATGAAGCAAGCTATGGCCAAGCAAAGAGAGATGGGAAAGAAAATTGAGGAGTCCTCAGTTTCATCCCCTCCTCCCCAAGAATCCCAACCTTCCTAAGTTTTGTATCTAAGGAGATTATATTTGTAAAAACTTACCAACTACTTTATAATTGATTAGCTATATATATATATATATATATATATATATATACACACACACAAATAATCCTCCATTCATTCATTTCACAAGTTATGTTTTTGTGCATGATATTTTTGGAATAAAGCTTGGAATTTAATCTACTCATGCGGCCTATTACATTGGTGTGTATTTGGTAAAAACGGATAGATGTAAAGTAATTAGTTGAAAGGGGTAGTTGAAATTGATAAAATAAAAAAAAATAAAAAAAAGAGCTGAAAATCAAAGTTATTCCAAGTCTGTGCTTTAAAGTAGCTGAAATGCCTTAAGCTAGTAGAAAAAGTAGCTACATCATAATGTCATTGTAGTTGCAAACACCAAACAAATGGTTTCGTAAAATAGTGAAAAGTGCGTGCTATTAGAATGATCATACGAAGTAGATTTACCAATGATGTCAGAAATAGAACGATTCATATGTCTAAAAAAAAAAAGAAAAGAAATAGAACGATTCATGATTTTATTGATAAAATGTAGCCCTCTAGGTTTTGTACTATTGAGATCATTTACTTGGAATCTAAACACCAATTTTAAATTTTCGTCAACCGATTCCTACAACTCTTCAAACTGGGTTTTAAACTCGTTTTTAGGGTATTTGGATATCAAATGCAATTTGATAATTTCATATATTATTCCCAATACCTTTATTTCAATGGTAGTTTTTCATAAAATAGTGATATTCATGTTCAAAACTATAATTCTAGAGCCGGTGAGGAAACATCTTAATATGCGTAACTTAGATTTTATAGGATCATTTTAGTCTTTATAAGTGATTGGAATTATCTACGTGTTTTGACTCAAAATAATCATTTCAATCAATTTTCCAAAACTCCTATAATTTGGGTCTTAAACTTGTTTTAAGGCCCTTTGGAGAATAAAAAAAGATATTGATGAACAGGTTCAAACATCCTCATTATATGACCATACAAAGTATCTTGTAACTTTACTTCAACTACAAAATCATTCAAAATTTCTCAAAAATAGTGTGTAATATGTGTATGACCTTTAAAATTTGGCCAATTTTAAAAATTTATGATACAACGAGCGAACACATCATATATATTTACCTCGAGTCTTAAAAAGAGTCATAATAGGCCTTGAAGATGGTTAAAACTATATACTTAACTATAAATACTTATTGCTATTAATTTTTGAAACACCTACTATTAGTCCTAAACTCAATTTTAAGACCTTTTAATACAGATTTTGAGGGGTTGGATGCTTTCAACCTTCTTATATGATCTAAGGAAATACATTGCACTACACCTTTATTTCAATTTTTTTTTAAATCTCAAAAACAATGTACAAAACTTCGGTCATTTTGGACATTATCAAACCCGATGAAAGAACATCTTGATATTTTTGCAATCAATCTTAGAGAGTAGTTATAGTAGTCTTAGAAGTGATTTGAAGAATATTTTTTGACTCTAAATTGCTATTTCAACCATTTCCTAAGCTCATATAGTTGGGTCATTTGTTTTTAGGGCATTTAGAGATCCAATTTTTTAGGTATTGAAATGGTTCAGAGTCTTCATTTATGACCCTGAAAAGCATTTGATACCTTTATCTCATTTTCGAAAATATTTCAAAAATAATGTATAGTAAACCTTCAAATTTAAGCATTTTGTACAATTCTAATCCAATGATAGATTTCTGGCCTCGATGTGCTCCACCATGGGTTTAGTAGGGTCATAACAGGCGTTAGGAGTGATTAGAACTATCTATAACACCTATCTTAATTGATTTTCAAAATTCATAAAATTGAGTCATAAACTCGTTTTTAGAGCCTTAAAATACTAAATATAAGGTGTTGAATGACATAAAAGCTTCTTATATGACATTAGAAATAATCTAATACCTTCGCTTTTGAAAAAAAGTTCAAAAATATCTAAAAAAATAGTGTTAATAATTTTCAAAATTTGATCATTTTAGATTACTTTGGATATGGTGAGGGAATACCTTGAGGGAAGTTATTGGAGCTTTTTACTTTTACTATAAAATGCCCATTCCAACCAATTTTCAAGACTAATTTTGTCATAAACTTATTTTTAAGGCATTTTGAGACTAGATATAAGATATTGAATGGTTTTAAATCTCCTTATATGACCTTAGGATGCATCTACTTTATTTTCATGGAACTTTTCGAATGTTGTTGTACTTAGTATAAATTGATCTTGTTTTGAATGACTTTTCAACACAATTCTATTGGTATAAAATTCTTAATTTATAATATTTGTTGTCAAAGTTACATTAATATATACTTAGTAGTTCATTTTATTTGTGAAATATGATATGTTAGTTTTTTAAAGATATATATGACATGTTAGTTTATGTTTATTTTTTAATAATTACAATAAATAGTAATGATGATCCATTTCTTTTCCTATGTGTCATAATCTATACTTTTGAAAAATTCCTCTTTTATATTGAGTTAAAGTTGAATTTTAGTTTACAATATTGTTGATTTTTTTTCCCTTGTTGTCAAAGAGGTTTTTGTTTGAGAAAAAGAAGGAAATCAACAGAAAAGGATCAAGCTTATACATCAAACTATAAATTTGAAGAATTTATCCACCCTGTTCAAAGTTCATAAGTAAGATATTACATGAGATTCAAAAGTGGTGTTAATTAGTTTGTTAATAGTGTAAACCCCATATGTAAGCTATTTAAGATTGGAATTGTTGTCCAATTAAAGGTGGTAAGGAGATAGGAGTCGAAGGAATTAAGATTTATCATTTGCATTGGGCACTAAAAGACTGCGACTTATAGGAATTCTATGCAAAATATGCACACTCCTATCCTCCATCACGGGGTTGTACCCAAGTTGGCGATTTGTATAATATTTATTTTCCATTACAAATTATAATTGGTCCACTTCAAACCTATTGGTGATCCTTATTCACCAATAGATCTGTATAAAGGATCGGATCAAGTCAAAGCAGATGAAAAACTAACCATGTTGGGTCAGGTCAGGTCAGGTCCCACTAAAGTAAAGTCATCAAGCTCAAAAGAAAACACAAGTACATTCAATCCTAACCATAAATTCTGATAGGTAACAATGAGGCTCAAATTCCTAAATTTTTTTTTTAAATTGGAGACTTCATTTCAAACCACACATATTCATTCACAAAATTCAGCCAAAGATACCCTGTTCAACTCTATCCAACAACATCCCAACAAAGACTAGATTTTGTAGCTTTAGCGTATTTGACTATTTGACAATGATTTCGTATGCCACACAATCGAGCCTTATATTGAAGTACCAATCAATGGTGGCGGATAACATGAAAAGTCAATAAAGTACCAAGTGTGGAACGAGGGAGAGTGAGGTGGAGTGGGGGGAGAGGGCAAAAAGAGGTGGTCGCTGGAGAAGAAGGAAGAGTTTGAGAGGTAGTTTAGAGAACTAGTGTGGCCATATTTAGGTAAAGGTGGGCACGGGTCGTGTCTTACTCGCCATGTACCGTGTCATCTCGTAACTAACTTCTTGTCATGTCGTGTCGTCTTGTGTCGTGCTACCTTTCCCTAAAACTCGGCTCATGACCTGACCCGACCCACATGCTAGCCTAATTTTTTAATTAAAAATAAAAATTATGTAATAGAATCAAAAAAATAATTTAGATGATTTAAATTATATTATAAGAATATAATAATATTAAAAATAATAGTAATATTAATTGTAGTAGTAGTAATAAAATAATACTAATAATAGTATTAAATAATACTAAATAATTGCATGCTTCAGGCTGTGCCTTGTGCTAAATTGACGTGCCGCTCGAGTGCTCGTGTCGTGCTCGTGCTTGTGCCTAAAATTTTTGTTGTTGTCCGCGGCCTAGTCTGCGACCCACTCCACGGATAGTGTGCCTTGAAGGGCCAAAAGCATATTGTGCCAACCTGGCTCATGCCTAACTCTATATTTAGGGCACATAAAGATGGTACTTTTACTATTATTGTCTATGTGAAAGAGTAGTGAGTGGCATGAGAATTAAGAATGAATGACCCGTTTATTTTTTAAATTTGATCTGATAATGACTTGTCTTACCTAGGGGTGCTAATTGAGTTGAGCTACTCAGACTCGACTCAGTCAAAACTCGGTTAAAGCTTGACTCGATTGAATTCCACTCGAGATCGAACTCAACTCAATAAGTTAATGAGCCAAGTTGAGCAAACCAAAACTCAACTCAAAAAGCTCATGAGAAACTCGAATTTTTATTTATAGTATATATTTATAGAAAAATATACTTAAAATATTAAATTGAAATAAAATAAAAGATAGATTCATGTATAAACCAAAAGTCCCATATTGGATTAAAATGAAAGATGGTTTGAGAGAGTTTTATATATAAGTTCAAAGTCCCACATTGAAAATAATAATAGATGGTTTGAAGCAATTAATATATATAAACTCAATAGTGTTTTTTACCTAAAAAAATTAAGCTTTTTAAAGTTAAAACTTAGTCTTCTTATTGGCCCGATTTGGGTATAAGTACTTAGGCTTATTGAGCTTTAGTTGAGCTTGACCTTGAAACGAGCTGAGCTCAAGTTAGAGTCAAGCTTTAAACAAGCTCGAGTTTGATTCAAGCTTGAAACGAGTTTTTATCGAGCTTGAGCACGAGTCGAGCTTGAAACGAGCTTTAATCGAGCTCAAGTTTTGGTTTTTTAGCTCACGAGCTTTCGAGCTCGAGTTGAGCTTGAGTTTGAGTTTAGCCAAACTCGAGCTCAACTCGACTCATAAACACCCTTAGTCTTACCCCTTTGATCTAATAAAAATTAGTTCTTTAAGGGGCCGACTCTTTAAACCTATGACCTAGTAGAGTTTTTACAAAAAAGATAAGTCGTCAATGACTTTTAACGAGACTTCTCCCATTTGAACCAATAAGCTAAACACCCAAAGTTCTCATAGAAATTTGTTTCTCTTTTAAAATGTCTAAACTAAATTATTTTAAAGTATAAAATCCATTTTTATAATTTTTTTTTTTTTGAAAAAACCGGAAATCTCACATAAATCCATTTTTATTATTATCTTTCAAAGTTGAGTCTTTTATTATTAAGTGATTACTCATACATTAATCTTTTAATGTAAATTGCACGAATTATTTTTTTTAAATCTTTTTTTTAATAAAAACAATCAGAATAATGAAGATAAAAGTAATTTTCCTAAAAATAAAGACTTGTTAAGTTGTAAACTTCAAGAATTCCAAGACTTCACTGTTTGGTCAGAAAAATTGGAGAATGATGGTGCCCAAGTGTGGCGTTTCAGCCAATGATGCTCAGCTCTTCCAGTTCTTCTCTGGTATTCAACACCTTGCTGAAACTCGTCGTTTCAAGGTCCTTACTTCTTCATTTTTCAAATAATTCGTATTTTGTGTTTTGGTCAATCTTGATGTTTGATTTAATGGGTAATCTTCATATTGTCAGATAAAAAAACAATCAAGTCAATTTCTAGAAATTTGTATAATTGCATAAGAAAATTGCTGAGTATGAGAGACTTGATGTGGTACAATAGTTTCAAGTTTTAAGCAATGTTATTTTGTAGATTAATGAGCTGATTAATTATAATTGATGAGTCAAAATAATGGTATAATGTATTCCAGTTGCTAATTCTATCATGTGAAATGCTATGTAAATGATGCTTTATGCAACCCCATTAAGCTGTTACGTGGATGTTACACGGATTCGAGTATGACCTCCGCATTCGTATCCGGATTCACATCGGTGTAACATAGTTCACTAGCAATTAAAAAATTTTGTTGTTTTTAATAATTTTGTTGTTTTTATAGGAGTATCCGAATTCGTGTGGATGCAACATAGGTCACATTACTAGTTCAAATAATATTGTTACATGTGACAATTACGTTAGCCCATTCAAAGTAGCACACTGCCCAACGTGTTGCTAATCCCAAATATGCAAAGTCATCCAGTTCAATTTAGATAGGCTAGGACGGAGAAGTTTTGTTGAAGATAGTATCTAACTCATTGTGACATTTGAGTTGCTTCTACATTTATGCTGTACATTTATGCTAGATTATAATAAATCATATATACATAATACATGGTCATATATACATGCTTCATTGTCTTCTGTATAGCGGAATTACCTGTGTAATAGCTTATATGATTTTAGTTTCTTATCTCACTCTTTGACAATGCGACAATTTTACTCCTGTGAGTGCTATCATATTTCTTTGTTGATCAATTTGCTTGCCAACATTAATGCTAATAGTTGAAGAAAAAAATTTCCTCTTTAGAAATGGAAAATAAAGTTTTCACTTCTTTTCCGAAAGTATTTTGTGGGTTTTGTAAAGGTAGTATCTCATCTAGTTCCTTTTGGTTGAGGGTAAGCATATTTCCATCTGAACTCGTACTGGTTGGTTGTTCTTACACCACTCTTCCTCGTTGCCGTAACAAGACATCATTTTGCTATGGAAGAAGTAGAGAAGAACCAGGTTGGATTGTGTTAGAATCAAGGTTTTGACTTGGAATGTTTTGTAGTATGGAATTACATTGAAAAGAGATGGAAATTTCTGAAGCTGACTGATTTTGTAGAGCTACATTTCTTTGATGGCTGATGCAAAACATGCTTGATAGTAACTCAAGGGAATTAAAAATAACAAATTGATGCATGCTGTTTAATTTGTTGGTTGTTGATGTGTTGGCAGGCTTGGTTTCTCGATCAGTTTGGAGTTCTTCATGATGGGAAAAAGCCGTACCCAGGTGCTATTTCAACATGTATGTTATGACTGGTTACTTTTTAAGTATTTGGTAAGCTAGACTGTTAGTTATGTGTTTATTCTATTCAAGCTGGTGTGCCATTGATGCTCAATATTACTTTTTTGGCCAGTGGAAAAGCTGGCAGAAACTGGGGCAAAGATGGTGGTTATAAGCAACTCATCTAGACGAGCATGTGTAACAACTGAGAAATTGAAAAATTTGGGATTTGATCCTTCCCTTTTTCTTGGCTCTATCACCAGCGGAGAATTGACGCATCAGTACCTTAAAAGGTTGCGCATCTTAAATGTTGTGGTTGATCTGTTATCTTACTGCTCTATAACAACCAAAAAATACAGCACAAGCACTGGCAAGATGTTGATGTCCTTTAAGAATATGAGGAGCAAATCTTTCACTTAGCCATTTGTTACACTTTTTCATCCACTCGCAGCAAGGATGCTGTGTGATAGATATGAATTATGCACCACAATTTGCATTCTTGTCTAGAGAACTTCTATGAAGCTATCTGTATACTTGTATCCTTAAGAAAGTAAGCAGGGGATTCTGATTCGCCAAACATGTACATTAATGTTTATGTTGCTACAAAAATTTACTTCAAGGTATTTTTATTTTCGTAAATTCTGGAGTTATATATTATTGTACATGTGTAACTTTTAGACATATGCATAAGATGGTGGCAGAGACATGCAAGCTTTCGGTGTTGGTTTGTCAGTTTCACCGAATTATCTTCCATAAAGTTAATGGTATGAGAAGGGTTTTTTTGTAAGCAGGAATACTTATGATTCTGAAATTTGATATCAGGAATCTGGGTAAAGAAAGCTGTTAGAATTGTGCTTCTGGGTACCCAGGTTTTTTCAGATGTACTAAGATGCGCATGTCTTAAATGCCTGCCTATGTGTCTTCTAGACATGTTTCTCTTTGTCTTATTCGTTTTAATAATGATAAGGGGTTCATTGTTTTGCTAGTTGCTGTATTGCATCTATATTTTCATACATTATGATTATCCTCTGAAATGTAATCTCTAGTTTGAAATTGCAGTTCTTTGTAATTGTGAACAGGAGAGATGATGCTTGGTTTGCAGCACTTGGAAGATCATGCATCCACTTGACTTGGAGTGACCGGGGCGCCATATCTCTTGATGTATGTTGCATATTTGATCACTTGTTCCTGTTTCCCCCTTCCTACCCTTTTACCTCAAAGGCCAACTTGTTTGGTTTCATTTACATACAGAAAATTTGTGTGGAGCTTGTAATGTTTCTTCCTGCTCTGCCAGATCTTATCTCCTTTTCTTCTCCTCTTCTAAGATGTTTTGTATAGGGGGAACTGATTACTAATACAGCTGAGAAAGAACAATCTTAGTGTCGAGTTTTTTTTTTCAATTTTATCATTATTTTGTTTTGGCTTCTTGGCCACCTCATCAGCATCCAGTTATTGAACAGTTTGGGTATTATTGGTATCAATACAGACTTTGGAACTGTAGAACAATGCTTGTTTGATAAGACTTTTAGGTGCAAAATTTCAAAACGTACAGATCAGTTTTCCTGATACAACTTTTTCAGGGTCTTGACCTGAAAGTTGTGGATAATGTTGAAGAAGCTGAATTCATTTTGGCCCATGGTACTGAAGCACTGGGGCTTTCTTCTGGATCTGCTGTTCCGAAGCAACTGGAAGAACTTGAAAAGATATTGAAACAATGTGCTTTAAGAAAAATCCCTATGGTGGTGGCCAATCCTGACTATGTGACTGTTGAGGCCAGAGCTCTACGAGTTATGCCTGGTAAGCTGCTTTTGATTTTAAATCTTGCTATGTTAAATGTCCTCAGCAATCACATCTCAATTCCTTGCTGTAGAAAAAAATTAGAAAAGAAACGTTTTGACCAGAGGGTTATGTGCTAGCATTCACAGTACAGTTTGTCTTGTTAGCTGCCTGCTTGCTCCTATGCCTGAATTCCTGAAACTCTTATATTTGCTTTTCCTGTAATAAATTCTCTCTCAGGGACACTTGCAGCAAAATACGAGGAACTTGGCGGAGAAGTCAAGTGGATGGGAAAGCCTGGGAAGGTAATAACTTTATACTTTCCCCGTAAATTTCTTGATAGCTTGAATATTGTTTTTATGGTAGAGGTTAAAGAATGTCCTTCATACACTTATGCATATTCTATGTTACTTCACAATGAATCCTGCCTTCACTAGTATATTAACACTTCTTGTGATCTGGTGGCATAATGCTTGATGCAATTTAAGTTATTATATCTAGCCCTTGTGTATCACTAATATATTCTCTAAAAGAGGTAACCATTTATACCCTCACTTATCCATCCTGTTGATGTCTTAAGAAGTTCATTTTTGAAGTGTGATGTTGATGTCCAGAGTTGGGATGGTAAAGGGTGATTTAGAATTTTGGGATAATGTCTTAATTTGGTGTTCCACCGTATCCCACCTTTATCTTTTTTTAATTTCACCCCTATAAAATTAATTAATTTATATTCTGACTACCAGAGAGTATGCAAGTCCCTACTGATGTTATGAAAGTTTTTTTTATTCATCCCATTTAGTTAGTTGATAACTTTATACTCCTCAATATTAGAGGGGAATGTGGATGGTGTAATGAGTGGTGCAATAAATCCCTACTTATGATACGAACTTAATCTACTAAGATGCTTATTTCTCCTAAAAATTCTTTAAAAAAATATCCATGTTTACTATACTTGATTACCTTGCTCATTGCCTTTCCTAATAAATGAGAGGTTAACCATGCTGGACAGATTATATATGAATCAGCCATGGCCATGGCAGGTGTGGATGCCTCGGAATGCATTGCTGTAGGAGACTCATTACACCATGACATAATGGGTGCAAATTTAGCAGGAATGCAGTCTATATTCATCACAGGAGGCATTCATGCAAATGAACTTGGAATTAGTTGTTTTGGAGAAGTAGCTGAAGCTTCAAAAGTACAAGAGCTTGCTTCCAAATGTGGAGCTTATCCCACCTATATCGTACCTGCATTCGCATGGTGAGAGTTAATGAGAAGTGTATATTCGTCTCTTCCTGAAATTCTTGGTCTGAGAAGTTAATACTTGATCATAAAATTGCTACCTGGGCCCATACGATGGACTCTTGGCGAGTTTGAGGAGGCATTCACATCCACTTCATTGTGAAAATTAAGACAGCCGCAATCTCAGATTCTCTCTTCCCCCATTTCCCTAATTGGGGGGATTGTCTGATGTTTTATGCAGATTGTTCTTGTAACAGTTACATTTTCTGTTTTACACAGTAGTTTGAAATCTTCTTTATGTGAGTTTTGAAGATTTGTCGATGACATCTGGACAAACTATGAGTTGCAAGAAATACAGAGTAGGTTGATGAAGTATGTACATGTTGAGCCCAAATATGGAGGCAAATTGTTCAGCCAATTTCATACAATTTTCAGCAGTAATATAGTGGACTAATTTTTCATTCAGGATACCTTGAGTACTTGCAATAATGTCAACAAGAAGCCGGAAGATAATTTAGAAAAAAAAACTAGGAATAGATCAAGACTTCATTGGTCCATTTTCACCATGACTCCCTCTATATGAACTTTTTTAATCGCTTATCCTAACTAGGGGTGGCAAACGGATCAGGTCGGGTTGGGTTCATGTTAGGGTCAGCTATCCCTCCAACCCAAACCTGATCCATTTAAGTTTTCGGGTTGAAAACTCCAATCCGAACCTAACCCATTTAATTTCAAGTCAAGTTCATGTCAACCCATTTAAATTTTAATGTCGAAAAATCGACCCAACCCGCTATTTTCGGGTTGGGTTCAGATCAATTTTTGCCATCCCTACTGATGTGGTTATTCAATAAAGTGAATGAAAAAAAAACTTTTAGAGTTGAGATGAAACTGCTGACAAGTTGACAGCAGTAGTTTAATCGTCTTTTAGGATTTTAATTTAGGCTTGGGACTTAGATAGAATGGGTGACTAACCAAGTAAAATTTTTTTAAACCTACATGATACAATTTGGTTATAATGTCGGGTTCGGGTTGACCCAACCTGATTTGAACTCGAAAATAATTCCGGGTTACTTTGATCATTTTCGGATTGGAATTTTCAACCTTAACCTAACCCATTTAATTTCGGATCGGGTTCATGTCAACTCTTTTAAGTTTTCGTGTCAAAAATCTCTAACCCTAACATATGTTAACTAGTTTTTACTTATTACTGTTGCCTTCACCGAAATTATCTTTTCTAGAACATATTATTTCAAGGACTTAAGAAGCGAGCCACATAAAAGAGCAATCAACGTCCAATAGGTGCTAGGCCAAGAAATTTGGCAATGAACTAATACATTTTATAGGGGTTGTGCCTTACATAGGGCTAAGAGATTGGGGGATGACGAAGTATATAAAACATGATAACTTCTGTTTTATTTTTCAATTAAATTTCAAGATTCTGACAAACCTAAGCATAAAACCACCTTAATTGCAATCTTAAGTTACATACGAAGCATTATGACAAATTAATTGCAATCTTAAGTTACATACGAAGCATTATGACAAATGACCTATGCCTACCGCGAGGACCATTCTCAGAAGTTTCTTCCCTGTAACACATGACCACATGCTCAATATTCACAGTCTAGAACAGTAGGTGACACCATTCCATGACAGCGTAGACAAAAAAGCAGGCTCAGATCCCACACTTGTATTCAGAAACTAAGCAAGACCACAACTCAAATCTCTTCAAGGGCTACCAGAAGGGACAGCATCGGAGACAGACGCATGAGAATTCTCTGCTGGAATTTTCTGACTAGGTTTACTCTTGTACGCCAGCATCTTATTTAGAGCACTAACATAAGCCCGAACACTTGAGACAACAATATCCATTTCAGATCCACTCCCACTGCAGTAACAAAAGTGTAAATAAAGGGTAAAAAGAAAACTACATGCACGTATAATGAATAAATTACAATCCAAACCTGAATGTTCGGCGAATTTCCTCCCCAGAAGCATGCGTGGATATGAGACCATTATCTACACGTATTAACACTCTAGTCGTAGCTAGAGCATCTATACCTTCCGTCACAGCTGACAGCGAATATTCAAGTAGAGTCACAGGTACCTGTTCAAGAAGAGAAAATGAGCATGCAAGTAGCTATATTGTTGAAAAAACAGCAAGACGCCCAAAGAAAATCATTAAATTCTGTACCATCTATTTCAAAAAAATGAAACATACTTCTAGAATCCTGAACTTTGAAACAAAAATAAACCATTCTGGATAGGACAAGATTAACAAAGTCTATGATATTTCATTGAAGGCAAAATTGTAGATAAAGATGGCATATTCAAAGAAAAAAGTGACTTCTACGCAAATAGGTATGAAACCTTGTCGAGTTAAGTAAAAATCTAACAGAAACTGATTAAAAAAACTTATGAATATTCACTGCAAACCTTCACAATTGAATCAACTGCTTTATACGCAGAATCAACTGGTCCAGTACCAACTGAACAAGCAACATGTTCCTTCCCGTCAGCATCAATGAGCTTCACAGTTGCTGTAGAAAGTCCAAGAGTTCCACAAGTAACCTGCCCAACATCCAAGGATTACCCATATAAGGAGCTCTTCTCATGACAGTCAAAAAAGAACAGGCAACAAATAAAATAAAGAACCATCATTTACTAAACGAATTACCTGGAGATCCCCAAGTAACCAAACTGAGTCTGGCTGAAAAAGCTCGTCAATTACTAAGGCCTCAATGTCCTCATCCAAGACATGCTGGTGAATAAGATGTAAAATATGCAATGTCATCCATGGAATAGATATCAGGAAATCAATATAATGGTTAAAGCAAGAGATCATGAACATGATGGACTAGAATTTACTCCAGTATTAGAATATCTGGATGTTGAGGCACTATGACTATGAACAGCCACTAAAAAACATTATAGAACAGCAATTCTTATAGAAGATATGTCTGACATAGAACTGATTGGGAAACAATAAATTACTTTGCAACCTCATATTATAGGAATCTTCCCCACAATTTACATCTGCAGCTTGCAACAATGTGCTCGGATACTTGAACATCAGTCATAAAACTCACGAGAAAGGGATTATCCTATTTACCTTTTTCTTCTCAGCCACTGATTTGAAGCGCCAAAATATGTCATCAAGTTCCTTGCCTTCAAAAACGTATCCCAGCTGGAAGAAAAAAGGAAACTTGTCAAATATATAGACACAGGTAATTTACAGTTCAGTTGACAAATTATTTGAGTAGCCACTTACCTGCTCAAGTCTTTTTTGTAATGCATGTCGTCCACTGCAAAAGCAAAAGTTAGTTAAAAATTATTAAGAAAATGAAGAATGCTTAAGGTTGAGTGAAAAAAAAAATACCAAGCTAAGCACAAAATTTACAAGTCCACATGTATTCATTCTTTCATTATGATTCAGAGCAAGATGAAAAAAGAAACAGCTTACAATCTAACAGAAACAAATAATATGCTTGGGAGAGATTCCAAGTATTTGACAGAGATAGACATATTATAAAAACATGAATGTCATAGTGAAGGAAATTTGACCTAAAACAGAGCTACATACCTAAGTTTTCCAAGAACAAGACCAGATTCATCAGCTCGCTGAAGCCCTATATCTTCTGGAGACATGATTTCATAAGTGCCTTTGTGTTTTAGCATTCCATGCTTAAAGTTCAGAAACAACACTCAGTTAATATAATCCTTAAATCACCAAGTATCAAACTTGACAGGAAAAAAGTTAAAAGACATGAAAGTATGATATTAACAAATAATTGCTACTCTTCAAAATTTGAAGGTAGGTAACAAAGAAGTTAAAGAGCATGTCAAGTAAACTAGAAAATAGGGTATGAATCCATAATGTAAAACGCTAAACTGGCATTGAAGGTAAGATATGTATAAGGCAAGTGATTTGCACAATAAGCTGCTGAAGTAGTTACAGAGTTTCTATAGGTGGTGCACCACAGAAAATATTTCAGAAATGAGCTCAACTAACAAATGTGATAAAGCAGTTATGTATGAAACGAGGATTGTAAACTGTAAAAGAACACTGCTGCATTAGCTTCTTATTTCAATTAGTGGCATATTACTGCAAATTTTGGAGTACACGTGGAGTTTTAAGACACTCCAGAGATACCCTGTCGCTTTCACAGCCATCACAGAAACCCAAAAATCATTGCAGAAAACTTAGACAAGTTAATAAACAAGTTTAATGCTAAACAACTGGATAGAATAGCCTAAATGACTTTTTGAGAAAAATGTACTTCAACAGGCAACATCGTCAACAATTAAAGGTGCTGCTACAATAGGAATTTTACAAGAAGATAACTATACCAACCTGATGAATTCCACTTTCATGCTTAAAAGCATTAGCGCCAACTATGGCCTTGTGAGGCTGTACAAGCAGTCCTGAATACTCAGCCACCTAAAGAGAAAATGGAGGGGAAAGAAAAACATTGAGTATTTAACCTAAATTCAAGATAATAGAAAGAAATTGATTAAGGTTGAGAAACTACCATCTTGCTAGCCTTTACAATGTGTTCAGTCTGTATCCCAGTGTAAAGACCACCCAATGATTGCCCACGACATTTGAGGGTCATCACAACCTACTTTTGCAAATGGTGGATAACAAGAAAAATGAGCCTAAATCATGGTGTAACACTTAATCAAACCATTACATATTAAGGAAAAGAAGAATTATTTCTCAGTTAACAAAGGCATACCTCTTCTAGTGAAGCATTTCCAGCTCTTTCACCTATTCCGTTAATGGTTACCTCTAATTGCCTTGCACCAGCACAAGCTCCCTGAATTTCGATATAATCTGAGATCTCTATTTTAATTTGCTATTAACGTAACACAAGCACAAAAGTAGAAATCAGTAACATACAGCTACTGTATTGGCACTGGAAAGCCCGAGATCATTCTGACAATGTGTTGAAATGATCACATTCTCAATCCCAGGTGTATTAGCCTTTATATCAGCAATCAATTGCCCAAACTCACTAGGGACTGTATAACCAACGGTATCAGGAATATTTAGAGTGGTTGCTCCAGCCTTAATAACTTCTCCTAGAATCTGATACAGAAACTCTCTATCTGATCTGTGAAACAACAAAACTAAAAAACAATCAATTGTGATACAATGCATAACCGAACTTAAAGTCTAAAAACACCCCAAAAAAAATCCACATTCTTCAATCAAATACAGAAGAAATAATAAAAAATAATTGGCAACAACTGAGCATCAACTAGTCAAGCTACTTTTCTCAATTCAATCAAACAGCTACATCTCCATGCATTTCACTTGATTAAAACATAACACAGCTCAAAAACGCATACCAAAATCCAATGCTAAACAATCACAAAAGCTGAAAATTTACATTACCTGCCAGCATCCTCTGGGCTAAACTCAACATCCTCACACCCCAAACTCCTAGCATAACTCACCATACTCCTAGCAATCTCAACCACCTCCTCCCTACTCTTATTCAGCTTATGCTCCATATGAATCTCACTCGTCGCTATAAACGTATGAATCCTTGGCCGCTTCGCATACTTCACAGCCGCCCAAGCAGCATCAATATCTGCCTTATTACACCGCGAAAGCCCGCAAATGACGGGCACATACCCCTCCTCATCAACAGCATTCCCTACTTCATGGGCAATCGTTTTCACGGCCTCCAAGTCGGCATTGGAGGCCGCAGGGAACCCCGCCTCGATGATGTCGACACCCAGGCGGGCTAGATGGCGAGCAATCTCCAGCTTCTGTTTAGGGGTCATTGACGCGCCTGGAGATTGCTCGCCATCTCGGAGGGTGGTGTCAAATATTCGGACGTAATTGGGGTCGGATATTCTGTTGGGGATGTACTCGGGTCGGGTACGAGGAGGTGAGATTGAGGAGAATCGGGTAATGGTGGCGAAACGGGTGATGGGTTTGGAGTGGGTATTGAAGGAAACGGCAGGTTTTGGGGAGGATAGAGAAAGGAGGGTGGAGAAGGGGGTTTTGGGGAAATGAGGCTTTGGGATTTTGGAGTTTGAGAGTGAAAGATTTGGGGATGTCAGGGTTGCCATTGTTGCGTGTTCAAGGTTTTTGCAGAGGTTTAATAGAAGGCGGCTGATTTGTTTGCTAGACGCCAATACTCTTCTGATGAAGTTGTAGAGGTCCGTGTGTGTGTATTTTTTTTACTGGAGTTGAGTGAGTGAATAATGTATAGGTCGGACGTGGCAGGTTGAATAGTCAAACAAGTAATAGTGAAATAAATTTCTGTCTTAGTTACTAACTCTATTTTTATTTATTAGCTATATTTGTTTTAGTTAGAATTTGAAAATTTTTAACACAAATTTTAATTATACGTAGTATATAACAACTTTTTGGCAATCTTAAATAACTCTATTTTTATTTATTCCCTTTTTCCCATCTTAAATACAACTTTTTTTTGACAATCTTAAATACGATTATAACTCATGTAGTCATGTCATGATCCATAACAAGACCAGGACCACAATGCTTCTAACACTTACGGAGTATGAAATTTACATATCTTTCTACACACTTTTATAGACTCAATTACTCAGGCATCACGCTCTCAAAACCACAATATAATTTGTCATCTTAACCCGCTATAATCCATTCATGAACCGACCCGAATCTGAAATAACCCATTATAAGCCATTTATAAACCGACCCGATTGTATTAGAACCAACTTTGACCTGAACTAAATATAACCCGAACCGAATACAACCCGAACCGATATTGATCCGAATCGAAACACAACCCGACCCGAACCCAACCAAGCAAATAACCGATAATAACCCGACCTGACCCAATAGGTAAAATTGATCCGATAAAAACCAAATCGCAATGGATCAACCCAAAGTCGACCCGATGACCCGATTTGTCACCCTACCTAGGAGCCTACCATAACCAAAGATCATACCAAAAAAAAAAGGAGCGGTAAGAATTTCAAAATTTACCTGCCAGCATCCTCAGGGCTAAACTCAACATCATCACACCCCAAACTCTTAGCATAACTGACCATACTCCTAGCAATCTCAACCACCTCTTCCCTCGTTTTGTTCAGCTTATACTTCATGTGAATCTCACTCGTCGCTATAAACGTATGAATCCTCGGTCGCTTCGCATACTTCACCGCCGCCCAGGCCGCGTCAATGTCCGCCTTATTACACCTCGACAGCCCACATATCACCGGAACATACCCCTCCTCATCCACCTCATTACCCACCTCCACCGCGATCGCCTTCACCGCCTCCAAGTCAGCATTCGACGCCGCCGGAAACCCTGCCTCAATGATATCTACCCCTAGTAGAGCCAGCTGCCTCGCTATCTCCAGCTTCTCCTTCGGTGTCATGGCGGCCCCCGGCGACTGCTCCCCGTCCCGGAGGGTGGTGTCAAAGATTCGAACGTAGTTCGGGTAGGAGATTTTCCCCGGTACATACTTCGGTCGTCGGGAAATTTCCACAGCCGGCGAAACGGCGGTGGAGCATTTCACAACGGCGGGAGCGGCGGAAGATGAAGGTAGTAAAGAAAAGGTGGGTTTTGAAGAGGAGAAACAGGGGATTGTTGTGATAATGGAGGATTTAAGGATAAGGGGTGATTTGAAGGGGGCTTTGGTGTGAGCGAGGGAGAAGTTTTGAGATGTAAGAGCAGCAGCCATTGGTGAAAGTTGAGGCTTTTTTTAGCAAATTGCAGGATATTGAGGATGAAGGTGTGTTAGTGCTATAAAAGATAATCTAAGGGAATACTATGCGTAAATGAGGGTTAGATATAGACATACACATTACATATAATATAACGTTGTCAAGAATATTTAATATATGCTGTCTTTATAATTGGTCATTGTTATTATCATATAGAGTCATAGAGATAGGGGCGGATTTGTCTGACGTTTGTATTGTGGGGAAGGGGTACATGTATTCCCTCTTTCGAACATTGTCCCATTTGACATTTTGCGGTCTTTAAGACACGGATTTAAATCTTTTTATATCTAAATACGCAAGGCAAAAAGTTAGAAAAACTTGATATTCTAAAAATTTACATTGAGATGCATCTAACTTGAATATATATTTTCTTATAACATGATGATAATTTATAGTCAAAATTTTTAAACTTTGACTTTATCAATAGAAATGGAGCAATCTTTAAGGGATAAAAGGAGTATAATGTAATAGTATTACGACTACTTAGTTTTAACCAACGTTGACACTATGTATAACTAGACTTTAGACATAGCTATATTAATTTCAAGTTGGTATTGGTGATGTAAGTTGTACGTGATATGGAGTACTAACTTCGTATTCTTGAGTTCCATTCACTTACTACAAAAACAAAAATCAAGAAAATATGAAAATATGGATCATACATGTAGAAACTAGGAAGTTATATTTCTAAGAGGAGAGATATAGATAGAAAAGGACTATTATTAAATGTAAAAGGGGCTTATAATTAAGGTGAAGTATGAATTGATAAAAAATGAATATAAAGATACGAGGGAAATACAGTACGAGAAGGTAGAACTTTTAAAAAAAAATAAAAAGTGGGTAGAATTCAATAATATGAAGGCCGTATTTGTTTTATGTTTTGTTTTTTACCTTGTTTTAATGTTGTAATTTGAAAGGTAATTGGTACGTGATTTTGATGGCTTGGCTCCTAACCTTCTCCCCCTCCTTTTGTTGCTTCTCTTTGTCTTCTCCTACCTATTTCACTTTCTCTTGGAAGGTCTATTAGGCACTGTGAGGTGGTGGTAGTGGCTTAGGGAGAGAAGGAAATGAGGAAAATAAAAGGAAAAAGAAAAAAAAAATTAAGTTCAGCCAACACGTGTCATTTACGTGATAAGTCAATGCCGCAAAACAAGGCCAACTCCCAGAAAACTACCATGGGGTGGTCTCATACAAATGAAATTTTTTATATGGTAGTTTTTCACAAGATTTGTTTTATATGGTAGTTTTTGACAAGGTGTTCTTACGTGATAGTTTCTTATAAATTTTCCTAGTTATAATTATCTACTTGAAAACTCTGTAAAAGAATTTGTACGGCCAACACTTTATATTATATTATGGTGTAATTATAAAACAACTTATATACAGTATTTGCGCTTTTACCAATCTTCTCTACGCAATCCCAGTTCCTATAAAAAATTCTACTCAATCATGATAAATATAGACATATAATTATAACATTTCAATATGAGGCATTGCTAGATATTCACTACTTGGATATTATTTGGCTGGTTAAGAAGTGTGAGACGGTTTTATGTGAAATACAATTCGTTGTTGAATAGAAGGCAGTGCATACATAATCCACATCTACGGAGTATTACATTTAAAATAACTCCCGATCATACTTACAATGAGCACTAGAGACTATACATAGCTACGAGTAATGGAAGAAATTAAAAACAAAAAGTTGATGTTGGTGATTTTATGTAGGAAATATTCATTTGATGATTTGGTAGTTGTAAATAATAATGTAGTAAAACGAAAAGTTGGCGATTTTAAGGGTTAATTTCTAAATGAGTTATCGTATAAATTAATAAAGAAAGAGATAACCGATAATAATTTTAAATATAGGATATTTGAAAGTAAAACCGCTTAAAAATATTTTATTAATAAATGATGGTAACAGTGAATTTATATCAATTTCTTAACAATTTTAAGTAAAATGAATTAAAGTCCTATGTCAATCCCATTTCATTATAAAAGACAGTTATTGTTATGAATTTTTGTCCCAAATGATTGTAGTTCAAGGCATGTAAACAACCATAGAATACTTCGTATATTGCAATCATTTAAGAAGGGAATATGGGATTAATCCAGTCGATGAGGGTCTAGGGCAACCAGTGGCTTACAATCTAGCAAGGTATGGTGGGATCATGCTTGAACCTGAGTTGCATGAGTGCATGCAGTTCGTAACCGTTACTTTATTAGTGTCAATTGTACTACATATCAAAATTACTGCTCAGCATACAGTACTAAACATGTGCTCTACCAAACTTGATGGAGATTGATGTCTTCTCCAACCGATCACTATCCAGCCATGTCTATCCCTCAGTCCTTATTTCCTTAACTTATACAGTTATACTCGAAACAACTACTGTAGTATATAGTAATGTATTGAGCTCTTCTCATAAGTCGAGATCAATAAAATATTACTACTTCTATCCGAAATTAGATATCATATTCTATAACTCGAAATCAACATGACACGACTATAATTTCGGATGGAGATGGTTCATCAAATGAGTAGGGTTCTAGATCATTGAAATCCGGATGCTAAAGACAGCCTAGAAATTGGTAGAAGTTGTCTTTCCGAAAGAAGGAAGTTGGGGTATGGAGTAAAGACCAAAGAGTGATACGGAAGTTATATACGGTTTGATTGTCTAACAGTATATGGACAGGAAAATCTGATATGCTAGATACTAAGCTTCAATTACAAAGATTTTGACTTTTCTTGGCTATCTTAATTATTAACTCGTTCAGAACATTTGTCATGTTCTCAAGAACTGGGCATATCCATTGCTACACATCAACTAGATTTTAGTGTATAGCATCTTGGATTACACCTAGAAAAAAAATGAAGATTTTTCTCAATGGAAAATCCTGCCATCTCTGGCAAGTATTCTATTAGGAAGTTCAATTCCTTGATGTGGAGGAACACGGCGAAGCATTCTTCCATTAGCTGCAGGCTGCAGCATTGAGTTTGATAGTGAACATGAGGTAGCATTTTCAGCACAGGGTCAAAAGCGGATAGGGTAGTATTTTACCTGCATTCTAAGGGAATGAGCCTTTGCAATAAGAACTCAACTGAATTTGGCCATACTGGTGAACCCTCCCCTGATGCATCCTGCACAACTAAGAAAACTTCAAACAGGGAATCCGTAAGCATGCATTTTTATATATTATTTGGCCATGGAGTCAATGATTTGAAATGCATCCATGTATCAGACCACTATACAATCAAACACGTATTACTTTGACATCAAAGGGCCATTCTGCAACTCCTAATTATCGATTTTGCCTTGTTCCACATGCTAGAAACAACAGCGTGCCTTCTTCAAGAATTCGACCTAATATATACATATATACATTTGTACACTTACTGTAATCCCCCGAAAATTATGATGTTTTGATTTCACTATTTATCGAAATTAAATTCTATGCATTAATATAAAACATATACTCTACATATATACATATATATACACATATATGTACATGCATATTTTCAAAATGAATTGCAAATTATTCTTATTATTTAATTAAATCCTAAAACTTAATTTTTTTTTTTACAAAATATATTTTTCTTTTTATTATTCTCCTAAAAAACTCACCAAGCCCAACTACCTAAACCTAGACCTAGTACTACTCTTCTATAAAAACTAAACTACCTAAACCTAGTACTACTCTCTTATTAAAATTATACTACCTAATCTCAATCCCATTTATTTTCACAAGCTCACAAAACCCTAAACACTCTTCCTCTCTCTCTCCCTCTCCTTGCCGTGCACCCTCATCCATCGTCGCCCAGCTGCCGCCACCTCCTCGTGTTGCCGCCGTCCACCTTGCTCGCCGCCGGCCGGTCTTCCCTCTCTTCTCTTCTCTATTTCACTTCTTTTCTCCCTTAATTTTCATGCCTTAGTATACATGTTTATTAAAGTTTTATATGATTATTATATTGATTTATTATAGATTTAATCTATATTGAAAGTGTATAAATTTTATGTTCTAGAATTTATTTTGTGCATACTACTAGGTTCATAAGATTTTTATACATAAATATTAATGCCTAGATATGCTAGTATCATGATTTAGGGTTTTTGATACTAGACTTTTGATTTTCACATAAAATCTCAAATATTTTGTGGATCATCTATGTTAATTTTATGGAGTTTTATTTAAATGAATTTTCAGATTTTATGATCATATATTTTAGTATAAAAATATTAGTTTTCATGATTTAAGGCTTAGATTCTTATACTAGTATTTGTTTCATGAAATTTTGACTATAGTATGAGGTATTTTGTTAAAAATTTAATATTAAGGTATTAGAAATAAATTTTCAGAATATTATACATAATAGATTATGGTTTAATTGTTTAAGATTTCATTTTTTTTAAAGTTTGAAATTATATACTATTAGTATATACGTTAAATTAAGACATTTTAGGATACAATTAGGAGTAATTGGAGTATACTACATAAATTTCAAAATTTCATATTTTAAGAGTTATAAAAATGGAGTTTTATAACATATATTTTAATGAGTTTTCAAATAATATTTGTAGTATTGTGTTGGAGATACTAAATTATGTTTAAAGTGACTTAAAAAGATGTTTTGAAATTGTTTTAAAACCCTAGAAAAGTTAGAAGGACAGACTGGCTTACCTTTCGGCATAGGATATTCTTTCAGATTTTTAGCTTCTATACCCCATTCGGTTAAACGACCGAAAAAAAAAAAAGAAAAGCGTTATCGGAGCAAGAAAATGGAACTTGAGGAAGGTAATAGAGTAAGGGGCAGGTCTATTTCTCTAGCTCTATTGTTAATGTAGCTACATTTTCTTCCTTTAGCTAGTATCTTAGTTCGTAACCCGGATTCAAAAAAGTCTCGTGAAAAGGCGCCTCAGGCTATTAAGTTGGAAAAGCCTCTGAAGACATTCCCTCACCATCTTTCTTCATTTTCTATATGATTAAGACATACAAGTCTTACTATGTTTTAAGTAAGAGAGGGTCGATGTAATTGAGCTGATTTCCCGTCCGAGAAGAAAAGAAAGAGCAAGAAGGATTGAAATCATGAACTTAGTTGGTGCCAAAAGGCTTACCGTATATAGTGATTCAGCTAACAAAAGAGCGGATCCAATACCAAGAAGACTTCTTTCCGCAGTCAGATCGTAACGCCATTCTGGAGGAGCAGTTGATTTAGCAGTTTTTAGTCTTCATCTATCTGGTGTTTCATCCATTTTAGGTCCTGCAACCCTGAATACTTTAGCCTTTGGTAGATAGTGTTTAAGGACTTCCCGAGTAGCACAAAAAGAGGAACCGGGAAGTGTTATTGACCCAATGATAAACCACTAGCACCTTCCTCGTTGAGGCTCAACAAAGAGTGAAATCGCTAGTGTAGTGCCATAGTCGTTCTTTCATTGCATTTATAAAAGTCTAACTCGAAAAAGATCTCTCTACCAACAAAACAAAGCGATTTTGAAAAGACCGGCTAAGCATCATTAGTAGTTGACTTTAAAACTTGATGAGGCTTCTTTTCTTCGTGGCGGGAACCTGAAAAAGACTAAGAAAATGGTTTTTGCTGCAAGGAACAAGGGTTGTTTGTGATGGATCAATAAAAATAAACTCACCTAGAAAACAATGTTGAAAGCTTTGTGTAGCGTTCTTATTCTTAATGAAGAGTAGTAGTCCATTTTTTGTAGAAGTAGAATAAATTTTGGGTAATGATGTATTGATTTAGGTTGTATAATTTAGTGTAGGAAAACACTTAGTAGAAGGTGCTAACTAGTAAGGAAAGTGGCCACCCGAGTATTTTATTTCAGGTACGTACAAATTACGAAAAACGTTACATTTAGGAGTATGATCTAAGGTGAAATGCAAACTTAGTATCATGTTTAGGGAACATTTTGGATGAGATTGTTTATTTATTTGAAAGAATTCATGTTCTTTATATTAGGGACATGTTTTGGTATTGTTGGTGAGAAATCGTGATTTATTAAATTGGTATTAATTTGTTAATTAATCCATGAGGTTGTTTATTATTACTCCTTCATGACTTATAGTATGAGTGGAGTAAATGTGAAGTTTTTTTAAGTCTTAATGATGAGGGTAGTTGATTTTATTCAATAGGTTTAACAGTTGAGATTGAAATTAAAAAGTTAAAAATTACCATATAACATAAATTGACTGTGTAACTATAATATTTGCATATGTGTGTTGTGGTGATTATGTATATTGAATTTAAACAGTAAATCACGTTAAGAGAAAGAGGATAAGCAATACTAGTGCAGGTCTAGAGTATTTACAATCAGGGGTTGGGGTTTTACGGGGTATTATTCGTGGCTTTTATTGGAGGTCGTGTGATCTACGAGTCTCTCTTTTATAAAGTTTTAAACTTAAAATTAGGGTTAGTTGAGATCTCATCTAGCTATGATGACCGAGTCGCGCCCTTTTACCATCTGGATTTTTAAATTGTATTTTAATCCTCTCCGACAGTAATGTATGGGTTATTTATCTTTTAATGTCCTAATCAGGACATGGGGGAGACAACCTTGTCTACTGCTTAATCCAAGTAATTAATTAATTTATCATAATAATTGAGTAAAATGTTGCAAGATATGTTCTTACATTTTGTACTTATTCTTATTTAATTATTATTTCCATTGTTATAACTTTGTAATCTGTATATACTCAACTTGCTTATTATGTGCTTTGTGTGTTTGTCATGACTTTTGACTATAAATGATATTGTGATGATCCAATACTTACATTTGTATTATTAGGTAGCAAATTATTGACATATATCCAATCGAGCATTCACGCATGGGTGAGTTGAATAGAGCGTTGTTTTAATTTAGATTTCAGAATAAGTTACATTTGTTTGGTTTGATTTTAGATTGTTAGTTTTGGATGCAAGTCGAAGTTATTTTGGTACATTGCAGTAAGGACCTTAGTGGTTCCAATTTGTTAAGTTAGGAATTTGTTTTACGATTAATGTGATTTTAAAAAGTCTTTTGGTTTTCCGCTGCAAAACTTTGTTTTATAGCCTTAATGTTTGAATACGTGGCGGTAGCATACCGGTAGTTTCCTAAAGGTTTGGTTTTCAGAAAATGGAAATTATCGGGGTGTTACACTAACCCTCCTAAAATTCAAGATTTCGAAACACTCCTATGCACTTGACTAGCATTATTTCATTTGGTGGCGTACTAACATGCGGTTTTCAAATGATATACAAGTTTGTGCCAGCAATAATAAACTAAAGGTTCTTACTTCTTAGTGACTTCAAATCTTAACCATGACTATGCTTACAACACCAGACAAGTTTCTCAAGTATTGTTGAAACAGAGGGGATGGTCAATACACGAAATACAACATTTTAGATGCACTCCTTGATTACCAATAAATATGCAAAGAGTTCCCCAAATTAGGGTTCGCAAGGATGACGCCTCCAACATAGGAAATGGTTTCCCTAGTTCCCTTGAAAACAAAATAAGCACAAGGTTCACAATATCCAGAAAATCAATCTATAGACCTTTTCATTGTTCCACTTACATCTCATGGACTAGGGCTTTTTTATTTCCAGTACTATCCAGACATGAATGAGGGATCTTAGACACCTACTAGAGTTCTTCAATTTAAAGCAAGGTCACCAATCCCAGTCAACCTTGCTAAAAGACCAATGGGTAGACAGTGCACCCGCTCAAAAAAAATATACATCACGTACCTGAAAAATGTACATTACGTACATGAAAAATGTATATAGTACACATGTGAGTTATATACATTCCACATAACCACATAACTCACATGTATACTTTGTACATTATTAATGTACGTGATGTACATTTTTCATGTACTTGATGTACATTTTCCATGTACATGATGTATATTCCACATAACTCACATGTGTACTATGTACATTTTTCATGTACGTAGTATACATTTTTCATGTACATGATGTACATTTTTTTTGAGCGGGTGCTTATGGGTGCACCTTCGAATTTGCGAAAAGACTATCCAACTTATAACATCAACCACGAGTTATAGAGTATATGGCATCCTAGCCTTTGTTGTAAGTGTTCCGAGAGTTAGCTTCAAATCTTGTCATCGGACTTGGCCAAAGTACAACCAACTTTAAGCATGCCTACCCATCCATAAAGGCCTCTATATTTAGGAACCACCTCCATCCAGACTTAGGTGTGTCATTGCTAGATCAAATTACATTATCATTGTTATGATTACTTCAAGATTAAAAACTAGCTTTTACAATAAGCTGGACAAAATGAAAACAAGGAGCCTTGCCAACATGAGGTCAAGCCATAATGTAGTAATACCCACATAAGCAGCACCAGCAGATAGTTCACTGAAATCAGCGCCCCAGGCTTTTTCAGCCACTCTGTAAAAAAAACCCCACAGTAAGCAGGGCATTCCGTAAATGAAGGCATCTCATAATAAAATCAGCAAGGCCATTATGTACAAACATCCAATCTCCACAGCCAAGCAAGGAATTGATTCATGCAGCAAGCATGGAAATTATAGAGATTCATGACAAAATATATGATTTGTACCTGAACACATTTTGGTAACAGTTGGAAAAGCAGTATAGCTATAGCCTACACTAGGTTCTCCAAAGCATTCACAAAGTTATATGCAGCAGTGTCCTCAAGTGGCTCTAATCTATCCAATCATATGCTAATGATGGCTAAAAATGGGTGAAAATATCAACTATAGTACCAAAGTGGTTTCATCCTCTGACATGTATTCATTAAATTTGAAAGGAAATCTGACACAGTAGATACTAGTCTTGAACTACAAAGATTTTACAAATGTTAGCTATCATAAAATATACGACCAAACTAGTTTGAAACATTAGCTTTCTTCTCAAGAACTAAGCATATCACCATGTTTTTATTTAAGATTTTACTGTGGATCATATTTGGGAAAGTAATTATCAATATTAAAACATGGTGAAAGCATATCACCATGTCTAAAATTCCTCGACAATGGAATTTTAGACGCATATGGAGTAATTCGCAATAATAATAATATAAATAATTTTGAGACTCATTGCCCTTCTCCAAGATTTATCAAATCAAATTTTGATATAAATTTGAAGCCGTCAACAACACATCGACACCTAGTGTTCTTAAGAATATTTAAGAAAACTGGTGTGCAACCTCATCATAATTCATAGTCCTTCATACAACCTGGATCGATTTTCACCCCTAGTGCTGAAGCAGGTTCTCAGTTGAGAAAATTGAGTTCATACAAACACTAGTCTTCTGTCATGTAATGGAGGCGTGGAGCAAAAAATGTGGCACAGCACAACAAAAAAATTCTAAAATCCCAATCTATGGCCTCTGATGTTATTTTTATTCACCTGTCACCATCAACCATGTTCATAGTACAATAAGTTATTGATACAATATTCACACCATTATTGGCACCAAAAATTACTAAACATACTGAAGGGGAGATAGGGATACAATAAACACTGGAAAACCTAAATCAATCCACATACCTGCTGCTGTAATTGCTGCTGTGAACTTTTCCTAATATATTGACCTCTTCAACACATTGTACTTGTCTCACATAAATGGTTCCCACACAAGATTTACTCATGCAGGCTGCTCATTCATGAAATAAGCAGAAATAACACCTGGGGTCTCCTCCATGTCTCTAAACCCCATCATTTCACTTCAAATAAACTCACCCTCATATTCTGCAGTCTAGCAATTTCCAGTACTCCAGATGTATAATCACCTCATCTCTTTCCATATTATCTGATATTGTAAGTGTGTGTAGAACTCCGAATCCAACATTACATTGGCGCCATCAATCACTTCCAAGAAAAGGGAAAAAGGTAAGAGAAAGTTTGATATGAATTGAGCAAACACAATATAAAAGGAATGCTGTCCAAACTCAAGGAAGAGTATGAAGGAAATAAAGAAGTATACCTTTTTGAGTAACTACATCTGAGATTTTCATCCTCCAGACTCCACATAACAGACATCATTTGTTTTTCTGGTCTCCAAGAAAAGGAAGTTCAAATAGTCCCTCAGTCACTCAAGCTGCCACTAGAGGAGTAAAGGTGTGCGTTAGACATTACTGTCTGCCTGAAATGGACATGTCATGATCTTTTTGTTCAGTAGTTTTTGAAGCATCTTACATGTCATGCCAATGACGACTAAAACTTTCATAGGTGAAGCAGACCAAATAAAGGCCAAAATTGCAGGACATTATCAATGATTGACAAGGTAACAAGGCTACAAGCAGTTTTCAATAGATCACTTTTTCACATTTGTCTGACTTGCCATGCCACCCTTTGGAAGAGAAGTAAGGTCCACCTCAAAAGTTCAAAGAGCGCAAAATTATATCTGGTGTCAAAAATAAGTACAAACTCAAAATACCCTATGAATTTCTGTTGCAAAGAATTTCCTATGTAATAAGCCAAGGCAGGACTATAATGAGCGTAGTTTTTTCAATACAACAGGAAGGGGGGAAAGAATGAACATGGTAAGAATAATTACAAAGCCACAAGGGCCCTGTTCTCTTCACCATTAGGTTAAATTATTGAAACTGATTAGAACTTAATTTTACTTAATAAAACCAATTGTCACTGATCTTTAGTACTGATCAGAACTTAATTTTACTTAATAAAACTAATTGTCACTGATTTTTACTGATCAAATATTATTTTCTGATTAAAACTGATTTTCACTAAGTATAACAAGTATGTTTTTTAGTTGAAAAGACTAGGCCTGAGCCAGGCAATCATGAAACTATCATGAGTGTTTACTCCACTATAAGAACAACCCCATAAGCCACAGATCCACAGAATCAGCAGAGATCTTAAAACTTCACATAACCATTGCAGCAAAATTGTTCCCTACTTATGAATATTCTAAATATTAGGCCATCGTGAGAAATCAATACGAAACTAAGAAGTCTGACCTGAAAAATTAGCAGCTGCTCAGGCATGAAAACAGTCCTCTGTCTTTGTTCATCATTCTTGCATATTTATGCGGATAAGGACTCTGCAAAAATGTCGGAAACAGGACCTGCCTTTGAAGTGAACTCCAAGTAGTGCTAAGCTCATCTATCACCAGAGAGAAAGGATGGCAGAAATGGATAGGATGCCCATGCTATGCTGCATTGCCCGAATATTCCTATGATAAATTCAATCAAAAAACATAGGCTTTACCCTCGAAGAGCAGGTAAAGATATCGCATCAATCCAGACAGAATGATCACACACTTACCTGGAAGCAACCATTACCGACGACGCATTCCTTTGGTGCTCAATAACATTGTATTCTTAATAAACCTTCTTTTTTGGTGCATCACTTTCCTCTTCAAAGTAACACCACCATTACACTTCATCTTATCTAGCTTATCTTTCTTTCCATCAATGTCAGCCTGGATGGCCTTTTCTCTTTTCTCATCGGACAATAATGCTAATCTTGCGAATTTCTTTGGCCGCACTTCACCAAGTTTTTTAGTAATTTCTCTGAAAGCAGGAACAAGGCCACGTCGCATGAAACATCCTTCCATAAGCTGCATTGAGTTTGATTGTGGAAGTGAGGGAGCATTTTTCAGCTCAAGGTCAAAGCAAAATGGGGAGTCTTTTAACCACATTCTAAGCGAATGAGCCTTTGCAATTAGAACTCCATTCCTTGTCCTACAAGGCAAAAAAGGTGATCCCATCTCCCAAAGATATGCCTTTAATGTGCTGTTTAGTGAGACCAAATTGTATTCTGCTGTTCCTGTTATTAGAACAACTGATTTTGGAGATTCTGGTGAACCCTCAAGTGACGCATCCTGCATAATTATGAAATCTTTAAAACAGTGATTGGAAAGCATGCATGAATATTAATATCTAACTCAATCAGTCATAAAGTCATGGGTTATGAAAATGCCCCTATATTTGTAGACATTAAAGCTTCAAAATGTTATATAAATCTCATGGACCCAAAAATGCCTTTTGATTGGAAATATATAGAATCATGAACTTTGGAAATGATTCCATATTTGAAGATACTTCTTGGTCACAAAATCTCAAAGGGATTTATTATTCTACTCTGTTTTAGTTGCATCTGATTCAACATAGCAATAGCTAGGTATAACCTACAAATCAAGAAGGGATTCTGCAACTCAAACATTTGATGTTTCCATATTCCACATGCTAGAAATAACAGAAAGCGCCCTCCTTCCAGAAGTGGTCCTAGTATACATTCTAGCCCCCTAATGGAAGACTTTAGATCACTATTTGGCCACCATTTTATTTGGTGGCATACATGATTTTCAAAATGATGTACGTATGGGTTGGCAAAATAATCTCAAGGTTAAATCAAAACCATGACTATGCTTTCACTACCCCCAAATAGAGAGGAAAAAAAAAAGAAAAGAAAAAGAAACATGGAGTGTTTTCCTTACAAATACCAAGGACACAGTAGCCTTGTTTGAATTCTTTCTGTACTTGATCAGGGGAAACTCCCAAGGCCTTAGGCATGCGGACTTGTCAGCCCAAAAAGGATGCCACTCAACCTAGTTAAACCACCACTTTCACACACACACACACACCCAATCCACCCTACCCACACACAAAACACACTATGAAATCACTCTTGTGCTGCAACTAAAGGTATTTCATTTCAGTTTTTAAGGTTTCTAAAGTACTGTTGAAACTGAGGAGATGACTACTAGACAAATACAATAAGATGCCCTCCTTGATTTTGGACAAATATGACAAGAGTTCCCAAGTTCTCATTTGGTTTCACAAGGATGCTGCCTCCAATTTGTAAAATAGTTTCCCTAGTTCCTGTAAACAAAAATGAGCACCCAGCTTCACAATATTTGAAAAATCAATTTGTAGACCATTTCACATGATCACTTGCATCTCTTGATGTATATCTTGTCTATTACCAATATTCTCCAGAGATGAATGAGGGGTCCTAGAGACCTACTAGTGTCCTTGAATAAAAGGAAGGCCTTTGATTTGAGGGTACCAAGGTTAGCTTTAGAACTTGTCAAACTTGTCCACTAACATAGTGGGGGTTTTAACTAACACTTGAAAAACAACAATTACATTTATTTTGCCAGATCTGGTCACCTTGGTCAAGCTTACCTAGTGCACTGCCCTTGAATTCTAGGCAAGTTCAAAACTGTGAGTTCTTCAAGTGATGTATAGTATATAGACATCACTTATGTTGTCGCAGACAGGTGCAGTGCACCCATCAAAAATATTGTTTTCTTTGTCCTTTTTAGATAAAGGGAGCAGGATAAAATGAAAAAATCTAACTGGAAAGCATTGTTTAGGTTCTTTTCTCATTCGGTTTATCAATAAGTTTAACAGTTAAAGATTTTTTTGCATGCAAAAAATTGGAGAGGAGGGTCTCTTCAAGATTTGCAACCTGGCGTAGCTTACAAGTCAAAACCAAAACATTTTTCACAAATTAGACACTCATGCCTTCATAATCATCTGGTTACTGTAATAGGAATACAAGAAAGAAACTTTACCTGCATGAGGTCAAGCCATAACGTAAGACCCACAAGAGCAGCACCAGCCGACAATTTTCTGAAATCAGCACCCCAGTCTTTTTCAGCCACTCTGAAACAAATAACCCATAGTAAGCAGAGTATTTCATAAATAATGGTATCTAAGGATGAAACCAGTAAGGTCATTATATATAAACAGCCAATCTCCATAGCCAAGCAAGGAATTGAGTTCTGCAGTATGCATAAAATATTAGAAATCCATAATCATCCTAACCTAAAATGGTAAAAAATGCTTTGTGACCTTCATTGAGTTCTCCTCCATGAGGTATAACTCCGAAATATATTTACAAGAAGTGAACGTATATCTCCAGAGGACTATCTAGAAACATACTAACAGGACATATTTTTATTACTTGTACCTGAACACATTTGGGTAAATTCTTCTCTTTACTGCCATTTGAAAAAGCAATGAAGCTGTTGCCCGGAGTTCAAATGCCCATAACAGGTTCTCCAAAGCATTTACAAAGTTGAATGCAGCATTGTCCTCAAGTGGCTCCAATCTTTCAAGCCATTCATCCAAGATTGCAATTAATGATTCCCAATTATCAGTGAGCAGTCTGTTAAATAGGAGTTATTTTCATCAATGAAGTCAATCACATAGAAAGAAGTATGAAATATATTATGTAATATTGTCATTGGTTGGACTTTTCACAGCAGTTACCTTACTGGAAGATCAAAACCACTATCTTGCAGAGCCATCAATAGAACCATAGCTTCATTTGAATTCTGACACAAACTTGCAGCATAAATAAAGCAAGTCCATATTCTATGATCCGGCTCCAAACCATCATGCTTCATTTCTACGAGTTTCTGAATTCCAGCATTATAATCTCCTTGTTTCAGAAAGGCGTCTATGACTGAACTGTATGGCAGTGTACTTAGATTATAACCTGATAATTTAAGATTATCAAGGACCTTCTCAGCTTCTTTCGGTTGTCCAGAACTTCCATATGACATCATCAGTAAATGCATTGTTGCAATGGTAGGCTCAACTCCAACTTCCTTCATTTGAATTAGTAGCCTTTCAGCTTTATCATGTCTTCCAGAATCTCTATACATCTTAATCATCAAATGATAAAAGGAACGATCCAACTTGAGCCCTTTAGCTTGCAAGTCATCAAAGAGCTCCTCAGCTTTATCTGAAAGCTGCTGCTTGCTGCAGGCAGCAATCAAGCTTTTGTAAGTGTCCACTTTCAGATCCAAACCCCTTCTTCTTATTTCATGCAACAGATATAAACCTAGTTCAGGTCTTCGGTCCCGGCAATACATCAGTATCAAAGTATTGTAAGTGTCCTCATCTGCAACAAGTCCAGCTTCTCGAATATTATTAAACACTTCAGCAGTCCTTTCATAATCCTCAATGCCAGTATACATTTTCAGCAATGAATTCCACATTGAAAGATCAGGCTTGAATCCAGCTTCTTCCATCTCGGCAATCATGGCCTCAACATCCCTCACTCGTTTTCCTCGAGTCAGCAAACCAATCATTATCCTGTAGAGGTGCATGTTTGGGAGGTAACCTGCAGCTCTCATCCCACTATATATTTTCTTTACTTCAAATATATTTCCAGCTTTTGCAAATGCTTCAAGCATCAAAAGGATGGTGCTCTTACCAATCTTAAACCCCATGTCTTGAAGCTCTTGAATCAACACATAAAGCTCATTTAGTCTCCTATCCACAATTAAAGCTTGCATCAGCAAATTAATAGTATCTGTGGTTGGGGAAGGTCCGTCTCTCATCATTGTATTAAATGCTGCCCTAGCTTGTTCATAACTACCTGATGCAGAATAAGCTTGAATCAGCGCATTCCAGACCTTCCTGTCCACTACCTTAGACCTTTGCCTTAAATGAGAAACAATACCCTCCACCTTCTGCAGTTCCTTTAAAGTTCCATATGCATCAATAAGAGTAACAAATATGCCAACATCCTTAAAAACCATGCCTTTTCCTTCTGCTTCATCAACCACCCATTGTGCTGTCTCTGGAAAGGACATATGACAATAAATGAACACCATACTCTGGTATATATTATAAGATGGTTCAACTCTAAAAAATCTCATATCTGAGAAAATCTGAGATGCAATAGAAAAGAGTTCAGATTCCTTGCAATACATTATCAGAGACTCATACATCATGCAGCTCCCACTAAATAAGCCAGACTCCTTTATGTTATAGTACTGTTCCAGGGCTGCATCAAATTTATTAGCCTTGCAAAACACAATTACCAAGGCCTCTTCAACGAGTTCCTGAGATGAAGAAGCACAATCCCGCAGATATTTAAGCAAATCTTCTGCTTCCAAATGCCGACCAGATGAACTAAATGAACTGAGGACAGATAATAGGATTTTGTGGTCCAAATCATAGCCCTGATCAACAGCCAGCCTCAACATGCTACCAGCCTCATCAAAGCATTCACCTTGAACAAGAATGGAAGATATAACTACTGGTGTCATGTCACATAATTGCTGCATATCTAAAATAACTTGTTGAAGAGCCTCATCTTTGTTTTCCTTCTTGATAAGTTGAACCAAAGAGAGGTAAAGTTTGTGATCAGGCATAAAATTTTTGTGGATCATATCCCTGTACAACACCATGGCTTTTCTCATCTCACCAGACCTCAAATAGATATCCATCATAACAGAGTATGCCAACTTGTCAGGCTTGATTCCAGACCTCACCATGCAATCAAATGTTTCTTCAGCCTCTACTCGTTTCCCAGCTTTGGCATAACCACATATCAAAGCACTAAAAGTCCGCAAAGTGGGTTTAACTCCCCTATCAAACATCTCTGACATTAAATCTGCAGCCTCATTCATTCTATTGCCTTTTCCAAGACAATCAATCAAAATGGTGTACGTAACTGCATCAGGAACTAGTCCCGATAATTTCATGTTTCTATACAGATCCAATGCCATATCATGCTCTCCCTGCTTACCATACATGTGAAGGATGGTGTTGTAAGTCATTTCATCCTTCACAAATCCTCTTTTCAACATTTCTACACAAATCTCACCTACCTTCTCAGTATTTCCTTCTTTGGCAAATGCAAACAGCAGTGAGTTATATGTCACAGCATCTGGGAGAAACCCTTTAGCCTCCAGTTCTCTAAGAATCCTTTCAGCTCTACTTGCAAGCCCACATCTAGCAAACACTGATATCATGGCATTATATGTCCACAGATCAGGTTGGCAATTATTAGCCTCCATATCACCATATACTTTTACCGCCTCCTGCAGATTGGACTCTCGAGAACAAGCACTAATAAGAGTGTTATAAGTTATAGTATCTGGTCTAATCCCTGATTTTCTAACCTCGTTCAAAAGGTCTAAGGCCAAATTTGGCCCTAAAGGACCTGACTTTAACCGTGCATTTATCAAGGTATTAAAACTCACAAGATCAGGCTCACAACCACGCTCTCGCATCAAACTCAACATCTCCTGCACCTTCAAAAACCTAGCATTCCTTGCATAAACCCCCATCATCGCATTATAAACCTGGACAGTATTACCAGCAGAAGGCTCCGCCCTGACAAAAATCTCCACAGCGAGCGCCTCCTGATTTGCCTTCCCAAGCACGGCCAATATCGTGGCCAACATTCGGGAATTAGGCGAATACCAATGCCTAAGATTCAACCACTCATAGACCTCCAAAGCTCGCTGCCAACTCGATTGCCCTACCCATTTCACCATAAAACAATAATCGGTCGGAGTCATCTGCACCAACCTCTTATCCAACACATCAGCCACATACTCATCAGGCCCTAACCCTAACACCTTATCAGTCAAAAATTGAACCCTTTTCCTCCAATCTTTCGCCCGTTTAAGCGCCAATTTAGTCATTTTCTTAGCCTTAGTCCTACTATTCCTATCCAAAATCTCTAAACCCTCATCACTCCCATCTACTCCCATCTCACCATCATCTTCAACCCCAAATTCGTCACTATTTTCCTCATTTTTCGGCGTTTTCGCGAAATGGGTCGGTGTATTTTGGGCCGAATTGAAATGGGCTTGCCCCGATTGGGGAAATTCTGCGAGTTTTAAGTGGGGCCATCTCACAGCAGGGGATGCTCTGTTATAGCTGAATTTTTTAGGGTTTGATGATTGTTCAAGTGTGGTGTGTTGTTCAGATGATGTTGAAGAAGAAGTGCATTGAGAAGGAATGAATCTGCGTACCTTGGAGTGCGTGTCAAGGTGTAACGGTGAAGCTGATACTGCAATTGTTGCTGAGTTTGACATTGCCATTTTCTCAGTTTTCTGAGGTTTGTTAGGAGATAAAGTGGGAATTAGAAGAAGCTTATGTTGGCGGGATGATATTTCGTTATTCAGTAGTCGGTGAGTGGATGAACAGTTACTATTGATTAGACCTCTTCAAATGGGCGTAACGGATCCATGGACCCGTTTATAAAAAGGTTTAATCAATAATGGGTTTAATGAGTCAGTCTCTTAAAAAGTCATATTTTATTGAGTTTTTAATGGGTCAAGTCGGGTCAATAATGGGCCTATAGTTTACAAGACTTCTAAACACTATTAAGTAACGAATTATTTCCACTTACTTACCGATGATCTACTACCAAAGATTGGAGGTGATACACGTAAATCATCCCCCTCTATAGTTAAAAACTATACTCCTTTAGACGACTCGTGCCAACTCGGCCCGTTATATATCTCATATGACCCGACCCATTTTGCATCTTCTTTGACCCGACCCGTTTTGCTTATGACCCACCCCGGCCCAAACCCGGCTCAATGCACCAGTCTACTATTGATTGACCGCTGTAAACCGCTAATTTAGGCTAATTTTTAGTTTAGACTTTTTTTAAAAAAATTCAAAATTAACCCTCACCCGAAAGTATTTCGAAATATGATATTTGTTTGTAAATCGTTGTCACTGATAATGGTTTTAAAAGAGTCAATATATTAACTTTCTAGGAGTTTAATTTACCTAGTGTAAAACCGTTGTCCTTGGCAACAGTTTTACTTAAAGGTAAAACTATTGTCCTTGGCAACGGTTTTAAGTGGTATTTAAACATTTTTTTAATGATGGGGAAATACAAAAATGAGATATGGAGTTTAATTTACCTAGTGTAAAACCACTTTTAAGGACAACGGTTTACACTAGGTAAATTAAACTTCTAAAAAGTCAATATATTGACTCTTTTAAAACCATTGTCAGTGACAGTGGTTTACAAATAAAGGTCATATTTTGAAATAGTTTTAGATGAGGGTTAGTTTTAATTTTTTTTTTAAAGGTCAAAAATAAAAATTAACCGCTAATTTAAGTATTTGGGTGAGAGCAGATTGTAAGAGCTAATTTTACTTCAAAACCCCAAATTTGGAAACGCCCTTTTAAGCAGCGTTTTCAATTATCGGTGAGAGGAGGTTTGAGTTGGAGAAAGAGAGACATACCACTTTGCCCCAATGTTTAAGAAACTTATATATATATATATATATATATATATATATATTTGTGTAGCTATGATAATTTATTAAATCTACATGCATCTATATAAAAATCAAGAATTTCAAACAAATAAATATGTGTTATGGTCTGAGGTCATAAACTTGTATATATAAAATTGCATTTTTTTAAGAGTAATAAGAGCATCACATAAGCAAACATTTTAATCTAGTCAGTGAAAAAAGAATTTTACAATTTATTTTAAAATTAAAAATTAACACTACTTAGGTTAATTTCAACTAATAAGACTATAGTATTAAAAAAATTGTAATAAGAAAAGGAAAAGGTACATTTGAATAAAGATTAAAATTGGATAAATTTATCGACCTTGACATGTATAATCAAGATGTTATCATGGTATATGCTATAATTGCTTCAAGAAGTTCGCCACTACATGATCTTCATCAATTATTCTAACTCCAAAATTATTCGTAAACAAAAAAAACGCACTAGTAACTAATAAGTAATAACTAGATGTTATATGTATGTACTCTAGTATCATTCAAATTCCTTCTCGTTTTATCCAACATTTAAAAAATTCCATTAAATTTTCTCTTTTGAGCTCGTGAAAATGGAAACAATTATTTCCCTACCGCTCTATTTGTCATCATCTAAAGAACATAAAATCTTAGTTCAACGATCTACCTTTATGTCAATTTGTCTTTAAGTACTATGGATGAGCTTAAAGGATACATATTATTGCTAGCGGACCTAGATATACTAGAATCTATGTAGAAGCATGTCCTAGCCTACCTTTCCCATAGCTGGATACCCCCCCCCCCCCCCCCCCCCCACACACACACACACACACACACGTTTTAAAAAAAGTGAGTATGATCGACCATTCAAGGGTACGGGTTGGCATGGTATTGAGTACGATAGGGCCTAAATATGTTCATGCCTATTTAGTGAAGCGCAACATTGAATCAGAACTCACCCAACTTCTCGTCGATATCTCGAGTCCTTCTCTTGCTTTATTATCTCTTCTCATCTCTTGCTCCTGAACTCCTCACCCACGACGACAGTTATCAGATTATCCACCACGACACAGTGGGGGCTAACAACCTTGTATGTGACATGGTGGAGCCCGAAAAAAGTACTCATACGAAGTATTTATTGTACACGCTCCTTGTGTTCATATTTGTTTGCTACATTTGACTTTTCAGGATTTTTAAGATATATAAGTTAAAATAATTTTTTTCTAATTATATAAGACAAAAAATTATAAAAACTTGATATTTTAAAATTTTACATTAAAATGTATCAAATAAGAGACACTTGAATATATTATTTGTTACTCCATTTGTCTTCTTTTTTTTTTGCCCCATTTTTCATTTTGGTCCATCCCACAAAGATTGCCCCATTACTTAAAAACTTTCCATTTTGAATTGTCTCACCAAAGATTTTTTATTGTACTTACAAAATAGATTTTTGTATTTGGGCAAAAAAGGGATAGAGTGGGTATAATATAATTATTATTTGAGATCAAAATTTTTAATTTTTAACTATAAAAAAGAAAATATAGCAAATAAGTAGAGGACGAAAAGAGTACATTTCTCTATTTTAGCATTTGTAAAAGTGTTCCAATTCTTTTTTTTAAATAAAGAAGACATAAGAAGAAAAGGAGAGGAGTGGTGCAGTACAAACACCAATGCCTCCAAAGAATTCATTTCTTTTTCAATTTTCCCACTCAAGTGAGAAGAGAAAGGATTTCCATTTCAGAGAGACAGAGAGAGGTTTTGTTTTGGATTTTTAAATTGAAACCATAAATAATGAAAGCAGAAGAAAGAAATGTGAGAGCTATTCTTTGTTTGGAGTTTTTTTTTTTGGCCATAAGGGAAGAATGCAAATTAACGTTATTTTCTAGCAGTGATTGTCAATCCGTGGGCAATAAGGCTGACAATCACGTGTCTATTTATTTTAATACAAAATAGGAACTTAAAACTTCTATATTGTAAAAGGATATCCTTAATAAGAATCTGCACTTCTTTTGTTTGGAGTTGTTCCATTTACTGTACTACCGCATGCCTATTGTGAATTTGTGACAATAGTGTAGGCAAGGCAGCATATGTTAGTGGAAAAGTCCCCACTACCCCCTAGTACGAATATTAAAATTTAGATGGAATTACAAATACTAGTATGTATTTTTAGACTAATATGTTTAAGAAGAGATGTTATTGGTTGACACTAGGGATGGCAATAGGTCGGGTGTTGGTCGGGTTAGACTCATATCCACCCCAAATCCATTGGGTCCTAAAATTTTAGACCCTTACCCAAATCCACTAGATCTTATGGGTATCAGGTCCAAAATGGGTCCAAAATAAATTTGTAATATACATATTACATTTTATTTTTATGTACTTATTATACACATATTTTATAATTGGATGTATTTTCGTATTTCACACCTTAAATTGATTACCAATTAAGTGTTTTAAAGGAACATAAATTACAATATTATGTCAAATAAGAAAATTAATAAATTCTTTCTTAAGCACACAATTTGTATCGTTGAAATACTAGAAAAACAATCTTTAGTTCAGTGAGTGGAAAATAAATAAGCACTACAATTAAAATTCCAACATTGAATCAAAAGTCCTAAATTCAACCGTATTCTGTTACAATATTTTTAAAATCAAGTGCATAGCTACTCGCAAGTTTTAAAATCGCACAGAAGTTAGTAATTTTAAACCTAGTTGAATATGTTTGTGGAAGCGTGACGATGATAAGCTAATAATCACAAAGTATACATCAAAATTATATTAATATGTTACCTGATGAGTGGCGATGAGAAAGAGTTGAAAGTTTGCAGTAGAGTGAAAATGAGGATGGAGAAGATAAGAGTAGAAGAGGAAGATGGTAAGACAATGTAAATGAATCTTTAGTTTTAGTTTTAAATGGAGATTATATTCTAATTTTATTTTTTAAAATGTGCGGGTTCATGGGTCGGATCTGGGTCTAAAATTTTTGGACCTGGACCCATATCCGACCCAATTACACTTAGACCCATATCCCACTTGGATCCTAAAAAATTAGACCCATATCCTAAAAAATAGGTTGGGTCTTATCGGGTCTGGATCGGGTCTTAAACCCATTGCTATCCCTAGTCGGCACCAATCAACAACAATTGGGGAACATTATACAAATGTTATATGTGGGGCTTTCACTCAAGCATATGACTTTTAAACCTCAATTTTATTAACTATAAAGATCAAACAACTTCTTTGACATTTCTAAATTAAAAAATAAGTTCAATAATCAAAAGACATTGTTATTAACAAATCAAATAATACTCAAAAAAATAAAATTCCAATTGCACCCATAAAAATATCACTAATAACATCAAAAGCTTCCAAATGCCCTAAACTACTTCCTCATTTACTCATCACAACCATTATACATGGAATCTAAAGATCTCGTTTAGCCTTCCAAAAAGATTCATCAGATCCAATTAAAACTCATAATCAATAAAAACAACGACCTACAATAGATAACTATATTACACACAGTATTAATATCATCATATTATAACGCTACATATTCCATATCGTACTATCATTGGACAACTTATTCAACCTTCATTATTGAGCATCAACAAAAAGGGTTTAAAAACAAAACCATCCTCCAACCATATATTTATTGTATTTTCTGACCTGAATACAAAAGCCTATACCTGAATCTAGGGAAGGGTCCATCGCACCTTTATCCATCACATTAATTAATTTAATTAATCTCCCCTTAATTATAATTAATCAACCAAAAAAAAGCAGCCTAATCAAATGTAAACAAGATCCCTCCTTTCCCATTAGCTCATTCCATTTCACAATTCTAGGGTTTCGCAGAGCTCAGGCTCACCCACCCACCTAATCATGGACGCATCTGCTCCTCAACCCTCCGACACCGACATGATGGATGCTGGCGCTCCTCCTCCGCCGCCGCAACAACAGCAGCAGGTGAGTATTCCGGCGACGCTCAGCCACAACGGACGGTTTATCCAATACAACATCTTCGGCAACATCTTTGAGGTCACTGCCAAGTATAAACCTCCTATTATGCCGATTGGTAAAGGCGCTTATGGCATCGTCTGGTAATCGGATTTTCTGTCTCCTCTCTGCATGTTGTTGTTGGTTGAGTTGGTTTTGATGGTTTGGTTGTTGTTATTTGTTGCGTAGTTCGGCGTTGAATTCGGATACGAATGAGAATGTGGCGATCAAGAAGATTGCTAATGCGTTTGATAACAAAGTTGATGCGAAAAGGACGTTGCGTGAGATCAAGCTTCTTAGGCATATGGATCATGAAAACGTCAGTGAGTGTTATGTATTTCAGTTTTCGGCTTTCGATTTTTGTTTATCTTAGTTAATTGTGCTTCTGTTGTTTGGTGGCGGTTCATTTTATGGAGGTGTTAGTTCGTCGTAGGTTTAAGTTTATTTCGACTTGTTGATTTGTGTCCACTGCTTGGGTTTGTGTAATTTCCATGAACGAGAACTAGGTGATCAACGTAGAAGTTGAAGACACGAGTCATTAATGAATAACGATATCATTAGTTCTTTAGTGTGCAGGAGTGATTAGAAAAAGAAGACTCGAGATGCTAAAAACATCATTTACTTCTCTTCTTAGTGTCTTGGATTCTTTGCATGTAGTAGTGGGGATAATTGAAGATGAGCATAAAAGTTTAAGATTCAAGATGCTAAAGAAGTGAAGATATTACAAAGTAGTTGCTTATTTTCTTAGAGTCAGAAGTGATTGCATATAGTAGTGGGGATAAATGAAGATGCCAAAAGTTTTATGTTTATTTGTCTCATGTTTGTTGATTGGGGTGAGGAGGTTTATTATCTTCGTGAGGAAGATCATTACCTGCATGCTTTTGAAGAGATATATTTTGGTCTAAGTGTTTTCCGGTTTTCAAGGCAATAATCTTATTAATAAATGAGCATGAGGTGAATGAGTATGGTTACGTAATAATATTTGACAAGTTAGCTTTTGGGATAATGATTAGTTATGAGTATGCTAGATGTTTTCCCAAATGATTTGGAGGTTGTATGAGTTGTAAGATATTTTATATGTTGAATTTGTGAGGTTGGAATATCTTGAGAAACACACAAAGAAAGATTGAAATGAAGTTCTCAATGCTTGCTATTAATTTTCAGCTGGGGTGGCAGGGTTCACTTCTTAAATTCTAAAGTTATATTGGATATGTCACAACACATAGGATTTAAGACGTGTTTACTTCAAGAAAGGAAATAGGAGTAACTTTAAGAGAACAATTTGACCTCGATGAATGTAAGCTGGTGAAAACCCTTTCCATAGTCAAAAGTGAAGCGGAGCTCTGGAAATGGGGTGGGAATTTTGTGTTTTGGTCAGATTTGTGGTCTTAAGGAGCATAGACATGTGGATAAAAGAGCTACACCTCATGGTGGAAAAACCATGGTGGATCTTGGTATCTTCATTCATACTTGCAATTATGATCATTTGGTTTGTTGGCTCGTGGGACGACGCTCAAGTGGAGAGGAGTATCAGTGTTCAAGAGTAAACCAAAAAGTATACTGCATAAACTAAAAGGTATAAAGTATCATTTTGAAAAACTTTCTGAGTACATGGAGAGGTGGAAACTATTAATGAAAGATTTGGGATAGCATTGCCTTTCTCGAGTTAAGTGGAGATCTTTGCCTTGCTTTTTGCATCCATCATTTGCTTGGAGATCTTGTGCAAATTTTTCAGAGTATTAGAGATAAATCATTGTGCCTGGTTAATAAGGGAGGCTGTTGATTGATCATATTTTGAGGATGATTAGGTTTACATTGATATGCAAGATTTCTTTCCATTATATGTGGTTAGAGAGTAATTAATGCTTGTTTTGAAGGAGGCAGAAATAGGCAGAATATAATTTATAAGAAAATTAGATTTTCATTATTAGTAGGATATACTGGGATGTGGTTGATGAATGTAGAAATAATCCTATCTACGAAGGTGATGGTTGTTTAAGTTCGATGATACTTGCACCACTGGATGAGTGATTAGCACTAAGGGAAAGTGATTATGGGGATCTATAGTTTCTAAAGAGAAAAGGGCCTTGAGTTAAGATCTAGCTGGTCAACCTTTTGAAGTAGAGGTTTCCATTTGTACATGTTTAGGAAAGCATGTTCTATGGCTCAGAAGAGTCAGAACCTTGGCATACCTGATTTTCAACGAGAGTAGATGGATAAATCTTAATTTTTCCATAATTTTTGTTTACTGATCTCTTCCAGAAGAAGTCTGCGCCCAAAGACGTTCAAGACAAGAATTGTATAATAGTGATTTTGATTTTCTTGGCACTTTGTTCTGTATCTGTTGATCGTTTGGTAAAAAAATGCTTTTAGGAAAAGGGGGAAAGGTGAAGTGTTTTGTGACATCAGATGTGTAGAGATCAAAGTTCCCCCTTTATTTGCTACTTATTTGTAAAAAGGAATTAAATGTTTGATTAATGTTAATCACAAGGCTGTTAATTGCTTTATTGTTGAAAACAATATTTGGAAGTTTGAATCGGATACAAGGACTTGTATGATTTACTATTTTTAATTCTCAGTTTGAATATTTTAGACATCTTGTTTATTAATTGGCATAAGAAAGATGGTTTGTACACCGTATGAATATGAATACCCGTAGTTGAGGGCATATCATCCAATAATTGAAAGGAGATTTATGTCCTAAAAAAATTATATGATTGACCTTTTTGGCATTATATATTACCATTATCTTCTTGAAATTACAATAAATGTATAAAAAGCTAAAAGAAGTATAATACAAAAGTGAAATTAGTTCACTTTATAAAGTTTCCTACTCCAAAATATTCTCTTTATTGATGTAGTGAAACTAAAGATAGGTGATACATTCAAAACTTCTTGAAAATAAGATGGGGGTAGGATGACAAAGGTTGCAACGGACAACGGTTGAAGCCAAGTTTGAAGCCAGATATGGAAAGTTTTCTCTATCATAGCAGGTGTAGTTTGTGGTGTGTATATTACCTTGAATTACAAAATCTGGATGTTTAGAAGCTAGCTCTACCACCTTTTTTTCACAAATTATCTTATTGAGCATTACAAGTTTGAATGAGAAAAGAGTTAATAGTAACTGTTGCTTCAGTCTTTGCTGAATGTTGAGTTCAAAAGTGCCCCTGTGCATAATGATGTGAATGTAGCTTCTATACGTCTATATCTTTGTTCCTTTCCCGGTGTTATTAAAGTTCAATCAAAAGATTTCAAAGAGAAAGAAAGAAAGAGTGAGAGATCCAAACTAATATGAAAGTTGCACACCTCACTGCTAACAATATAACAATAAACATTACATTATGTAATGGGGTAGGGTGTTGTATTCAAGTGTTGGTTAATGATGCTAGAAGAAATTAACTTCGCGAAATCTTGTGCCGTAAGTAAATTTTGTGCAATAATGCCTACAAGTGTCACGGCGATTTAATGTTCCATTTGATCTCCTTTCCCTTCATTTCTATCTAGTTTTGCGTTCTTATGTAGCTATTGTCTTGTATATTTGGCCATTAGCCCATTATATTAAAATACCTTGTTTTAGGAAATGCACAATCTTCAGTTACTTTTTTGTGGTCATTGGAGTCTGATGGTAGGATTATAATTCTCTTTTACCCTTAGCTCCTTCCTTGCCACTGCTTTCTTATAATTTTACTAACTTCAAAAGTCAAAACCTTTCAATGAACTCCTTTACCTTGCCAACCAAGTCAAAAGAAAGAAGTTTAATATTTGGCAATTTTCTAGGATTCAAATTTGACTCTGACTGTTGTGTTTTTTTCATCAAGACCCATGTTATTGTAAATTTCTTGTTTTACGTACCCATTTCAAATACTCAAGTTGTGTATCCTTACTTGACAATTCAACTTTTATTTAGTCACCTTAGCGATCTTAAATCACCCTTTTATAAGGGAAAAAAGGTGTACGCAGTACCTTTGTTGGTGTCCTTTTTAGGTTGATTTCATCCTTCATGCACACATAAATTTCTTGTTGTTGTGCTAATAGAGCTTGATATTGTCATTTCCTGAAATCCATAACCTTGACAAGATTTCTTTATTGGTAGCAATCACATAAGGATTTTTAGTGGATTATTCTATCTTGTTTCTAGGATAGTAACAAAATTAGAAGCATCTTGATTTACAGTCATACTAATGGTGTTGTCCTATTTTAATTCTCGTGTCCATCTTTGTAAAAGAACTCAGAAGTCCCATTTATATTCCGATTGTCCTAGTTTACGATTTTCCTTGATTCTCCACTTGTTGATTAGCTCTCTAAAGGAAGTTTCACAAATTTTTTTTATTGATCGTTTCCATCCACGACTTTCATGAATTATGTACTATTAGTTTTAGTTTTGTTGCATTTTCCTTGTAGGTTGTTGCAATCAGAGATATTATACCACCTCCGCAAAGGGAGGCATTTAATGATGTATATATTGCTTATGAGTTGATGGACACTGATCTTCATCAAATTATCCGTTCAAACCAAGGATTATCAGAAGAGCACTGTCAGGTATCTTCCTAATTATGTATTTTGTAGGAGTTAGGATATCTCCTTGTTGAGACCTTATGTATGATCAATTGTATTTTGATGTCCTTGGCATTCATTAATGGTGTATATATTCCTTTGATTTTTGTTTTCCCCATGTAACTCCATAGAGCTGGAATAACACTAGACCTTTTGCTATTTCATGTTTAAGGAGGCTTCATTATTTTCTTTGCCTAGTTTATAATTACGATTGAATGATGAACTGTGCATGTAAAATAAGGTGTGGCTCATCAATGAATTATTTAAGCTACTGTTTATGTGGTTCTTTCATCATTCTTTTGATCACAATTTTATGTATTCCTATAAATAAATACTTAACATTACATGCCCAGAAGGGTTAATAAGAACCTATGAGATGGGGACTGTCTTGACATACTCACATTTCTTGTAGTAGTCCCTCTATACCTCACCTTTATAAACTCTTCTACTTTGCTTCTTGCATCTGGAACTTGCTTCATACGATCTACAATTGACCAAAAACCCCCCCTGCAAGGAATTCTACCTAGCCACGAATCAAGTTTACCTACACACAAGAACGGGAAGAGCAATCAATAAAAGTTGGGTAGTTAAAGGGGTAATAGAATATAATTGTGATAAGTTGTTAGACGGTTATGGGGGAGGGAGCATATATAATGTAACAGAAAAGTGCATATGAGGTCATTGAGAAAGTTGTAACTCAATACATGGAGAGCTCCTTGCATTACCCGCGGCCCAAACATCCACCTTGTCCTCAAGGTTGAAAGAAGGAAATCTCTGAGATAGTGCATCCGCGCGTTCCCAAGTAGCCTCAAAGTCAGAAAGGCCTTCCTACTGAATCGGGACTTCTAGGCTGCCATCTTTCAGATTACTACGTGCTCCTAGAACTGCAGCCGGATTCACTTCCATCACCAAGTCAGAAGACAAGTGAGGAGGAAGAGTAGAAGGTGTTGGGGTATCTCCTACTATTTTCTTCAATTGGGAGACATGAAATGGCCCATAAACTTGTAAGCCAGCTTGTAAACCACAACACCAATACGCTCCACCACTTTAAATGGCCCATAAAACCTCGGGGATAACTTCTCATTTGTAGTTTTAGCCCGTGAACGTTGTCTATAAGGCTGTAATTTCAGATACACCCATTCCCCAACCCCAATTACTACATCCCTTCTTTTTGTATCAACTTGATGTTTCATTGTATTATGTGATCTGGCTAAATGAAAATGCAATTCATCCATTATCGCATCTCTCTCCTTCAGTTCTTCTTGTGAAAAAATGGAAGTACTCCCTTGTTCAAATCTTACTAGTTTTGGTGGCTCTCTCCCATATAATACATAGAATGGAGTGCTATTAATCGCAGAGTGCCAGGAGGTATTGTAGTGGAATTCTGCCCCCAATGAAACATCGAAGATAGGCCTCCAGACCCTTGTTCACTACCTCGGTTTGTCCATCACTCTGTGGATGGTACGCTGTGCTTCTACAAAGTTTAGTACCCTGAGACTTGAAAAGCTCACTCCAAAAAGGACTCAGGAAAATCTTATCCCTGTCCGATACAATAGTGTAAGGAAACCCATGGAGCCAAACTACCTCATGTACAAAGGCCTTTGCTACCACTTGCGCTGAAAAAGGGTGTTTTAATTTAACAAAGTGCGTATATTTGGACAGCCTGTCAACCACAACCAATATTGTGTTCCACCCATTTGAATTCGGCAACCCTTCTACAAAATACATGGAGATGTCATTCCATACCTTGTCAGGAATTGGTAAGGGCTGCAACATGCCAGCAAGTGATAATGATGAGGACTTTTGAACCTCACAGATTTTGCAAGCAAGCACATACCGTGTCACATCCTTCTGCATACCCCGACCAGTACCAATCTGATGCAATTTTTTGATATGTTTTGAGGTCACCAGAGTGACCACCTACAGGTGTGTCGTGGTACTCATGCAAGATCTTGGTGACGAACTCTGAGTTTCGCGGTAACACCACCCGACCTTTGTACTGCAATACCCCATTGACCAAGGCTAACCACTTAGGTGTTGGTAGACCCCTTTCAAGTGACTGTTGGAGGTGTTGAAGCCAAGGGTCCTGTGAACTTGAGGCCATGACAACCCGTAGGAACTGATAAGGGACGAACATACGACATCAAAAGGAAATTCCCTTGATAATGCGTCGGCCACTCTATTGGCTGCCCCCATTTTATACTGAATATCGAAAGAGTACCCCAAGAGCTTACAAACCCATTTCTGATAGTCATGACCCACCTCTCTCTGTTTTAGTAAGAACTTTAGACTTTTTTGGTCGGTTCGAACGATGAAATGCCGTCCCAACATAAAATGTCTCCATTTTTGTATTGAGAACACAATTGCCATTAACTCTTTCTCGTAGATGTGTTTATTGCGCGCTCTCAATCCCAATACTCTACTTAAATATGCTAATGGATGATCTTTTTGCATCAAGACTGCTCCTACTCCATGGCTAGAAGCATCGGTCTCCAATACAAAGGGCACAGAGAAATTAGGCAATCCCAACACCGGAGCCGTGGTCATGGCGCTTTTTAAAGCGTCAAAGGCTCGGGTTGCTGCTTCAAACCACCCAAAGTTCTCCTTTCTCAACTGATCAGTCAGTGGTTGAGCTGTTAATGCGTATCCCCTCACAAATTTTCGGTAATAACCTGTTAGACCTAGGAAACCGCGTAATTCTCTGATATTCTTGGGCATTGGACAACTGAGTACTGCTTGTTATCCATAGCCACTCCTGCACTGGAGATTACATGACCCAGGTATGCCACTTCACTTTTTCCAAATTCACACTTTTTTGCATTGACATACAATCAGTGCTTCCTCAATAAGTTTAGTACCCTTGTCAAATGCTGGATGTGTTCCTCCTCACCCGAGCTATACACCAATATATCATCAAAAAATACCAGGACAAACTTTCTCAAATAGGGCCTGAAGATATCGTTCATGAGTGATTGGAATGTTGCCGAGGCATTAGTCAATCCGAACGGCATTACTAAGAACTCGTAATGACCCTCGTGTGTACGAAATGCTGTCTTATGCACGTCGCTTCTTTTCATCCGAATTTGGTGATATCCGGATTTAAGATTCAGCTTGGTGTATATTTTTGACCCCTATAACTCATCCAACAATTCATCAATAATTGGGATAGTCCACACAAAATCTCAAAGAGCCGTCCTTAACTAGCAAAACCAGGCTGGAGAATGGGCTTGATGATGGTTGGATAATTCCGGCTACTAACACGTCCTTTACTAGCCTTTCGATTTCGTCCTTCTGAAATTGAGGATATCTATAGGGCATTACACTCACGGGGTCGCTTCCCTCCTTGAGTATTACTGAGTGCTCTACTCCTCGGTTAACAGGCAACCCTTATGGCATTTCAAATACGTCCTGAAATCGGTCTAACAACTCACCGAAAACCCGGGCATCTCCAAACGCCTAGCTCTTCCCCCATACAATGCTCCTCCTTCGAGTTGATTACACTCCAGTAACAACCCCCTTCCCTCTCTCTGGTAGAGATTTTATCATCGCCTTTAGTGAGACTCTGGTCTTCCCTAGAGAGGGGTCCCCCTTCAACATGACCTGCGTATCCCCTAATTGAAACTTGAGTGTTTGCGTCTTCCAATTGGTCATCATAATGCCCAATTTCTCGAGCCATTGTATTCCAAGTATAAGATCCGAATTCCCCAAGGGTAACATGAGAGAGTCTTCTACAATGTTCACTCCCTGTATTGTAAGACATACCCCGATGCACTCACCTTCCCCTTGCACTAACTCAAGGATGGCCAATTGACCATTTTCCATCACACTTGAAAAAGAGGCCTCTCTCTCTTTTGTACTGGACTTCCTTTTCACTGAGCCTCTTGACCCTACCAATTGGCCTAGCAATCGGAAATTGTTGTGGGTTTGGACGTGTAGTGGGCCGTGGATTTTGTGGGTAATTCATTGAGTTAGGGAATGAAGGACTTACTCGGTTGGACGTGAGTGATGGGGATATTGGCCCACCCTTCCACTGAGTCATGGTTGTTGATGCTTTGGTTTCGACATGTCGCCCGGACCCATACCTTAATTTCTCTTCCACTTTTATGGATAAATCCATGACCAGGTCCAGGGTTCTCGGTCCGAGCGTCCGCACCTCAGCCCTTACTTCATCATTCAATCCATTCACATACTGGCTCCTGGCGATCTCCTCCGGTATCCCTTCCACTGGTGCGATAGATTCGATGAACTTCCTCGTATTCCAGAACATCTCTAGTCTGCCGATGTGACAACCATTGCTCGTGAAGGGTTCCAGTGGACGTGGCTCTGAACCCTCTCAGGAGAAGCCCCTTCAGTTCTTCCCATTGCATCAGAGGTCGTCGGCGGTGTTCCCATTGGTAGAGAAGGAGTGCGTCCCCATCGAGTGCTATAACCGCTGCCTCCAGCTTGTCCTCCTCACTCAGTTGATAGAACATGAAGAATCTTTCTGCCCTTAAAATCCATCCGTCCGGTTTGGTCCCATCAAATCCTGGTAGGTCAAATTTCCTCATTCTCCAGTAACCTTGGTCTGGTGGTTGTCCTGAAAATGATCCAAACCCCTCTCCATTGACTTGGGGTATATGGAGCCCTTCAGACTCACCCTTTTCATCTATTACCACCTTCCGCCGTCGTTCGAAGCGTAGTGAGAGAGCCGACATATCCGCCCTTGATTGTTGTGAGTGGAGTTCCAATCCTGCCGTGATCTGGGTTGTTAACCGTTGCTCAAGGGCCAGCATGGCCTGGGAGATCGCCTGAGCTACACGGTCGTCCAGCTGCACCCGATCTGCCTCATTATTATCTTGGTTGTTGCTATATGTCGTCGGTGCCATTCCCTCCTCTTCCCAGAACGCTGCTTTGATACCAAGTTGGTATAGATTACGCGTGTTCTCGCTGTGTTACATAGATGCCTTCGGTTCGAGAGGAAGGTTACTCTCCCTGGTATGTGAATTTAGCTAATTCTTGTCATATCCCCTTTTGTCCCACCTCCCCCATATTTATATACATGCTAACAAACTCTCCATTCGTAACAAACTACAGTTTACAAGATTCCCCTATTATTATTCCTAACCAACTGATTTAGAAAAAGACTCTCCTTCCCTCTCATTTCACTTGTTTGTTCTTCCTTCGGGTGTAGGTAATTCTGATGGGAGGTTTCTTCGGATTCCTTGCACTATGTTAGATTTGCCCTTACCTACAACACTCAAGGAGCTACGAGGCTTCTTAGGATTGACGGGGTACTACGTTAAGTTCACAAGAGGATATGCTATGATGGCTAGGCCACTTACTAATCAGCTGCGCAAGGACTGTTTTTGTTGGTGCATTGAGGCTACAGCTGCCTTTGACGCATTAAAGAATGCAATGACACAAGCCCCCGTGCTAGCCTTACCCCATTTCACCAAGACCTTTGTCTTGGAAATTGACGCTTTAGGGTATGGGCTAGGTGCGCTGTTGTTGCAAGATGATGATCATCTTATCGTGGTTTACTGCAAGTGGGGGCAAGAGCACGCAATAAACACATATATGAGGAGGAGTTGATGGCTATTGTTCTTACTATACGAAAGTGGCGCAATTTTCTGTTAGGAAGGCATTTTATAGTGTGCACTATTCAAAGGAGTTTGAAATTTTTGTTGGAGCAACAAGAAGATCGGCAAAAATATCAGAAATGCGTCAGTAAATTGTTGGGGTATTCTTTTGACATTCAGTATAGAACAAGGGCCTCTAATGCGTTGTCCAAGGATTTTCCACAAAATGCTACGTGTTGTATGCTTATGAGTATTGTAGACATACGTGGGGCACAAGTGCAGGAGAAGATTACTCGTGACTCGTGGTTTTGCGAATTGAAGCGAGCACTTCAAGAAGGTCTGCTAGCTCTTAAGTGGTTTGCTTTGGATAATGGGGGTATTGAAGTATAAAACCAAGGTAGTCATTCCACGTTCTTCAAAGCTCACGATCATGACTCTCTAGTTGGAGTCCAGATTTTAAAACATACCAACAACAGAGTGGTAGTGGCTGTTGAGATATGTGATGTCTTGTGCTGTTTGCCATCAACAAAAAGCGTCATCATTGAGCCCCCTAACCCTAGGCTTGCTGCGACTATTGCCTATTCCGGATCAGATTTGGTAGGATATCTCAATGGATTTTGTGGAAGGTCTCCTTAAATCTAAGGGGTGGGATACCATACTTGTGGTGGTAGACAGATTGACTAAATATGCTCACTTTATTTTACTTCGTCACCCTTTCACAACCTTAGATGTAGCGCGGGTAATTATACAAGAGGTAGTGCGTTTGCATGGGTTTCCTTCTACGATTGTTTCAGATAGAGACAAGATTTTTATGAGCTTATTCTGGGAGCCGTTCAGGTTGCAGGGAACGAAGCTCCATCATAGCGCAACCTATCATCCTCAAAGAGATGGCCAAATTGAGGTTGTAAACAAAGGGGTGGAAGCTTATTTACGGTGTTTCATTAATGAAAAGCCCAAGTCATGGTCTAGGTCTAGGCAGAATACCACTAAAACATTGCGTGGCATACCGCTATAAATTGCACTCCATTTCATGCTCTCTATGGCAGAGATCCTCCAAGGTTGCTTTGCTTTGAACATGGTAGCAATACTGTTTCTTCACTTGAGGAAAACCTGATGGTACATGATGCGATATTGGATGATTTGCATTACTACTTAGCTCAATTTAATGAAACAACATGAAGACAAGAAGCGTAGAGAAGGAGAATTTGGGGTGGGAGATTTTGTATATCTCAAACTCCAACCATACAGACAAAGTTCATTAACTAAGAGAGTGAATGAAAAACTCGCACCAAGGTTTTATGGGCCCTAGAGTACAAGAAAGAATTGGAGTTGTAGCTTACAAGCTGTTGCTACCCCCCACTAGTAAAATACATCTGGTTTTTCATAGGTCTCACCTCAAGAAAGCAGTAGGGAATGCTCTGGTCTCGCCTGCTCTTCCTCCACAACTCTCATCAGATATGGTGATGACAGTAACTCGTGAAGCTGTTCTTGGTGTGCACAGCAGACCTGGGGATAGCAATACTGACGTTTTAATCCGCTGGATGGGACTGGCTGACTTTGGAGCAACTTGGGAAGATGGAATGCCTTGGCTATGAGGTTTCCCTCTTTCCACCTTGAGGACAAGGTGGTTGTTTGGGCTGCGGGCAATGCAAGGAATTCCACCAAGCCACATATCAAGTCTACCTACGCACGAAAGAAAGGGAAGAGCAATCAATAAAAGCTGTAGTTTGTTTGCAGGTAGTTAAAGGGGTAATAGAATGTAATTGTAATAAGTTGTTAGACGGTTATGGGTGAGGGAGCATAATATAATGTAACAGAAAAGTGCATAGGAGGTCATTGAGAAAAGTTGTAACTCAATACTTGGAGAGGTCCTTTCCTCTCCAAAAGAAAGGTAATCTATAGTGCATTGGCTATCTCGTGGTTGTAATCTCTGCTCCCCCACCCCAAAAAAACATGATGGGAAACCTGATTTTCCTTTTTGGAATTTTTTTGGAGCATTCCATCATTGGGCTGAATTTAAGACAGTCAACCTCTTATACTGTCGTGTTAGGATAAGCCCTTTGACGTTAAAATCGGGCTCAATTCTACTCACTCTTTCCCAAAATGAATTCTCCCCATTGGAAAAGTATGAGTTATTATAGACAACGGGACAAAACCTTGACAGCAGATAATATGAATTAGTGTGCTTAATTGGGCAATTGATTGGTATGGAAAGACTAATATTTGTATGTATTTTTTCTTTTGTGAAATTTATAGTTCTCATCTACTAAATTTTGATTTTCACTTCTGCTGACAAATGTGTGTTTTTCTTTCAGTACTTTCTCTACCAGATACTTCGTGGATTGAAGTACATTCACTCTGCCAATGTTCTTCACAGGGATCTAAAGCCTAGCAATCTTTTGCTTAATGCCAACTGTGATTTAAAAATTTGTGATTTTGGACTCGCCCGAGTAACATCGGAGACTGATTTCATGACAGAATATGTCGTGACAAGATGGTATCGAGCACCGGAATTATTGTTGAACTCTTCAGATTATACTGCTGCTATTGATGTGTGGTCAGTAGGCTGTATTTTTATGGAGTTGATGGATCGTAAGCCTCTATTCCCAGGCAGAGATCATGTACACCAGTTACGCCTGCTTATAGAGGTATATTGATTCAGATTTGCTCACTTTTTTTTAGCCTTCCATTCTTGTAGACTATGGTTTATAAAATATTGATATTTTTGTCTTAGCAATGTTTCTTTCTCTATTTGCGAAAAATTGTTATTTTTTCTAGCTAAACAGTGTGCTGGTCTAATACTTTGCAGTTGATTGGCACCCCTTCAGAACATGAGCTAGGTTTTCTCAATGAAAATGCTAAAAGATATATTCGTCAGCTCCCTACGTATAGAAAGCAGTCATTAATTGAGAAATTTCCTCTTGTACATCCAGCAGCTATTGATCTTGTTGAGAAGATGTTAACGTTTGACCCCAGACAGAGAATAACAGGTAAATTAAATCTATCTCTAGCTGGAACCCTTTTGGTAATGAGCTCTGTCTTACTATCTTTTAGAAAAATGGCGAAATTGTAAATGGATATAGATGAATAATTTTAGCAGAGATGTAGGAGAGAGAGGAGGACGAGCTAAACTTGTGAGGACTTCTAATATTATCATAAATGAGAGCTGGCGTGCTGAAGTGCATTCTACTGGACAATGGCATATTAGATTTGATAAACATATGACGAATGTTGCATATGTGTGGGATTTGGTAGAGGTTATTATTGTGGCAATGTAAATTAGAGAAAATTAAAGCTCAGAAGTGGGATTCTTTATGTTCCCCCTGTCTGCTGAAATTATTTTCCACATTGTCTTAACCCTTTACAAGTAAGGTGGCAGAAAAGACTCTTAATTTGTTGTTCTATCATCTCCCACTCTCCCAGTCACTTTAGTAGCTTTGCATGTTTAGTAAACTTACTGGAAACCATTGCTATACATGGAAAGGTGATGAAAATTTTTATACATCCTAGAATCATGTGTGTGACTGTTAGTTTTTGGTGAAGGGCCTAGGCCCAAAAAAGTCATGTCGTTGAACTATCATGGAGCATTTTTTCTACAAAATCAAGGAAACTCAAGTATAGCTCAGCAATACAAATTCTAAAAAAGATAAGGAACTTAAAGCCTTGATGAGGGGGACTATACCTGATAAAATTTATTGGTTTGTTTCTCGTTTTCCAAATGCCTGCTCAGAATTGCTTACATAACATTCTTCCACACTACAGCAAGCCAATCTTTCTTCATCCTTCTCCAAGCTACTAGATCCTTTTGTTCTCTGAACAAGGTGATTTCCAGATAAAGTTGATGAGAGCTGGACAGCATAATAGCTTATCTGTTTTTTTTCCTTTTCTTTCAAGAACCTTCCTTGGAGAATGAAGTATTCTACCTCGAGCCTTACATACACTATGGATATTAATAAGCTGTGCTCGCAACAAAGGTGCATGGTGCTGAGTGATTAAAAGTTATAAACTGCACTTCTATCTTTAATGTTTTGCACGCCATGATTGTGCTTAGGTGATTCTCAAACGATGGCTTTTTACTTTATTGGCATCCAAAGCCTCACCAAACCTCTCATTTTAGTTTTGATATTGGATAAGGATATTGGGAACAAGTGTCTGAATGTTTTGAGATTGTTATTATTTGTGAGTTGTGAACAAGTCTCATAATCTTTTGAGATTGTTATTATCTTCTGAGTGATTCATCCTAATTGCTTGTTTGATTTTCCAAGATAAAGTATTCACATTTTTTAACATAGGATATTACCTGGATGATCTTGGAATATGAGGCCAACACTGATGAGATGTAAAATGACCCTAGTGTAATTGTTCTCTACCCATGATATAATGGCCATTGCCTTAATGAAGCTCTGGTCCGGGGGTTTATTTTTTGAAGTCAATTGATGACGAATGAAATTTCATACTTTGAGTGCCATGGCTGGTCCTTGCCAGAGAGAATAGGCGGATAAGCTGATGGCTTAGTAGGTAGAGTTGACTTCAATTGCACTTGGTAATGGGAAGAGAAATGTTTACCCAAATTGGGCTAGATTATATCTGTGTCTTTACTCTTTATTTAACCTTTAAATTGTCTGGAATTTCGCTTTTAGTTTTGATATTTTCTTATTATCTGGCATTTTGATACTTAATGACTTGACTTTGTATTGTTTCTATTGTTTGTCATTTGATCATTTTCCCTAATATATTACATGTGTGATACTATTCAATTTTTCATGCTTTCCTCTTCTTTCTAAATAATGCATCACTTGGGTTGGCGAACTTGCAATGTATTAGTTTGACCATTATTATTGTAATAAGTACATTAGTAAAAGTTATAAAAAAAAAATTATTGTTTAATATTCCTTTTGTTTTCTTTTGTTTGTTTTGTTTAGAATATTCATTTGAGAAGTGAGAAACGTAAATATGATTTTTCGTTGATATATATAAGTAAAAACATATCTATGTGGGATCTTGTTAGATTTGTCATTCGTCTCGAAGTATAATTTTTTAATATGCAAATTATATATTTTTTATAATAAATATTTATAGATATTATAACTATAATATGTACTTTGAAAACTGTGCTAAAGGCAAATGTGACAAATAAAAGGGAATAGAGGGAGTATTTGTTTTTATATATTAGTAAAGAAATCAAATCAAAGTTAGTTTATAAGTTGTGCAAGTCCAAATCGTGCATTTATACAGAAACAAAGAGTATTTAAATAACTTAAGCTTTTGTACTTCCCCTCAGGAATTAATTGACTCATGAAAACTTTAGCAGCCATCCATCCTAATTTCTAAGTACGACGGTTTTGTGTCCACACCCAGACCCTACTCCACAAAAAGGAAAGAACAAATCATCATGGATAGACCAAAAAAAAAAAATCAAAGCGTGAAGTATTTCTGTAGCCATGACTTTGTACTTTTTTTTGTATTTCAGTTGAAGATGCGCTGGCGCATCCTTACCTGAACTCACTGCATGACATCAGTGATGAGCCAGTATGCATGTCCCCCTTTTGCTTTGATTTTGAGCAACACGCTTTGTCAGAAGAGCAGATGAGGGAACTGATCTACCGTGAGGGTCTTGCGTTTAATCCCGACTTTCAGCAGGAATGAAGACTCTGTTATGGCTTTGCTGAGGCTAAAAGCATGGCGCTCTTTTCAAATGCTCCTGTCCTCGTTCCTTTCTGAACATATAATGTCCAGTCCGGAATTGGATGGATTTCTGTTTTAGAATTTGATTATGCATAATTCAGGGCATTTATGATGGAAAGTCTTGATAGTATTGTGTGTAATTTTATTATTACTATTATTTTTCTTCAATCTTGAGGGCCTTTGAAGCTACCTGTAAACATTTGGCTATTTGCTCTCCTGTCCTTTTTCTAGTATTTTCTGTGTACCCAATAGTTGTATTAGATGATTAGTCTGAATGAAAGACAAGGCTAATGTAGCCATTAATCACAGTTTCTCCATCCTCCAAGATGAAAGTGTAAACTTTCTGAACTTATTTATGCACAGTTCTATTGTCTCCTCATTTTTTAGGTGATAATTACGGGCTTGTGGCTCTTGTATCAATGTATTCTTTCTTAGGCCTTGATTTCTTTCAAGGAAAGCAGTTATTAATGAGGATTCAATTTACATAGTATGTACTCCAGTAATCATTCCTTATCTTAAATGGCCTTGTCGGTTAGTTGTTGATGATAAAATGCAACTCTTCATGCGTATGCAAGTGTGTGCCGTTGACGAGGTTCCGTCAATAGTTGTTGATTTGTTATCAACGTTTTCCATTAATGAAACTATGATATATTGTATTTAAGTGAAGTTCCACCTCTTTTCTTTTCTTTTTCACATTGGTTTATTTAATAAAGTTTATGGTTCTTAATCTACTCTAAATTTTAAAGCACAAAATAGCTTAGAGTTTAGTTTCTACCATTTGACTTGCTAGTTTTTATACCCATGAATCCATGATCACGTTTTCCATTTTTTAGGTTTGGGTTTGTATTTAGGTTCGAATTTATGGGTCTTCTTCTTTCATGTTTCAGATATTATTTGCATCTGATAGTATGACTATGAATATTTATGTTTTGTGGTACTTAATCGAGTTTATTGTATACTTCGGAATAAATTTGGAGAATAAAATACTTCTCGTGCCACTCTCATCTTGTGGTAGAATGCTCTAATTTTGAGCTACTAGAAAGCTAAGGGTGTTCCAATTTTCCCACGTTCATGGTTTTGTTATCACGCAGATGGATCAGATATCCCTCTTGATTTCTTGCATTTCGTTCCTTTGTATTGTATACTTTATTTTTGCCGATGAGCCTTGTGGTTTGAAGCTTATGGTTGAGGATTCTGAACGTGATAGAAATATGCAAGTGCATATGATCCACCTTTAGTCTAGTTTTTTTTTCGGGTGATGCTCATTAAATTCTATTTGGGTGGTCAGGTTATTTGGGTCAATCGTAGAGCTAATTATAACACGTGATTCGGGTCAACTTTGGGTCAAGTTGAAGGTCACATTGCAATCTTGGGTTTAGGCTAAAAATTTAACGTTGGGCCATTGTTGAAGGGGTAAATTTTTCTGATAAGTCAAAAGAAAAGTTAATTGCCAACTGACTCAAAAAAAATGACCATCAATTCTTATTATCTATCTCATGAACACACAGCCTACGAGGATGGAATATTAACCCATATGCAGAGCATGAAAGCACGCATACAAAATCTGGCTTCACAAATCCACTGAACTGGGATCTTAAATTTCTCTCGTTTCAATCAAAAATTAAAGGACCCTGCAGAATTGGAGTAGAATTTATGTATGTTTCAATATCGATCTAGGGATTTAAAAAAAATACAGATAGTTACAGTGTACTGGTCAACATATTCTGGCTCGAGAGCCAGCCACCAGAAAGAAGACAAACTAAAAACTGTATTCCCTGTTAAAAGACGCAAAATTAGAATGCTACAAGTTGTACGCACAATGCTATTTCACGAGCTCTTCACGCTGCCAAAAAACCTAGAAAGTGGCAAAGGACCAGCAGCCTCATCATCAGTACTAGAATTTTTGCTTCTAGACCTATGCTTTCTTTCCTTTCTTGTTTTCTTTGACCTAGATTTTGACCTTCTTGACTCTCTCTCTTCGTCATCACTGCTTGAAGATTCTGAAGACGAACTTGATGAGCTAGAATCTGAAGACTTTCTCCTTGAATGCTGCAAAACATATAGCAAACATGACAGATCAGTATTGTATCCATAATTAAAGCTCTAAGATGAATACCTACAGTAGATAGTTCCACCAACTTTGATGAACACTTACATTTATAAAGATTTTGAGAAAATGGATAAAAGAAAGCCCGACAGAGATGCCAAAGAAACTCAACTGTCTAGATGTTTTGAATGATGTAGATCTACCAAAGCAAAATAATCAAGGGGAAACTACAACTCCCACGTCAAAATCCATGGTCATAAACTCATAATGCAACTCCACCCCCAAGTATGTATTTCTTCATAAATTTGCATCACCTTTCAAACATCAGAGATGCACACTAAAGTATTACCATAATCACTATTCATAACTGTCTACCAAATGAACTTCCAATATTTATAAAGAACATCTGAAGTTGGACCATATATGACACCGCTGGAGTGGTAATCTGGTCATTTGAATCTGATATTTTTGTGCACTTTAAAGCATAAAATGGAGTGAAGATATTAATAACTTACAGAAGTAATTAACTTTCATCTTACACCGGATATACTCTCCAAAATAGAATAGAACAGAATGGGGATAAAAGCTCCAAAAAGCCAAAGAAAAGGACTTTGATTGTTAGCTTCAGTTTGCTATATTATTGCACATAAGTAGAGAGTGGCAGCAGTACTGTTAAGTTTCAGATATCCTCAAATACCCAATATTATATTGACTGCACAACTTTCCAGGAGAACTTAGTGAATCCCGGGCTCATAAGTTCCTTGATATTGAATCCGATTTTTCTAGCTTAAATCAATCATATTTCCAACATCCAAATCATTGGCAGAGACATTATGTAATAGATTGAGATTTTGATGTAGGAAGTTTAGGGTGGAAGATGATGATTGTGGATAAATAAGCTGGAAATTAGATGTGATATTAAGAAGAGAAAATATAACAGATTGTATTAGTTCTTCAATTAAATCATACACTATATGACACAATTGCAGCCCTTTGAGTGGCAGGACGCTCCAAAAACTAAAACCTAAAATCAAAAAGAAAATAACCCTCATCAATTTCTTCACAACCTCTATACGAACTTACATACATATAACTCACTAGCTACGTTACTCCCCAAGCAAATTACAACTAACTTCTTTGGAATACTTGAAGTGCTCCTCCCCAATATCTCATGCATTCATGCATTACAGATTATTCTAATGTTTGAACTAGAACAACATTCTGCAGAACTTATTACTAGAGTGTGTCAAATAACTCTTGATCTTTCTAGACTTCTTAACAGCTAGACGACTTGAACAGTTCTCCAGAAAGAAAGTACTGCTACCTTCAAATATTACAGCTGAAAACCTGGCCCCACATATTCTGATATAAGAATTACATTTGCAATATGCTTCTCACACTTATACAAAATAAAAGAGATACCTTTCTTTTTTTGCTTGAACGTTTCTTTGAGCTCTTATCTTTATCTGTCACAAGAAGAAAAGCTCCATTATGACAAAGCTACCAAAGTTCCACACTGTTTGTTAACCAAACAATTAACCAGAGGTCATCAATGAATCTTCCTCCTCTATATTTTTATTCAATAGAAGAAAGACAAACATATATATATCCATCAAAAGAGGGCCAATTACATATTTAATCATTCAAAGATAACCCTGAAAAGACTCAACAAGAAAAGCAGCATTAAAAGGCAAGGACGACTACTCTGTCCCACAAAGACTCATGAATACAGGGACCTGTTACAAAAAATCCTACCATTCCTCTTCATTATGGTGAGATCCATAGGATGTTCAATCAAGCAGATCAATAAAAACTTTTATGTCTCCTGGGAGCTAACAGAATTGACCAGTGAGTACACTGCAATTGCACTGAAAGGTGATACCCAGTCTTACCACTATCAAAAACAGATATGGGAAAAACATCAATTATTAGCAAGTATTTGATCGCTTGAGCCATAGTTTTTAATCATTACATGCAAAAGTCTTAGTGTCTTCAGAACCTCTGATTCAAAAACAAAAAGGAAAAGAAAGGGATTTGATATCTCAAGTGTTTATAGAAGGAGATAGAGGATAGCACTCTGAACAGTTCCCTAACAGTTGAGCTCTGTCTTAGTGTTAATAGAAGGAGATAGAGGATATTCTGGTGCAATAAACTCACAATAAGCAGGAACAGCTCAACCCCCCTCTCCAAAATAAAAGCATCTAAAAGTTTTTCAACTGTATAGGTATTCTTTCATACCTTTTTTATCTTTAGACTTGCTTCTAGAATGATTTCTTCCTTGAGCAAGCTTCCTTTCTCTTTCTGCATCCAGTTGAGCTCTGTATTCTCTCATCATTCTGTCTTTATCAGCTTCCTGTTCACCCATCTTCAATGCTTCCTCCTGGGAAGATCAGATAATTAGTGAGTCCTAATCTTAAAGACATATATCATAGCAATAAAACTGAGCAATTCTCTGAAGATATGGACATGAACTACTTGTAATCTTTCAACTGTCTATAGCAACAATCTCTTCTTTGGCTGCAATTTATGCTACTCTAAGGAACTAGCTATGTAGTAAACATAGCTTTTTACAAAATCATGTAATGCTCCAAAGTCAACCATGAAGCAATAGAACTATCTCTCTACTACCAAGTTACATTCCTTTCACAAGAGTAGTACCTTTGATTATTACAAAAGATTTACATTCCCACCTTCAATATGGGCATCGAATATGGACAAACCTACACATATATTGATAATGTGGTTCCAGTTAGGCGAAAAAACAGACAACATTAAACATTATTTTGGTACATGAACCCCTTTGACTCCTCTCTCTAATACTCAAAAATGGTCTGCTGCAAATCATACAGGTTCTAAACAATGATATGCAAGCAACCAACAAGCCATTTCATTAAGAAATTCCATATTTCCATGTAAGTTTCCACTTAATGAAACTAAGGCTCAAAGAGCCGAAACCAACTCCTGATGAATGACTTGGATGGAGAGAGTTTAGAAAAAGATGTGGCTCTATATACGACAGAATGGAGAAGAAAAATTTGTAGATGATCACTTGAGAGAATTCTTGATTCATGTAGCCAATCCTATTCTTTTGGGATTAATTCTTGGCTTTGTAATTATTGTTGGAAGAGGTTTACACCAAATCCAGTCAATTAGAAAAGTCACTGATGCCAGAGTATTTGAATTTAAACCTAGAGCATGAAGAAAAGCTGGAGTGTTTACCTTTTGCTTCATTTTAAACTCTTCCCATGTGACTGTGTGAGAGGTGCTCAAGTTAGCCAAACGAGCAGCATGCCACTCTGGTGTATGAAATGAACCATCCACCTGCGACTGTCCTCATCAGTATATGTATAGGAAATAAGATTATCTACAGAGCTGACCGTTAAAGTAGTTCAATGATTGTACATGACACACTCTTAATGCTTGCTTTGGGCACAGTGCAACTTTAACAATGAAGTACTTCATCTAGAGGAGATAAGATCCAAATTTTATAATTGTTATTAAGAATTTATAGCCTAGCGAGGCCAACCTGCAGTAAGACCAGGATCGCCACATTAAGTTTGGAGATATTTCAAAACATACTCTCCAATTATCAACCATTCTTATTGCTAAACAGTAATCTAATCATCAGTCACTCATAATGATGAAACAAGAATCAAAATGAATTTTTAAAAATTCCATCGACATCCAACATAACCAACCACTAAAGTAACCTGGCATGCCAACAAGGGATATGACAGTAGAGAAGCCCCACTCTTCAAAAGTTTTGCTTGGCCAAACTATGAATACATGATACATACTCATTGATGCATCAAGGAAAGAATTAGAGAGAACCCTTCCAAATTGGGACTAGAGATCATGTCCCATTATGTCTCATCTTGTGTTCCAGTCAATATTGACACAACAATAATTCAATTAGTTAAAGCCACTAGATAGATTATCACTTGAATAAATGATATCAATCATCCATTCATCATATGCTCTAATGTAAATATGTATTTAGATGAGAAAAAATATAATGGTAAATGTTGAAGAATAATAACACATGAATTTCTGAAGACGTAAGTATACTTAAAAAAAATAATAAGATGCTTGAGAAAATGAGCTTATCTGACATGAGAAGGAGAAAATTCCAGTCAAAATTGGATGCTCACTTGGCAATGCTAATGTCATAATCACCTCATTCTTCTACATAAATCCACACACTTCTGCTACCATCAAGGCAGCACATTTACGGATATTGACAATTCTAAAATTTAACTCAGAAAAATTACACAAACAATTGTAAAATTAAACACAATCAACACAAAAAATATTGAAAATTAATCATACTCATAATGCAAAGTCCAATTAAATTACTCAATTAATATCTGAATTATATATGACAAATTAAACAAAGTATAACAAGATAACATGCAATTCACCCAAAAATATATACTCCGTAGAAATAAGCTGACCCACAATGCAAATTTCAATTAAATTTACCTAACTAATACCTGAATTATAAACATTAGTCAACCCATTTTGCACAAAAAAAAAAAATCAAACAAATTAAAGCAAGATAACATATACCAAACACAAAAACATATTAAACCTAAGCTCAATCATAATGCAAATACCAATTAATAAAAAAAAAACAATAAGATAAACTAAATGAAGAGTTGGGGTTATAGAAGGTAGCAAGGAAGGGGACAAACCAAGCCATCCTCAACCTCATCAGGAGAAGCATTGCTGGACCCCACCCTGGATCTTTGCATAGCTTTGTAAGCTTGATTTTTGCCCATTTTGGAAAGACCCAGATGATTAATTGTCAAGAAAAGGCAGCCAAATTTGGGAGAAATTCAAAGACTCAGATGAAAAATATGAAGACTTTGAGGATTAGAGGTTGATGGATGTGCTCAAATCTCAACGGTCAACTGAAATTGGGTGAAGAATTGGAGGGGTGAATGTGGTCAGAGCCCAGGGAGAGCAATGCTCGAGCAGGTTTATGGACGCGAATTGCGAGGGCGAGCCAACGGATGGATGGGATGACTCAGCACTCAGGTCAGGAGTCCCAGGACATATTTGATTATTGGAGACGTACTGGGGTATATGGAAGAGTAATTATACAATTATTTTTCCTCCATTTTCATCCGTGTAGTCTATTTTTTAGTGCATATTCATTTATATAGTTAAATTTTAAAAAAAATTGACTATATATTCTCTTTATGTTCTAAAAAATAATATATTTAAATAAGATTTTGCTAAATTTATTTCAATAGAAATTTTTACAATATCAAGTTTTCATAATTTTTTTGTTTTCTGAATTTGAAAAGAAAAATATTTTAATTCTTATTTTGAAAATCATAAAGAGTCAAATAAAGCAAAAAGTTAGAGACGAAGAAGTATTTGAGATATGTTATATAGTCGAGTGTATCAGTGTATACTTTAGCTTATTCGTAAAGAGATACGTGGGCTAGGATGGTCTAATAGAGCCTTAAAGTTGGAATAATTTTTTTTCTGAGTTTTTTTTTCGAAATTATTCGAAAAATAACCTCATGTTGGAAGTATTTCGAAAAGTAACCCCAGGGCCAGGGTCGGATAGAAGTCGCTGTCCGGAACAACGACTTTTAGCTGAGTATGGGCCATGCATGGGTTTCCGGAGGGCATCAGATATGCCATAAAGTCGCTGACCAGGACAGCGACTTTCTCTTTAAATGGAAGTCGTTGTCCTGGTCAGCGACTTTCACTTAAATGAAAGTCGCTGTCCTGGTTAGCGACTTTATGGCATATCTGATTCACATGCCTTCATCATATTCACACTCTTGTCCCAATTACATCTCCCATTTCACTTCAACTCCGAATTTCGCCCTAAATAAAAACTTAATCCATACATGTTTTGCTAATATAAGGCAACCTTTATTTGAATATTTGTATAAATTTCAACAGAGTTTCCTCTATTTATGAACTATCCCAAATTTCTTCGTACTGGATTCAAAACCTGTCGCAAACACAAACATATCGGATTCAACATCCAACACCAATAGAAAACCATATCCAACACAAACATCAAATCCAAGTATTTAGTTCACGTGTATCCTGATACGTCCTTCAAATTTCCCAATAAACTAAAGAGGTAAACATAATAAGGAAAGTTTATTTATACATATAAATTAAAATCTCCGTATACACATAATGAATAGAATACATAATAATGGTATATACATCTACACATAACAGTAAAGCTATGAATCAGGAGTGTGAGCCTCTTCAATGTCGTATAAATGAGGAAACGGAGTACTTTGACTCTGACTCTGCTGCGTAAATTCACAATCGAACTGCCCCGCAATATGAGCCCAAGGAGCCATAGGAGACATGTAGGAGGATGTACCCTGAGTGTCGGGGTAGGGGACCGGCGTCATCTCCATAGTGAACGGTATGTCGGGGGGTGCCTGGGACAACGAGGTTGCACCGTGGATGTCCTCCGTAGAAGCGGAATCACGAAATGGTCGAAGTCGTCGTCTTTGGCCAATGGAGACCATCCCTTCATCGCACATCTCCTTGACTCTATCAAATTCATTAGGACTTTTGTGACGAACCTCGCCACAGTAGTCACTGATAGTCATCAACCTATCCATCTAAAAGAATCAAACAGTTAGAATTACAAGGCATAGCAAAATAGAAAACACAATAAATGAGAAGGAAATCATACCATAATGTGCAATGGAATGGAAGCAGGTGCATAATCAACCGGTGGCTTCTCTTGGACGGCCGACGGGGATATATGACGCCTCGTAATCGTCCGATACCACATGAGGTATGGATCGTAGTATCCCATGGTACCTTGAGCTGGAACACCGTGGAATATCCTCTGCAGTCGACTCTCCCACTGCCCAATCCATACCAGATGTCGCTCCATCCAATCTGTTCCAGCCTTCCCCCGACGATCTATGTCATGGAGATGTTCAGCAGTGTCAACTTCAGGAGGCACCTCCTGCCGAAAACTGAATTGCCGAGCAACACGATTCGGCAAATGCAACTCTACGATGTCATAGCAGATGAGCGGCCCGATCACTCGCCACTCGGCCTCGTCTCCCCGATGTGCTGGATACGGGTCCCAGATCATCTTCCGATATAAACAATAACATCAGTAATCAAGTTTATATATATATATAGGGGGCAATTCAAAACAATAAAGACGTCATTAATTACCTGTTCCTCGCCTATCCTATCGAACGAGTCTCTATACGCCTTCACCCCTGTGGCTAAGTGAATACGAGTAATGCGATCGACCAGCCACCTCGACCCGTATGGCTCTCCGTCGTTAGGATCCCCTGGTTGAATGAATGCCAACAAGACTCCCTGACCCTCGGCTGCTCGTCGACGCCTCGTAGGAATAGCTGGACGACAAAACAGTATGTGCTCCCAGGCCCACAGCTAGACTTTAAAACAAATTAGGTCAATCGTTCTCGTTTGAAAATAAATGTAATTGACTAGTTATAATGTGAAACTAACCTGAATTATGATCAGAGGCCCTGCAATATCGGTAGGAACGGACTTGCTCCTCACTGTGACTGATCGGCATAAATTCCTATACAAGTGTGCAAGAGCAGCACTACCCCAGCTGTAGGAACTAATGGTGACCCACCCATCATCAAATAACGGAAGGTAGATGGTCTATATCTCATTCCCAGACTTGTCACCGAAAAGTACGGTGGAGACAAGTACCCAACAGTATAAATGAGCATATAGCTCGATGACGTAATCAGTCGTGTCCTCGTCTGGAAGATCGCTGAATGTCTCGCGTAGCCAAGTGAGCTTCACCGCGTTCCCCTTCACAGCAGTGTTAGGTACCTCGACACGGAACATTCTCTCAATCGTCTCAGCCGGGGAGGGAGCTGGCGCTCCAGTCACCGGACGTCCCGTGATGGGCAAGCCGGTGAGGATAGCCACGTCACGTAACGTGACCGTCGCCTCTCCAACGGGCAAGTGAAACGAGTGCGTCTCCTGCCTCCACCGTTCAGCTAAGGCGGTGATGAGTCCGCGGTCTAAACGTATCTTCCTAAAATGGTGGATACCTATCAATCCGGTCATTCTGAGGTAGGCCTCAATCCTATGGTCCGGCTCCCAAGGGAACAACGTCTCGTAATGACGGCATGTAAGCGACGCTGATGGATCGATCGTGCCCGTCCATAGATATTCAGATCGATGTCTTGCCTGTAAACGGAGGACCGAGGAATCGAGAGGGTCTGGATATGCCATCCTTCAATTCAATAAAAGAGGAAAAACTATCAGTAAGAGTGGTACTATACAAATTATCTGGCAATTTCTCAAGTGAGAACAAGAAACATCAGTACACGTCCCTTACAGTTATTGGACACCACGATCGCCTGGGGGCACCTTCGTCTATTATGTCCAATTGAATGAAAAACACTACAAGTTGTGGATCGATCGGTGTTGTCATCCATTTCATTTCTCAGTCTCTTGGACCTAGGGCGACCCCTAGGTCTAATCCTGCTCTCGTCAGCAACTAATCTAGGCCCTGTGTATGGCCTCCACTGAGTCATATCGTTGATAGGCTGTAGACGATGTTCATAGGTATGCAGATAACTACTAGAAGCGACGTAACTGTCAACAAACACCGCCTCATATATATGGTATTGATTACAAACAGCTAATACATGCGAGCAAGGGTAGTGATACACCTGAATCTTGTTGCAGTTACACGTGACCGTCTCGAAATTAACTGTGTATTTCTTTCCACCTTTACGCCTCGTTCTATCACCCTTCCCGGTAGTTACTTCATACAAGCCTCTGCTATGGTCAAATGGTTCAACAGAGTGATATCTGGCCTTACTCTATTCCTTTCGATCTTGTCCATGACGTAACTGGTGTATGGATAGTTTGCCGTGTGTCGTTGCCTGGCAATTTCTCTATGCTTAACTATCCACTTATTCACCCGATAAAATGTTAACTCTACAATTGCAGTCACAGGCAAGAATCTGGCACCTTTTAATACACCATTGAACACCTCCACCATGTTCGTCGTTGCGTAGCCATACCTGTGGCCACCATCGTACGCTAAGAGTGTGTGCTCTATATAAATATTTGCACTTACCTTGATACAAGGCTTGTGCGGCTACAAATATTTTTTAAAAAGATACGAAGTACTAATTATTCATAATAGGATTTTAAGAATTGAATTAAACAAATTATGGTTCTTGATAAGTTTAATTGAGTTGTAGGAGGCATATGTATATATACTTGTAAGATACTACATGACTATCAGCATAAACAAATTAATAAGTTACTATATAAGTGTAAGAGCATCCCTCCTTCATCCCTATTTTCTCTTCTGGTTTATCAAATAATGGGTCTTCAAGTTTAGAAGTAGCCCAATTTTGTATGAAAATTTGGTTGTTTATGACCTCATCTCTTCGATTTCAATGATTTTTTTTATTGTCGGTTTGAATAAATCTACTTTCTTTGAGTGTTCATTTGAATAGAATCGAATCTAGATAAGATCCTATTGGATCTAAATATCAATCTAAATTTATTTTCTCTACAAAATTCATACTCGAATCTAGATCCATTGGATCCCAGAATTTAGATGCATTGGATTTGACAAGTCTCTAATGGTCCAAATCTGAATATATTTACGATTTTTTTCACATAAAAAATTATTCCTTTTAATACTTTTTTTATAAAAAAATACTATGTAATTGATTAATCACTCAAATTCATTTAATCCACTTACACTTCAGTTTTATCTAACACATGGATTGATTAATTTTAGTATTCTTAGTAAATATAAATACCATGAAAATTGCTACAAGTTAATTAATTTTTATACCTAAGTTGAATATACTAATATACTTGTACAAAGTTTTTTCTAAAAAAATTACTCTATTCGTTCTTTTTTTTCTTTCCATTTAAAATATTATTAGTTTTAGAGCCAAACTTTAATTATAAATTCACTATAATCTAAATTAAAAAAATACATTTACTTTATATTTTTGATAGATTTGGCTCAAATTACCCATGTTCACGGCCCAGCCCACTGCCGTTTTGCTTTCAATGTTCATGATCAATCTATACTTTTGTCATTTTGTGTTGAGGTTGATAGTTCCAGCTGTGTGAACAATAACTATGGCTTTTGTAATTTGGCTCTATTTCTATTTATAGAGTTAAAACTTAATCATAAATTTTCATTATATTATAAGAAATAATATATTTTGAAATTTTTTTATATATATTTTAATTTAAAATTATTTTTATACTTTTTATTTTATAAATTTAGAAATAAAATATATTTTAAACTGTAAACATTATCAAATTTAGGGTCATTTATTGTCCACCTCTTCTGCTAATTTATTGCAGTACATACACATCCTTCGATAGCAAAAATTGACTTTATACGTCATTCATCAAATAATGAATAAAATTATAAACCTTTTGATGATACGTAGTAAGTGAAAAAGGGTAAAAATCCGAGATAAAATAACCCCAATAAGATATATAAAGACATTATGTTAATCTCTCTTTTGTCAGTCCCATCCAGTATCCACCCTTAATTTCTGCCTTTTACTTAACCCTTTTTTCATTACCCTTTTCTCAACCAAGATTTGGGTTTTACCATAACATTAATCTAATATTATACATTTGCACGTAGTAGAATCTTAAATGACTTTGCTTAATCAATACATAACTACTCCCTCTGTTCCCTAAATATTGCCCCATTTGACTTTTTGCGGTCTCCAATATACGACTTTAAACGTTTTTATCTTCAAATTCGTAAGGCAAAAAATTATGAAAATTTAATATTTTAAAAATTTATATTGAGATGTATCCAATAAGATATGTTATTTCTTATAATATGATGAGAATTTATGGTCAAAATTTTTAAACTTTGATTATATAAATAGAAATGAGGTAATTTTTAAGAGACGGAGGAATTAATAATCTTATGTAGGAGTTGCAAATTCGCAAGGGATTCAAATAATACTTTCCATTTGCTCTAGCATTTGGTGAGGGTTTATGCAATTATGCCCAAGTTTTTTAGCCCGAACGTTCTCAAAAGAAGGTTCATTTAAAAATATCATTAAGGATGCTCAAATTAACGTATTTTATGTTTTCGGGTAATCTAATCTTGCTTTACTTATTTTATTATTGTTAAACTTAACTTATCTTTTTCTGAATTTATTATATTTATAGTAAATTTAACTTATTTTCCGAACTTATTACTTTTCAAGACTCATATTATTTTCCTCAACCTAATATGATTTTTATTGAGCTTAATTTATTTATACTAAACTCATTAATTTTTCCTGAAATTATCTATTTTTGAAAAACTTAATTTATATAAATTGACGAAAGCATAACATTATAGTGATTTTGCACACCCACAATACAAAATAATTTTCTTTGTATTGATGCTTTAATGTTTAAACAACCATCCACTTAATTGTAGGATAGTAGGATAGGGGCCACTCTTATAATCAACGACAAAGTATTGTACTAGTCGCTGAGAAATGATATTCTATTTCATGGTATGAAACCATCTCATACAGTCATTCTCCCTCCATCCCTCCAAAATTACGATAACTTTTAGCGGTTCCAAATATAAATAAACGTTTTTACTCTATATTTATAAGGTAAAAACTTATAAAAACTTGATATTGTAAAAAAATATAAATAAACGTTTTTACTCTATATTTATAAGGTAAAAACTTATAAAAACTTGATATGGTAAAAATTTACAAAATCCAATTTAAATATATATATTTTGTAAAATTATAAAATTCATTCCATGTATAAATAATTATTGCAAACACAGTGAAATGAAGGATACTAGTACTACAACTTTTAATGCCCATTTTTACAGTCCACCTATAACCATAATCCCAAAGCTACGGCGTAAAAATGATTTGGTTCCATGATATGGTAGTAAGACTCGTAAAGCATCCTGTTGAACACAGTATTTTATATTTTTTTAGAGGTGGGGTAGCTTTCCCTCGCTACCTCCTTCATATCGACTCCATTCCCATTAATACCATTTCTCTTCTTACTTCTCCCCCTCTCTCTCCACTTCCATCATTTTTCCATCATAACATTCTGACAATGCTACTTACTCTCTTCTCCTCCTCCTCTTTATTTTTACTACTCCTCCTCAGCCACTCCCCCTCCCTCTCCGCCACCCTTACCCGCCGTGTCCTCCACCATCCTTTCTTCCCCTCCTCCACCCCTCTTCCCCCTACTCAACCCCCTTCTCCTTCTCATCTCTACCACCAACTCAACCACCCTTTCTCCACTTTCACTCCTACTCCCACCTCCTCCGACAACCCCTTTTTCCCTTCATTCTCCTCCCCCCCATCACCACCACCACCACCACCTCAACCCTCAACCACCGCCCTCCCCACCTTCCCTGCCAACATCTCCTCCCTCGCACTCCCCTCCTCCACCTCCCCCCATTCCCACTCCCCTTTCTCCACCAAACTCACCCTCATCATCATTCTCCTCTCCGTCTTCACTCTCTCCCTCGTCATCTTCCTCTCTCTCCTCCTCTATCGGCGCCGTACCAGCCACCACGCCCACATCCCAGCCTCTAAACCCTTCCACCATCTCCCCTCTCCTCCCCCACCCCCTCCTTCTAAACCCACCCACCACCTCTCTCGCACCAGCTCGGACTTCCTCTACATCGGGAACACCCTCACTAACTCCCGCGACTTCCAACCATTGTCCTCATCCGCCATTGAAGTACCTTCTACAAGCTCCGAAATTTACCTCAAACTTTGCGGCGACACCTCCCCGGAGCTCCGCCCTCTCCCTCCTCTCCCCAAGACCACAAACTCACAGCCCTTCATCGTCGAAGACGTCAATGACAAGCTTCAACAAGAAGAATTCTATTCCCCCAAAAGTTCACCTCGTAGGGTATATTTCGACGAAGACAACTATGGCTTGAATCTCTCCCCTGCAAGAACGTTGACTGACTCGCTGGCGTCGGATTCCGACGTTTCAATTGAAATTCAGACGCTCGCGGCGAGAACTATGCATTTTCCAGTGACCGGAAAGATGGGTCCTCCACCCCCTCCGCCGCCTCCACCGACGGTGGTGGGACCACCGTCGTTGGTGCCGCCTTCTGGGCCGGTGGTGTTCAAGAGGAGTGGGAATTTAGGAGAGAGAAAGAGTGGGGAGAGGAGGGAGGAAATGAGTGGGAAGACTAAATTGAAGGCATTGCATTGGGATAAAGTTAGGGCCAGTTCTGATCGAGTCATGGTCTGGGATCACCTCAAGCCTGGCTCTTTCCAGTAAGATTTTACCTTAATTTCCTTTTATAAAAGTCGTATCATCGGATTGAATCCCGTATACATAAGTAGTATCCCACCCTCGGGTTAGCTAGGGTGTTCTAAGGTTAGATTGTATTACGTAATTGCTTGCATGTAGTCACGTAGAGAACATAGATTCTATTTTTCAGATTGAATCCCGTATATATCATTATTCTACGTTCCACTGTTGTAAGGATTAATAAATTAAGTGATTTTGGTAAGTGTTGTAGGAATTGAATTAAGTAATTGCTCGCATGTAGTCATGTAGATATATAATCTGGTTGTACGAGTTTGGGTGGTTTTTACTTTTTAGTCCCTAGGCGTAACGTATGCTCGAAATCTAAGTTATTTTAATGATTTGTTCCGACTATAATAATGGCTGTGTCTTGGGTTGAACAAAGTAATCCGGTTGTTCGAGTTTAAGTTGGGTGATTTTAAATACAAGGTATTCGGATTGGTTTTGGAGTTACCAGTCATTGTCTGAGCTTTAATTTATGTTGTATACTAGTTTAGTGACTGTATTCTGTGACCGCTACTCTCTTAAGCATTGAATTGCCAACATTTACCTCATTCCGAGATACTTGACAAAAGATGGTTGCATAAGCTTCTTGTATTTGTTAGTTGTATGTTCATTCTTATTCAAGCCAGTTGTCACATTAATTTAGAGATGTACGGATGAAACCATTAAACCATTAAACCATGAGTTGTTGTCTTGTCGCCCCCTTTTTTTGGGATGTTTGAATGTGCAACAACTGCTAGGTTAATTCATCACGAAATATTCACATTAATTATGATGGCAATTCGTGTACTAATCATTGTAGGGGTGATTTTAGGATTGATTTGGGAATACTACGGGGATATCATACCTTGGACAATGATTTAGGCTATTCTTAATCGTGGTAGAACTAAACGTTTATCAGTCCGATCATATAATTGGCGAAATCTAGGGTTAATGAAGTTAAGTGATTATTATAGATTGAATGAAGAAATGATAGAGACGTTGTTTAAGGCAAACGGTCCAAGCGCAGCAGCAAAAGATGGCCCTCGTAGATTAATGATACCAATGGTGGATGAAGAGTATAGGGTACTCGACCCAAAGAAATCTCAGAACATAGCCATTTTATTGAAGGCTCTCAACGTGACGGAAGGAGAAGTTTGTGAAGCACTTTTGGAAGGTATAGTAATAATCTTACTTTCCAAATAGATATACACTCACTTGTTGATTCAAACTATAGTCTTTATAAATTTGTCTAAGTGCGTGCAGGTAGGCTTGCTTATCTATTTGTCTTCGTGCTATATTATTAAAGCATGTTGCTTGATTACTGTAATTTAAGCGCGTAGCTTTTTTGACTTTGCCAAGAAAAACATATATCCCCACTAATAGTATTAAAATTATTGAGGCCCTAGCCTCCTTTTCGTTTTAGTTTTCTTTCGGGTTTTTTTTTTATTTTTTGTTAGTTTTCGGGATGTCAAAAAAAAAATAAAAAAAAAAATTATCGAGGCAACTTGTGTGTCTGGACGAGGTGGCCATATTTTTCAATTGCTTGTGTTGGGTTTGTACTGTCAAATTTTTATTAAGTATGAAATGATTCTAAATTTGATATTAGTTTTGCAATCTTATGAATTAGGAACAAAAATTATTAACTCACAATCAATCTTACCTCTGAAGGGTAAATTCTGGAGTATTTTTGTGTAACTCAGTTCTGTTTCGATCGGATCACTGTTTTTGTTCAGCTACTCGATATGTATGCATCGTGAGAGTGTTAGACCTTTGGAGCACTTTACTTTGTATTTCCTTTGTTATTTTTACTTGTAACACTTTAATTTTTACACTCTTTATAAATTTGACTTTGATTTTCTTTGGTGGATTATCCTTAAGAAGAAATATCGTGTGACATTTTATTAGATTCGTTTCGATATATAGTTTTAATATATCAACTTTTTATAATTTTTAACTATGTATAATTAAAGTATGAACGGTTAAAAATGTGCATTAACAAGTGTGGTTTAAGAAATATTGCAATTAAAAAAAAAGAGGAAGTATAATTTTGAAAAATTGCTAAGAAATGTGAATTATAGGTATATTTCCATAAATTATGATTCTTATTATCTATTCCTTCCGTCCCTTAAAGATTGTTGCAAATACGAATTTTAAATTTTTAAAGATACAATATAAAATATTTGGGAAGACAACCCAAAATGGAAAATCTTTAAGAAAATGGGTCAATTTTTAAAGGACGGACCAAAATAGAAAATGGGTCAATTTTTGAAAGACGAAGGAATATATATGTACTATGAAGTACACTATACTAAATCCTCTTTGATTGCTACCACACCAAGCTTCCATGAAAATTTATAGTGTCTATTGTATTTTGACGTTTGATCTTTGTGCCTTCCCTCTCTTGAAACAGGTAATGCGGATGGCCTTGGGACAGAGCTTCTCGAAAGTTTACTAAAGATGGCTCCTACACACGAGGAAGAAAGGAAACTCAGGGAGTACTGTGATGAATCACCTTTGAAGCTTGGTCCAGCAGAGAAGTTCTTGAAGGCTGTACTTGATCATGTACCTTCTGCTTTTACGAGAGTCGATGCTATGCTTTACATTGCTACTTTTGATTCCGAGATTGAGTATCTTAGGAAGTCCTTTGAAACAGTCGAGGTAAAATTTATAATATGTTACTTCTTTTTAATATATATTTATAACATTTGATGAGAATTTCTAATTTATACCTGATATTTCTATACCTGAGATCATAATGTATATATCCGATATAAGTTTTTCTGTAACAATACGTATATTTGATATAATAAAACCTATATCTAATATTTATATATTCTGATATAATTTTATATTATATATAAATTAGAAAAGTCAATATCTGGTGCATCTGAAAATTTTTAACTATCAACTCTGTATTTTAGGCAGCATGTGCGGAACTTAGAAACAGCCGCATGTTCTTGAAACTTCTAGAAGCAGTTCTCAAGACAGGAAACCGAATGAATGTTGGGACGAATCGTGGAGATGCCCAGGCCATTAAGCTCGACACACTCCTCAAGCTCATCGATGTCAAGGGAACTGATGGGAAGACCACGCTTTTGCACTTTGTCGTGCAGGAGATCATTAAATCTGAGGGCACGCGTACTTCCTGCTCCAAAAACAAACCAATGGCGGAGAGAGCAAATGATCAACCGTCTTTGCACAATGACATTGAGTTGAGAAAGAAAGGGTTAGAAGTAGTCTCTGGCCTAGGAGGGGAGTTAACAAATGTCAAGAAGGCAGCTGCCATGGATTCAAATGCCCTTAGCATGGATGTTGCAAAGTTAGCTCAGGGTATTATAAGAGTAAACAAGGTTTTGCAGCTGAATGAAAAATCAGAAATTGTTGGGACTGACAAGAGGTTTTCAGAGTCTATGAATGGCTTCTTAGAGAAGGCTGAGGCGGAAATTGCAAGGATCCAAGCTCAGGAGAGTTGTGCTTTCTCCAGGGTAAAGGAATTAACCGAGTACTTCCATGGTAACCAGGCTGAGGAAGAGACCCATCCATTGAGAATTTTCATGGTAGTGAGGGATTTTCTTGGCGTTCTTGGTCAGGTTTGCAAGGAGGTCGGAAAAATTAACGACAGGACGTATATAAGCTCAGCTCGTCCTATCCCAACATCAGCAAATCCATCAACGCCGCCTCCTTTTCCGGAGTTTAGTGTCACACATGGAGATAGTTCCTCCGACGGTGAAAGCATCACTGAGAAGTAGCTTTATTTAGATTGTGTTGATTCTTTTTGTTCTATCTTCATGGCTCATGAGGATGTCTACAATTTGTATGCAATTATATATATATATATATATATATATATATATATATATATATATATATATATATATATATATATATATATATCACTATGTATATGAGAAATGTTATACACCAGATTTTAGAGATGATAAGTTAAAATTCCTTTCTCATATTTCTCATTTTAATTACTCTTCAACTTAAGAAAATAAAAAGGGATTTTAAACCTTCAACTCGTTAGATCTATCAATTATACGAGGTTTTATGCAAAAAAATTAATTATTATAACAATAAAATGATAACTATTTGTCAAAAAAATAAATCGATTATTTTTTTGTTCAAAATTGTATTATGTATACGTAAAATTTTATACGTTTGATCAAAGTTATAAAAGGTTGACTTTTTCTCTCCTTTCCATTATAAGCGGCTTTTTTATTTGAACTTTAACCTATGTATGTAAGTAGGATTTTGTTTACAACCTCAAAGAAGGCTTTGGTATAAGAAATAAGATAATATGTAATAATGTATAATTGTTGAAACTTTTGTATGTGATTTTGCATATTTAGTAAAAATGAGTTATAGTATAGCTCATGTGGAGTATATGGATGTATTTCCTGGATAATCAATTACCAATATTCAATATTAATATAGTACTTACTCTACGGAAACTATGCCTACTACCATTGTCTGGATTTCATTGTCAAAGTCAATATTTGTTTCGAAATAAACATTACGAAGTAAATTACTGTATCAACTTAACACCTAATGACTTCAAAAAATGCAGGCATAAATATTGTTGAACCATTTACAAAGCATGAGTTTCTTAAGTTATTCGTGAAAGTAGGAGCATCTTAGGTTGGCATGGCGAATGAAAGCAGGGCCATATGTACAAACAAAGCAGTTAGCTTATGAAAAATAATTGCCAAATATTTTTCAGAATTTTTAATGACATCCACTGTATTATTATTTTTTTTTTTATCTCAACTATTCCTTTGTGATTTTAAATTTAATTTCCTCAACTTTGACCAATCGTCAACTTACCGTTAACATATGTTAGCTAGCGGTTAATTTAGTGTGTTATTTGCATGTTAAATAACATTAGGTTAGTTAGTTGCTTAATAAAAGTGTAAGTTGTGTGTTAAGTTTTAAGTAACCTACATATAAATGATGTCTTAAACAAACGGCTAACTAAGAGAAGTTAACGAGAACGTTGAGAAGTGAAGGTAGGGATACAGTTGAAAAAATTACTCCCTCTTTCCCTAATTGTTTGTCCTTATTTGACTTTTTACGGTTTCCAAGATACGATTTTAAATGTTTTTATTTCAAAATTCGTAAGGCAAAAAATTATGAAAATTTGATATTCTAAATATTTAAATTGAGATACATCCAACAAAATCTCATTTGAATATATTATTTCTTATAACATGATGAAAATTTGTTATCAAATTTTTCGAACTTTGACACTATAAATAAAAGTGAGGCAAAAATTAAGGGACGAATGAAATATAAAAGAAATAAACACAAGCGAGCAGCTTTGAGGACAAAAAAAATAGTATCTTGAGAATTCTAAAAACCGAAGCAAAAGTGTGAATTTTCCAAAATTATAAATTGAGAACTTCTAAACTTTCCAAGTAGAGTGAAAATAGAAGAATCGGCCAAGGAAGAATCAGATGCTAAGAGAAGAATCGAATTTCTGACTGTTTATTTTTTATGTTTCAATCGTGTACAATGTCATATATTTATACTACTTTGTATCTCCTATCTTAGACTCTTATTATACTTTTAATTGTAATATACTCGTATCTATTTACAGTGTTAACCGACTCCAAGTATTGGAGTTTTAGACTAATTCAAATTTCCACAAAAATATGGGGTTTTCAAAGCGTACCATATATGTGTGGGGTGTGGGCATAGTAATGATAGTATAATATTGAATATCAAATTCGTGCTATGCGCAATATATTATTGAATACAGGAGATTAGGTAAGAGATGCCATCGTTTTCTTTTATTATCCTCTCTTGGGCTTCTTGGCTTCCCCTATTGAGTAGTGAGTTCTAATTCTAATTTGGTTCTGTTTCTGTCGTTTCCATATATTTTTTAACAGTTTGATTTTATTTTCTCCCTTTTTGGTGTTTATTTGTTTTTTTTTTATCTCGAGTTAATCTTTGAATATTTAAGTAAATTAATTACGTATCGGATACTTATTGAAATACATAAAATTTCATACATTGAATAATTGGTTACAATTAGATAACTCGGTTCCAACCTTTTTGTCTTAAACTAAGCTCCTAACTTGAGTAAATTGACAAGACTCGTTATACTCCTTTCATACTCTTTATTTTTCTCATTTGAAATCTTGACACTATTTGAAAATAGAGATAATCTTCTAAATCTATTTCAAGATATAAGAAAAAACACAGTCATGTAGGGTTGTTAATATGTAATTTAATGGCATACTTTTATAATCATTATCAATACATAACTAAAGAAATTAAATAGTCAATTAAAGATCGGCAAACATGTAAAATTAAAATAGGAAGAAAAAAAAAAAGAGTAGAGAAAATACCAATAGATTTCATCCCAAATTTAAACAAAACACTCACTGTTTAATTTCTCATATAAATTTATAATGTTGCTCCAAATTTGACCTACCTCTGGAACAGGTTAAAGTTATAAAATTAATGTTCCTCTTCAAATCATGTTGACGATGTGACCTAAAATTATAGGACTTACTGCTAAAAAATTCAAACCTGTGAAAGTGATAGTGTGACGAGTCTTATGATTGAATTAAGTGAATATGTGAGTCATAATATTTGTACGAAAAAAGTCGTCATGTCTTAGTCTTTTGGTTTTTGGAAAAGCGCACTAGCTAATAAGTAAGTAGTTAGTAGTACGTACGTAATATAATTAGGACGAATGGGTGCAATAAAAAGCCAATTTATTGGGGAGGAATCTAATTTGATTGCTATCTTACGTGCATGAAAAGTGGAAAACTTTTGAATGGTGCTACCAATAAAGGAGCCCCTTTGATTAGTGCAACTAATGATGATGTTCAAATTTTATATTATCATAAAAATTGGGCTCAATGGCCTGCTTTCTAAATGGTGTAGATAGACCGATCTGATGATAACCTATTTGAAATTAACCCGACACGAAGTCAATCCGAAACTAATTTGACTTGATATTCGAAGATCCGAACCCAATCTATGTCCAACCCTTTAGAGACCCGACCCGAAGAGAATCCGAAATCGATTAGTCCCGACACATAACCAATATGACCCGATTTATAACAACTCGTGACCCGAATTCACTCGAAATGAGTCAAATCACCTGATATGACCCGAGAAGAATACAACAAAATAGTCAAATACCGAGTCATAAATCGATAACATGTAATAAATGACCCGATGCAAACCCAATAAAGCTCAAATAAAGTTTCAACTGGAATCAAGGCAAGCTATTACTATAACTGACTTGACTCAAAATCTACCCGAACTCAAAATAACCCACTATAACCCGTTCAGAAACCAACCCGATTTTACTTGAACCAACCTTGACTCGAACTGAACCCGAGTAAGCTAATAACTGATTTAACCTGACCCGCTAATGACTTGACCCAACCCGATCCGACCTGACAGGCCAAATTTATCCGATTAAACCCGAACCGACCCGATAGGCCAAATTGACCCGATTTAACCCAAAACGACCCGTGATGGATCAACATAAAATCAACCTATGAACTAGATTTGACAGCCATAGGTGTAGAGCCTTGTGGACCATTGTGGCCTACATAGCTAATGGTTAGATCTAGATGGTTCGTATAAATTAATCCTGATTGAATTTCATTTTTGCTTTTGTAACTAAACTTTTCACGGTTTTTATTATTACTATTTCTTATAGACAAATGTTAATAAATAGAAAAAGCGTTTTTTCACTTTTTATGTCATTTTTTTTAAAGGGATGTTACATAAAAAATTTGATTTATTCTTAATCTGAGTAATTTTTTATAGTATTTATTTTGTAGAATAAACTTTTTTTTTAATTTATAAGTTTAGGGTTCTTTTCAAATTAAGTCTTAGAATATATAAGAAAAAGAAGTTATTTGCACTTTTTTCTATAACTTTATGAAATCTATTAAATAATTTAGTCATAAAAATGCTTATATTAACTCAACGTGTTAAGTTGGGTTGAGTTTGGTTTAACCCTTTCTTTTGATTTTTTAGGTTTGGTTATAGTTGAGATTTGAATCCAAGCAAAAAATAGTTAAAACTTCAATATTATGGGATCAATTTCAGTAATAATCGTATATTAGAACCTAACTTAAGGTATTGATAAAAATAATCAAAAGTGGAGTTGAAAGTATTAAAAAATTGTGATGTCAAAGGAAAATCTATCAATACTCTTTTAGAAATTTACTATCTTTTTTTGTTTGGTACTACCTTTGTTGAGCATATAGGATGTTGAGCATTACTATATTTGTTGAGCAGTTCCCAAGGATGTAGGATGATCTACAACTTTTTGCCCAATGATAAGGATGCTCCTCAAGTGATGAAAATGGAACCTTAGGGGACGGTCTAAGGATCCTTCTCCATACCTTCGCTGTTTTCCTTTTCAAACTCTCTAACTCCCTAGTAACTAGGCTTGAGTATGGATTGGATATATTTCGATGTGAAATGGAACTTCGGAATGGATTTTCGTATCCAAAATTACCTCGAATTGAGATCCATATCCTAATCTGAAACGAATCTCTGCATGTCTTCGCCCGCTCCCGGTTCAGGGATCAATGTTCCGGACTGAATAGAGCTTACCTATGGGCACACGGCTTTCTCCGGCGGGCTTTGCGTCAGATGTTATGAAAGTAAGGCGATCTCTGAAAGCATCCGAAATTTTTTCAGATTGGATAATGTGGATATGGATATCTAATATCCAAAATAACTAAAAATTTAAGATTATTATTTCCTATATTGAGATCATTTCTTTATGTTTATAAACTCATAGTCCCTTGCTAAAAAATTATGAAAGATGATTGGAGGGAGTTGGAGTATACAAATCTAAAGTCTTACACTGAAAAAAATGGAAGATATGGTTAGAGGGAGTTACATATAATTTCAATAGTGGTTCCTAACAAAAACTAAACTAAGCTTACTAATGCTAAATTTAAGCTTATTAATGGCCCAATTTGGGAATTATACTTTGGCTTTAATGTAATTTCATATACTTATAATTGATCCGATTATTTTTCGAATATCAAATACCCAAAGTTTTGAGAATCAATATCCAAACAGATACCTATATATATATATATATATAAAATTGGATCGAAAATTTGATTCGAACATGATTTTTGGATTGGATGTCCATAAAAATCGGATCAAATGCGGAACGAATTTTCGGATTTCTAGATAGCTAGTTTTGCTTTTCCCTACTAGTACCTTCGTCTAGTTAAACTGGCAACACTCTTGATATTGAGGCTAGGCTTAGACCCGGTTCATTATGTATGTGTCAAAAAAAAATTTATGGAAGGTAAAACACTTCCTTTGTTCCAAGTCAAATGCTACAATTTGACTTTTACAATACTTTTTTTTTAATGGGGATTAATAAAATCATTAATAAAAAGCTTTAAAACGTCTAAAATGGTGAAATAGATCTGTAATCAAACTTGACGTAAATAATGTTTTTCAATGACTTAGTATTATTCAAGTAAAGGCCTTTAGAGTTCCTTCCTATAATTGGTTGGATCAGATAATTGATCAAAAACCCTACACTCTTTTATGTAAAGAATAAGCTGCAGACACTAATGATTGAATGATGTATATATCATCCCATATGGACGTATAAGAATTTTGTCATCAAATCCTAGCTCGCTCAGAGTTACTGGCAAGCAGCAGCACAGAATTGGAGTTGATCATCCTATTCTTTCTTCAAATTATAATAAGAAGTTTCATGATCAAGTTATTCTGCAAAATTGTCTCCCTAAAACTTATAGTAGAACCTGTAATCGATCTTTTGAACTTCTGAAACCACCTCCAAGTCAACCTCTAGTGATAATCACGTACTTCAGCCGCTCTGGTCGACTGGTCCAACCATCTGTTACGAAGAATGCAAGAAAGATAAAACGATAGAGATCACCCACGTAATTTTACGTGGTTCACTAACAATGTGTTAGTTACGTCCACATGCAGAGAGAGTACGAATTTTATTAAAAAACGTTAAACATAATAATTTTTTTTTGAAATGGATTACATAAGCGTATAGAATACTTGTATAGTTGTCTCAATTATAGATTCTATCAGTCAATTTTTATTCGTCTATCATCAATTAAATTAGAATTCAGATCCTTACAACTTTAGCTATAACTCAGATCTACTCAAGTTATTTGAGAATGATACAAAAATAACAATAAAATTAACTAGCAAGTTTTAGTTAAACTCACATACCATATATTTTATACTAAATATATTGGGAATTTTTTGAAGTTTATTGAAACATATCATACATAGATCTTAATTAGGAGAATTTTTAATAGGAATCTCACAATATAAAAATTATAAATTATGATTGTTGTTGTGAAAGTTACAATAATATATATATTTTATAATATTTAGTTTTTAATATATAAAGTATAAACTATTTTTTTTCTTTAAATATGACATGTTATTTCAATTCTCTTTTTGATAATTACAATGAATAAAAAATAATGTTTAATTTTTTTCCTAAGTGATGCTTCTTATATTCTAAAAAAGTTTCACTTATACATTTGTAGTTAGATTTGGATGGTTGGTGGGTGGTTGAAGAGGTCCAATAGTACAAGAAGAGGTGTATTGTGGGCTTAGTTTGATTGTTTAAGAGAGCTTGAGAGATAACATACTAGTGAATGAATTCATGAAGATAGTTTGTAGTTTAAAGGGCAAAGGAAAAAAAAAATGTATTTTTCTTTTAACTTTGCGTAGGTGATTAATATGTTTAGACTTTAAAATTAAATAATTAAATAAATAATTGGGTCATAATTGTTCATTAGTATATCATATGTAGTGTACTCTTTGAATTTTGAAATGTATGGGGTGGTGAGATTACATACTAAGATCTTAACAACCACTCTTTTAGAGAAATCAAATTATATGATCAATTGCTTAGATTGTTCTTGTAAAATATTTGGAGCTCCCTCATTCTCATCTTATCTCTCCTATGCACACACATATAACAACCATTTTGGTCGTAATAATATATTTGGAATATGACATTTGAAGTTAACAAGAAATATATAAAAGTCTTAAAAAATTAAAAAATTGGTCGAGAAAATCACAAAGGATTAGTAAATGCATAAAGTAAAAGAGTGAGACTAATTTAACAAAATAAAGTTAATTTGCTACAATAGATTAGCTAGTTATCCTAGAAAAAGTGGGTTGTAAAATTATGCAATTAAAATCGTTTTTGTGTAGAAAAATGTAGTGATACAATTTCACCATTTTACATTTTTTATATTCAGATAATATTGATATACATTAGATTAACAATAATGTTATGCATTGCTCTACCTTAAATCTAGTTATAGGTACGTGGTAAACTGGCAACTTATTAAAATTTAACCTATATTTTTTAAGTAAAGAACTATAATATACGAGGTTCAACTAAGTTTTTATAAATCACGCTGGATCAAAATGTACCAAGTATCCAAGTCAAAAAAATTGCTCAAACAAAACACATGAGCCATGTATACATCCTCGACTAAGCTAGACTAATTGCTCTTTATAATTTTTTACCCTATTTGATTTTCACAGTTTTCATTACATGAATTAAAACGTTTTTATCTCCAAATTCGTTAACAAAAAATTATAAAAACTCGATATTTAAAAAATTTCATAGAAATACATCTAACAAGATCCTATTTAAAATTTACAGTAAAACTTTTTAAACTTTAATTTTATAAATAAAAATATGACAAAAATAAGTGAGATAATATATTACATATGAATATGATTAAGCCCATTTGGCTAAAAACTATAGGTGAGTCGAAGTTATAACCAACTCTATTCATATAATAAATTATAGAATAAATTATCGCTGTTTTATAGAATAAGAATGTTATAGGTAAATTGTGATTTATTCTCCCTTTTATAACCACAATCTTCAGAAACATTTTTGTATTTTATAACTTCTTAAAGATTATTATATTTGCCAAGTAATTATATTTTGTGTTTAAATAGCAGAAAATCAGCTACAAGAAAATTACGAAATGATTATGGCCTAAACTAGTTGAATTTTGAAGTTACTTGCAAGCATTGAAGGGAGTTACAGAGCCGAGTGAGGGTGAAAAAGAGAGACAGTTCTTCATATAAAACTCGAAGAAATTATACGAATCGAAGGAAATGGAAGAGCAGAAAGAAGAGGAAGCAAGAAGAAGCAGCAGAAGCTACCCAGTAATGGCGGATGAAGCAGCAGAATACCACAAACTCGTGCAAAGTTCTGACTTTTTCTTGCAAAAGCTCAAAGATTTTCACGCTTCCTTCAATACCCATTTCATGTTTGTTCTTCCCTTTCTTTTTCTGATTTAGTTTCATGCACTTTTTTCCTCTCAAATTTGGTTTCTCGAATTCAATATTACTTTACTTTTTTGTTCTTGATTTTGCACAATTTTTGCTCCCTCAAAATGGGTTTTTTTTTGGTCTGTTTGATTAATTTTTTTTTTGTTAATAATGTGTTGTTAATAAATATAGTATGAGATATGGAAGTGTTCTCAAAAAAGTGAATTTCATTTGGAAGAAAAGTGAGGAAAGGGGAGTAGCATTTGTGTTTGTTTGGTTTAATTAGTGGGAATTGATTGATTTGTGTGTCTGATTGTTTAGGGATTGGAAGAAATTGAAGAGAATTTAGGTTGAGCTAGCTTGATTTTAGTTAATGCCTTCAGTTTTGAAGGGAAAAGAAGAGTTTAAGAATTTTATAGAGAAACCCCTTTTGCCAAATCCAACCAAATGTTGTATAGTTTCTTGATTTCTTTCGTTGTGATCCGGTATCGTCTTGTCATGCAAGATTAACTCAGAAAGGAGGTTTCGTTGGTGGTGTTGAAATTTTGTTGGCACTGTATGTATAGAATGTGGAGTAGTTAAGTTTGTGTATTTTAGATTAGTTATAACTAATGGGACTATGGACCTTGTTTGATTGATTTTCAGGTCCCCTTCAATTGGAGGAATAACACTAGACTTACATCGTCTATTTGTGGAGGTCACGTCTCGTGGTGGTCTTGACAAAGTAAGTTCACGTTGAAATTCGTAATTACTTGCTTAGCATACTTTTTTAAAGCTTGCATTTGAACTGAAATCACCAGACCTTTTCCTTCTGTTTTATATCTTAGGGTTTTTGTGCTTACAATTTATCAATGTTTTTGTTGACAATTGCTTAGGATGCAATACTCATTTGTAGGGCTGAATTCCCTACAACCTAGTATGGAAATTAGTTTTTTGCGAGACTGGTTAGGTTATCATCATGGTGATTTAGTTCAATATTGACCTACAACCTAGTATGTATATTTGTTTTTTGCGAGACTGGTTAGGTTACCATCATGAGGATTTAGTTCAATATTGACCTACAACCTAATATGGAAATTAGTTTTTTGCGAGACTGGTTAGGTTATCATCATGATGATTTAGTTCAATATAGACCTACAACCTAGTATGGAAATTTGTTTTTTGCGAGACTAGTTAGGTTACCATCATGAGGATTTAGTTCAATATTGACCTACAACCTAGTATGGAATTTTGTTTTTCGCGAGACTGGTTAGGTTATCATCATGATGATTTAGTTCAATATTGACCTACAACCTAGTATGGAATTTTGTTTTTTGTGAGACTGGTTAGGTTATCATCATGATGATTTAGTTCAATATTGAAAAGTTCCGTAGACGGAGGAAAGAAGAGATGGATCTTATGCCTCTATCTATGTTTCATAGTTTAGCGCTCTCTTGAGTTACTCATGATTGTGGCTTTGGTTTAGGGTTTCATGAACAAAATGTGACAAGATTTGGCACTCTAAGTTACCAGTTATGTAACACCTATTTAGTTGGTTCCATGGTCATTGATACGAAGTTCATTGAATGTAGCACAAGTAACAGGAGATTTTAACATCTTTGTGTATGTTTGGTTGCCTATGTTTTTAAAATATCCGGGGAAGGTTTTCTAAGTTTAAGGTGTTGCTTGGGTAAGGCTTCCTGGGTATCAAAGGAGAGCCAATATGGATATTTATTTGGATTAATTGATGGGAATAATCTAATCTTTAACCGATTTGCGGATATTAAGCCAACCTTTTGTTTATTTATGATTGCATTTACCTTTAGCGAATTTTTGCTTGCACTAAACCCGTTTCAATTGTTACCAGTGATTGACGATCACGAATAGGTAACTCTCTTTTAAAATTTGAGAGACTAAATACCGTTGTAGGCTTCACTCTTCACTTTCACTCTTCACTCTCTTCACTCTTCACTCCTCACCCTTCGTTCTTCACTCTTTCCCCATTCTTCTTACTTCGAGCTGGTTTTCTCTTCCCCATCTCTCTACATCTTTAGTTCGTTCTTGCTATGTCTGGTGGGAAATCATCATGTGCGTCATCCCCCTCAAATTCAAGAAAGTTAATTTATCCTAGGGTTGCATGTGTGTGTGGGAGGGATGCTATGGTGCGGACCGTCAAAAATGGGAAAACATTAGGCATAAGTTCTATGGATGCCTAATGTGGCCTTTTTCTCTCAGTTAAGTTGGAATTGAACTCATTTATGTTGAATTTCTGCATTTTGCATCGTGTTGAATTATGTGATTAGGACTCACAAGAGGAGAGATAATAGGAGTGGCAGAAGGTGATTTTGGTGTAGGGGGATGGGAGGAGAGAAGTTGCATTCCCAGCAACAACAACAACTTCACATTCTTCAATACTCAACCCGGTCTTCTTCTGGGTCGGATTCTCCCTCTTCTCATTGGCTTTCACCACCAAAGCCACCACTAAAATCATGCCCAAATCCGCACTTTTCAAAGAATTGAACCTGAAACGCGACCCAAAACCGGGAAACCTGTGAGAGTGAGAACTATTAAACCCATTTATTGATCCGACATTGCAGGGGGTGTTGTTGCCCACAAATGTTGATCCCATCATGTCAATACCCTTTTCAATTTGGGTGGAGAAAATGAGGAGTTTGGGTTGGTTGGTTAGGCTAGCTTGGGAGGAGAGAGAATAACGGAATGGGGTTGGTCTGTTTCCTTATCTCTTGTGGGATTATGTGAAGAGATAGACAGATTAATGGTGGATTAGGGATCACCTAAGACTCTTCTGGATTTTGTCAACTGTACAACTCAACCCTTTGCCTATTTTGCCATGTCAGATAAAACCCACTTGCTATTCAAGTCACCTGTAAAAAGGTTTAGTGCAAGTAAAAATTGGCTAAAGGTAGGTGGGTTGAAATTTTACCTATCATGTGCCGCTTTTTTTGGATGACATGAGATCCCTTTATGTCAAGAATGATGATAATTCTTTCATTAATCATAAGGGATCCGTTTTGTTTCTACTCTTTGGCCACATTTCTTCACTAGCTTATCGGAACCAGCCTCTCTAGTCTCTACTCTCTCTTCTGGTCTTCTAGTTTGGTGCAAGGCATACCCTATATTTGGTGGGGTTTGTACTAGGTAGTCATTTTCTTTCTCCACCTGTGGTTTCTCCCATCCCAGGACTTTCCGTATATCTTTGTTTGTGTGTTATTTTTTTGTGATTTGTAATATATTCAAGTAATTTTGTGTGAGGATATGGGAACTACATGTTTAGAAAAGAACTTACAGAACTATGTCTTTAGTTTTAGGTGTCACATGTAATAGTAGCATGTTGAATTTCTTAGAAAGGAAAAAACAAATTGAAACATACAATTTTTGTAGGTGCTGTTTACTTCCCTGCTATGGTTGAAGTTGATGAAAAGTTAGAAAAGGTGGCATGATTAAAATATACTAACTCTTTATGTTTTTGAGCTACTCGACAATCTTGCCCTGCCTTTTATGATTAAAAGACATATCTTCTACTTATGCTCTGGATTAGCCGTGTGGAATCTGAAAGGTTCATTCTGGTAGCACTAGCATTAGCCAGATTGAAGCATCAATGACAAATATCTCAGCCCACTTTGAATTATGTGATTTAGTTATTGAGCCATTGAGATTGAACACAAGTCTCTTTCCCTGGTCATTGATATTTGTAGATCTTTCCATAAAATGCAGTTATTTTAATTTCAGGATCTTGTTCTTTTCTTGAAGAGTTTGGCTTTTACATAGCGTTCTTGGGGTTTGGCCTATCAATTATTTCTTGGTATATTTCTTGTTATTCTTGAAATTTGTAAACAAAACAATTACATGAATGAATGGTCAGACTCTTTGAAGAATATTCACTCACTCTGTTTTGGTTTTTCTTTTCTAAGACAAAGACTTGTCTATTGTTGTAGTTTAATCCTGATGTACCGTGTTGAACAATACTGTTTGACTTGATGGAAATAATTTGATTTAGACTTTACTTGATATGATCACATGTCACTGTTCCTGTGTTCCAGATGTAGTATTCTTGTGTCTTGGGTTTTGTTGTTAGTTGAAGTGTTTTGCATGAGCAGGGTGGTTAGATAGATGCCTCATTTAGATTCCTTCTCTTTTCTAAAGGACAGTGCAGGAAGTTTACAATTGGAATTATGGGACTATGAGGGGGAGGGAATTCTTCTTTCTGAACATTTTCACCTTGAAATCTTCTCGAAAGTTGGGGTTTTAATATTTTTTAATTAACATTCTTGTTTCTTTTTTATATCTGACCTGGGCAACACTGCAACCTTACCTTGATGCATGTAACTTCTGTAGTCATACTGAAATGTATAATTTTCAATCTATTGTCTTAGGTTATTTCAGACCGAAAATGGGAGGAGGTGGTGTCTGCCTTCACATTTGCGACTACTGGTTTCAAAACATCATTTGTCCTACGCAAGTACTATTTATCATTGCTTTATCACTTTGAGCAGGCTTATTTCTTAAAGAAAAAAGCTCCAGCAGTTGCTATCACTGGTACCATAGCTTCATTATCTATCACCTTGATTGCTAAATGCTTTTCCTTTTGAATAACTCACAAGCCTCCATTTCATCATGTTTCTTAGATGCTGCAGAACAAATTACTGTTACTGGATCAAGTATAGATACTAATTCAGACTTTGATGAGGAATCTCACTCCATGAGCCATTCGCAAGGTATCTGGATGGGCTTCTTATATGCTGATCTTTATAAACTTTATATTATTACTTTTTCTAGGATGTGAATTATATGTGTTTTGAGGATCAGGAGAAAATGAATTTTTCACGTAGGTAGCTTTGTCATTGAAATTGAGCTGAATAGGCGATGGACCTGTTATAAATATCACACCTTATTGATGATGAAAATGCAACTACTATTCGTAACATCCCTTTAAAATGTCACTATTTGAGATGGCCTAGGAGAAAAATCGTACTGTTTTTATGGATCTTTCATTATGTCAAATTTTTGAATCCTCACTAGTAACACTACTGCTACTGCAGGAACATAATATTGTAGTTCTGCCTACTAGATACTGGTCATTGTGCTGGTGATTGACCTCATCAATTTCGACAAAGCTTTTCATTTTTTTTTTTTTTTTTTTTGTTACTGTGTCCTTAATGCATTGTTTTCAGTTAGAGTTTTAACTAATAATGGCTCAACTATAAATAAGGGGTTGATGATGAACTACTCTATAAGAGGGCAAGGATGAGTACTAAAAAAAATGCTGTAGTGGACATTAAAAATGGATGGGTGAATATCAGAAGAAAAATGTGATGTGAGCTGAAATACTGCGTGTTATTGTAACTGCCACATCGATATTTTATGAGCCAGAGATCACCGTATTTATTAGAACTGCTCTTTGTCTCTGCTTTTTCTCTTGTCATTGTAGCAATCAAGTTTTCTATCATCATCTTCCTATCGTTTCCCCTTGTAGCACTCTTAACAAAAGTGTCAGAATTTGATGCAAAAAGGGAAAAAGAGCTAACACTAAACTTATCTGTTTCTACGTCATTTAATCATAGGGTGAATCTGAGCCATCTTTATTATTAACTTGTCTGAAACATAATGAATTGCTCACTTCTTTACAAGAAATGTAACCATTTTTTTTCCTCTTGAAAGGATTAGATGCATAACCATTTAGCTATAAGAGACTAAATACATGAGTACATTTACCCAGTGTTCATAATAAAAAGGAGCATGGTTGCTAGAGAGTCTAGCTTGAGCTATTTCAAACACATTTTAATTGCAGGTTTTGTTGTTTGAGAGTTGTATGTAATAAAAAAAGTGATATGCTTGTTGTTTCATGCAGCAAATGTCCAGTTGCAGCCTGGTGCATCTTTGATTGGGGTTATTGATGAAAAGTTGGATAATGGGTATGTTGTATCTGTGAATTTGGGTTCTGATACACTGAAAGGCATTCTGTATCACATTCCTGACACGCCACCCCCATCTTGGAGCCCAAATCTTAGTGCACCTCGGCGAAGGAGGCGGAAAAAGTCACAGCTGTCGCTAGTGGAATATGCTACTTTAAAGCCTACATCTCAAGGACAAGAAAAGTCTTTGAGCTACACTGGACCTTTGCGTAATCAAATATCAAAACCTGAAAAGCAGGTAAAAATATAACCTTTGTTTTTTGTTTCTGTGATAGTTGAAGTGCATTGGCAGATTTATTATATCTTGTTGACAATTATTTAATGCTACTGCCTTACTGTTATGCATTTGAATGATGTCAGAGTAAACAGTAAGCTATCAACATATCATGCCACTTGAGTTTTATAAGTGAAAACACTTAGCTGTTACGGCATTTTGAGAAGCCTTTATGTTGATATTGCAATATCCTCAAGATGATGAGTTTGACGATCCATATTGGGGAGGAGGCCTTTTATTTACGATTGGAAGTGTCACCATGGCTTGGATGGATCCAATCATCCAATGTATAATAAGGCTCCAGGCGCTTTGGTATGCCTTTTAAAGTGAGACGCAGATAGGAAAACGTAAATATTCTGGAACATTTTTATCTCAAATGCCTCAGGTTGTGTCTAGGTGCGCCTCATCAAAATCGCCTCTCCTGACAGAAAAAGGTGCATGCCCCATGCTGCCTTGCGCCTCAGCACTTAGGTGTGCCTTTTATACATTGGATGGATCAGTTTTGACAGCTAAGTGAATGGATATCTTAGAATACAATTAATTGTGGAGTTACAATAATTGAAGGTTTCATCTGAAAAGATCCCCTTCTAAAAATATAAAGATAAAAAAAAATGGAGCCATTGGTAAAGTATGAGAACTGTGTCTCCTTTGAACCATAAGCCATTTGAAACATTGCCGTAGAAGTTCTTACTAAAAATCTAGATATTCTTCTTTTTAGCTAGATCGCTTAAAACTAAATACCCTATGGTTTTGTGTTGACTTGCTCAGGCATTATTTTGATTAGGTTGTGTGGAGATCTTCACTTGCATCTTCTTAAAAGTATAAATTTAGTGATTTCACTAATTTGCATAGTTGGTTTACAAATTTTCTCTGGAAGAAATAGTTGGTTTTGCCAGTTCAGTTGATGTTTTTTCTTCTCTTTTAGCTGATTGCGTAGTATATGGAAAGCATTTGTTGCATTGCATATCGTATATTTCTTATGACATGTTTATGCTATCATTTTTTGGCTGGAAGGGTAACACATGATGCAAGCTTGTTGATATAAAAGATGCAGTATTTGATCAGGACTTCCACCATGGAAATAGGAATTCTTCTGCTATATTTTGAGCTTAGCCACTTACGGAGTAGTCCTTAAATGCTCAACTAGCGTTGCTAAACTTTGCATTCTGTGTTTGCAGTTCAATCAAGACAAAGAAGTGACGTTTAAAGATTCTGAACATACTGAAGCTGTCAACTGAGTTATTAATTCAGGATCAATCTACTGGCATATTTGTACCAAAAACTCATTTTCCAATTGTCCAAATCACATTCCAGTTTGTTCACCATCACCTCTTAACCAGCAGGTGTAGAGTGAACACAGAACAGCTTGTAAATTTTACGATTTTAAATATTCTAGAAGTAGCATATTAGTCTTGGTGATTACCTATTTCTTCAAATATTATACATATGCGTCAAAGTTGGTGATCCCCCAGTAGGCAGCAGTGACACCTTTCGTGTGATAACCTATAATGAAGATCTGTTGGGATATGTGATGTGTGAGCTTATTGCATCTTCTTATGGACTGTAAAATTCCTGATTTAGGAATGTTGAACTGCTATTCTTTCGAAAAGATGTGACATTATGACTTAAAAATTGTACTATGATGATTTACATGTGTTATGAGAGTGTGCGGGTTCCACTAGTATAGCTCATAAAGCTTTTAAGGGTGGTACTCAAAGCATGTGATTGAATTCCGTCAACAACACTTGCTCTTATTGGTACTCTTTCCAAAAAAAAAAGTGTTATGGGTGTCAATTGAATTGTAGTGTATCTTCTGCAAGTAATGAATCTCATGAATAAATTCTTGTCCTGGGTACCAAATTCAGCCAACATTGATTGTGGATATGGTGGTGGCTAAGGTGGTCATTTTAAAAATTCATGTCCTCACAATAAGTATTTATGGAATGATGGTCATAAATAAGAGAAAGATTGTTGTTCGGTTTTGGTGATGACATAATTTGCAAACTTATTTGATGTGTGCGTTTTAGTATATGAAGGTTTTGATGTGTAGTTCGGAGTAGAATCAAAGAGAAGTTCAAAATCATCAAGTGCCAAAGCCATAGAAAATCAAGTCATGGATCAAGAAGTAAATGGTGACATCAAGTTTCGGAGTAACTTTCAATGAAACAACATGGAGGTAGCTTCAAAGTTGAGAAGGCATAGAAGCTAAAGTAGGAAGTACATGGGTTTTATGTAAGTGATTAGGAACATGGCTAATTGGAACAAGTGATAAATTAAGCCTAATAAATTGAATCAAAGTTCCTTTCTATTTAAACATACAACTGAAAATGTCAGTAAACTATTTTAATGAGATATTTTAGAAAATAAAGTTTTCTATTTTATCTTTAATTTATTTGATCAATTTGACTAGTAAAAGGATTCTCTTAACATTAATTATTTTCTTTAATTTAAAAATTGAATTTTGAAAAAAGAGGTTTCTAATTTTACTCACCACTTCCTAAATTACTGATTATTTACATAAATTGCATGCACGATTTATCTTCATGGCTTTGATGAGTTGACTTTGTCAAACTACATTATTTAATTCTTTTAATCATAGCAAGAAGTTAGTCATGCATGGACAAACACCACTAACCCCATTATGCACGTCACTTACATGACTTTGGGTAGTATGCATATCTTCCTATTTTAAGGGAATCATGGGATGATAGTGGTACACGTGCTTAACACTATAAAAGGGCTTTGTTTTCTCACAAATCAATTGGATAACACTGACACACACTTAAACGTTTCTTGAGAGAAAGATTATTTTGTTAGTTGTTCTAAAGGCTTAAAATCACAAGTTCCTTTCAGCCAAGTTTCAAAGTCACAAACTTAGTTTATTTTGTAATCTTTGAGAGTAGTACCGAGTTGTACTAGGGAGGCAAGATTGAGTGATCTTGTAAAAGACTTAGAGTTAAGTCTTGAGAGAGAAAGGAGAAGAGAAAAAGAAGAGAGCAAGAGAGATAGAGAAAGGAACTCTAGTTCTGAGTGGAACTCGAGTAGAGAGTTACAATATTTTGTAATAGATGATTTTCCTATTAGTGGAAGAGAGTTAAAATCCCGAGTTGGTCGTGTTTTCCTTTGAGTTGGGCACAAAGGGTTTCCACGCTAAAAATCTCTTGCGTTCCTTTTTCAAGTTCCAATTCACCCCCTCTTGTAAGTGTTCACCTAGAATAACAAAATAAAAATGAGAATTATGTTATTGTTGTATAGTCAAAGGTCATTGAACCATGTATGTCTTAAATAAAAGGGAAAGAAAGTTAAGACCAATCTTATTTATGAGTTAATAGCAATCATTGACACAGAAGGGATTATGGGATTATTGACACATGAAGGGATTATTGATACATGATTAAATTGGAGTAGAGCCACTTACGAGTAGATTATGGCTCATAGCTGAAGGTTCTATGGGCACTCAAGAGGGGGGGGGGGGGGGGGGGGGGGTGAATTGAGTGTTTAGCAATCGTTGGTAAATTCTACCTCTTTTCGGATTATGGTTAAGGGACCAGTTGTGCTGTGTTGATCCTTATGTTTTGATGATGACCCAAAGCAAACTTGACTAATGTCTTTGTTAAGTTCCTGTGCATTACTGAGTTCCTGAGTAGGAACACACTGAGTTCCTGAGTAGGAACACAACTGAGCAGTGAAGAGAAGATGCAGCAGCCTTAACGGAACAAGAAGCTATTCAAGCCATGCATCACATTGTTCCTGAGTAGGAACAAGAGGAGAACCACTTGAAGTTGCTGAGCTGAAACTTCATAGAAGTGAAGACATAAAGACTAAATCGAGTTTAGGATTTATGTAAGTGTAAAGGAACTTAGGTAATGGGAACTTGATTAGGAACTCATCTTGACATAAACTAAAACGCCAGTTTATTAAAAAGCTTAAGAAAATTTATTTATTCTGTTCTACTTAAAAAATGGGATTTAATAAAATCTGCTTTAGTAAAAAGATTTTATTATTGGAAAATAAGTTTTAAGATAATATTTTACAAAAAGATTTTTTATCATTTTGAAAAATATATCCTAAATTCCAAGATTATCTTTTTGCTACTTAACTGATGATATTAAACGTGCATTTTGTTGGCGAGATTTTAGGAAAACATTCAAAGTTTTCTGGAAACTTGGAAAGCACTCACCCCACGTTTCTCGCAACTGTTTGGTCATGGGAACGTGTCCTAAAATCAAGGAAACTTGGCAGTTGTGGGAAAAGTGGAGAGTCAGTTAAGAGATTATGTTTTTCTATAAATTCAGACTTGATTTTTCAAATGAAATAACACAGACCAACAATATATTTTCTCAAGAGCTTTCAAACGTTTATCCTTGAGTAGAGTTCCCAAGTTCCTAATTACTTCCTCTTGCACATAGAGTAAATTTTATAGAGTTGCAATTGGGAGAAGGGTTTGAGTGAACCTTGTAGAGAGACTTGAGTGAGTCTAGAGTGTGAGTTTCAGAGTAGAAACTAGAGAAAGAGAGAGCACTACAATTGAGGGATTGTAGTGGGGAACTTAAGTTTGTAGAGGAACTTAAGTTGAGAAGAGTTCCATAGGTTGTAACTGAGTTGTTGCCCTATTAGTGAAAGTGTGTTAAAATCCCTAGTGGGTCGTGGTCTTTCTTCTTGTTGGGCACAAGGAGTTTTCCATGTGAAAATCTCTCTTTACACTCTTGTTCCTTATAGCGTTTTAAATTCCGCAATATTTGCTATAAGTTCCCGAAGTTGTTCCCATCTACAATTCACCCCCCCCTCTTGTAGAATTCATCACTTTAACAATTGGTATCAGAGCTTGGTTCTCGAAGTAAGCAGGCTACCCTGTCGAGTTAAGTTCCTGTGAAAGATGAATTCCCACGAGAAACTTGAAGAAGGTTACTCTACACAAAGACCTCCTATGTTTAATGGCAAATTCTATTCATACTGGAAGAACAGGATGGAAATCTTTATCAAGGCTGAGAACTACCAAGTTTGGCGTGTCATAGAAGTTGGAGACTTTGAAGTTACTTCTACCAACGAAAACAATGAGGTAGTTCCTAAACCTATTTCTGAATTTGATAAAGAAGATTTTGAAAAAATGGAAATTAATGCAATGGCTGTAAAGTTGCTTCACTGTGGTCTTGGACCCCATGAACACAACCGTGTAATGGGATGCAAGAATGCGAAACAAATCTGGGATTTACTCCAAGTAACACATGAAGGAACAAATGAGGTCAAACGTTCCAAAATTGATCTGCTAATGTCTAAATATGAAAGATTCGAAATGAATCCAAAAGAAACTATTCAAGAAATGTTTACACGTTTTACTAACATAACAAATGAGTTAGTTTCCCTTGGAAGAAATATCCCTATTGATGAACAGGTAAGAAAAATATTGAGAAGTCTTCCCCAAGATGAACGTTGGAGAGCCAAGGTGACTGCCCTTCAAGAAACAAAGGACTTCACCAAATTCAACATTGAGCAGCTAGCTGGTTCCCTTATGACCCACGAGCTACACTTAGGTGCTAGCAACACTGAAAGTTCCAAGTATCGTGGGCTAGCACTCAAAGCTGAGGAACTTGACGATTCCGAGACTGATGAGGAAGAAGCTGCTATGCTGGTAAGAAGACTCAAAAAGATGTATCGAAATTTCAAGACTGGTGACAACAAGGGAAGGAATTTTAAAAGAAATCAAAATTCCAAAGGAGAAGGTGCTTGTCACAAGTGTGGAAGCCTGGATCATTTCATCAACAAGTGTCCTTTATGGGAGTCAGAAAAAGGAAAGGGTAAAGGGAAGGAACAAGCCAAGGAAAGATTCAACAAACCCTCCTTTTCAAAGACTGACTACAGAAAGGCTATGATTGCTGCATGGGGAGAATCTGACTCGGATCAAGAAGAGGAACAGCCTCAGGAAGAAACAGCCAACTTATGTTTAATGGCCAAACATGATGATTCAAACACAATCAGTGATGAGGTAACTATCAACTCAGACTATCTTAAGTCCTTGTCCAAAGAAAAACTTATTTCTTTACTATTAGAAACTCTAGACGATTATAAAGAAATATGTAATAAGAAAGCTCAAAGTGATAAAGCATTAAATGTTTGCAAAGATCATATTAATTACATGAATAATATGAGGTCTGATGTTCAGCAAAGATTCTTTGAGATACTAGACAAAAATATTTTGCTCAAAGAAACAATTGAACAAGTCAAAAATGATAATATTATATTAAAAGTCGAATTGACTCAATACAAGCTGTTGTATTCTAATATTAATTCTTGCAACTCTATTGAAGTTCCTCTAGTCACCCTTAATGCTGATTTAGAAAATTTAAAAAACGATTTGAAATTAGCTAAGGAACAAAAGGAGAAACTTGAGAAGGAACTTGAGTGTGCAAGAAAAGATAAGAGGATCGAACAGTTGGGTGTTCCCAAATGGATTCTTGATGCCCAGACTAAAAGGACGGAAGGTCTTGGTTACAAAAAGAAAAATGGCAAAAAGAAAAAGTATGTGGAACTCCCAAGCAGTAAAATTTGTTCCTTTTGTGGTCATTGTAATCACCTAAATGGAACTTGTAAAAAGAAAGAAAACAGTACTGCTAAAAATGAAAATCATGCTAAACAAATATGGCAAAAGAAATGTGATTATATTGTAACAACAGAGGAACCCAAGAAGGACTGGGTTCCTAATCCTAACAACTAATTCTTTTGCAGGTCCTAGTGAGGGGGAACAACTCATGGTACCTCGACAGTGGTTGTTCCAAGCACATGACTGGAGACAAATCAAGATTTCTCTCACTAGCGGCCTACAATGGAGGAACTGTGACCTTTGGAGATGACAAAAAGGGTGAAATTATTGCCATAGGCAAAGTCGGAAGGTCAAGTTCCCATTCAATAGACAACGTGTTCCTAGTCGAAGGATTGATGCACAGTCTGCTAAGTATATCACAATTTTGTGACAAAGGAAACTCTGTAAGCTTTACTTCTGAAAAATGCAAAATCATCAACAATAACACTGGAAAAGTTATTTTGGAAGGAACACGAAAAGGGAACACTTATACAGTGGACCTCAATACTGTTCCAAGGAACAATCTAACTTGTTTGAGTGTTATTGAGGATGATCCACTTCTGTGGCATAAACGTTTTGGACATGCTAGCTTCTCATTAATTGACAAACTAAGATCAAGGAACTTGGTAGTTGGCCTTCCTTCAATTAAGTTCCTTAATGACAAAGTTTGTGATGCATGTGTGAGAGGAAAGCAGGTTCGATCTTCTTTTAAATCTAAAATGATGGTGACCTCCACAAAGCCACTGGAACTCATCCATATGGATTTGTGTGGTCCCATGAGAATTCAAAGTAGAAGTGGAAAAAGATATGTCTTGGTTTTAGTTGATGATTTTTCTAGATTTACTTGGGTTATATTTTTATCTAGCAAAGATGAGACTTTTGATGAATTTTTAGCATTTGCTAAGAAGATTCAAAAATCAACTGGTTATCAACTAATACATCTAAGATCTGACCATGGAACAGAGTTCGAAAACTCCAAGTTTGATGATTTTTGCAGGGAACATGGAATAAATCATAATTTCTCTGCCCCTAGAACACCTCAACAGAATGGGGTTGTGGAAAGAAAGAATAGAACGTTGGAGGACATGGCTAGAACAATGCTTATCTCTAGTAGTCTTCCAAGGAACTTCTGGGCAGAAGCTATTAACACAGCTTGTTACATCATCAACAGAGTCATGCTCAGACCACTGATAGACAAGACTCCCTATGAGTTACTAAAAGGAAGAAAACCAAATATCTCACACTTGAAAGCATTTGGATGCAAATGTTTTGTACACAACAATGGCAAGAGGAACATAGGGAAATTCGAAGAAAGAAGTGATGAAGCTATCTTTCTTGGATATGCAACAAATAGCAAAGCCTATAGAGTCTTCAACAAAGAAACACTGTGTGTCGAAGAAAGCATACACATAATTTTTGATGAAACTAACACACGCTCTAGTATGCAGGAACATGAAGATCACAACTTTGAAATTGGTCTGATTCGTCCCACAGACCAAGATGAGGACACTTCTCAACCACCTAAGCAACACATAATAGCAAATCAAAATCAGGAGCAGGAACAACCTATAAATAATGAAGTTCCTATACCTGATCCTCAAGATGAAGAGCCTGCAGAGGAACAAGCTCAAGATTTGAATGAAAATGAAGAACCTGATGCTGTAGAAAATTCTGGTCGAATTCCTGTTTCAAGTTTCCAACCCAAACCATGGAAATATCAAAAGTCACATCCAGTAGATCTCATCATCAGTGACATTAGCAAAGGAACACAAACCAGATCTCATCTGAGGAACTTCAGTGCTTTTCATGCCTATCTATCCATCATTGAGCCTCGAAATCATAAAGAAGCCTTAGAAGATGCTGACTGGATAAATGCCATGCAAGATGAGTTAAATGAGTTCGAAAGGAACAAAGTCTGGCACCTTGAGCCCAAGCCGGAACATCAGAAGGTGATTGGTCTCAAGTGGGTATTCAGGAACAAGCTGGATGAACATGGCACAATTATCAGGAACAAGGCAAGGTTGGTTGTTAAAGGATATAACCAACAGGAAGGTATTGATTTCGAAGAAACCTTTGCTCCAGTTGCTAGACTAGAAGCTATTAGAATATTAATTGCTTTTGCTGCTTTCATGGGATTTAAATTATATCAAATGGATGTTAAGTGTGCCTTCTTAAACGGATTTTTAGAGGAAAATGTTTATGTGGAACAGCCTCCTGGATTTGAAAATCCAAACTTTCCTAACCACATCTTTAAGCTTGATAAGGCTCTATATGGGTTAAAACAAGCTCCAAGGGCATGGTATGAAAGACTTTCCAAGTTCCTTTTGCAAAATGATTTCAAACGAGGAAGAATAGACAAAACTTTGTTTTTGAAATCCAAAGGAACTGATCTCTTAGTTGTACAAATATATGTAGATCATATAATTTTTGGTGCAACTAACGAATCTTTGTGCAAGTATTTTGCTGATCTAATGAGCAGTGAGTTTGAAATGAGCATGATGGGGGAACTCAACTTCTTTCTCGGTTTACAAATAAAACAAACTGAGAAAGGAACTATGATTCACCAGCAAAAATATGTCAAGGAACTCCTTAAGAAATATGAACTTGACAATGCAAAGATTAACCACACTCCAATGGGAACAGCCACAAGACTAGACGAAGATCCCAAAGGGAAAAGTGTGGATCAAACAAAATATAGAGGAATGATTGGCTCACTGTTATATCTAACTGCTAGTAGACCTAACATTGCATTCAGTGTTGGTTTATGTGCAAGGTTCCAATCAAATCCCAAAGAATCTCATTTAACTGCTGTAAAAAGGATCTTGAGATACTTGAAAGGAACAGATGATCTATGTCTATTTTATCCAACAAGTGACACATTTGATCTAAAAGGTTATGCTGATGCCGATTATGCTGGAGATTTAGTCAATCGCAAGAGTACCTCAGGTATGGTTCAATTTCTTGGTCCTTGCATGGTTTCTTGGAGTTCCAAGAAACAAAATACTGTTGCTCTATCCACAGCCGAAGCAGAATATGTGGCTGCTGCCGCATGCTGTTCCCAACTCTTGTGGATAAAACAACAGTTGCGTGACTTTGGCATTATTCTTGATTGTGTTCCCATCTACTGTGATAATACAAGTGCTATATGTATTTCAAAGGATCCAGTTCATCACTCTAGAGTCAAACACATTCATATTAGGCATCACTTTTTGAAGGATAATGTGGAAAAAGGCTTAATAAGATTGACCTTTTGTCAAACCGATCATCAAATAGCTGACATTTTAACTAAGCCTTTGAGTAGAGACAAGCATGAGAAAATGCGACTGGAACTCGGAATGATAAAGCTTAATTGATTGTCCTTGAAGTTCCTCCAAGGTACGCAATAATTTTTTAGTACAAATGATTATACACAACATTGGTGTGGAAACATAGTTTAGAATTGTACTTTGTGATGGAACTCCTAATTATAAGTATGATCAGTGCATGACTACTTGTACAAATTAGTTAAAAAGGAAAAAGAGTCATAAGCCATGTTGATTTGTTCCGTGTTCCTAATGTTGTAGGTACAAGCATTGTTTCTTTAATTTTTTTTCTTTATTCTTCTGTTTACCTTTTCCCTTATATAATTTTTTTTTTTCTCTGTTTCTCCCTTGGATAACAATTCCTGAAAAATATCTCTAGACTTGTTATTCCAACTTCCCTATTTTTTCTCACCCACACAAACCGTCCATTTCACACTTTTATTTATTTTTTATTTTTTTTAAAAAATTTATTGTTTTGAATTAATCACAAATATCTACCAAAATTGAAGTCAACAATAAAAAGGATAAATCTTTTTACCTCCCCCACAATAAACCCCCCCATAAATCTCTCCCTCCTAACCGACATCTCCCCTTCCTCTTCCTATCTCACTTCACACAATGAAAACAAGCCTCAACTCCCCTGTTCCCACACGGAAAAAGCCCCAAAAATCACAACCCCAAACCGCAAAATCAAAAGCACCCATGGAACTCACCATCATCCCATCACCTCCACCACAACCGCCACTCATGGCAGATTCAACAACGGGCACACAAGAAGACCCAGCCGTGATGGAACACCCTCCAATCCAAATGGTACCTCCTCTAAATTCCCCAACAAATCCACCGAACCCTCGCCGTGCAAAAAAAAGAAAGGTCGCCGCCGCAGCCAGCACCGGTGACATCTCCGAGACCGAGGAACCAGAACCAGAGGAACCCCAAAAGCCTCCACGCATAAAAAGGGATAAATACATGCTAGGGTTTGCTCTCAATTTGGACTGGTGCATGTCTTGTAAGTTTAATGATCTCCTTGATCTATTGAAGTTTCAAAATTGGATATATTTGTTGGATGTGTGTGCTAAGAATGTTGTGTTCCCTGCTTTGATGGACGAGTTTTGCTCATCTTTTAAGTGTGTAAAGGGAGTATGTACAGGGATGGTCAAAGGAACCCAAATCTCCTTTGATGGTGCCTATCTGGCCGAGTTGTTTAAAGTCCCAAATACAGGGCATTGCTCATATTTTAAGGGTCGGATAAGCTTGTCAATCAATGGTGTTCCCGATACTGAAATGATAGAATACATTGGAGGAACTCCAAATGTCTCCTCTACTGATCACAATGTGCTCTCCCCTCTACACAAACTACTTTTTAATTTAGTACGAAGAGGACTTCTTCCTAGACCACAAAAACGCAGCCTTGTCAACCTTCTTGACACCACCATCATCTACTGCCTAGCTCACAAAATTCCCATAAACTTTCCTGCCTTGATGATCCGTCACCTAGATCACTGTGTTCCTCATCTCTCTATCCCTTATGGGTCGCTCCTAACCTTCGTTTTTCAAAGTTTTGGTATCTCTTTTGATAATGAGGATGAGTACATTGATCTAAAACCAGAAAATTTTATACAAGAAAGTACCCTTTTGGGAATAAATCTCAAAATTGTTGAAGGGATGGTCTGCTTTGCATCTGAGGTACACCCAGAAGTACATGTTGAGGGGGAACCTGCCACAGATATTGATGATGCAGTTGCCACAGAGAAGATTGTGAGGAAGAAGAAAAAGAAGGATGTTCTGGAAGTTAAACAGGAAGTTCCTGTAAAAGGGACAAGGAAGAGCATGAGAATAGCTTCCCAAGGGGTTAGAGTTCCCAGGTCACCAGTCATGGTGACTCTTGATGAAGATGAGGAAGAGCCTGTTCCTCCTACCACTGAGGCAGAGGATTTAAGGATTCCTGAATCCCCAGTTCCTCTTCCTCAAGAAACCTCATCTACTACTCCTGCCGTTCCTACACCCTTTTCATCATGTTATGGTTTTGCTGCCTTTGGGGGTCCTAGTTCCACCAATTCAGAGATGGACAATTTGGTGGTGGAACTAAAGAACTCACTTGCTGAAGTGTTGTCTTCTAATGCTCTCTTAGTAAGCAAGGTAACTGCTCTGGAGGAAACTGTTGCTTCTTTGGCTACCAAACTAGAGGGCCACAAAGATCAAATGGCAAAGAACCACCAACTGATCCTCGACACAATCCACTCAGTTGCCTTTGAGGAAGTATCAGCAGATGAAGCCGAAAACCCAGCTGAACCTTAGCCTTGCCTCCCTCCTCACCCTCTTTTACTGATGTTTGTGTTAATTTGAAACAATTTCCTTTGTTTTCTGTTATTTTGTGTTTGGGTGAACATTTTCTTTTGGCTTGTATTAATTAGGAACTGGCTTATGACATCTTGGAACTCTTTGACTTTTTGTGCTTGCTATGACTGCCTGATTCTTATGCATATGCAAGACTCTTTCCCATTGTTTCTGATTCTAACTCACTGCCCTTTTAAGAGTAGTGGTGTGTTTAGTCATTTGTCTCTATTTGTACTTTTTGTTGATGCCAAAAGGGGGAAAAGATCCGACAAACTTTAAGGCTAAAGTTTCTTGTTCCTAGCTGCAATCTCTCTGGAAAATAACGTTTCTACTTAAGTTTATTTTTGCATAATTGCTTGCTTGCTTGAATTTTTTCTCCTTAAGTTTGCCTAGGTTTGTCATCATCAAAAAGGGGGAATATTGTTGATCCTTATGTTTTGATGATGACCCAAAGCAAACTTGACTAATGTCTTTGTTAAGTTCCTGTGCATTACTGAGTTCCTGAGTAGGAACACACTGAGTTCCTGAGTAGGAACACAACTGAGCAGTGAAGAGAAGATGCAGCAGCCTTAACGGAACAAGAAGCTATTCAAGCCATGCATCACATTGTTCCTGAGTAGGAACAAGAGGAGAACCACTTGAAGTTGCTGAGCTGAAACTTCATAGAAGTGAAGATATAAAGACTGTTGGGTTCCTTAGGTTTTGAATGATGACAAACAGCTAAGGGAAACAGGTTCTACATAAGTGTTAAAACAGTTGGTAGGAACCAGCTGACTTCAGTATACTGTTACCCTAGACAAGTTATTATTTACATGAGTTTTTATATTGAACTAACTTGTCTTTATACAGGAAACAGTTTAATAATAATTATGCTATGTACTGGTAGGGAACCAGTATGTACTGTTTCTGTAATATACTTGATATTGTACCTTAACTGTGTTACGTGTGCAGTAATTGAGTTTGTACCAAGTCTTGAATCTTGAAGTCCTTTGAAGCTTATTAAAGAGCCATTATTCATGATGAGATGATTCGAAGGAAGCATTCAAAGACTTGAAGTTTACATGAAGAAAGATCCACTTCAAGAAAGAGTGTTTTAGGATTTTCATGTAAATGCTCCGTAGTATGTTTTATTAATAGATATATAAAGTGCTTTGAATATATTAAACATCGTTGTGAAATTTGGTACAAGGATTGGAACAAATTTCATAACATGTTTAAGACAGGGAACCAGGTCAGGGGACCAGGTCAACTGTTCTGATTATTAGAGCTGCGATTTTAAAAAAGATTTTATAAAAAGATTTTGTTTCGAAAATTAAGTTTTGGAAAATATTTTGACAGCTATTAACAGATTTGATATAATCTTTTAAGTTACCTAAATTCTAGAGTAATTATCTTAGATTGATCTTATCCTATAATAAAATCAATCTAGGATAAATACTTTCCTAAAGTCATGTTTATCTTTTTGGCATGATTTTTGGAAATACTTTCCTAAAGTCATGTTTATCTTTTTGGCATGATTTTTGGTAACTAGGGTTTCGGTTACCTAAGGGTTATAAATAGGATCTGTTTAACTAATAATCATGCACTTCTCTCACACATTATTAAGGAGCAATACTTTGAGAGAAAAGCACTAAGTCTATTGATATTTCATATACACGAGCATCTTAGATTAAATAAGTTTCTCTATTTTCACTTATTAAAGAGTGTGATCATTTAGAGAGTGTTGATCATTGTAACGTGAGTCTTTGGCAAGGGGGCTGAAGGCTAAGTGAGTGTTTGTGAGTTCAAACACGTTTAGGACTTACGAGTGTAAGTCTTTAGCATACTCGGAGTAGAGTGTGGGGTGCTGGTCCCGGAGTAGGGAACAGCAGAGTACTTTGTGTCTTTGTTTTTCGGAGAAGATTAATAAAGAACTTAGGATAGGAGGACGTAGGCCAGAGTTGGCTGAACCTCGTTAAATTGTTGTGTTCTTTATTGTTTTGTTTTTAATCCGCTGCTCAAGGGAACCAGCACAACTGGTCCCTTAACCATAATCCGAAAAGAGGTAGAATTTACCAACGATTGCTAATCACTCAATTCACCCCCCCCCCCTCTTGAGTGCCCATAGAACCTTCAATTGGTATCAGAGCCTAAGCTTCTCGAAAGAGTAACATCTAGAGGAGTTAAGAATGAGTACTCAAGAACATAGTGCAATCGGTTATGACAACAAGACTCCCAAGTTTAATGGAAATAATTATGCTTGGTGGAAAAATAGAATTAGGAATGTTATCATGGGTATTGACTATGAATGCTGGCTCATAGTTAAGAACGGTCCAAATGTCATCCTCAAGAAAGATGCCGAGGGGAACCAGGTACCTAAAAAGGACAGTGAGTTGGACACGGCTGATTACAAATTGCTGGAGAAGAATGCCAAGGCAATGTCTATACTACAACAAGCAATAGGTGAGACTGAAACAAACCGTATCTCTGGATGTAGTAGTGCTAAGGAGATATGGGACACCCTTGAACTTGCGTTTGAGGGAACCAGCGAGGTAAAACGGTCTAAAATTGATTTAATCATGTCTAAATATGAATTATTTGCTATGAACAAAAATGAGAAAATCAATGATTGCTTTCTTAGGTTTATGACTATTGTTAATGATCTTAGATCACTTGGTAAAAGTTTTTCTGACGAAGATCTTGTGAGAAAAATTTTGCGTAGTTTAACAGATGCTTGGACAGCTAAGGTAACAGCAGTGTATGAAGCAAAAGATCTGTCTACATTGTCTCTGGAACAGCTGATTGGTTCCCTCATGACTCATGAGATGCTGATTGACTCCAAGACCGAGAAGGAACCAGCTAGAGGCATTGCACTGAAGGGAACAGTAGAAGAAGAAGAAGATGAGATCAGCATGATTGCAAGGAGATTTGAAAAATCTCTTCGTGATCAAAAGAGAAACTTCAAAGGTAAGAATTTTAAAAATTCTAAAAAGTCTAATTCGTCCTCTTCTTCAGGTTGCTTCAAATGTGGAGAAAAAGGACATCTTGTTCGAGATTGTCCTAAATGGAATGACAAACAGTCTAAGACTGTAGATAAACGAGCATACAAGAATGCCATGATAGCTTCCATGTGGGGAGACACTGACTCAGAATCAGAAGATGAAGGAGGATCACCTAACTCGGATGTCTGTCTAACTGCCTTCACAAACATCAAGGAGAACAGCACTGGTCCAGGAACCAGAGGGGGAACCAGCACACTCGAAAAATGTCTTATGGCAAAGAAGGATGTACTACTTGAACGCAAGGTAAGTTTAGAACAAATTAGAGAAGATATGCTTGAATATGATAGAGATAACTTGCTTGCATGTATAAACTCTTTGTTAGATGAATGTTATAAGCTAAGTGAAACATACATAACTTGCAAAAGAGACTTAAAAGAAAAACGTAGTAAATGTGAAATTGCTATTGCTAGTTGTGATCACTTAGAAGGTGTGTGCCATGAGCTCAAAGATCAAGTGGCAGAACTAGAAGTTGAGTTGGACAAGTGTAAGGTGGAACTAGAAAGGACAAGATCTTCTAAACCTGATTACTCAAGTGACAGTGAAGAAGATCTGACCTCCTGGTTCCCCAGAGACTTATCAACTACTAATGAAGCTCTTGATCTTTCAGCAGTTGTGAGTAAAGCAAATTCGTGTAGTAGAAACTCTTTGTTGGAGGCTTTTGAAATACTAGCTTCTAACCTTGAAAATTCTCACAAAGAAATTGCTTCACTTAAAACTGCTCAGCTCGCTGTTTCCCCTACTGGAACCAGTATAGAAGTCAGTAATATGATTGATAAATATGAAAGTGATATTTGTTATTTGCATGCGGAAATCAATCAATTGAAAAAGGACAAGCACCCAGTGGTTGTTGACATGTCTATTGACAATATGGTTTCAAAGCTTAATCAACAATTCAAAGTTTTAAAAGGTAATTTTGATTTTCTTAAAGAGAAAAACGAATTGTTGACTAAGACACTTGAAACTAGAGAAAAGGAACTTTATGATAGTCATAGACATGTGGACAAATTATTGAATGCTAAAGAATCCTTAAATCATCTGACTTTATCGAGAGGAAACAGAGGAAAGGCTGGTCTTGGTTATACTAGACAGAGAACCAGGACTAACTGGTCTCCTAGAGAAACCACCTGGATCAAAGAATACCAACGAGGTAAGTATGTCATGACTAAAGAGATGCATGTGTGTTTTCATTGTGGTAAGAATGGACATAAGATTCATGAATGTCCAGCTAAGAGGCTTAGTGCTAATAAGAACAGCAAGAATGTTAAATATGTTTGGATAAGAAAAGATCAACAAAATGTAAATGTTGTTGAAAAGGGACCCAAGTTTGTTTGGGTTCCTAAATCTAATGTTTGATCTGCTCTTGAAGGCTAGAGTGAAGGGAGACACCTATTGGTATTTGGACAGTGGTTGCTCAAGACATATGTCCGGGGATAAAGATCAATTCCTTTCACTAGTGGCCTTTGATGGAGGAAGTGTCACCTTTGGAGATAATAGTAAGGGAACCATCACTGGTTTAGGTAAGGTTGGTAAGACACTTTCTCATGCTATAGACGATGTATATTATGTTGAAGGCTTGCAACATAATCTTTTGAGTATTTCTCAATTATGTGACAAAGGCAATAGAGTCGAGTTTCAAGCCAATCTTTGTCATATAGTTAACTCACAAACAGGAGAACTTGTATGTGAGGGAACCAGGAAGCATGATGTTTACATTACCTTCCTAGATAAAATTCCTCAAGACAAGTCCATCTGTTTGAGAGCTGTTTCTGATAATAATCAATGGATTTGGCATAAGAGGTTTGGACATGCTAGCCTAACACTTCTAAACAAACTTAAAGCACGTGACTTAGTGGTAGGACTTCCTAACATTAAGTACGAAGCTGATAAAGTTTGTTCTGAATGTGTAAGGGGGAAACAGGTCAAAACTTCTTTTAAGCCTAAAACAGTTATGAGTACCAGCAGGCCCTTCGAACTTGTACACATTGATTTGTGTGGTCCTATGAGAGTACAAAGTCGAAGAGGTCATAGATATGTCTGTGTTATGGTTGATGATTATTCCAGGTACACTTGGGTGATGATGTTACACACAAAGGATGAAACGTTTGAAGAATGGGTAACATTGGTGAAACAAGTGGAGAACCAGCTCACTCATAAGCTGGTCTCGGTAAGATCAGACCATGGTACTGAATTTGATAATGCTAACTTTGTTGATTATTGTAGGGAACATGGAGTAAGTCACAACTTCTCAGCCCCTAGAACACCTCAACAAAATGGTGTTGTAGAAAGAAAAAATAGAACTCTTGAGGAGATGGCCAGAACGATGCTAATTGAAAGTGGTCTTCCTAAGAGATTTTGGGGTGAAGCTGTTGACACTGCTTGCTATATTTTAAATAGAGGTCTCATTAGACCAAAGATAAATAAAACTCCTTATGAACTCCTTAAAGGTCGAAAGCCCAATATTTCTTATTTTCGTGTTTTTGGATGTAAGTGTTTCATTCATAACAATGGGAAGGACCAGCTTGATAAATTTGATCCTAGGAGTGATGAGGGGATCTTTCTTGGATATTCTTCTCACAGCAAAGCATATAGAGTCTTTAATAAAAGGACTCTTTGTGTAGAGGAGAGTATTCATGTTATCTTTGATGAATTTAATATGTCTTCTGAGAATGCGCAGGTACAACCTGATGAAGAAATTGGACTAATGGACTTTACGGGGAACCAGGCTGCTGGTCCCTCAGATGACGAGCAAGCAAATCTAGGTATACCAAATACTCCACCTGATAACAATGATGATGTACCTAGAGAAGAAAATGGTGGCAACGAGGATTCAGAAAGTGAACCAAGTCCTGATGGTTCCACAAACAATAGACAGGTAATGAGTTCAGGGGGAACAGTAGAAGGAACCACCTCTGAACCTGAGGTAAGCAATGATAGAGGAAACAGCATGAATGTGAATCCTCCTGGTTCTTCAGTAGAAGAAGAGATTCATGATTATGCTGGTTCCCAACCTAATTTAGAAGCACAAAATGGTGTAAATTTTAGATCTCATAGATATCAATCTTCTCATCCCACTGATCAAATAATTAGTGATATTAATAAAGGAGTTCAAACGAGAAGAAGTGTTTTTCAAAACTTTTGTGCTTTCTATTCCTTCCTGTCTAAAGTAGAGCCTACTGACTATAAAATGGCTTTGACTGATCCTGATTGGGTATTAGCTATGCAAGATGAATTGAATCAATTTCAGAGGAACCAGGTCTGGCACCTGGTTCCCCGTCCCAAAGAAAGATCAGTCATTGGTACTAGATGGGTCTTTAGAAATAAGTTAGATGACCTTGGTACTATAGTCAGAAACAAAGCAAGACTAGTGGTTCAAGGGTATAATCAACAAGAAGGAATTGACTATGATGAGACGTTTGCACTAGTAGCTAGGCTTGAGGCTATTAGGGTTTTAATTGCTTATGCTGCTCACATTAAGTTGTTTCAGATGGATGTGAAAACTGCCTTCCTTAATGGATACCTGAAGGAAGAAGTGTACGTGGAACAGCCTCCTGGTTTTGAAGATGCGCTGTTCCCCCAACATGTATATAAATTGGACAAGGCTTTGTATGGATTGAAACAAGCTCCAAGAGCTTGGTATGAACGGTTGTCCACTTTCTTGATGGAAAATGAGTACAAGAGGGGAACAGTAGACAAAACCTTATTTATCAAAACCAAAGGGAAACACTTGATTGTAGTACAAATCTATGTTGATGATATTTTATTTGGTGCTACTAATAAAGTTCTGTGTGATAAGTTTGCCATTTTGATGCAGAGTGAATTTGAAATGAGTATGATGGGTGAACTAGGATTCTTCCTAGGGCTGCAAATCAAGCAAACAAATGATGGAATCATGATCCATCAACAAAAGTACTTAAAAGAATTGCTGAAAAAGTTTGGCATGGAGAACAGCAGAGCTTATGATACACCTGTTCCCACATCTGCTAAATTAGATGCTGATCTTAAGGGAAAAGATGTTGAAGCCTCTCTTTATAGAGGAATGATAGGTTCTCTTCTTTACCTAACAGCTAGTAGACCTGACATTGTGTTTTCTGTTGGATTGTGTGCTAGGTTTCAAAGTAATCCAAAAGAATCTCACTTAAAAGCTGTTAGAAGGATACTTAGGTATCTTGTGGGAACAGCAGATCTGTGCTTATGGTACCCCAAAGGCAGTACCATCAACCTGGTTGGATATACAGATGCAGACTATGCTGGTTTCCTTGTGGATAGAAAGAGCACATCAGGTATGGCACACTTCCTTGGCTCTTGTCTAATCTCGTGGGGTTCTAAAAAGCAAAATTCAGTAGCCTTATCCACAGCAGAGGCAGAATACATTGCAGCAGCTTCATGCTGTTCCCAGCTACTGTGGATAAGGAACCAGCTGAAAGATTTTGGTGTTATTTATGAAAGTGTTCCTATATTTTGTGATAACACCAGTGCTATTAATATTTCTAAGAACCCCATTCAACACTCCAAAACCAAACACATTGAAATAAGGCATCATTTTTTAAGAGACAATGTGGAAAAAGGATTGGTTGAAGTGTTGTTCTGTAAAAGTGAAGATCAAATAGCTGATATCTTCACTAAGCCTTTGTGTAGAGAGTCGTTTTGTAAGTTAAGGGTCATGCTAGGTCTAGTTAAATTTTAGTCTTTGGCTTCAATTATTTCCTTCAATGATTGGCTAGATTAGGTATGCTTTTGTATTGATTATGTATATAACTATGTTGCTAGCTTACAAATGTTATGTAACCTAATTTGTGATCTCAAAAGGATTGCAAAATTGGTTGTGCAAAGAAACAGGAGATATCGAATTGAGATAAGCTAGAAACAGCATAACTTGGTTTAGCACAGGTTCCAGCAAGAGGGAACAGCAGTTCAGCTCTGATATGTCATTCGAAAATATTTAAGATATTTTTGGAAGATTAATATAAGATAATTCTTTTTGGAAAGATTTATCTTATTTCAGTTATTAATCCCTATCTAAAAGGAAAGTATATCTTATTGCCTATCTTTTAGTTGGTTGATAAAATTATGGTAACAAGATAATTACCATATCTTGATTTTCAAACTTGCAATCATATCTTTCCGTTTTCATTGCTTCAACCGGCTATATTTTTGAACCTCCTTAATTGTGCAACGTTGATATAAATACACTAACCCATTGCAGAGCTCATTCATCACATCATTCAACTCTTTCTCTCTTCTCTCTCGTGCTTAGACCCTAAACACTGTTCATCCGAGTTCAACTTCGCTTCTTCTTCAATTTCTCTTGGTTGTTCTTCTCCCAAATCACACAATGGGTAAGAAAGCTACTGCTGCATCATCTAAGAAAGGGAAGAAGAAGAGTAATGCTTCCAATTCATCACAATCAAAGGTGAAAGAGACCTCGGTTCCACCTATACCAGCTGAACCATCATCTCCAAAAACCGTCTCTCATACTTCACCACCCACTGAAACAAAACACCTATCACCAAAATCATCATCATCCACAAAATCCCCACCTTCCCCACCTTCCACAAAAGTCCCATTACCAAAATCACTTGAGGTTGAGGAGGAGATTGTGAAGGAACCAGCCTCTTCACTAGGGGAACAGCCCAGAAGCACAGAGGAATTCTTTGATACTGAGGGTGGAAAGGAAGAGGAAGAAGTTGTGAGCGGGGAAGAGGATTTACAAATCCTCGGGTCTACTGAGAAACCACCCAAGCCCATGGTTCATAGCAGGGCAACAAGATCTTCTCTGAGGAGGATCAAGGAAGAAGTACTGGAAGAACAGTCCACTGATTCTGCTGCTGGTTCCAAAAGAAAAAGAGGAACAGCACGAAAGGCAACAAAAGGTATGTCCTTAGAATCACCTTCTGGTGGTTCCACTGACTTAAGTTCTAGAGTAGTTCTTTCTGGGTGTAGAACTGGGGATGGTTACTTTGATGAAACTGCTTTACAAGAAGTGAAAAGTCTGCTAGAATACCAAGGATGGATGTCCTTATTTAATGTCTGTGATGCAAACACTGCTGGTGTTAGGTCCTTCTTTTTGAACTTGAAACAGCAGCCTGATATGTCATTAAGTTCAACTGTTCATGGTGTGGATGTTAATATGTCAGTAGCTAGCCTGTCTGTTTTGTTGAGAGTCCCTAGAGATGGGTTTGATAAGTTCTCTGGTGATGGTTGTCCAACACTCATTGGGCTAACTCCTGATGACATTCATGACTTTGTGTTTGGAGGAAGAATTCCAAAGAAAACTGGAACATTCAAAACTGTCAACTTGAAGGAACCAGTAATGCTGGTCCTTCATTCCATTTGCAACAAAATGTTATTACCTAGGGCCCAAGGTAGAGGAATGGTACGCATCATGGAAATGGTGCCAATTTACTTGATTATGAAGAAGATTAAGGTCAATCTTCCATCTCTTATGATTGACCATATTATGTATAGTTACAATTCCTCTCACCATTCTCTTCCATACGGTTCCTATATCACCAAGCTCTTAAAAGAAAATAATGTTAGTCTGAGTGGATCTACTGTTCCTGTTATGGTTTTCACCAAAGCAATCCTGAAACAGAAAGGATTGGACATCAGCTCTGGTGAGCTAAGGTTCAGGGATGAGGAACCAGTAGAGGAAACCCCTAGGCCAGCCAAGAAGAGGAAAGAGGAACCAGTAGGTCAGTCGGTTCTCTTACAGAGGCTGGAGGCTCAGGAGGAAATGTTGCATAAGTTGATGGGTTTGGTTGAGGGTTTGTCTGCTTCCTTTAATATCAGAATGAGTGCTGTGGAGAAACAGATTGCTGGTAGCAGTAAGGAACCAGTTCCAGTTGAAGCTCAGGCTGCAGGGGAACCAACAGCTGAAGAAAGTGAGGATGAGGCAGAGGTGGACCAGGATGCAACAGATCCAGAAAAGTCCGAGGAAGATGATGAAGAAGAGGAGAATGAGGATGATGAATGAGCTTGATTCTTCCTTGTTTATGCCTGCCTTACTATTATTATTTCTCTAATAACTGATTATGTTGAACTGTTTTTAATTCCACCCTATCCATAGATTTCTTTTGGTTATGGATTTGGGTCCTTTTGGTTAACTTTTGCTTGGTATGTCCTAAACTATTTTATTACTGTTGATGGTTTGTTTTGATTTTGATTGATCTTAATTATCTTTGCAGCATATTGTTTGTATAATGGTTGGTACCATTGATTGGTTTAGCACATTATCTTGTGCATATGATTCTACTATTGCATATCTTTTTAATGATGCCAAAAGGGGGAAAATAGTTGAAGTTGAAGCCTAGAGTCTTTACTAGTTCCTAGTTTAGGTTGAGTAGTTTCTGTTTTAGTTTTTGAGTCTTTTTCTCTTTATTTTATTTGTTCTGTTTTAGTTTTTGAGTCTTTTTCTCTTTATTTTATTTGTTCTGTTTTAGTTAGGGAACCAGTTGGCTTAACTGACTCGTTCCAGTGTGTCTCGAGTCCTTGAAGTTTTTGACGATTTTATTTTGAGTATGATAACAGGTGCAGAAACTTCAAAATGTTTGTCATCATCAAAAAGGGGGAATTTGTTGGGTTCCTTAGGTTTTGAATGATGACAAACAGCTAAGGGAAACAGGTTCTACATAAGTGTTAAAACAGTTGGTAGGAACCAGCTGACTTCAGTATACTGTTACCCTAGACAAGTTATTATTTACATGAGTTTTTATATTGAACTAACTTGTCTTTATACAGGAAACAGTTTAATAATAATTATGCTATGTACTGGTAGGGAACCAGTATGTACTGTTTCTGTAATATACTTGATATTGTACCTTAACTGTGTTACGTGTGCAGTAATTGAGTTTGTACCAAGTCTTGAATCTTGAAGTCCTTTGAAGCTTATTAAAGAGCCATTATTCATGATGAGATGATTCGAAGGAAGCATTCAAAGACTTGAAGTTTACATGAAGAAAGATCCACTTCAAGAAAGAGTGTTTTAGGATTTTCATGTAAATGCTCCGTAGTATGTTTTATTAATAGATATATAAAGTGCTTTGAATATATTAAACATCGTTGTGAAATTTGGTACAAGGATTGGAACAAATTTCATAACATGTTTAAGACAGGGAACCAGGTCAGGGGACCAGGTCAACTGTTCTGATTATTAGAGCTGCGATTTTAAAAAAGATTTTATAAAAAGATTTTGTTTCGAAAATTAAGTTTTGGAAAATATTTTGACAGCTATTAACAGATTTGATATAATCTTTTAAGTTACCTAAATTCTAGAGTAATTATCTTAGATTGATCTTATCCTATAATAAAATCAATCTAGGATAAATACTTTCCTAAAGTCATGTTTATCTTTTTGGCATGATTTTTGGAAATACTTTCCTAAAGTCATGTTTATCTTTTTGGCATGATTTTTGGTAACTAGGGTTTCGGTTACCTAAGGGTTATAAATAGGATCTGTTTAACTAATAATCATGCACTTCTCTCACACATTATTAAGGAGCAATACTTTGAGAGAAAAGCACTAAGTCTATTGATATTTCATATACACGAGCATCTTAGATTAAATAAGTTTCTCTATTTTCACTTATTAAAGAGTGTGATCATTTAGAGAGTGTTGATCATTGTAACGTGAGTCTTTGGCAAGGGGGCTGAAGGCTAAGTGAGTGTTTGTGAGTTCAAACACGTTTAGGACTTACGAGTGTAAGTCTTTAGCATACTCGGAGTAGAGTGTGGGGTGCTGGTCCCGGAGTAGGGAACAGCAGAGTACTTTGTGTCTTTGTTTTTCGGAGAAGATTAATAAAGAACTTAGGATAGGAGGACGTAGGCCAGAGTTGGCTGAACCTCGTTAAATTGTTGTGTTCTTTATTGTTTTGTTTTTAATCCGCTGCTCAAGGGAACCAGCACAACTGGTCCCTTAACCATAATCCGAAAAGAGGTAGAATTTACCAACGATTGCTAATCACTCAATTCACCCCCCCCCCCCCCCCCCCCTCTTGAGTGCCCATAGAACCTTCAAAGACTAAATCGAGTTTAGGATTTATGTAAGTGTAAAGGAACTTAGGTAATGGGAACTTGATTAGGAACTCATCTTGACATAAACTAAAACGCCAGTTTATTAAAAAGCTTAAGAAAATTTATTTATTCTGTTCTACTTAAAAAATGGGATTTAATAAAATCTGCTTTAGTAAAAAGATTTTATTATTGGAAAATAAGTTTTAAGATAATATTTTACAAAAAGATTTTTTATCATTTTGAAAAATATATCCTAAATTCCAAGATTATCTTTTTGCTACTTAACTGATGATATTAAACGTGCATTTTGTTGGCGAGATTTTAGGAAAACATTCAAAGTTTTCTGGAAACTTGGAAAGCACTCACCCCACGTTTCTCGCAACTGTTTGGTCATGGGAACGTGTCCTAAAATCAAGGAAACTTGGCAGTTGTGGGAAAAGTGGAGAGTCAGTTAAGAGATTATGTTTTTCTATAAATTCAGACTTGATTTTTCAAATGAAATAACACAGACCAACAATATATTTTCTCAAGAGCTTTCAAACGTTTATCCTTGAGTAGAGTTCCCAAGTTCCTAATTACTTCCTCTTGCACATAGAGTAAATTTTATAGAGTTGCAATTGGGAGAAGGGTTTGAGTGAACCTTGTAGAGAGACTTGAGTGAGTCTAGAGTGTGAGTTTCAGAGTAGAAACTAGAGAAAGAGAGAGCACTACAATTGAGGGATTGTAGTGGGGAACTTAAGTTTGTAGAGGAACTTAAGTTGAGAAGAGTTCCATAGGTTGTAACTGAGTTGTTGCCCTATTAGTGAAAGTGTGTTAAAATCCCTAGTGGGTCGTGGTCTTTCTTCTTGTTGGGCACAAGGAGTTTTCCATGTGAAAATCTCTCTTTACACTCTTGTTCCTTATAGCGTTTTAAATTCCGCAATATTTGCTATAAGTTCCCGAAGTTGTTCCCATCTACAATTCACCCCCCCTCTTGTAGAATTCATCACTTTAACATGCTGGTTCCCTTGAGCAGCGGAATAAAAACAAAACAATAAAGAACACAACAATTTAACGAGGTTCAGCCAACTCTGGCCTACGTCCTCCTATCCTAAGTTCTTTATTAATCTTCTCCGAAAAACAAAGACACAAAGTACTCTGTTGTTCCCTACTCCGGGACCAGCACCCCACACTCTACTCCGAGTATGCTAAAGACCTACACTCGTAAGTCCTAAACGTGTTTGAACTCACAAACACTCACTTAGCCTTCAGCCCCCTTGCCAAAGACTCACGTTACAATGATCAACACTCTCTAAATGATCACACTCTTTAATAAGTGAAAATAGAGAAACTTATTTAATCTAAGATGCTCGTGTATATGAAATATCAATAGACTTAGTGCTTTTCTCTCAATGTATTGCTCCTTAATAATGCGTGAGAGAAGTACTTGATTATTAGTTAAACAGATCCTATTTATAACCCTTAAGTAACCGAAACCCTAGTTACCAAAAATCATGCCAAAAAGATAAACATGACTTTAGGAAAGTATTACCAAAAATCATGCCAAAAAGATAAACATGACTTTAGGAAAGTATTTATCCTAAATTGATTTTATTATAGGATAAAATCAATCTAAGATAATTACCCTAGAATTTAGGTAACTTTAAAAGATTATATCAAATCTGTTAATAGCTGTCAAAATATTTTCCAAAACTTAATTTTCGAAATAAAATCTTTTTATAAAATCCTTTTTAAAATCGCAGCTCTAATAATCAGAACAGTTAACCTGGTTCCCTGACCTGGTTCCTGTCTTAAACATGTTATGAAATTTGTTCCAATCCTTGTACCAAATTTCACAACGATGTTTAATATATTCAAAGCACTTTATATATCTATTAATAAAACATACTACGGAGCATTTACATGAAAATCCTAAAACACTCTTTCTTGAAGTGGATCTTTCTTCATGTAAACTTCAAGTCCTTGAATGCTTCCTTCGAATCATCTCATCATGAATAATGGCTCTTTAATAAGCTTCAAAGGACTTCAAGATTCAAGACTTGGTACAAACTCAATTACTGCACACGTAACACAGTTAAGGTAAAATATCAAGTATATTACAGAAACAGTACATACTGGTTCCCTACCAGTACATAGCATAATTATTATTAAACTGTTTCCTGTATAAAGACAAGTTAGTTCAATATAAAAACTCATGTAAATAATAACTTGTCTAGGGTAACAGTATACTGAAGTCAGCTGGTTCCTACCAACTGTTTTAACACTTATGTAGAACCTGTTTCCCTTAGCTGTTTGTCATCATTCAAAACCTAAGGAACCCAACAAATTCCCCCTTTTTGATGATGACAAACATTTTGAAGTTTCTGCACCTGTTATCATACTCAAAATAAAATCGTCAAAAACTTCAAGGACTCGAGACACACTGGAACGAGTCAGTTAAGCCAACTGGTTCCCTAACTAAAACAGAACAAATAAAATAAGGAGAGAAAGACTCAAAAAATTAAGACTCAAACTACTCAACCTAAACTAGGAACTAGTAAAGACTCTAGGCTTCAACTTCAACTATTTTCCCCCTTTTGGCATCATTAAAAAGATATGCAATAGTAGAATCATATGCACAAGATAATGTGCTAAACCAATCAATGGTACCAACCATTATACAAACAATATGCTGCAAAGATAATCAAGATCAATCAAAATTAAAACAAACCATCAACAGTAATAAAATAGTTTAGTACATACCAAGCAAAAGTTAACCAAAAGGACCCAAATCCATAACCAAAAGAAATCTATGGATAGGGTGGAATTAAAAACAGGTCAACATAATCAGTTATTAGAGAAATAATAATAGTAAGGCAGGCATAAACAAGGAAGAATCAAGCTCATTCATCATCCTCATTCTCCTCTTCTTCATCATCTTCCTCGGACTTTTCTGGATCTGTTGCATCCTGGTCCTCCTCTGCCTCATCCTCACTTTCTTCAGCTGTTGGTTCCCCTGCAGCCTGAGCCTCAACTGGAACTGGTTCCTTACTCCTACCAGCAATCTGTTTCTCCACAGCACTCATTCTGATATTAAAGGAAGCAGACAAACCCTCAACCAAACCCATCAACTTATGCAACATTTCCTCCTGAGCCTCCAGCCTCTGTAAGAGAACCGTCTGACCTGCTGGTTCCTCTTTCCTCTTCTTGGCTGGCCTAGGGGTTTCCTCTACTGGTTCCTCATCCCTGAACCTTAGCTCACCAGAGCTGATGTCCAATCCTTTCTGTTTCAGGATTGCTTTGGTGAATACTACAACAGGAACAGTAGATCCACTCAGACTAACATTATTTTCTTTCAAGAGCTTGGTGATATAGGAACCGTATGGAAGAGAATGGTGAGAGGAATTGTAACTATACATAATATGGTCAATCATAAGAGATGGAAGATTGACCTTAATCTTCTTCATAATCAAGTAAATTAGCACCATTTCCATGATGCGTACCATTCCTCTACCTTGGGCCCTAGGTAATAACATTTTGTTGCAAATGGAATGAAGGACCAGCATTACTGGTTCCTTCAAGTTGACAGTTTTGAATGTTCCAGTTTTCTTTGGAATTCTTCCTCCAAACACAAAGTCATGAATGTCATCAGGAGTTAGCCCAATGAGTGTTGGACAACCATCACCAGAGAACTTATCAAACCCATCTCTAGGGACTCTCAACAAAACAGACAGGCTAGCTACTGACATATTAACATCCACACCATGAACAGTTGAACTTAAAGACATATCAGGTTGCTGTTTCAAGTTCAAAAAGAAGGACCTAACACCAGCAGTGTTTGCATCACAGACATTAAATAAGGACATCCATCCTTGGTATTCTAGCAGACTTTTCACTTCTTGTAAAGCAGTTTCATCAAAGTAACCATCCCCAGTTCTACACCCAGAAAGAACTACTCTAGAACTTAAGTCAGTGGAACCACCAGAAGGTGATTCTAAGGACATACCTTTTGTTGCCTTTCGTGCTGTTCCTCTTTTTCTTTTGGAACCAGCAGCAGAATCAATGGACTGTTCTTCCAGTACTTCCTCCTTGATCCTCCTCAGAGAAGATCTTGTTGCCCTGCTATGAATCATGGGCTTGGGTGGTTTCTCAGTAGACCCAAGGATTTGTAAATCCTCTTCCCCGCTCACAATTTCTTCCTCTTCCTTTCCACCCTCAGTATCAAAGAATTCATCCGTGCTTCTGGGCTGTTCCCCTAGTGAAGAGGCTGGTTCCTTCACAATCTCCTCCTCAACCTCAGGGGATTTTGGTAATGGGACTTTTGTGGAAGGTGGGGAAGGTGGGGATTTTATGGATGATGATGATTTTGGTGATAGGTGTTTTGTTTCAGTGGGTGGTGAAGTATGAGAGACGGTTTTTGGAGATGATGGTTCAGCGGTTATAGGTGGAACCGAGGTCTCTTTCACCTTTGATTGTGATGAATTGGAAGTACTACTCTTCTTCTTGCCTTTCTTAGATGATGCAGCAGTAGCTTTCTTACCCATTGTGTGATTTGGGAGAAGAACAACCAAGAGAAATTGAAGAGGAAGCGAAGTTGAACTCGGATGAATAGTGTTTAGGGTCTAAGCACGAGAGAGAAGAAAGAAAGAATTGAATGATGTGATGAATGAGCTCTGCAATGGGTTAGTGTATGTATATCAACGTTGCACAATTAAGGAGGTTCAAAAATATAGCCGGTTGAAGCAATGAAAACGGAAAGATATGATTGCAAATTTGAAAATCAAGATATGGTAATTATTTTGTTACCATAATTTTATCAACCAACTAAAAGATAGGCAATAAGATATACTTGCCTTTTAGATAGGGATTAATAACTGAAATAAGATAAATCTTTCCAAAAAGAATTATCTTATATTAATCTTCCAAAAATATCTTAAATATTTTCGAATGACATATCAGAGCTGAACTGCTGTTCCCTCTTGCTGGTACCTGTACTAAACCAAGTTATGCTGTTTCTAGCTTATCTCAATTCGATATCTCCTGTTTCTTTGCACAACCAATTTCAATTTTGCAATCCTTTTGAGATCACAAATTAGGTTACATAACATTTGTAAGCTAGCAACATAGTTATATACATAATCAATACAAAAGCATACCTAATTTAGCCAATCATTGAAGGAAATAATTGAAGCCAAAGACTAAAATTTAACTAGACCTAGCATGACCCTTAACTTACAAAACGACTCTCTACACAAAGGCTTAGTGAAGATATCAGCTATTTGATCTTCACTTTTACAGAACAACACTTCAACCAATCCTTTTTCCACATTGTCTCTTAAAAAATGATGCCTTATTTCAATGTGTTTGGTTTTGGAGTGTTGAACGGGGTTCTTAGAAATATTAATAGCACTGGTGTTATCACAAAATATAGGGACACTTTCATAAATAACACCAAAATCTTTCAGCTGGTTCCTTATCCACAGTAGCTGGGAACAGCATGAAGCTGCTGCAATGTATTCTGCCTCTGCTGTGGATAAGGCTACTGAATTTTGCTTTTTAGAACCCCACGAGATTAGACAAGAGCCAAGGAAGTGTGCCATACCTGATGTGCTCTTTCTATCCACAAGGAAACCAGCATAGTCTGCATCTGTATATCCAACCAGGTTGATGGTACTGCCTTTGGGGTACCATAAGCACAGATCTGCTGTTCCCACAAGATACCTAAGTATCCTTCTAACAGCTTTTAAGTGAGATTCTTTTGGATTACTTTGAAACCTAGCACACAATCCAACAGAAAACACAATGTCAGGTCTACTAGCTGTTAGGTAAAGAAGAGAACCTATCATTCCTCTATAAAGAGAGGCTTCAACATCTTTTCCCTTAAGATCAGCATCTAATTTAGCAGATGTGGGAACAGGTGTATCATAAGCTCTGCTGTTCTCCATGCCAAACTTTTTCAGCAATTCTTTTAAGTACTTTTGTTGATGGATCATGATTCCATCATTTGTTTGCTTGATTTGCAGCCCTAGGAAGAATCCTAGTTCACCCATCATACTCATTTCAAATTCACTCTGCATCAAAATGGCAAACTTATCACACAGAACTTTATTAGTAGCACCAAATAAAATATCATCAACATAGATTTGTACTACAATCAAGTGTTTCCCTTTGGTTTTGATAAATAAGGTTTTGTCTACTGTTCCCCTCTTGTACTCATTTTCCATCAAGAAAGTGGACAACCGTTCATACCAAGCTCTTGGAGCTTGTTTCAATCCATACAAAGCCTTGTCCAATTTATATACATGTTGGGGGAACAGCGCATCTTCAAAACCAGGAGGCTGTTCCACGTACACTTCTTCCTTCAGGTATCCATTAAGGAAGGCAGTTTTCACATCCATCTGAAACAGCTTAAAGTTCATGTGAGCAGCATAAGCAATTAAAACCCTAATAGCCTCAAGCCTAGCTACTGGTGCAAACGTCTCATCATAGTCAATTCCTTCTTGTTGATTATACCCTTGCACCACTAGTCTTGCTTTGTTTCTGACTATAGTACCAAGGTCATCTAACTTATTTCTAAAGACCCATCTAGTACCAATGACTGATCTTTCTTTGGGACGGGGAACCAGGTGCCAGACCTGGTTCCTCTGAAATTGATTCAATTCATCTTGCATAGCTAATACCCAATCAGGATCAGTCAAAGCCATCTTATAGTCAGTAGGCTCTACATTAGACAGGAAAGAATAGAAAGCACAAAAGTTTTGAAAAACATTTCTTCTCGTTTGAACCCCTTTATTAATATCACTAATTATTTGATCAGGGGGATGAGAAGATTTATATCTATAAGATCTGAAATTTACACCATTTTGTGCTTCTAAATTAGGTTGGGAACCAGCATAATCATGAATCTCTTCTTCTACTGAAGAACCAGGAGGATTCACATTCATGCTGTTTCCTCTATCATTGCTTACCTCAGGTTCAGAGGTGGTTCCTTCTACTGTTCCCCCTGAACTCATTACCTGTCTATTGTTTGTGGAACCATCAGGACTTGGTTCACTTTCTGAATCCTCGTTGCCACCATTTCCTTCTCTAGGTACATCATCATTGTTATCAGGTGGAGTATTTGGTATACCTAGATTTGCTTGCTCGTCATCTGAGGGACCAGCAGCCTGGTTCCCCGTAAAGTCCATTAGTCCAATTTCTTCATCAGGTTGTACCTGCGCATTCTCAGAAGACATATTAAATTCATCAAAGATAACATGAATACTCTCCTCTACACAAAGAGTCCTTTTATTAAAGACTCTATATGCTTTGCTATGAGAAGAATATCCAAGAAAGATCCCCTCATCACTCCTAGGATCAAATTTATCAAGCTGGTCCTTCCCATTGTTATGAATGAAACACTTACATCCAAAAACACGAAAATAAGAAATATTGGGCTTTCGACCTTTAAGGAGTTCATAAGGAGTTTTATTTATCTTTGGTCTAATGAGACCTCTATTTAAAATATAGCAAGCAGTGTCAACAGCTTCACCCCAAAATCTCTTAGGAAGACCACTTTCAATTAGCATCGTTCTGGCCATCTCCTCAAGAGTTCTATTTTTTCTTTCTACAACACCATTTTGTTGAGGTGTTCTAGGGGCTGAGAAGTTGTGACTTACTCCATGTTCCCTACAATAATCAACAAAGTTAGCATTATCAAATTCAGTACCATGGTCTGATCTTACCGAGACCAGCTTATGAGTGAGCTGGTTCTCCACTTGTTTCACCAATGTTACCCATTCTTCAAACGTTTCATCCTTTGTGTGTAACATCATCACCCAAGTGTACCTGGAATAATCATCAACCATAACACAGACATATCTATGACCTCTTCGACTTTGTACTCTCATAGGACCACACAAATCAATGTGTACAAGTTCGAAGGGCCTGCTGGTACTCATAACTGTTTTAGGCTTAAAAGAAGTTTTGACCTGTTTCCCCCTTACACATTCAGAACAAATTTTATCAGCTTCGTACTTAATGTTAGGAAGACCTACCACTAAGTCACGTGCTTTAAGTTTGTTTAGAAGTGTTAGGCTAGCATGTCCAAACCTCTTATGCCAAATCCATTGATTATTATCAGAAACAGCTCTCAAACAGATGGACTTGTCTTGAGGAATTTTATCTAGGAAGGTAATGTAAACATCATGCTTCCTGGTTCCCTCACATACAAGTTCTCCTGTTTGTGAGTTAACTATATGACAAAGATTGGCTTGAAACTCGACTCTATTGCCTTTGTCACATAATTGAGAAATACTCAAAAGATTATGTTGCAAGCCTTCAACATAATATACATCGTCTATAGCATGAGAAAGTGTCTTACCAACCTTACCTAAACCAGTGATGGTTCCCTTACTATTATCTCCAAAGGTGACACTTCCTCCATCAAAGGCCACTAGTGAAAGGAATTGATCTTTATCCCCGGACATATGTCTTGAGCAACCACTGTCCAAATACCAATAGGTGTCTCCCTTCACTCTAGCCTTCAAGAGCAGATCAAACATTAGATTTAGGAACCCAAACAAACTTGGGTCCCTTTTCAACAACATTTACATTTTGTTGATCTTTTCTTATCCAAACATATTTAACATTCTTGCTGTTCTTATTAGCACTAAGCCTCTTAGCTTGACATTCATGAATCTTATGTCCATTCTTACCACAATGAAAACACACATGCATCTCTTTAGTCATGACATACTTACCACGTTGGTATTCTTTGATCCAGGTGGTTTCTCTGGGAGACCAGTTAGTCCTGGTTCTCTGTCTAGTATAACCAAGACCAGCCTTTCCTCTGTTTCCTCTCGATAAAGTCAGATGATTTAAGGATTCTTTAGCATTCAATAATTTGTCCACATGTCTATGACTATCATTAAGTTCCTTTTCTCTAGTTTCAAGTGTCTTAGTCAACAATTCGTTTTTCTCTTTAAGAAAATCAAAATTACCTTTTAAAACTTCGAATTGTTGATTAAGCTTTGAAACCATATTGTCAATAGACATGTCAACAACCACTGGGTGCTTGTCCTTTTTCAATTGATTGATTTCCGCATGCAAATAACAGATATCACTTTCATATTTATCAATCATATTACTGACTTCTATACTGGTTCCAGTAGGGGAAACAGCGAGCTGAGCAGTTTTAAGTGAAGCAATTTCTTTGTGAGAATTTTCAAGGTTCGAAGCTAGTATTTCAAAAGCCTCCAACAAAGAGTTTCTACTACACGAATTTGCTTTACTCATAACTGCTGAAAGATCAAGAGCTTCATTAGTAGTTGATAAGTCTCTGGGGAACCAGGAGGTCAGATCTTCTTCACTGTCACTTGAGTAATCAGGTTTAGAAGATCTTGTCCTTTCTAGTTCCACCTTACACTTGTCCAACTCAACTTCTAGTTCTGCCACTTGATCTTTGAGCTCATGGCACACACCTTCTAAGTGATCACAACTAGCAATAGCAATTTCACATTTACTACATTTTTCTTTTAAGTCTCTTTTGCAAGTTATGTATGTTTCACTTAGCTTATAACATTCATCTAACAAAGAGTTTATACATGCAAGCAAGTTATCTCTATCATATTCAAGCATATCTTCTCTAATTTGTTCTAAACTTACCTTGCGTTCAAGTAGTACATCCTTCTTTGCCATAAGACATTTTTCGAGTGTGCTGGTTCCCCCTCTGGTTCCTAGACCAGTGATGTTCTCCTCGATGTTTGTGAAGGCAGTTAGACAAACATCCGAGTCAGGTGATCCTCCTTCATCTTCTGATTCTGAGTCAGTGTCTCCCCACATGGAAGCTATCATGGCATTCTTGTATGCTCGTTTATCTACAGTCTTAGACTGTTTGTCATTCCATTTAGGACAATCTCGAATAAGATGTCCTTTTTCTCCACATTTGAAGCAACCTGAAGAAGAGGAAGAGTTAGACTTTTTAGAATTTTTAAAATTCTTACCTTTGAAGTTTCTCTTTTGATCACGAAGAGATTTTTCAAATCTCCTTGCAATCATGCTGATCTCATCATCTTCTTCTTCTACTGTTCCCTTCAGTGCAACGCCTCTAGCTGGTTCCTTCTCGGTCTTAGAGTCAATCAGCATCTCATGAGTCATGAGGGAACCAATCAGCTGTTCCAGAGACAATGTAGACAGATCTTTTGCTTCATACACTGCTGTTACCTTAGCTGTCCAGGCATCTATTGCTTGTTGTAGTATAGACATTGCCTTGGCATTCTTCTCCAGCAATTTGTAATCAGCCGTGTCCAACTCACTGTCCTTTTTAGGTACCTGGTTCCCCTCGGCATCTTTCTTGAGGATGACATTTGGACCATTCTTAACTACGAGCCAGCATTCATAGTCAATACCCATGATAACATTCCTAATTCTATTTTTCCACCAAGCATAATTATTTCCATTAAACCTGGGAGTCTTGTTGTCATAACCGATTGCACTATGTTCTTGAATACTCATTCTTAACTCCTCTAGATGTTACTCTTTCGAGAAGCTTAGGCTCTGATACCAATTGAAGGTTCTATGGGCACTCAAGAGGGGGGGGGTGAATTGAGTGTTTAGCAATCGTTGGTAAATTCTACCTCTTTTCGGATTATGGTTAAGGGACCAGTTGTGCTGGTTCCCTTGAGCAGCGGAATAAAAACAAAACAATAAAGAACACAACAATTTAACGAGGTTCAGCCAACTCTGGCCTACGTCCTCCTATCCTAAGTTCTTTATTAATCTTCTCCGAAAAACAAAGACACAAAGTACTCTGCTGTTCCCTACTCCGGGACCAGCACCCCACACTCTACTCCGAGTATGCTAAAGACCTACACTCGTAAGTCCTAAACGTGTTTGAACTCACAAACACTCACTTAGCCTTCAGCCCCCTTGCCAAAGACTCACGTTACAATGATCAACACTCTCTAAATGATCACACTCTTTAATAAGTGAAAATAGAGAAACTTATTTAATCTAAGATGCTCGTGTATATGAAATATCAATAGACTTAGTGCTTTTCTCTCAATGTATTGCTCCTTAATAATGCGTGAGAGAAGTACTTGATTATTAGTTAAACAGATCCTATTTATAACCCTTAAGTAACCGAAACCCTAGTTACCAAAAATCATGCCAAAAAGATAAACATGACTTTAGGAAAGTATTACCAAAAATCATGCCAAAAAGATAAACATGACTTTAGGAAAGTATTTATCCTAAATTGATTTTATTATAGGATAAAATCAATCTAAGATAATTACCCTAGAATTTAGGTAACTTTAAAAGATTATATCAAATCTGTTAATAGCTGTCAAAATATTTTCCAAAACTTAATTTTCGAAATAAAATCTTTTTATAAAATCCTTTTTAAAATCGCAGCTCTAATAATCAGAACAGTTAACCTGGTCCCCTGACCTGGTTCCCTGTCTTAAACATGTTATGAAATTTGTTCCAATCCTTGTACCAAATTTTACAACGATGTTTAATATATTCAAAGCACTTTATATATCTATTAATAAAACATACTACGGAGCATTTACATGAAAATCCTAAAACACTCTTTCTTGAAGTGGATCTTTCTTCATGTAAACTTCAAGTCCTTGAATGCTTCTTTCGAATCATCTCATCATGAATAATGGCTCTTTAATAAGCTTCAAAGGACTTCAAGATTCAAGACTTGGTACAAACTCAATTACTGCACACGTAACACAGTTAAGGTACAATATCAAGTATATTACAGAAACAGTACATACTGGTTCCCTACCAGTACATAGCATAATTATTATTAAACTGTTTCCTGTATAAAGACAAGTTAGTTCAATATAAAAACTCATGTAAATAATAACTTGTCTAGGGTAACAGTATACTGAAGTCAGCTGGTTCCTACCAACTGTTTTAACACTTATGTAGAACCTGTTTCCCTTAGCTGTTTGTCATCATTCAAAACCTAAGGAACCCAACAATAGCCTAACCTATATCTCATCGCCCAATTTATTTGTTCAAGACCATCAATAGAAATATGTGTCTCAAGGATTCATTATTTTTACTATAGTTTGTAGACACGTATTTTGGATCTCCCCTTTTTAAGGTCCAATTTTTTGACAATATAATTCCCTACTTAATTCAAACTCGATGGACATGTCAAAAAGTTTCTTGAAATGAGTTTAAATATGCGTAAACCATATTCGTATAAACCATTTAGATAATAAATTAGTTGAAACCTTATTAATAATGCACTCAAAGCATAAGGAAAAAAATTCTCACACTGCAAAATCCACAATCTCTCTACATTTCCTCTCCTCCACATTAGATACTTTGAGAATTTTTTTTCACCCCATCAACAACAAACCCAAAAATTCTCAATTTACTCTCTCACCTACTTCTCATGCCCACCATATTCTCTCTCCTATTCATTTTCTAATTTTTTTTAATCAATACTTAATAAAATTACTATTTTTTCGACTCATATATTTCTCAATAATTAATTATAATTATTAATATCAAGTTATTAATTACTTAATCAAATATTAATTACATAAAAAATAACACAAATTTTTTTTGTGAAAAAATAAATTAAATAAAAAATTAACTACTAAATAAATTTATAGGCTACATAAGAATACATAATAGATTTTTCTGGTTGGAAAATATTTTTCTTTGAAATAATGAAATTTATATAACAATAAAAAAATTATGAAACCAATATTACTAATAAACACTTGAATAGAAATTTTGATGAATTTAAAAAGATAAAAGAGAATTTTTAAAGTGAGCTAAAATATATCAAAATAGTTGTCTATTTATAGTGAAATATTTTATGACTGTTGGTATAATTTTTTTATGACCGTTGGTGTAATTTTTTTATTAATAATAAATATAAAAAAGGTTATAAATATGTAACACTTAATTTTTCAATGAAAACTGATTGACTACAAGCATATGTAATTAGTATATGGGGGTCACATTGATGACAAAAAAAAAAGCAAAATTAGCTTGTGAGACCCACCTCTTAGGACAAAATTAAAAATAGTTGTAAACCTCCATTACGGTGCCCATAAGGCCATAACACATCAAAATCTAAAGGGAAAGAAATTGTACCATATTTTCTTGAAGTTTTTTTTACTTCACCAATGAGAGTATTTTTTGTCCAAAAAAAATTCCAATCGAGAAAAACTCTCTGCTGGGATTACTCTAAGTACTCATTTAGGCATAATCTAAGGGTAGAAGCCAAATAATAAACCCAAAATATATTTAATATTACAATATGGATTATTCAAAATATTATATAAACTAAACCTTCTGCATAATATTGCACGTCTCATAACATAGAACTTTGTGGTCTATATCAGATGGTCACTGAAACAAGAGCAATGCAAAAGGCTTTGCATGTATCACTAAAAGATTGTAGTAAGCTTAATTTTTTGTGTGGCGACGCAAGACACATTATGCGATGCACAATCATTTTGTGCGACGCGTAATACCTCTCGCTTGGTGCGCAATTTTGAGCCTTTATGAATGCTTTAGACGGCTACCCTAATTCCGAATCCATTTTATCCTAATCCTTTATAATACGTCCCATTCACCTTATAATTCTTTATTAATGCTTAGATTCTCTTGCAACTACCCAAAATATATATAGGAGTAAAATTTGAAAAATATAGGATATTCCATAAACTCCTATTTATATCTAGTACGAGCTTTGCTTTATACTTTATTTGATTTGGTCTCACAATATTCACATTATTTTGTGTTGAATTTCATATTTTCATGTTCCTTATTATGCTTTTCATTGTATATTGTTTTGAATGATTCACCTCTATTTATTTCCTAAGTAAGACCGGTACCTAAAATCACGCCTTAATAAGATAAATATTGACAACCAATTTAGAGACCTTGTAATTTGATTGTTAAGAAGTGATCAACAAGTATTATTCTTTTTATGTGCATTAAATTTATACTAGCCCGCTTTTCTGCTAGTTAATAGAACCGTAATCCTCAATAAAATGTGATTAACCTTAATCACATAATGTAAGAAAAGCTTAATATTACCAATATCAACTTTCAACTATAAATCTAATTACACCTCTAGAATTAAGTCAAACAAAATCTAATAAAACTCAAAAGGAAAATACAAACACATAGTAAATTACGTAACTATAATTCATAACTTAAATATGATAAATTACATTGCATGAGATTTCCTTGAGATTCCCGTAACTATGAATGATCTTTCTTGCAAAACCAACTAATAAGTCTACCCTCACTATGAAATATTCAAAGAAGAAAATGAGCAAAATTCAAGCATACAGAATTCTACCTAAAATACTTTTTAAGTTGTGCTTTTTTGAAATACTTCCTGGTAATAAGCTTATTCAACACTACACATATAAAAGTTTAATGTTGCAAACCATCGTTTCATAAGTTCATAAAACAAGAAAAATTCTTAGATGTTTTTGAGTTTAAAATAAATTACGTACATATCAATCCAAGGCTGAATACACAAATAGGGATGACAATGGGTAGGATCTGATTTGACCTAGACATATACCCATCTTTTTCAAATTAGACACATACCTACCCTAGACTCATTAGGTCCTAAAATTTCAAACCCTTAACCAAATCCGCCAGAGCTAATGGATTTCGGGTCCAAAATGGGTCCTTAACATATTTTTATTTCTATGTACTTATTATTCTTATATTTTATAATTGAATGTATTTTCGCAATTTTTTAAAGTCAAATGAATGTAATGATGTTAACCCTTGAGAAAACTATTAATTGAACGAAAAAGAATCAAAAATTACAATTCAACAAATAATCCGTCATATCCTAGTCTTAACTTTAAAATATTAAAAGTTAAAAATTCACAAACAAAATGACTAAATATAATAGTAGAAGAGGGCGATTGTCGACTATGTAAAGTGAAAAATAGAGATTAGGTTCAGGTTTAAGTTTAAATTTTTTTTAATGAGCGGGTCCATGAATCAGATTTGGGTCAAAATTTTTTGGATCACTATTCTACCCAAGGATATTTAGACACATATCCGACTCAGATCCAATGTGTCTAAAAAAATTACACATACCCAAAAAAAGGGGTCAGGTTTGACTGAGTTTGAATCGAGTCTTGGACTCATTGCCATCCCTATACACAACTCATGGAAGGAAAACAACATGCATCTACTCGTTACCATACTCATTTAACAATTACTGAGTTCACATAAGGGTAAGTTAGTAGGTTCACAATAGGTTTTTTAGGTTTCCATATTTGACTTACTCAACCTATGGATCTTTGAGGTTGTTGCTTCACTTAACTTGCTTGCAAGGCTTTGCTAAACCACTCTCACCAGGTGTCGTCCTAACTATTTTCTAAGTAATCTACGGGATAAACCCTGTATTTTCTTTAATAAGCTACTCATGGGAGAGAGCCTGCTACCAATTAATTTAATATAATCATGGGGGTATGCCTGCTACCAATTAGTTACACCACTCACTAGGTTCCAAGCTACTTCAGTTGATTTAAACTACCTAGAATGCCACATACACACTACTAGTTAGTCTTAAGATAACTTATCCGAATTTCCTTCATTTTTTCATTGAGTATACTCAACTAATTAATAGATTCTTGCGTCGTATTCTTAACTTAAAGAATATGCATATTGTAAATTTCTAAGCTTAATAAAGTATATAGTCGATAGCGTGATGTAGATTAATTATTTAGTCTAGATTGCATTATTGAGGTAACAAAGTTAATTGATTTAAAGCTTCAGCAATTTATGTTAATCATTCTTTGTAGTGAGCTCAAATTAGCTGGCTATTACAAAATTAGTCTACTATTTAATATAATTTACTTACATGTATAATTAGGGTTCATAATCTTATACATTAATTTTAAGTCTTTGATAACTTGATACACGATTGAATAAGAGTAAAGTCATCTATGGGTGGATTAGGCTCGTGGCCTATTTCTTATCTAATCCCTATGTTCACTTTGGTTTAAGACCAATATGAAGTTATGTCCCTCAAGGATTTATAATAAGAAATCTTTGCTATGGATATGTCCCTTTATATATGTCCCTTGGTTTGTCCTTTCACTAAAACCTTATGAAGGTCTATGAATATTTTTTTTAAAAATCATTGGCGACTTGCTATTTTGTCTTTATTGTCGTTGTTTTTTAAAATTCAATCTGAAACACGATCATACATGCGACCTAATTATGGCTCATGGTCCAATGGTCGATTTGTAATCTGCCAAACCATGACATCTAACTTGTGCTTATGGTGCAAGTCATGAAGGGTGTTCAAATGGAGTTACCAATTCCTAATAACTCCTTTAGATCCCTTCTTACTCATTTATCTATTTTAGTGGCTATTAGTTGAACAAAGACATTGGGCTCTAAGAATCTTGAACACGTGTATCACGCATTATGTGCTTGCTTTCCTAATAGTGCATTTTTTTTGTTGCCTAACCTTTTGTTTCCTTTTTGTGGAGTCTCAAATCTTGGATTTCTTGCTTGCCTTATCATTTTAAGGATTTTAAAACCTTCTCCGTTCAAGAATCATTATATAATATCACATTCCATATAGGTGTCATGATTACCTAGATAAATTTTACATACCAAAATCAATAAAATTATTTTAGGGTCTAGTTTCCATATCATTTCCATTTCATTTAGGTTAGCTTCCATATCATTTAAATTTCATGTTAGGTTATTTTCCATATCATCTCCATTTCTTTTTAGGTTAGATATTAATGGGATTAGGATCTAATTTATATTAATTAGGCAATCGACTAAGTTCAATCATTAGGCTTTTAGGAGGGGAGACACACTTAGGTGTCTACGGATAGGAGTAACTTACAAAGGTTAGACTCTTAATATCACTATGATTTAAACCTTGACGACCCATAGATATAACTTAGAAGCAACTCATTCATTCCAATGTTGAATTTAATGACACCCACCCTAACTTCCAAACTATATAATCCGTTTGAACTATTTGCAAGAGTCATTTTACCATAAATTAAGCAATAAAGCTCAACTTACTTTTTCATATATTTTCATCAATATCCAATACAAACGTAAAATAGTTTTGTAATATGTTAAAAAGACAAATGAACGTAAAACTTTATTGTCCTCGAAACATTTAAATGAGTTAAATTCAACAAAAATATTTTGACGAAAACAAAGCCAAGATTAAGTTCTACATCTTCCTCCTTACTCCCCATGGTGTCAAACTTTCATCTCCCTATTTGAACAAAGCCCGGGTGGGCTAACAAACACAAACGTGTTAAACCCTACATTTTTCACAAAACCCTACACCATCTTCCAAATACATAACCCACCTTCTATCTCCTCTGCGTCCGGCATTAACGAAGCATGTCAGAGCTCCAAAGCTACCCCACAAAACCCCGGCTGAAACCCACCTCCAAAAACCCTAACACATCCCCCGAATCCAAGTACTGGAAATCCTTCAAAACCCACCAAATCACCGGCCTAATCTCCTCCATAACCTCCCTCGCTTTCTCCCCACAATCCCCCCACCCTTTCGCCGCCACACACGGCGCTTCCCTCTCATTTTTCAACCCCCACCATCCCTTCTCCCCTACTGCCCCCACCTCTAATATCCACTCCTTCAAAGACACATCCTTCTCCGCCTCATACCGGTCCGATGGCAAGCTCATTGCAGCCGGGTGCCAGTCTGGGGTCATTCACGTCTTCGACGCAAAAACCCGAAACCCGCTTCGACAATTGAAGGGTCATTCACGTCCTGTGAGGTTAGTTGAATACCCGAAAGTCGATCGTTTACATTTGTTTTCGGGTGGTGATGATGCGATTGTCAAGTATTGGGATGTTGCTACTGAGACCACTTTGTTGGACTTTTTGGGGCATAAGGACTATGTTAGAAGTGGGTCCCCTTCCCCTGTTGATGATAATTTGTTTGTTACTGGCTCCTATGATCACACTGTTAGGGTGTGGGATGTTAGGGGGTCCAATTCTTCATCTTCTGCTATGGTTGTCAATCATGGGAAACCCGTCGAGGATGTCGTATTTTTGCCATCTGGTGGATTGATTGCTACTGCTGGAGGGAATGTGGTGAAGATTTGGGATGTGATTGGAGGTGGCAAATGTGTGTATTCCTTTGAGAGCCATACTAAGACTGTGACGTCTCTTTGTGTGGCTAAAGTGGGGAGGTATAATGGGGAGGAGTCTGATCAGTACCGGCTTTTCAGCGTTGGGTTGGATGGGTATTTCAAGGTGTTCGATTACTCCAAGTTGAAGACTACGTTCTCCATGAGGTTCCCTGCGCCTCTGGTGTCCGTTGGGTTCTCCCCGGATTGTTCTGTACGACTGACTGGGACCGCGAACGGGATTATATACATGGCGAAGAGGAAGAAGGAGAAAGTGGAAGAGGAGAATAGTGTGGGGGACTTTTTGGGGTTTCAGTTTAGGGAAGAGCCGCAAAAGAGGGTGTTGAAGCCGTCATTCTTTAGGTATTTTCATCGAGGACAAAGTGAGAAGCCCAGAGGAGGTGAATATTTGGTTTTAAGACCCAAGAAGGTTAAGTTGGCAGAGCATGATAAACTGTTGAAGAAGTTCAGGCACAAAGATGCTCTTGTAGCTGTTCTTCAAAAGAAGAATCCAGAAAATGTTGTTGCTGTGATGGAAGAATTGATAGCTAGGAAGAAATTGTTCAATTGTGTGTTGAATTTGGATGTTCAGGAGCTTGATCTGCTGTTGGCGTTCTTGCAGAAGTACACTACTCTTCCAAGGTACGCCGGTTTACTGATGCCGTTTGCCAACAAGGTTATTCTTATGCGAGTTGAGGATATTCGAGGTTCGGATGATCTTAAGGCTCAATTAAGGAATCTGAAGCGAACCATTCAAGAAGAGCTGCGGATACAACAGTCATTGCTGGAGATACAAGGAATAATATCTCCTTTAATGAGGATTGCTGGGAAGAGATAATTATTCTTGTACTAGTATTGCTTTAACAGTTGTATGTTTATTACTTTGTACCTTTTAGTAGAGGATGAATCTTGAGCACATGATTACTTTTTCCCCATCTATATGTTGATACTACGCTTTGGATTTAAGATCTCCTTTGTTCTTGGAGATCTGCTCAAGGTAGATTTTGATAAGTCATATGTTTTTGATGTACTAGTATCGCTATAACTATTATCGTTGGCTTGAAGTGAGAAATTATATAGAACTCCTACTTGATTTTGTTGGTGGTACTCTTCTTGTTTTTGTACAACTTTATTAGATATTTCCTATTCATGTTGTTTCATTATGTATTGTTTATGTATGATAGATTAAAAGCAACTGAATTTTGAGAATTAGGAATAGTGCAAAGCTGTTGCATTAAATCATAGCATCACTTTTCACTACTCAATGAGAGGAGTGCATCCCTACCTATTTCAATGTGAATTGCCAAGGTTACTGTTCACTATGAACTGTAACTTGAGCAATGCCTGGGATGGAGCACTGAGCTTCCGCAGGTCTTTTTGTGGGCTGTGACCGTTTAGGGGTGTTTTTGGTCATTTGCTTAGGGGTTTCCACTTGTTGGAGAGTCTGGTTCTTATTCTTCTTTAACTTTGTCCTTCAGCTCATCAATGGCACGGTACAATGACAATTGTTCAATGCCATGGTTTCTTCTGTGAATTTGGTCCTTTAGCTCATCAATGAAATCCATGACCTCTCCAAGGTTGAGTCAGGTTTGATAGAATTGTTGATCTTATAACTAGTCATTTCTATGGGGGATAGTTTAAGGGCTTCGACTGTTTACCTGAATACTGAATAATTTCATTTTCGGTTCCCTGTTTTTGGGTTTCAGGTATTTATGAAATTGGAAGCTACCAAGTTCTGCCCAAGGAAAGTTGCAAGGCACGTAATCCAAACAGCTGCAGTTTCTTTGAAGAAACTGCTGACATGGAAGGATATAGCAGATGATGTCCCCACAGAGGTGAGAACATTGTTTCACATGTAATCAAGAATCCATCCTGCAGCATCTTTGTGCTTATCTAATTGACAATAAGCTCAAGAGTTGTCATTTTGTACCGTATTCACATTGATGCACCATCCTTTGCATTTCATGGGTCTTAATTAGACCTTTACTTGATATTGTGTCCTTCTCCAATGGTTATGCTTAAACTTTTGGCTTTCCTTTGAACTTTGATAACTCTATATTTCCATAATTAAATTCAGTAATTCATTACGAACCTGTTTTGGGTTCATGACCCTTGGGTCCATGTGTGCCTAATGCCATGACTGCAGTACATTGTCCTTACCATGCTATTCCTGTCCAGGTTTCATGATATAAGAATTTTGATTTATTAATCAATTGTGTAAGGATTGGCCATATTGCTAAGTTGTTTGTGATATATATACCTGCATAAATTATTTGGTGAAGGCTTCTGGTTATGGATCACACAAGTGCAGAACTTTGGGAAGGAAAATATTTTTTTGAAAGAGGAGATGACTGATTATATTATATTTGATGTATGTCCTGCATCATCTGGATCTTGCTTTTGTGTTTTTGTTTTGGACAGAATGACTCGTTGCAGCACCCTCTTATGGAAATTCTAATAAATGCAGAGTGAAACGTCTAGGTGATAGCAATTAGGCCAGACCTCCCGTCACCATCACTTATAGAAGAAGGGCAATTGGTCAGAAGAATAAGGAGAATAGAGAGGCACAACTGCAAAAGCCAAATTAAACAAGGGGGAAGGAAGCAACAGTAGGGGCACGCATAAGGAATCTTTTAATAACTAAATTATGTTATAGGACTATATGTAATTAATATTACAGATATAATATTACAGCATGTGAGTTTGTTACAAAGTTGTTACGGAGGAGTATTACAAATAGTAGGATGTAAAGCCATTAGAGACGCAAAAAAAATATATTGAATTGGAAGTAAACTTTGGAGATACTCCTACTTCTCGAACTGTGGGAATCTGATTCTGATCAATCTTCTCATTTTCTTGCTTTTCTCTTCTTGCTTCCCTCATTTCTATGCACGGCTAGTCCTGGTTCATACCAAATCTGGTATCAGAGCAGGTTGAGACGCTCCCTTAACTCCACAACATATAAAAAAAAACACAATTCTGGTAATGGCACCAACCCATTCCCAGAGAATAGATCAAATGGAAAGTGAGTCTGAGGCAATGCGAAGTAAGTTCACGGAGCACTTGGCTAAAATGGTTGGGAGTCTCGAACGAATGGAGGGAAGGATGGAGCGGAATCGGGTAGAGCAGGAGACTCTAATGGGCCAGCTAAGGTTGGAACAAAAGACTCTATGGGAGAAGATAGGGCTCCAATCCAAGCCACCTAATGGGACACCAAGCGAGGGTGAACACCCGGTTCAGAGCAGTCAGGTGGGATGTGGAATTGATGCAGTCAGCAGAGAAGGAGGAGTGAATTGGCGCATCAAGAAACTGGAGTTACCTCTTTTCGAAGGGAGTAACCTAGATGGCTGGGTATTGAGAGCGGAGAGATATTTTGACTTCTACAAAATGAGCGATACAGAGAAGGTGGAGGCGGCGGTGGTCTTGCTGGAAGGGGATGCGCTATTGTGGTATCAATGGATACACAAGAGGAAGACGGTGAGAGGATGGGAAGAACTCAAGGGGATGATCTTGAGGAAGTTTAGAATGACCTCTACTGGGAACCTTTATGAACAGTGGTTAGATTATAGGCCAGAGAGAACAGTGATGGACTATATAAGGAGGTACATAGAACTGGTGGCACTGCTAGAAGGGTTGCCGGAGGAGGTCACGATGGGGCAGTTCGTGACCGGATTGAAGGAGGAAATAAAGGCGGAAGTTCGTCTGCTTGGGCCCGAGTGTTTGGAGCAAGCCATGGATATTGCGGTTAAGGTGGAAGATAAGATACAAATGGGCTTGGTCAGTAGAGGAATGTTGAGGCCTCAAAGTAATAGGAGCCCAAGTTACAACACATCTGTCTACAGCCCAGCCCGGGTTACAAATGTAACACCTCACCTCTTATTTATCAGCGTGTCCCTCCACCCGTGATGATTTTGCATTCCCAATCCACTGTATCCCAAGCCTCCAGAAATTCGAGGATGGGGGAAACTCAATCCAACAAAATTGGGGAGATAAGGAGGTTGACGGAAAAGGAAATCCAAGAAAAGAGAGCAAAAGGACTTTGCTTCCGTTGTGATGGGAAGTGGGGAATTAATCACCGGTGCAGCCGAAGGGAACTTAGTGTACTAATGGCACACGAGGAGGAAGGTAATGGAGGGGAAGCAGTGGATTGGCCATACGAAGATGCAGAAGGAGAGCTGGAGATGGAGCACCCCCAGCCCACAGTGTCACTAAACTCAGTGGTAGGTATCACAAGCCCTAAGACCTTGAAACTCCGAGGATGGGTGAGGGGTAATGAGGTCGTAGTTATGGTCGACCCAGGGGCGACACATAATTTTATTTCAACAACAGCAGTAGAGAAGCTACGGATCCCAGTAACAAGCACCCATTCCTTCGGGGTGTCCTTAGGGACTGGGGATGCGGTACAAGGGGAGTGCGTTTGTCAATCAGTGGAGCTCCAAGTGCAAGGTTTAACAGTGATAGAAGATTTCCTACCCTTGCCACTAGGGAACTCCGATTTAATCCTCGGAATTCAATGGTTGGAGAAGTTGGGTACGATGACGGCAAACTGGAAGACCCAGACCCTCAAGTTCAGAGTTGGGGGAAAAACTACAAGGAGATCCCTCCTTGGGCAGAACCAAGATATCGCTTAAAGCCATGGTTAAAGTGTTGAGGAAAGAAGGCTGGGATACCTGGCTGAATTTAATCAACTGAGCAGTGTAGAGGAGGGATTAAAGGAAGGAACACCGGGATTCTTAAGGGATACTTTGAATAAATACAAAGGTATCTTTGAATTGCCAGTGGGGCTACCCCCGGTTAGAACCCATAAGCACGCAATCAATCTGAAGGAAGGATCGAACCCAATGAGTGTGAGGCCCTATAGGTATCCGCAAATACAAAAAAAATGAGATTGAGCAGTTGATCCAGGATATGCTCAAAGCGGGCATCATACAAGTTTCTACAAGCCCTTTCTCGAGTCCAGTCCTTCTGGTGAAAAAGAAAGACGGTTCTTGGCGTTTCTGTGTTGACTACAGGACCCTAAATAAAGTTACTATGCCAGATAAATTTCCCATCCCGGTCATCGATGAGTTGTTAGATGAACTACAGTGCGCCACGATTTTTTCCAAATTGGATTAAAAATCTGGGTATCACCAAATCCGGGTCAAGAAGGAAGACATACCCAAGATAGCATTTCGAACCCATGAAGGGCACTATGAGTTCCTCGTCATGCCTTTTGGCCTTACCAACGCGCCAGCAACATTTCAGGCCCTCATGAACGAGGTATTCAAACCTTATTTGCGTAAATTTGTGCTTGTTTTTTTTTATGACATACTGGTATATAGTAAAGGAGAGGAAGATCACAAAAAACACCTATCAGCTGTGCTTGAGTCATTATGGCAGAACAAGTTGTTTGCTAACAAGAGCAAATTTGAGTTTGGAAAGAAAACAATTGCTTACCTGGGCACGTAATATCCAAGGATGGAGTAGGAGTGGACCAGGCTAAAATACAAGCCATGATGGACTGGCCGATTCCTCATAACCTCAAAGGGTACGAGGGTTCTTAGGCCTAACGGGGTATTATCGCAAGTTCATCGCGAAATATGCAGCTATAGCAGCACCCTTGACAGAACAGCTTAAGAAGGATAATTTTGGTTGGACAGAGGAGGCAACCGAGGCGTTTATGACACTAAAAGAGGCAATGACCAAAGCTCCGGTACTAGCTCTACCAGATTTCAGTTTACCCTTTGTGGTGGAGACAGACGCTAGCAACACAGGTCTTGGGGCAGTTTTAGTGCAAAACGACCACCCGGTGGCCTACTTTAGCAAAATATTGGGGATACGGGCTAGGAGCAAATCCATATACGAAAAGGAGCTGATGGCCATTGTGTTGGCAGTCCTTAAGTGGAGGCATTATCTTTTGGGACGAAGGTTTGTGGTGAGAACTGATCAACAGAGTTTACGCTTCTTGATGCAGCAACGAGAAGTAGGAACTGAGTACCAAAGGTGGGTCAACAAGCTTTTGGGATATGACTTCGAAATTTGTTATAAGCCAGAACCTTCCAATCGGGTAGCAAATGCGTTATCAAGGGAATTCTCCCATCAGGTGGAACTTGGAGCTTTAATTAGCTCGCGGGGGGTGGATTGGGACGAAGTCTATAAAACCAATGATCAGGATCAGTTCATAACGCAAGTTAAGAATAGCATTGCAACCGGAAAAACCGTACCCCAGGGCTACACGGTGGATCATGGAGTTCTGTGGTATAAGAGGCGTTTAGTGATTCCTGCTACCTCCACCTTGGTAAGGGATCTGCTATTTGAATATCATGATTCCCCTCTGGGAGGCCACTTAGGGGATCATAAGACCTATAAGAAGTTGGCTACCGAATGGTATTGGCAGGGGATGCGGAGGATTGTCACTGAGTATATTCGAGCTTGTAAGGTCTGCCAGCAGAATAAGTACTCCACTTTATCCCCGGCAGGTCTCCTCCAGCCTTTACCAATACCCGCTCGAGTATGGGAGGATTTGTCCATGGATTTTGTCGAAGGACTGCCTGTTCTATGGGCCTTAATGTGGTATTAGTAGTTGTGGATCGTTTCTCTAAGTATGCTCAATTCTTGGGGATGAAACACCCTTACTCTGCCAAGTCTGTCGCTGGGCTATTTCTGCGAGAGATAGTTCGACTCCATGGTTTTTCCTCAACCATTGTATCCGACAGAGATAGAGTCTTTATGAGCATATTTTGGAATGAACTCTTTAAGCTACAAAACACTAGTCTGAACAAGAGTACAACATACCACCCACAATCGGATGGACAGACTGAAGTTGTTAACCGGGGTTTGGAATCTTACTTGAGATGTTTCATAAATGGGGCACCCAGGTCTTGGGCACAGTGGCTTCCCTGGGCTGAATTATGCTATAACACTTCCCCACACTCAGCGTTGGGATGCCCACCATTTAAGGTGGTTTATGGGAGGGACCCTCCAACCCTTTTGAAGTACGAAAGGGGCAGCACAGGTGTCCAATCACTAGAGGAGCAGTTATTGGAAAGAGATGCTATGCTTGATGATCTAAAAGCTCGGCTGTTGAAGGTGCAGCAAGCAATGTCAGTTCAAGCCAATAAACATAGACGGGATGTCACTTATGCAAAAGGAGACATGGCCTACCTCAAAATCCAACCTTTCAGACAAAAGTCTCTGGCTAGCAGACCTTTTGAGAAGCTAGCCCCTCGGTTCTATGGACCTTTTAAGGTGATACAAAGGATTGGAGAAGTGGCTTACAAACTCTTACTCCCACCCACAGCTAGGATTCACCCCGTGTTCCATGTCTCATAGCTTAAGAAGTGCGTTGGATCAGCGCCTGTAAACCCCAGTTTACCCCCCTTAATCACCCCTGACTTAGAATTGGAAGTTGAACCGGAGGCGGTACTAGCAGTCAGACAAGAAGCAGCGGCTAGGGGTACTGAGTTGGAGGTCTTGCTTAAATGGAAAGGGTTGCCTGACTTTGAGGCCACTTGGGAAGACTACAGCACCATCGACCTCAGGTTTCCCTCGTTTCACCTTGAGGACAAGGTGAGTTTTTTGGCCCGGGGTAATGATAGCAATCAGGCCAGACCTCCCGTCACCATCACTTATAGAAGAAGGGCAACTGGTCAGAAGAATAAGGAGAATAGAGAGGCACAACTGCAAAAGCCAAATTAAACAAGGGGGAAGGAATCAACAGCAGGGGCACGCATAAGGAATCTTTTAATAACTAAATTCTGTTATAGGACTATATGTAATTAATATTACAGATATAATATTACAGCATGTGAGTTTGTTACAAAGTTGTTACGGAGGAGTATTACAAAAGTTGTTACAAAGCCATTAGAGACACAAAAAAAATATATTGAATTGGAAGTAAACTTTGGAGATACTCCTACTTCTCGAACTGTGGGAATCTGTTTCTGATCAATCTTCTCATTTTCTTGCTTTTCTCTTCTTGCTTCCCTCATTTCTACGCGCGGCCAGACCTGGTTCATACCACTAGGCTTCTTTAAGTTTCCATTTAGTCCAATATTCGTAGTGACTTGACATTCTCAAATGTGCTTGCAACTACAATTCCCTTTTCCTTGCTTAGAAGTTCATGCTGCATTAAAAAATATATGGGTAATTCACCCTTTCTGTATTATTAGCATGTATTGTGTACCATGAACCAATATCGGTTTTCAACGCTTAGCACAGCTTAGCTTAAGTTTTCCTAGAACTTGTTGCATTTATCTTTCTCTAATGGAGATCGCCATAAATTTGGGAGGCCGTTTGTTTTGCCTGTTGCTTTATTGGGTCTTTTTGCTGTTGCTTTTGCTGGCTTCCTGCGTTGGGAGGAAAATGCTTCCGTGGAGTCCAAGATAGTTAGACACAATACTCTTATGTCTCTTTTCAAGTTCTTGCGGAAGAAGAGGTTCAATATTATTGAAAAGGCTGCTACAGCGGGTACAAATGAGGCTGTTTCTGATGCCTTCGGTGCAAATTTCAATTCAATGACTTCAGAGGTCAAAGAAGTCAAATAAGGTAACTCACTGTGTTTGCTCTCTTTTGGTTGAATAGACAGGCATCATGTCAGCTAATCAATTAGGCTGTAACCTTATATTGCATCTGATGCCAATCATAATCATCTACAAGTTGATTGTCTTAATCAACATAATGGAGCTGTGGGTTTAAATGTAGTAGTGAAATAACAATCAGATTAGTGATTTAGGACTGTTGCTGTGAAAATAAAAGTTCAAAGCACAAAAGGGTATGATCGCCTTGGTGATGCTTATTCCTATTATTAATCAAGTACATGGAAAGAGTGAACTATTCAAGGATGGCTACAGCTCTTGATTCTGAAATCTGAATGTTTTTTCAACTATTGATGGAGTCCCGATATTTTTTTCAGCTAAGAGTTATAGAGAGTATTTACTTTTATTTCTGAGTATTGTTATACTAAATCAATACAAATTACAGTTTTATTTGATCTGGTAATTTATGGCCGTGGCAGCATTCCCATCATTTCAGGTGGTTGTGAGAGGGCTTCTATTCTGGACACTGCACTTCTCCAAGCTCTTACTCTTCTGCTGCTGTGGAACTGTTGAGAGGTGTGAACTATTGTGACTATCTGAAGGTAAGACAATTGGTAAGTATGTTTTATTCATGTTTCTAAGATCTGGACTCTATCTTCTTAGCAAACGCTAATAAGTAGTTATGGAGGACACTTTGTTTGCAAGAGAACACAATGAGAAGAATATCCTAGATAATTTGAAAACAGTGCTGCCTGTTAAGAGAATCGAAGTTGGAGAATCATGACATAGTAGTTGATTCTTGGTATGAAAAATATAAGTTCAGTTTCATATATGATCCTACTGTTAAACTTAGTCAAATTAAATAGAGTAATTCACTTTATTACCCGGGCTCGGCAAAATGAATTCACTCTTTTCCAAGTTCTTTTCAATTTCCTAATATTTAGTGGATTCGTTCTTTCTCTGTACATTGTTCTTAATTTCCACTTAAAGGGGTTTTTTTTCTTTTCCAAATTGTCTCGTTTATGCATTATTGCAATATCACTGTCTTTTACAGGTTCATTGCATTTTTCCGTGGTCAGCTATTAATGCTGATAAGTTAATGAATAAATCCTTAATAATAAGCGTGCTTAACCTCAAAAGACTCTAGTTTACTTAATGAAAGGAGTACCATTCGTCCCCATCTGTGCAAAATATGCTCTAGGCTTTTATCTTTGTTGTCAAGGTGTCTGAAGATTTTAAATGGTCTCTAATAGCACTAGCCATTAACTGCATTAGTAAATCCTGACTCTTGCCTCATGCTTGTTTGGCCCAAATCCAGCCCAGCTGTGGCCACGGATGCCTGAAGCAGCCTGCAGGCCTAGGCAGAAAAGTTACATCTACTTTTCTGTATACTAGCTCCTATCACTTTTATTTGGCTGCTGCTCATATCCTTTAGGTCCACTGAATTGAAGCTTCAAATTGTATTTTTTTCTGCCATAGCTTGACCTTAGTATCATTTTTTCAGTTTCATATACTGGCACCAAAATAACACTTTGTTGAGCTAATAATAAAATTAGCTACCTTAGACTTGCATTTTTTCGATGCTTGTTGGAATACTCCATATTTCTCTTTCCAGCTTTGACATAATGACATCACCTAAATATTTAGCTATATGATGCTAAACCAAGTTTTGCTAACAAAACATCATATTTCTAGGCATTTCCCAATTCCCCATGAATATTTCTTACATTACTAATTTGTAAGGGATCCATTCTGTTCCTCTTCTTTGGCTACATTTTCTTCGCCAGCTTATCAGAAACAGCCTCTTTTGTCTCTACTGGTTTTCTAGTTGGTGCAAGGTATCAGAACATTACCAGACTTCATGATTGGTGGGGTTCATACTAGGTTATCATTTTCTTTCTCCATCTGTGGTTTCTCCAATCCAGGGTTTTCCATGTATATTTGTTTGGGTGTTATTTCTCTGTGATTGTAATCTATGACTACATGGTTAGTCCTTATGTTTTTGTGATACTTCTTCTACTTGAAAATCTTGCCCTACCTTCTACGATTAAAAGACATGCCTTCTGCTTACACTCTGGATTATTACTACGGGCTATGGCATGTGAAAGGTTATTTCTGGCAGCACCAGTGTTAGCCAGATTGAAGCATCAATGACTAACATCTCAGCCCACTTTGAATTGAATGTTTATGTTATTGAGTCATTGATATCAAACATTAGTTTCTCTCCCTTCTCAGTGATATTTGTAGATCTTTCTATAAAAATGCAATTATATTACTTTTAGGGATTGGCTTGTACATAACTTTCGTGGGGCTTGGCCTATCAATTCTTTCTCTGGTATTTATTCTTATTATTCTTGAATTTGAAAACAATACAATGAAATGAAAAATCAGACTCTTTGAAAGGCTGGATGGATTAGTTTTGACATTTGTTTTCTAAATTTATAACAATTGTAGGTTTGTTCTGAAAGACCCCTTCTCAAAATATGAGGATAAGTAATGGAACCATTGTTCAAGTACGAGAGCTGAGTATCCTTTCAACCATAAGTTATTTGTAACATTAAGAGTTGAATATTCTTGCTAAAAATCTTGAAGTCTTCCTTGTTTGCTAGATTGCTTGAAACAGATATGTACCCTATTGTTTGTGTTAGCTTGCACAAGCTTAATGTTGATTAGGTAGTGTGGAGATCTTCGCTTGCATCCATTTAAATCATGAATGTAGTAATTTTAGTAATTCGCATATTTGGGTATCATGTTTTCTTGGGAAGAAAGAGCTGGTTTCGCTGGTTCAGTTGACGTTTTTTCTTCTCTGTAGTGGATTCAATATCGTATTTGTCCAATGACATTTTAATCCTTATTATTATTTGGTGGGAAGTGTAAACAAATGATGCAAGCTTAATGCTATAAGAGATGCACTATTTGATGTAGACTTCCACCATGGAAATAGGAGTTCTTCTGCTAGAGTTCTAAGCTGAGCCAGTTTGATGCTCAATTAACATTGTTTTACTTTGCATTCCGTGTTTGCAGATCAATCAAGACAAAGGAGTGATGCTCCAAGAGTCTGGCCACACTGAAGTTGTCAACTGAGCTATTAATTCATGATCAATGTTATAGCACATTTGTACCAAAAACACATTTCCCAATTGTCTCAGATTGTTGTTGCCTTCACCTCTTAGTCAGCAAGTGTTGGGTCAGCACAGAACATCTTGTAAATTTTACAAAATTGAAATAATTTAGAAGTAGCCTGTTAACGTTGGTGATTTTCAACATCAAATTTAGTGATCCTTCTGTAGGCAGCAGTGATGCCTTTCGTGTGATAACTTATGACGAAGATTTGCTAGGACATAGGACGCGTGAGCTTAATGCATCGACGTTGATTGTGTAAAAGTTGCTGGTTTAGGAATGTAAAACTGCAATTCTTTTTGCAAAGATGTGATACTGACTAGCTTAGTTGATCCAATTTAGGAATGTTAACATAATAATCTCATATGTCGATATCCTATGTTATGGCTATGTGGATATCACCTAACTTAGTTGGAATAAGGGTGGTATATTCGACTTAGGATTGTATCCTTCTACACCTTTTTCCCTCTGTGGTTCTTGTTGCACCAAAAAAAAAAAACATGTTACAGGTGTTTAGTTTTGTTGTAACATAGCTTCCGCAACTCATGAATCTCAGCCAGCTAGCTGAATCTAGTCCAAGTATACAATTCCAAAACATGCTGAACTCTTCAGGTGTTTAATCTTGTCATGCACATCTGTTTTTCTAAGAGTGTTCTTGTTCAGAAGTTAATTATCAGTTTAATGGAAACTTGGATGAGTGCTGTACTTCCTAGATTTATTGGTGGTCAGAATATTAATGGTATGTGCACAGGGATCTGGTTAGATTAAAGGCATTTTAGACATGACCCTCAAATCATCAACTTCGGCAGGAGGCTCATTCGAGACAATGTACTTAGAGAGTACAAGGTGCAGGTAAAGTCCACTTCAACTTCGGGAGAGGATAACTAGGTGAATAAGCTCTTGCACTTGGACGAATTTTCACAAGAAAAATAAATTTTGTTGGTGGTCCGTAGATTGCGCAAAGGCTCAGTTGTGATCGTGTTTGGCTCAAAGGAGATGCAATCTATGTCCCTTGAGGTGTCGACGACATCAAGGCATGGATGCCTCTTGTCCTGTATGGCTAGTTTATGATGATATAGACAAGTTGGCCAAGTATCTTGATGCTTTCATTATGTCTCATATGCAACGAATAAGTATTACGGTAGTTCATCTCGTGGCAAATGAGGATACTCGAAGAGTTCAGAATTGTTATGTATAAACTCTTTCCTCTAAAGAATCATAACTTTGGTGGATCCCAATTCAAATAAAATGACTATCTTTTCCTGAAAGTAACAGTAAAAATATGCCATACTAAAGAAAAAAAAAAAAAACTTTGCTATATCTAGCTGTTCTGACAATTAAGAAACATCACTAGAACTGAAAGGGCAACACTAACAAAAAAAATACTGTTAATAAATCATTTGTGAAATACTACAAACTCATCTAAACTAATCAGAGACAATGACATACAGAGAGAAAAACAAAGGGGATGTCGACTCCATTCTCAAATTCAAGAGACGGGGGAATCACAAATAGGCTACTGCCCTGATGCACAAGCACCGCAAAAATGCTTGCACGAGAAACGGCAACAAAAACAGCTCGTCATGGGCCAAGCAACTGGTCAAAGCAAGCTTTTCCCCATGAAAATAAAGCTCAGCAGAATTTCCAACGATTTTGGCAATTCGTGCAAGTAACAAATGTCGTCATGGGTTCATCAGCACTCCGAGTTTGCAGCTGGTAGTATGTGCACTTGCGCTGACCACATCTACCACATTTAAACTGGTCAGTTGTGGCCTGTGGTGGGCCACCACGCTCACAGTCAAACAGAGCCTTCTCTGCAATTTGCTTGTTCTCTAATTGTCTTTGTTCACAGGCCATATCACCGGCAGTCAAATTGACAATCCTCTCAGGCTTAATATCCCCTAGAAGGACTTTCCTACGAAAATCTGGGTTTTTCTCATCCTTTATGTTAAACATAATGCTCCGGTATTTAAACTTTTGAGCACCATTGGAACGTCCCCACTTATCAAACATAATTGACTCTACTGTAACAGCCACTCGGATCGGATCACAAGCATCAACTTGTTCTCTAATACTTTCGTCAGCCTCGCTAGAAACTTTGGACAGAGCTTCTAAAAGTAGTTCTCGATACTTGTCGCGTATGGGATCACCAGACTTGAGCATGGAAGGCAACTTTGGGGGAGCATTTGCAACTGGTTTCTTTGCACTGGAGCCGAGCTCTTGCTTTACTGTTCTATCAACCTTCACAGGTTCCAATGAATTCACTCTCTCAACCTTTGCTGCATTACCATTTTCCAACTTCCTTTCCACAGGACCTCTTTCGGTCTTAGCAAGCTTTTGTGGTCTCGGTGAAACACTCTGTTCAACTTTCTGAACTTTCACATTTCCCTCCCGCGGTATCTTTTCAACCTTAACTTGAATATCTTTCTTAGTGCAGTTAGCATTTGCAGACTTAACTTCCATAGATTTGCTACCAACATCCCCATTGTTCTTCTGTGCTGTTTCTTCAAGTATTATATTTTTCCATATCTCGATCAAATTAGCCGCAAAACACTGAATCTTTCTCCTTGGATGTTTTGTAAGATGCCGAAGGCGCTTTCCAACCTGATGATATGTGCATATTGACCCGATAAGTTCAAAATCACAACAAAAATAACAGAAAATACTAGCAGATACTATTACAAGCGATTCCAACAAAAAGTATACATCTGAAAAAGGGGTAATTATATAGCTCATAAGGAAAATAAACCACACAAGCTTTAATTTCCAGGAAGCTCCTAAATGCATATGCAGTGTCACAAGTCACAACACTCAACCCTTTACCAGTCTTCTGTCTCTTATAGTAATCCAGATCCCCAAGGCGACACATCTGGAAGGGAAAATGCGAGCAATAAACCCACTACCCTTTACAAATTCACCACATCATTATTCCCTTCCATATCCTATCATACATATCACCCAACTAAAATTGATAATTTTTCACCACCCTTCCCCATTCCTTTATGGCAGTCTCTACCCTTCAAAATTCTAATACAAACACAACTTTTTCGAAAAAATGCCAGCTGAGCATCTCATGATACATATAACACAGGTCTTTTACTTGGGTTAACATCAAATCTGCAAGACAACCACCAACAGCTTCAAAAACTCAACTATAATTACTATGACCTATTATAACCAAAAAACAAAATCCATACACATTTTTCCACGAAAGATTTTCCAATGAATGTCAATCCAAATATCTTGTACAAAGGTCTCAAATTTGACATCCTTTCCAATCAACCTTATCCCCAATGACAAGTTACAACATAGAGTGAGAAATTTCAAGCTCCAAAAAACTTCTCAAAACACCATAAAGGTGATTTGACAACTGAGTTACAAATTTAGGAGAGCGATGGACTAATTTATTTGTCAGGAAATAGATTTCCTAATATGCAAACTTCCATAGTAGTTTTCCATATGCCGGCACATTGCATCAGGTGAGAGCATTATATATGCTACATTCCACCATAAAAAAATGATCCTACTCTGTCGATTTTTGACGAGCAGGCTTAAAAGCCAAAGCCATCCTCAAAACCCTGTCTAATCCTATTGTTCATGCACACTTTTCATCCATACAGAGCACACTTATCATTCCCAAAGACACTTAACCTTAATAGTTGGAACTCAAACAATTCTTAATGGTGTGCAACCATAGAAATTCACCCGGAAACAATAGAATTCCCCATGTTAAAAGAAGCAAAAATGAAATAAGTCAATATTAATTCACCCTTACAACCTAAATCATCCGTAGAAACCAAATCTCACCTAATGAGAAGCTTGCAAAAGTATCATGGAATCTTCTCGAGAATGGCTTAATCATAAAAAGCGGTGCAGAGACTCCCAATATTGTCCTTTACTAGCTAATATGAGAAATGAGATATTGAAAAAAAACCCTTAAAAAGGTAAGGTATCAGCCTAGCTGGGAATTTTGGATTGGTAAATAATACATTAAGTAAACCAGAAACTAATCACAGAAATCCTAACACACCAATCAGGAAGATTATCTGTTTGCTCGTTCACCATGGCATACGGCTAGATCCAATACAGTCTATAACGCTTATGCCCCTCAATTATTTGCATACCGGATAACACGCTTACAGGACTAAAAACTAGAAATTACGCCAAAACATAGGAACTACAGTCTACAGAGCATCATGCCTATAAGGCTACAAAGACGACCATACTTTAACAAACTTTTGAGAAAAAGAATAATCAAACAGATTAAAGAAAAAGAAAAGAATCAAGAGAAACCTGAGTAGAAACAAGAATCTGATAATTAACCGGGAAATCTTTAAGCTCCTTCAAGGCATCAAGGCAACGACTTTCCTCCGCGACAGAACTGGTATCTTCAGCTGCCGCATTGTCTGCCGCCTTCTTGGCGGCCTCAAACAATTCCACCAGCTCACTCTCCATACTTTCCAAACAAAAAACCGTCTCCTCTCGTTCGACCCGCTACGCTAACGCTCCCCAGATGAAAATCTCACTAACCCCGACAACTGCAACCACCATACACAAACACCAACATTCATACGAGTGTCAAAATTTATAAACATATCAACTTGCACGTACCCATTAAACAGCATCTCTTAAAAAACACAGAAAATAATCAAATTTACAATTAAATTTAATTTAATTATCAAACCCTAATTTGAGCCAATATGAAAAAAAAAATTACAACTTCGATCAGCAAACAAATAAATCAATGATTTCAAGATCACCCCAAAATTTCTAACAAATTATGTCACAAAAATCAATCAAAAAAAACAAATCGTGAGGGGAAAAAATACTTACGCAAGTTGAACAAGAAAAGTGAAAAAAACATATAAAAAAATCAATTTTAAAAAGGGTGGTGATAAAGCAGTGAAATTAGAGAAAGAAGGAAGAACAAACCTGGGATATCAGGCCGAAAGATGGAGAGAGAATGATGAAGAGGTGAAGAGGGGAAGAGGTTGAGTGTGTTCGTATTTTCTGGGCTTCGAAACTGGAACAATGAACAAAAAATAAAACAAACCATGACTTTTTTGTTTTGGGTAAATTTTTACCTATTCGGTTGCTTGGTCCTACCTTTCTTGGTTTAGGACTTTCTCTTCTTTTTTTGTGGTCATTAATATTTGCAGTTTCTAACTCTAAAATAGCCCACATAATCCGAATCCGATTTTATCACCAAGCTATATTAAGTAGATTAAAAATTACTAGGTCAGTCACCCATTCAGTCTAAATCATAAGCCCAAATTAAAATCCTAAAAGACAATTAAACTACTATTGTCAACTTATCTGTTTGCCACCCCTACCCCAAATGATATCATTATTAGTTCACTTGCTTTAATACTTAGTAGTCGTTTTACTTTTTTTTATTTTACTATGTAGTATTAATGTTAATGTTATTTAAATTTTATTAAATTTTTTTTAATGTTATTTAAATTTTATTAAATTTTTTTAATGTTATTTAAATTTTAAAAAAAAATTTTAATGTAGGTTTAGTGTTAAAGTTACTCCCCTTGTTTATTTCTTTTTTTTATTATTTGAAGGAGGTAAGAAACCCAAAGTTAAAGACAATTAAACAACAAAATGAACGAAAAACATGAAGCAAGAAAAAAGAAGGAAATAAACAGAAAACCAGCTTGCCAAAATTTTTTATTTCTCATCAAGGATTGTTTGGAATTAAGGAGGAACCTCTTCCATAATACACACCCTCGAGCTTTAAGTTAATCCGCGGCTTATTGTCTTCCCAAGAGACGTGCACTATTCGGGTTGCCTAGTCTGATAAGTTTATGAAATCACGACATTCTCCATTATCTTCCTCCTCGTGCACTAGAGCACTGACACATGCCTTAATGTCGAGTTGGATAAGTAGCTTGTTGATCTAAAGTTCCCTAGTACTAAGTTTAGATTTCTTGTTTCTGATGATGACTCCTCCTCTACTGGGACCTGGACATCCCTTGGCAACATCATCCGAGTTTGTAGCATACCCGTCATCTTGTGGACATCCCTTGGCAGTATAAATGTATATATTCCATAATTCAGACGACTTTACTTTTATGGTTTCAAAAATTTCTACCTTGTTCTTCATATGAGTACTTAGTAGCACATAAAGTAACACAGTTTCCTTTTAATAGTCTATAGTTATTAAACATTTTTGGATAATAATAAATAAGGCGTCGGATATGGTTCTCCACTCATAAACAAGCCTAGAACAATGTTGCACATTAGACACAAATAGATGCATTTGATAAATCAATCTAAAGATTACTCAATAATAATAAATCAAATGATAGAAATAGTCACTTGCACTTTTCAACAATATGATATTCAAAGTAGCAATATGTGGCGGTGTATGGGCTAACACTAGTTTAGTTTTAAAAAGCGCGTATATTAACGTGCAAAGGTGTATGGTATGGTCAAGTGAGACACGAATCAACGTAGAAGGCCTAACTGAGGCGAGTTCCAAGAGGTGCATGCTTGGGGCTGCTTTTTGTGAGACGCTAGATGAAGTGTCTAGTTCACATTTTGGGTTTACGCGCTTTTGTCTCATTTACCCAAGGAATTGAAAACTTCAAAAGTAAATAGGAAAAAAATGTTGGAAATAATCCTAATTTTTACCGATTTTTCGAAAATAAGCAAAATTTCAATTATTTTTGAATAATCCTAACTTTATGCCCAAGCCGCTTAAATTGCGTAAGTATACAGTTTAACCTGCAAGTGTCAAAAATCATCCAAATTTTTGCTTTTTCCCTGATTTTTTTTCGATATCCTCCTTTTTAAAGGTGTACCCACTTTCTTATTGTTATGTTGTTGTCTTCACTCGTCCATGTCCATTGTTGCCTCTACATTCACTTTCCTCTTCTTTCCCTTTTTTGTTTCATTGCATTTCTTCATCTGATCTTAGCTAGAAATGGGAAAGCAAGGAAATTCTTCAAATATCTCAGGTTCCTCTTGTAATTTAAAAAGTGTTGTTTACTCTAGATATTCATGTTTGCGTGGGATGGATATTGTGGTAAGGACTATAAAAATTGGGGATATGATAATGTGGGAAAGAAGTTCTATGGATGTCTCTTGTGGCCAGTAAGTTGTTTAATTTGGAGTATTAATTCAAAATGTGTTTATATTTCAATCTCATAGTAATTGAGTTCATAATTTTTGTAATAATTGGTTGGGTTGTGACAATATACTAAATGTCAGATATTCCAATAGGTTGATGAGATTGAAGATAATCAATTTCATATTTTTGAAAAGGATACAAAAATCGTAGAATTGAAATTCAAAAATTAAATGATGGAAGAGAAAATAAAGAAAGTCAATTTGGATGAAGACATTTAAAATATGAAAACCAAGTTTATGAAATGTATATCAAAATGATGAAAGGTTCAAGAAACAAGTAGAACCTTATTATGACCTTGTTTTTTAATGGATTTTTTTTTCCTTTTTTGTATTAAGTAGGGGGTTATTGTATTTCAATTATCAACAATGTAAGTTACATTTTGCTTCCATAAAGTAATGAATGATTCTGATAATACTAGTGGTCTTAGTTTCGTCTTGATTGTAGGTTTGATAAATGATTTTTTGTTTATTGTTGATTTGATGAATGATTTTAATTTGAAAAAATGTGTGCTGTAATGAACAATGATAAATTGTTTTCCTTTCAGAAAATACTACTAACACAAATTTAGCTTGTAAGTTCTGAATATAATAAGTAGATTTGACATGGCTTGATAAAACAAGTTGTCAATTACAATTACAATTAAAATAAGATTTTACAATGACAACCAAAATAGTTGTGAATAACACTTGAATCAACTCTAAGTATGGGCATTCACTATAGTTGTTGATGTCCTACATTCAGGCTTCTAGCTTGAAAAATTGAGTGGTTTTAATGTGGATCGCTAAACACCGTCCGTGATTATCCAGTTGTCGCCCATATTTTATACGTATTTTACACATTCTTTACAATTTTGCCCTTATATATTATATACTTAATCAAACCTTATTTAAACATATGTAATAATTATTTAACGTTTTAGTTTACTAACCTAATTTAATAATTTAATTTACTAATCTAGTTTAACCTATTTACTAACCTAATTTAATAATTTAATTTATTAATCTAATTTAACCTATTTACTAATGTTTAAATGTAATGACCTAATTTAATCCATTTACTCACCTAATTATACTCTTTTTTTTCCTATCTCTTATAAACCCATTTTTATCACTCTTTCAATACTTTTCCTTCTTTCACTCATTCAAACTCTCTCAAACACCTATTTCTCTCCTAAGAAACCTCTTTCATAAAACCAAATTTTTTCTTCAAAAATTTATCATGTCAAGAGCGGGTAAAGAACCAAGTCAAAACTTGAGTGGAAGAATAAGTAGAGTTGCCGGTAAAGCTCTAAGAGGATTAACGAGTTCTTCATCATCAAAAGTATGTATTAATTTGTTCTTTTAGCCATTTATGGTTTTTTATGTGTATTATTTTGATTTTGAACAAATTTGAAGTTACTTGTATGTATTTTTATGGAGTATAATGATTTCTAGTAATACCTTGTTTGTTCCGCCATTGTTGATTTTGTTGAATTTGGTTGATTTTTTGTTTGAGGAAGAAGATGAAAATAAAAAAAAAAATTAGAACCGTGTGAAATACACGGTTCTACCTAGGTAAAACCACCCAAAATGGACAGTTCTACCATGGTATAACGTGTATTTTATACGGTTCATCCATGGTGGAACCGTATAAAATACACGCCATTTTGGGAGGTTTTACCTAGGTAGAACTGTGTATTTCACACGGTTCTCATTACATTTTTTTAGTTAATAATTATTACGAATAATAATAATAATACATATTAATTAATATATAATAATATATTGTAATTAAAATTACGTATTAAATTAGTTAATAATTTAATTATTTAATATTTAATTAGTTAGTAATAGTACGTATTAATTAGATAATATTAGTAATTAGTATTATTTTTTATTTATTAATTTGTATTTATTAATAGTAAGTATTAATTTGTTAATAATAGTTAATAATTAGTTAATAATAGTTAATAATTATTTAATAATAATTAGTAATAATTAGTTAATAATAATAGTTAATAATAATTAATAATAATTAGTTAATAATAGTTAATAATTAGTTAATAATTATTTAATATTTAATTAGTTAATAATTATTTATCTATTAATAATAATACTCGTAATTTATTATATTAATGACATTATTATTTATTAATAATAATATGTATAATTAGTCGTAATTTTACTATAGTTTACATGTTTGTATATATTAATAATAATTTACGTCTGTATTAGTTAAATTTTGTTTAAATGTTAGTAGTTAAATTATGTTTATATTAAATTATTATTAATTTGTATTTATTAGTTACTTATTATTTATCATTAATATAATGGACTAGGTACCTGAAATCCATGGTTAAGGTAATTCAGGTCCGAGACATCCCCAATCCCGTGGTATCTCAGCTTCTACACGTAGGGAGATAGAGGGTTTACGGTTGCAGGAGTTACATAAGGATCTGGTAGATGAGATAGGAGAGGATGATGATGATGATTTGGATAATTATGTGATAGATGACGAGGATCAGGATCAGGATGATGATGATATTCCGAACTATTATTTGGGTGGTGCTAGTGATATGCGGGAGGAACAACTAGGGGATCAGTATGTTAGAGTGCGCAAAGGCGTGGATGGTAAATTTGCTAGTGCAACGGAATTGGGTTCTTCTTCAACTGTTTCTGGCCCGAGTAGTAAAAGGAAGAAGGGGGATGACTCTTGGGTTGTGAAGGGTAGAGTTCCTGGCGGCCCTATCGAAGGGAACATGATTCCTAGCTTTTTGGGTCACATTGCAACCAACATTTGGGTTGGGAAGGAGCGCGTAAATGGTGTATTGAAGTGTCAAAACCGTGACAAGATGTGCTCCCTTCTCGATAAATGGGCTCGTTCTAAGCTTGATGGAAGTCCAATACAACAACGACTGATGTATTCTGGCATTCTCTTTCTATCGAGTATGTTGTTCGATTACATAGATGAGCCACTGATATCTGCTTTTGTCGAGCGTTAACAACCAGATACGAATTCCTTCCACTTTCCATTCGGTGAGATGACTATCTTATTGCATGACGTGGAGGCTATTCTTGGTGTTCGTGCAGAGGGTAAGCTAGTAGATGATTGTATTGATGTCTCCTCTATGACACTGAGTGAACTTCTATGTGTTGACCCTACTATCCTCGGAGGACAAGATCCCGAGAGCATCTACCGTAACGGTGGTGAAACTTATGTCTTTATACAAGAGATGTCTCGTAGCAAACAAGGCAGAGGATACACAGCTATCAGCGTGGTTATTTTTGGCACTGGGTTGCACCTTATTCGTAGATAAGAGTGGAGATAGGGTTAGGAAGCATTGTCTTCGTGAGGCTTTGGAGCCAGATTCTATTTCTACATACTCTTGGGGATCGACAGTCCTAGCGAACATGTATCGCCAGTTGGGGGTTGCCAGCCGGATGAATTGTCGGGAGATTGCTGGGTGCGTGACATTGTTGCAAGCTTGGATTTATGAGTACTTCCAGCTTTTCGGCCCCATAGAGACCCAAATTTTGCTATGACCCAATTTTCAAGGACTGAGTTGTGGGGAAGTCGAGCCGAGAAGAAGACTCTGGAGCGACTGATTGAATTTCGGTGCCAACTGGACACCATGAGTGCGCATGAGGTATACCATCGTATTTAATTTATTGCTTTATTACCTTAGTACATTTTCAACTTCTATGTTTGTTTACTTTATTCGTTGTCCCCGATCCCAGGTTGATTGGTTGCCATATTGCCCTAATCCGATCAAAATTTCCCAAGGACGTCATATACGGGACTTATTCAATATAAGGACATCATAGAACCTTATATGCCTCAGAGATGCATTCGCCAACTTGGTTTCATCTAGTTCATCCCGCCCCCTCCAATGTGGCTCGCAAAAGCCACGCATTCAGCTAAATCGAAGAAAAACAAGGTGGAATGGCCGAAATGTATAGTGAGCGCATTTTGGGATCAATTTCATACGACGAGTCGCCTTGATTTGAGTTCATTGATTCCAACTATGGCCGGGAACCATGGTGCATTTGACATTAAGCATTATATTGATTGGTACTACATGTATTCCCCCCCCCCCCCCCCCCCCCCATGCGTTATGAATGCAGGTGTACACCTGGTAGGAGATGGTTGGCCGCCACGTACGGCTGGTGATACGGTATGTTCTCGAATAGTTGATTCTCTTAATTTATCATTGAATATGTATAAATTACTAACTAAATTGATATTTCTTTTTTGTGTGTTTATGTAGTGGATGAACTTAATGATTCAGGCTTCTCAAGGTGTCCTTGCAGATAAGGAATGTCTTACCAGTGATCTTTATAAGTTTTCAGTTGAACAAATGGAGGAGGTGATTAAGAAATGGAATAGTGTATTATAAATGATTTAGATTGTATTTTGTAATATGATGGACGATTTGATGTTCTTGATTTTGTTTGGGATTTTTATTAGAAGAATTGTGCTACGAAGATTGATCTTGTTTTCCCAGGCACACATTGATCATATTGGACGTTTCTTCAACCTCCAAGAACGTCCAAACAACCGAAAAACCGCCCAAATTGGACGGTTCTTCAACCTCCAAGAACGTCCGTGTTGGACAACGTCCGTGTTGGACATTTAATGATGCCCTAAGAAATGTCCAAAGTGGACATTTGTGAAGACCAAAAGAACGTCCAAAATGGACGTTTGTTATGCAATTAAAAACGTCCAAAATGGACGTTTAAGGTGGTCCATTAAACGTGCAATTAGGACGGTCCAATATCTCCTAAAAACGTCTACATGTTACGGTTACAAACACCCATAAAAACTTCTCAACCATACGGTTCTCTTTAATTAGCATCTTAACTAACCTAATTCTACACTAACTAACACTTATCACATAATTATATAACTATAAATATACAAAACGTAGAATGATATATATAAATGCACATATTTTAACTTAATCATATAGTTCAATATACAACAAAATAATATGAATTACTTGAAATTGTCATAAAAATAGTACCTCATCCGACATTGTTGGAATTCAACCTGACAAATTGATATTTAACAATGCCCGTTTTAATAACTTTTTTTGATCGAAAATCCTTTGTCTCTCTTTTAATTATATAGTTGATATTTATTTCTTGTTTTAAAATAATATATCATACCAACATATAAAATACTAGTGAATTATTATTATAATCATTAATTTTTAATTAAAAAAAATCAACTACAAAGTATAATCAATAAAAATAATTTAAATTAATAGAAAAGAAGTGTACTAAACATCGCCTTAGACCTTTATGTTCACACATCAAAATTCAACAATGGAATAGAAAAGTGTAATTAGGGCTTTTGGCGGGTTTAGCCCAACTCTTTCAAACCCCATTCCTATTCTCTCCACTGCATTGCATCCCCCAACTCAGGTACGCCAAAATTTTACGAACCCCATTTCAAATCCCTAATCAATGCATCAATCTTCCCCAAATATTTCAAAATCCCCAAATTCTGATTGTATTACAAACCCTAATTTTACTTTTAATTTTCTTTTGCGATTGTTGAAGAATTTAGGTAATTGGCGACGAAAGAGATGAGTAGTGGTGGAGAGAAAGCGTCAGGCAACACCAAAACTCCCGCCGATTTCCTTAAATCAATCCGGGGTCGTCCTGTTGTTGTTAAGCTCAATTCCGGTGTCGATTATCGCGGTATCTAACCCTAGTTTTGTTTATAAATTTGATTGTTTTGTTATTGTTAATTTTTTTTTTATGTTGTTTGTTATAATTTCAGTTTTTGGTGGTGTTGTGATGTGTGTGATTTAGTAAATGCAACGAAGTTTCTATATTAATCGATGTAACAGGATTTGAATCTCAATATTTATCGATTGCAACCTCTGGGCCATATACTTAAGTTATTAATGCATTTAGTTTGACTTGTGTCCCTTTTGGATTAGGGTTTTGGATACGAATACTGAAAGGGTTTTTAAGCGTGTCTGTAGCTGGCAGTGTGAGTTAGTGTAGATAATTTGGATAATGATAGTGTGGTCATGTAAGAATAGTGTGGCCGGACGAGTTAGATAGAGCGGAGGAGTCAGATATACTAATGTATTCCATCTTGGACGGTTGAAATAAGGAAGTGATGGTATTTTTTCTGGGGTATGAACAGGATAAGCTTTTGGAGTTCAATTATCTTCTTTGTTATCCCTTACCTTACACTCAATAATTAGGGGTATGCCTTATTTGGCACTGGGTTTGTGTGCTAAGTTTCACAATTGATTGAAAAGAGGTATATCTTGTGGAAGTAAGTGGTTTGTAGCGTTTTGATTTGCTTACTTTTTTGATGTCTTTGAGAAGAGACTTAAGTCTTAACCGCATAATGAAGTTCTGAAGCTATATCAAACTTGGGTACAAATACTCTGTCCCTTGGATAGGAGATGTCCGATAATTTGCTCGCCTGTTATCCCAATTTGCTACATCTACAGACTACAGCTGCCTATTGGTTCAAATTAGTTTAATGACTGCATGTAACACCTGCTTGCTTTCATAGTCGGAATTAGATAATAACCCGTAAGGGTTTTACCCTGAATAGGGAAGGTCTGATACTTGCATCTAGGATTCAAATTTTGGTCAAGTGTTTTTCAATATCCAACTGATAAGTGAGAAATAACTTTCTTTGTCACTAATGGATGGCTTTTCATGATCATAGGACAAAGGCTTATTTGATGTTCTTAAGAAAATCCTTTTTGATTCACTTGAAAATTATTACACAGATTTTGCATATGATGTTTGCAAGTGACTTTTGCAGAAGCATTCTTTTGTGAGATCAAATCAAATGATTTTGCAAAAACAACTATGATATTTTGAAAGCTAAAGTAGACATGCAATTTCTAATTTGAAAACTCTGTTCCTCTATACTTCTATGTATTTTGGTTTGATAAGCATGTCTGGGTAAGAAGTTTACATTATGTATTTGCATCGTTATTACCAATTCTAGAGGTAATTGATATGCAAGGTCATAAAGACTCAAGAGGGATTAGTCCTTTATTTAATTCCAGACTTGGAATTTGTAACTGAAGAATGTTTTTTTTTTTTGCCTTTTTGTAACTTTTGAATCATGAAACAAAAACTTTTAATTTCTTCTTCTGGAACTTGGTATATTTATAGTGTTGATTAGGATTTTGCAATGGAATCATAAACGAGGATTCATGTTAGGGTTTACCTCCCATACTCTTGTTAATTTGAATTAAACTACTCTTACTGGGCTTCTATCACCATAACATTATTTGCCATCCTTTTTTTTTTTGTGAATTTTGCTATGGAAACTTTTGACGAACAAATATTACTAAATCAGTTGAACAGGTGAACCTTTGGTAATATAATTCTTTCTTCTTTCGGCTCTTTCAAAGATAAATATGTATGATTGAGTTTAGCCTATATATGAGTAATATGAAGCAGGGTAGGGGACTAGGTTGGCTTTGCTGTTCCCAATATATTTGTGAACTTCATTTGTTGCTATCTGTTCTTGGCTATGTATTTTTGTTTTTTATTTTTATATATTTTTATCTTTATATATTTTTATCTTTTATGAACTTTGGGACACATTATGGTGTTGGCTTCTTGGTGAACTGGCTATGTACTGTTGGATGTTTAATCTCAGTGAATGATGCCTAAGTTTCTTTTACAAGCTGAAAATTTATTATTGGAATTTCTCTAAATAGTCTTGACTAGAAGCTTGGCAGTTGACACTTTATCAGGGATCATTTTTTTTTATCCTTTTCTGCCATGGATTAGGTTTCCTCTTACTCCATTGTCTTTGAGTTCCCAGGGTTGTGCATATTTGTTTGTCAGGAAATTTTTACTGGTTTACATTTTGGAGCTGTCATGATGTTTTCAAATACAAGTAATTTCTGGGGGATTGGGGCACTTTGAGGTGGGACAGGGTGATGTTTTCCATAATTGGAGAGCGAGAATTATTAAATTCAACCGTACAGAATTTTTTTAAGAGTGGATTGTTTGACCTGGGTCATGTAACTATAGTTAATCCTAAATAATTCTTATTCCTAAATAATTATAAGTAATTTGTATTTGCAGGCATTTTGGCTTGCCTGGATGGATACATGAACATTGCTATGGAGCAAACAGAAGAGTATGTTAATGGCCAGCTGAAAAATAAATATGGTGATGCATTTATCCGAGGAAATAATGGTGATTGCTGGAAATTGTTCTTTTTTCCATTTCTTTTTTGCCAATGCTAAATTGCTTCATATGTTATGGTGAATTATTTCTTTGGAAATGCAGTGCTTTATATCAGTACGACAAAGAGAACACTTGCTGATGGAGCATAGTTTGGGTCTGAAAATTGTTGGAGCAATTTGAACTCGTCCCATTGTTATCTGACGTTGAAGCTGTAGACTCCAAAGATGTTCTAGATTGGGGCAGAAGCGTTTTAACTGGTGACTGAACCTATTTTCCCATTCTAGATTATGTGTATGTAACAAGCGCATCTATGTGAACAGTGATTGTTAGCATGGCATTTTGAATTCATCAGTTAATTTATTTTGTTTTTGCATATTTTATCTTGACTGCTCTAAACCAAATGGGTGGGGAAGAGACTGGGACCTTGTATTGCTATACAGTTCATCCCAAACAGAAGCGGTTTATTTCAAGAACTGGAGTAATTGTATGCTATTCTATTCGCTGACTACAATGAAAATACTGCCATTATCATCAAAAAATTAGGTTTGCTCAGCCTTTTGATAGGTCGATTGGATATATAAATACATTGGTCCTTAAGATATGCCCATCATAGTGCCCTTTTCTTGCCACTTCATGATGATGCTTCTGTAAAAGCTTCAACTTTAGGTACCAGAACATAATTTTACTGTGCGTTGTAGTTTTACAGCGTTTACATCTGGATATCCCCGCAGTTTAGAGGGGCATAACTTATTTCATGAATTTGTTATCCATGAGTCTCAAATCTCTGTAGCTCATTCTGCCTCACTTTCTAATACTCGGAGGCGTATAAATAAACCGTCTTCCAGCTGATATTGAGGCTGTTCAAATGGTCAAGATGAACCTGAAAACTGAGCTGTGAAAAGATTCGACGAGTTTTTCGCTTCCATCACTTTTCTCACCAATAGTTTCCATTTCGCCTCATCTTTCTTGCTCTGTTGCCTCACCTTTTCCTTGAAGTGCCTGATGACGAGAAAGAAGAATGCTTTGGCAAAGCTGTTCTTTACAGATAAAGTTCTAATACTAAGATGTTAAGCTGAACCTTGCTTACCTACAGAGCGGAACATTGCAAGAGTCAGGGACATCACACATGCGCGAATGAAGTTCAAGAAGTTGCCACATACGTTTACACTGAACACACCCGCCTGGGACTCGAGTCTTGCAACTGAAAAAATGCCGAACTAACATTTCAATCCCCTTGCACGCTGAGAAACCGCATGAAACTTCGCTTCCTTTAAGCATTTTGTCTCGAGGTCCGATTGTGCTACAGCCATCCTTGCATATATGATTCAGGGCTTCAATTGCCTTGTGCAGTTGTAAGTATACCTTTTTCTCTTCCACCTTACGCTGCCTCTCTTGCTTTCTCTGTGAGGAAAAATCAATGCATGATGCCACAGAATTACTGACAAGGATTTTCTTCAAGAAGATGAAAACTAGCAGCAAAGCAAAGAGGCCCTAAGGCACCCTAGTTTAGTTGTCACATTCTTACCTATTGGTACTGACTACAGAAACAGGTCTAAATGGGATGCTTATAATCCAGTGTTTTTGTGCAAGTGTTTTTCTACTTAATTGTTATAACCTTTTCATTAGTCGTAGGCTCGTAGATGATAGCACGCCTATAATACTCTTTTATCCAAAGAGAAATCTATTGATCAAATAGTGATTTCAATAAAACCCAGCAGAGTGTTCACTCACTGAATCGGATTCAACAACAGATTCCAAAAGCTCCTGTTCTAGAGCAGGATTAACACGCCTCATAACCTTCCATCCTTCAGTGGATGCAACAGTTCTAAAGTGTCTCACAACCATGCGGATACATATAAAGGAGAGCCTGGGTGCATCACACTTCCTTGCTAATTGGAGCACATCAATGACATTCTCTGTATTCAACCAGCAGTTCTCCAGATACTGAATGCAGATTCGCTTCAATGAAGGAACAACAAAAGAATGTGACAGAACCAATAACGGGAGAACAAACTTATTCATGTCTTCTTCTTCATAACTGCGACAAGAAAACGGAAAGAACAATTAGTATATTCATGTCTAATGAAACGAATGACAGTACAGATTGTATAGATCAGAATGAAGAAATAATAGATGAACAATTTAAGTTACATTATTTGCTGAAAGTTCAATGAATTTGAGGAGGATATTCCCCAGCTAAAGTAGCAAGGCATTATACACTTTGGTCAATATATTTTACTGTTTCGTATTGAAGTTGATGATGCCTGAATGTAAAGCTCGTTTGCCTAAACCAACATACAGCGCAAAACACCTTTTCTACTTAATTCTGAGATTTATATGTTTTACCATGTGAAATGAAGTTAGTGATTCTTATTGCAGGCAAGGATATAAACAGCGAGAAAAGGACGCAGACATACCATGAAGAATACAAGAAACGGATAAAAGTACAGATAGCTCCATGAGCTACCCCAGGAACCTTGACGTAGCGAACACCATTCTTAGGTTTGGAATCCTGAAGGTACTTCCCCAGAACAGGTGAAGCAATACTCTAAACAAAACAGGAAGCGTCAGGCCTTCAGAAAGAATTTTCGAGTTTTTTTTTATCAGCTTTAGGCCAAAGATTTGCTAAGAAGCCAAAACCAACTACAATGCATTTTGTTATCGTTGACATACATGATCACATTCACAATTGAACTGGCGAACAGAAAAGTTCATAGCAGTTTACCAGAACACAGAAATGTGCAGGAACAGTCTCGTTGTCTTCGGTTATCAGCTGAACATCAGCTGCATAACCTCCCTCAAAGAGCTTATCCCACATCAATCTTGTTTCCCTGGGAATGCAGCAACGTTCCTGAGAATTCTCTCGATGACTCCTTTTTGAGATGATTGATCTAGGTAGGGAAGGTGGAGCAGGAATATTACTCTGAGTTGAGGAATAGGAGATGGGGATTTCCTGCACTTGTAATGCATAGGCCGGACTTCCTTCCGTTTTACTGATCTCAAAAGAGCTGTGCAGATGATCATTGGTAGGAGACGTCCATGGATGATCACAGCGAGCTGAAGCCATGAGCTGCTGCCAATAAATTGTAGACGTTAGCTTATCATTGTCAACTTGATCTGACCAAATATATAAGCTAACCAGTAATGACTTTGTTGATCAATATAATCAACCAACCTACTTAACATTAAACCTATTCAAATGGAAGGGGATCTTAGCTTGTCCGTTTGTAAAATGATCTAATTAATAATGGGTTTATTGGTTCGGTCTTTTAAACGGTAATATTTTATTTGGTCTTTAATAGGTCAGGTCGGGTCAATAATGAGTCAATAGTTTTTAAAACTTTTAGACATTATCAGGTAATGAATGTTTTTCACTTACTTGCCAATAATTTTTGGGAGGTGACACAAGCAGACTATTAACCTCTATAAATAGTAATATACTCTCTTAAGACGGCCCGACCCGATTCGACCTGATTTGTATCTTCTTCGGCCTGATACGGTCGTTTTACATGTGATCAGTCTCGGCCCTAACCCGACCCAATGTATAGGTCTACGTAATATTACTCATCTCAAAATTTCTCCATAACAAGCTTAACCAACAAATTTTCCTTACATTTTCTTAAAGCTAGTTTTATCCGCAGCTAATGACTAATCGTGTTTGTAATTAAATAATATGTACAAGTCCCATACAAGTAATGGATAAGTTCCTGAAATATGGCCTAGTTCTCTGGATCAAGATATGTAGTTCCGTAAAAAAGAAGCTAGAAAACATAGTGCTTACATCTTAAAAGGTCATACACTTTTAACATGATTAAATTCATTAAACTATACAGTAATTGAGATTAGTGCAGTTGAGTGGATCAGATCCGAGGTTCTTGAATTATGTAATTATATTATCAAAGACATGTAAATAACTTTATTACTCCAAACTAGTCCAAATAAGTGTAGACGTGTAGTATTAAAACAACTTTTTCTAAGACCAACTTTTAATAATTTAGAGGATGAGGTGTAGTCCATGTAGAGTATTGAATTCACACCCATCTTAGGCCGATCCTCATAATAAAGGAACTTTTACACATCCCACACTCCATCCCAAAATGGGTCTTTTCTCCTTGCCAAAACACTTAAACTTGTACGGAGTAGCACATTCTTATGAGTCTTAATTCATAGATTATAAGGTTCGAAAATCACAAATATATATCGCCAAACCGGAGAGGAGAAATTGATAACTTGCCCCATTTTCATAATTTTATTTTATTAAGTTTTGATTTGGTAAAATGGGTAAGAGATAAAATTTGTGGAACCACACCACAAATTAGGTACATACTCTCTCCGTCCCATTTTATTTGATACACTTGACTTTTTTCGGTCTTCGAAACACAATTTAAAACATTTTTTTCTCAAAATTCGTTAGACAAAAAATTATGAAATCTTAATATTCTAAAAATTTATATCAAGATACATTTAATAAGACACCACTTGAATATATTATTTATTATAATATAATTATAATTTATTTGACTCTCAAAATAAAAATGTAGCAACTAATATACGGGATGGAGGGAGTACGAGAGAGCAAAGGTGTGGTCCGTATTATCGCTTAAACTATAAAGCAATATTTTGAGTACATCTATTTTTAATATACGAGGTTAATAATAAGGGTCAGAAAAAGTAACTACAAGCACTTGTGATGCGATCAAATTTCTCCACAATAAAAACAATGGGAAGCAACATTAAAAAAAAATAAAAAAAAAAAAAGCCTTGACAACCCATCCCTTAGTTAATTTCCCACGCATCTTGTAAAGCATACACTCAAGCAAAGTGCTACCTTTCTGTCGTATCTGATTGTTCAAATAACAGACGAATGCATTTTAACAAGCAAGCTTACAAGGGAGTGGAGTCCAAGATCAAAATGACTGATGATGAAGAACTAAATGAAACCTTAGTATTCATTAAAAACAACAAACTTTTCAACCGTTTGTCCGATTCATGAGACAACCACCTTGAAGAAATCAACCCAAAAAAAAGTAAAAGAAAACAGTTTGGCAACATTTAATATTTTGATATCATATCACATCATATTAAAAATAATTTAATCCATAAAACTAGAGACTTAAGAAAGAATGAAATGTTGAAATAATCTTGTAAACATGAACAGAATGAGAAAATATAGAGTGTAATACAAACCTGAGCAGTGAGCAATGATCAATGGAAATGGAGGTCACTGAATGTGAGTTGATGGGAGCTTGAAGGTGAAGCTGAGGAGAATAGAGACAGTGTTTTAATGAAATTTCTTAGTTATTGAATTGGGTGGTCTTGCTGTGGTTTTTTGCGCATTGAAAGAGAAGGTCCAGAGTAATACTGACAATGATAAAATATGGGATGTGAGTATGATTTTGTGTAGTTTCCTCTTCTTTTTATTTTAGAGGCTCAAGCTTTTTTGGTTTGTCATTGTTGCTTTGGCTTCTTGTGACTATCATTAATGGGGTGGTGAGTGGTGAATTACATTAAAGTTTTTCTAACCATTAATGTAATTTCCTTGAATACAATAGTCTACTATACCCTCATTCATTTATTTGTCACCTTTTTGGTTAAAACTATGACATGACCAAATTAATTTGTTTTTTTTTTTTATGTAAAATAGGTAAGGTAGAAACTGAATCGTGGAATTTGATTTTAAATCTTGGATACTGACCAAATTAATTAGTACCTATTTAATAGGATTGAACTCTATTTAAAAATTACATGATAGATTAAAATGGAATCAATTCAAACTCAGAATGTTTTTATTACCTCAATTCAATTCAAACTCTATTTGGTTTTTTTTTACATTATTTTTTTTATAAATATTTCCACAATAGGAGAATTAAGAGTATTGCGTTGTAAGATTATATAGCGTGATAAAATAAAGGTATCTTACATTAAATTACTTTATTCACGTTTTTCGTATGTAATGTACTCAGAAGGCTTTAAATTAATCAATACCCACCCAAACTCTAGATAACTTTTGTTCAAATAGTCATCCATAGTAACCCGATACAATTGTCCATTCCAGTTATACACCCACTTGTACTCATAATGGCAAAAACGATTAAACAACATTTTAGAAATCTTATAAAAAGTATATCTCAAAACATAAAGTTGTGTAAAAATAAATTACTCCTCGTCATAATATATCTCAATCTTTATGAATTATAAATAATACTTTTATTATATTAAGGGATAACTTTTATTAGAATAAAATAAGTTTAATCTAATTGGACGGTACGAAAAGGATTACATCTTTTAACTTGGATGTTTAAGTCCAATCCCAATAGATGTGAGTTTGGGATGATGAACCCTAGACCTTCAATGCGCCTAATCTGCTAAATCGAGTCGGATTGATCAATGCGAAGTAGGTTCAATTGCTAACCTTTTCAATAGAAAAGTCCAATCATTAATCGAGTTCATATAAGAATTTAGGCTTAATTTTATATACGGAAAACAACAGAAAATTGGGCTAGTAGCTGCAAGTACAACAATTAGCAGAGACGGCCAAACAATATGTAGCCGACACGTGTACTAGACTTGGCCGACCATGTCCTACACTGCACAGCCGCCCCTCCCCTAATGCGCGATATGGATGATTTTTATCATTGAATAATGGAATGCTTCCGACCATCACTATTCACAACCTCATCTTAACTGTATTTATATGAATTATGAAGCGCGATTTGCACAATGAACATTAAGATGTTACCGTATATGAAATTATGTTTTTACTTTCGAAAAAGATACAAAAATTAAACATTATAAACAATATGAACACGAAATTTAATTGCGATGAGAATTGAAATGTTTTATTTTTAGTATGAAGTGAAAGAAAATGAAATTATATGCATAATCCAAACGATAGATGAACCTCTAAGAGTTTCTCTTTATCGTCATACCTAATAATGAAGTCTGCAAAAAATATATGAAGTAGTAAATGTGTAAACTCTTAAATTTTTGGTTGGTCTGTTTCTGACATTTTAGAGGCATAGGGCGAAATAAGAAATTTGGGTTCTAAAATTTAATAGTATACTTCATATTATTTTATTTGCTTGTTTTATTAAAAAAAAAATTTAAGTAGTGGTTTCACAAAATAAATAAACAATTGAAAATTTTGATTAAAAATAATACTATGCATTATAATAATTTAAAGCATAAGTAGTGTTAAAAAGAATTATTAATAAAAATTTAAATTTAAACAATATCATGAGCAATCGATTTCATAAAAATTTTTATTTACCAAGTTTTTTTTAATTATTATGATCATTTATCTTTGTAATATTCTGAATAATTCTTATCACAAATTAATAAATATAGTCCACATTCTAAATACAATGAAATAATAAGATGTCATTGCATCAAAAAAATGAGGAACAATGATAAATGTGTACAATTAATATATTAAATAACTGGTTGAAGTTCTTATATTTTTTATTGGTGACATAAGTAGCTATCTTAGTTAAATATTAATAATTACATAAGTATAATAACAATAATATTGTTTATGTATTATTTAGTTTTAGTAGGTTGTTGCGTAATTTATTTTATTCATGTGAAGTATATATATAGCACCCGGTTAAGAAAAAAGAGTTGAACAAACAATCATAAAATATGCATTCAGACAAAATTGTCTTATAAAAAGAAGAATAATAATTCTTTGGAAAAACATAATAATTAAGGAAGTTAAGGGAATCAAACTCATATCAAATTACATTAAAGCTTTCACACATTATATTTATATCCCTTTTATTTTTATCTTAGTATTAAAAAAATAGACCTTTTTCGATGGGTCCTGGACGGCTGCCCCGCTCGCCCCACTCCAAAGACGGGGTCGCAAACAATGGATGGGTGAAAAAGTGTTTTTTTTTTTTAAGAGAGAAATGGATGTGTGGAAAAGTAAATATAAATAAATAATTAGAAATCATTTATTTAAATTTGTCTTAATTATTTTCTTAATTTTTCCTTCAAAATTGATAGAAAATAGTAAAGAACTTACTCAAAAGTATTACACTGACTCAATTGAGGTAATTTCTATTCACATAGGATTTATTATATTCACCTTAAAAATAATTAATTAGTAAATATTTCAATAAATATAAAATATGTTTTAATTATATTGGTAATAATTAGTTTACATTAGTAAAAATCAGTAATTTCATGTATGAAAAACACTAACAAATCTGTAAAATTCAGTAAAAAGAAAGTTTCAATAAAAAATAATAGTTATAATTAGAAAATATAATTTCAATTCAATAAAAATTAGGTAAACTAAAAGGGTCATCTTTATCGTACCTTAATTTTAATGAACTACGGAGTAAAATTATATGTACTGATTAAATGGATTTTTACTTGTTATCTATCTTGAAACTCCTATGAGATGAAGCTAATAAGGTTTCACATGCATGACTATAATTTTTCCAATTTAAGGATTATAATTTGTTGAGTCAATGGTGAAGTTAGTGTTTCTTAGATTATCAACTTCAGAATCAAAATCAGAAGAAGATGAAGTTAGTTTATACTTCTTGAAAGGGGGAGAAACATGTCTTTCGTTCTCAACAATAGGCTCAGAATATGTGAGATTCACTCGAATGCCACTAAAATGTAACAGACAATTGTCAAACAACCCATACATAATGTAATAAGAAGATAAAAAATTACATGAGAACTTCTAGCAAAATTGGAAGAACTCTAAACAAAGCTTTAAAATATTCGGCTAGATTGGTTACAAAGTAAAGGCTGTTGAGTTGCCAAAAAATCCATAGAGAATTCAAATGAAGAAAGCAAGAAATAGCATGTTTAAAATTTGAAGTGAATAAAGCTTTGAAAGGAATCAAAGATCTCTATTTATAAGGGTTTTCAATAACCATTTAATCAAATTCAAGCAATAATGTCGCTAGGATTCTCGTGTACGTGGGAATGGAATTTGCCTAAAATAGTGCTATTAAAGTGAGGAGTTATTGCAACGATTCCACATAAAAGTTGATGTTAAACTCGGTATGTCTTCCTCCATTGCCTCAAAACAAATGATACATTTTTTACTGTACCATTCATCATCAATCTAATGAGCGATAATGCCAAAAAAAAAAAAAGGTTCACCAAAACTAGAAGTTAATATATATCACTAGTGAGGCTAACATGATTATTAAAATTATGAAATATTTTAATCAAATAGCTTCTACATTTATAATGCATCAACTAATTAATAAATAAACTTAATTCATAATATTTTACTAAGCTTATCTTATTGAAACTAAAATTCAAATAAACTAAAGTAATTTGAATAAAATTCTCTAAACATCAATATTAACTAACTAACCATACACCATAAGATAAAAAAAAATTCAAATAAACCAAAGTTTAGAAATTATAAGTTACATTACTCAGAGGTCTCATTCCTCAAATTTAGAAAATTTAAAATCTTTTTGTTATTAATAACCATTTATGTTAAAATAAAATATAAGAAAATCCTTACATCCCTAATGTTTCACAACATATTCTTTACAATATTAATTCTAAATAAATTTTTATCAAACAATTTTTTTTAAAAACTATTACTTATGGAATATTTTACACTTAAATTCCAAATATGAGAAGGGTATTGTAACAAGGGATGAGAGAAGTCATGGAAGGAGAATGTAGACATTATCAAAAGCAACATCGCAAAATGGAAGAAAGTAGCTCAAGAGCCCTCATAAGAACGTTGAAGAATTTGCTACTAAACTATTAAACCTATAGGATTTATTTAACTAGCTTAGGATGCTTAGAGAGTAGAGACTAGTCACTAAATTGTCTTCCACTGCTTGGTGAGTGTTTAGGCGATTTCGATAAGAAGCCTAAAGGAGGGTTAACAATCGAAAGATTAAAAACAATTACGATTGAAGTATAAAAGAGTGTATTCATTATGAAAAATTACTAATTTATACCTGATATAAACATATCAGGAAGCATTTTCGTAATTTTATTTCTATACCTTGAATTATAATGTTTATATATGATATACATTTTTCTATATTTTTATATCGTTTGTCTTTCTAAATCCGATATAACAATACATATATCTAATATAACAATAGCTATATTTGATATAACAATAACTATATATGATATTTCAATATTCTAATATAATTTATATCATGTATATGTTAGGAAAGCTTCTATACATTATTGCAGTTTTTAGGCAAAAGCCTATGAATTCCTCTTTGTGTTTACAAGCTCGAAAACTTTCCCTTAGACTATCATTAGCCTAATACAATTACGTTACAATATTATTGTCATGGGAAGATGAAGCTCAACCGGATCTTCCATTCAAGCTCTCCAATCTCACAGCCTTCCTTCATTAGAGCTCCATAAAAGTGATGAGTTGTGGTATTTTTAAAATGATTATTTGTTGAATATTATACACTTAAATTTCAAATACTTAGTAGTTTAAAAGTGTGATATATATATATATATATATATATATATATATATATATATATATATATATATATATATATATGGTATCAGAATTCCAATTTACAATTTCATTATATAAAGAAAGCTTCATATTACCTAACAACTACAAGAAATATAAATAAGTTGTCAATAGTAAATAAATAAAAAAACGAGGGGGGATGGAGTTACTAATTAAGGTCCTTAAAAGTGCGATAGTACTCAAAGTAACATCTAATTAATTTAAGTCTATCTAGCTCTTTTATATATTTATTTTTTTAGCTAAGTATTGTGATGAACTTATGATGTTTGTTATTTAAATAAATTAAATACTCTATTTTACTTAATTAATTATATATAGTTTAGTTTATATTTTATGCATAAATATATATATTTGTAAACATATGTCACACATGTGCTATACAATAAACAATACTTTGAGTACACATACATAAAGATCAAGCTGGTAGAGTAATATCTTTAAAAAATTATATCTTATAACGAGTTGTGAAAAATTAATTGTAAAGCACAAACTTTTGATTTTAAATTCTATTTTTAGTGTTAGAGTTGTAACAATATGTACTTTACTTTGTATATGTGTGATGTTTTGATTGTGATTTTTTAATTAACAACTAAATCATGTAAATATTTAGTTTGTGTAAACTTAGAATAAAATTTGAAGTCATGTAATTTGATAAGAATTGTGCTACTTCTATCTAAAGTACCAATCGTATTTGATTAATCCATCCCATTTGAATCATTACGAGTTCAAATGGAATGATTTTATCCCAAAGTTCCAAATGCAATATTCAAATATTTAAGTTTTCAATTATTTTAGTAAAACTATCTCAATTATAATGTGGCATAATATTATTTTATTATTATTATTTCTAAATCAAAAATTTACCGATGGAATTATAGACACATGTGAAGCTATCAACAAAAAGTTTTCTACCTTACATAACTTTATTTAACTTCCTAAATTATTTAAAGTTTTTTCTATTTCTTTCACGATATTTCATAGCCTTTTCTCTCCTTTTTTCATAAATATTTATTTATTATTTGATTTCACTAAATTTTTATTTTATTTAAAAGATATAAAGTAATACAATATAGTTCTAATAAAAATATATACAAATTTTTACCAATAAATAAAAATATTCTCGTAATCGAAACATTTAAGAAATCAGTCGATATTGTATATATACGAAATACAATAAAATATTAAAAGTTATTTCTTAACACAATATATATTAATTCTAAAAGGTAACTTTTATTATTTTAAGGGTTTACTTTTAGTAAAATACAAGTATTGTATCTCTTATACATGCAAGATTTTAATTAAAAAATTTATTTAACATGCAAATGACCGCACAACTGTGGAGAATAACCCTTCAAATATTATCCATTTCCCGTTTTTCTCATCCCTATTTTACTGACCCATTTCTCTCTTGCTGCAACCCTTCAATCTCAAGTTTCAACAATGGTTTCATGTTCAGCAATCAACTTACAATCGCAAATGGTAATTCCCCTTTGTCTTCACTTTCCAATTTCAATTTTGTAGGGCCTTTTCTTGTTTCCAAGACTCAATCTTGAGGGTTTAATCTTGTTTAATTCATGTATTGTTAAACTCCATTATTAATTTGATGTTAATTAGATTGTTAATTGTTGAATTGCATTGCTATGTTTAAGTTTCACAATTTCACCCTCAAATTTCCAACATATCACTACTTGAGCAATTTCTCTTCCCCCTAGCAGTACTACTATACTAATGTATTACTTCCCTAGGCCTGAAATTTATGGCTATTTTGATAGCGTCACTTGAAATAATAATGTGACAAACTGAGACTGAATTCGGATAGGGACGATGTAATTTCTAGGTGCTCGAGTTTGGAGAGTGGTTCCTAATCAATGATAATGATAAAGTAAGCCTACATTAACGCACCATTTTGTTGGTTGGATTAAAAAAAAAAAAGGATTTTAGGAAATGATAAGACGTTGGTTTCTCCTCTCCCTCTCTTTTGAGGTGGGGGGTTGGAATTTAAGAGATGCTGGTTTGGGGGAGGGTGAAGGGTAAGTAAAGCTTTTATAAATTTGGACCTGGATGGTGTAGTTTCGTGGGGTACGAGTTTGGAGAGGGGCTCCCTGTTCAATGATTAAGCTAAGCCTATATTGATACAGACAATTTAAGGTTGTATAAAGGATCGACTTACAGATGAAAAGAAAATGTGGAGCTGTTGGTTCGCGGGAGGGTGACTGGTTTAAGGATTTTTTTTACATTTTGCCTTTTTGTTTCCTTATGAAAAAATGATGGTAAAAGTGATGTATGTTTGATGGCATTTTCAGGGTAGCCTCTTCAATGCTCACAGTCAAAGACTGCCTATGATGATTGGCATCACCAATGTGCCACTATTTCATCATTCACCTGCTTCAGCAAGGTACTTAGGAAGCCAGTTGTCATTGACAAATCTTTCTGCGTCAGCTTTTCGGAGCAAGAATTTGAAGACATCTTCTGTCCCACCTTGCGGTATTCGCTGTATGAGCACCACTACTGAAGTGAGTCGCTGTGTACCCATTTTATTTACTTTTATCACATTAGTTTGATACATTTTCAGAGCTTATAATGTTTGACTTTGGAACAATGAGAGCATTCATAAAAATCAGTTGAGCTAGGGGACTTTATAAGGGATGAGATCAAGCTAAACAAAGCTGCCTGTCATTAAAAGTTTCAGTATTAAGAAATCTCATTCTCTTTGATGCATGGAAGAAAGGAATGACATTTGAAACTTTATGTAAAAATAAGGTTTCTTTTAGAGCAATCAAAGTGGTTTAGATACTTTTCTTAAAAAAAAAAGGCGGTTTAGAGACTTGGGGTGAGATTTACCACATATATGAGCAAGTAAGATATATGCAAGACTTGAAGACGTCTAATGCATATGTCAATATGTAACAAGTCAATGATGTGGAAAAGTATTATTGACTCCATCATCAAGTATCCCACTGATGCTCTTTGTGTGCATGGTGTTTTTTTTTTTTTTTTTTTTTTTTCTGTTTGTATTTGTTGGCTTGTTTTGCTAAGTTATATTTTCTGGCATGATGAAAGAACCAATAGAGATGGTGTAGGACCTTCAAAATTAGATATCTTGCTTTTTATATTCCTCATTACGACTGGTTTGTGATTTCTTTTCATGTTTGAAACATTGAAAATCAGAAGTAAATCTTCCAGAACTTCAATATTTATAAATATTTATTTGTTGGTTTGCAGATGTTTAATGTTTCTTTCATGGTCTTTTACTTAAGGTTTGTGATGAATTACTTTCTGATTAGGTCAAAGACTTGCAAGCAAAAGTGACTACAAAAGTCTTCTTTGATGTAGACATTGGTGGGGAGCCAGCGGGAAGAATTGTTATGGGTTTATTTGGAGATGTGGTACCTAAAACTGCTGAGAACTTCCGTGCCCTATGCACAGGTAAGTTTTGTTTTGGTAATTTATCATGCATCCTGTCTTTTTGCTACCTAAATTTGTTGTATCTGGGCTGAAATTAAGATGAAGGATACCTTCTCAACTAAGTGGAAGTTCCTTTTCTGAGTTTTCTTCTGGATTGAAGGACTTGGTAATTTGAGAGATAATTTAGTGTATTTGGGTTAGCTTGAAAGGGGTTTAGTTTAATTCAGACGATTGCAATGTAAATCTTCAGTGCTAAAAGGTTGTACCGAGGATATGAAAAATGGATTCCATTCAACAGAAGTTACATTCAAATCCCTATAACTTGTAATATTTTGGGATAGAAATGTTTTGCTACTTAGTCATCATTGAAGGACCTGGAGAGGGATAGAACAAAGGAGGGGGGGAGGGATTGTGAATTGCCAATTCCCTACCATCACTGCAAAGTGCAAATACTCTTGTTTTCAAATGAGATATAATAAATACTGGAATTAGGATTATTCTTAGGATATCTAATCCAAGAAACATAAAAAAAATTAGACTGAATTTGAAGGTTGATGTCTGATATTTTCTTCCAGGTGAGAAGGGCTACGGTTACAAGGGGAGCCATTTTCACCGTATAATCAAAGAATTTATGATTCAAGGAGGGGACTTCACCGAAGGAGATGTGAGTTCCTGCACGCATCTTTTTATCTTTGTCAGTTTGTTTCAGGGGATGTAACTTTAAGAGACTGGGCGAATTATCCTGTTCTTTCAGGGAACTGGAGGAATCAGCATTTATGGTTCAAAGTTTGAAGATGAAAACTTTACCTGTAAGTATTATAATGATTGGGGGTGAAAGTTTGGTGTTCGGTTGAGATTAGTACCCAAACCGATAAAATTCTGTTTTGGATTTTTCAATCCAATCCAAACGTTCACAATTTTGGATCCAAACCAAAGTCCAAAATATTTTTGGGCCTGTTATTGGGCCTACTATTTTTACTGAAGTGCATGCCACTTGATTGGTCTTCAATACAATTCAGTAAAATAAAGAATTTAAAATATCACATGCCACTAGAGTTAGGTATTAAAAATGTTAAAGTGAGCAAAGAGTATAATATGACCCAATAGGTTATTTTGGTTATTTTTGTTTTATTTGGATCCGAACCTACTTAAAAAGTCCAAACCTACTTAAAAAGACCTAATCCGAAAATCCAAATTTTTAAATAATTTCAATCTGTTCGAACCGAATTACAAAATAATCTAATCCGAATTGTTAATTCGGTTTGGTTTGTATTAGATTTTAGTTTTTATCCGAATAACTCTCACTCCTAATAATGATGTAGTTAATCTTTTGAATAAAGCTATAAGTTAGCAGACAAAATGTTTCCTACTTGGTGTGTGACTGCTTCTCTCCTTTTGTACCCTCCGGAAATTTCTTATCCCTCATCAATTTTATGATTTCCCGAATGTTGAAATTTGCAGTGAAACATGTTGGACCTGGTGTGTTGAGCATGGCAAATGCAGGTCCTGGTACCAATGGAAGCCAGTTCTTCATTTGTACCGTACCAGTGAGTTTAAATTCTTTTCTCAGTTTGTCTTAGTTTATTACAGATGGATAAAACAAGATTTGTTCTTAGTTAACATATACGAAATGTTTCTCCCATTCCAAAGCTCTCAAATCATGGAATCCATATACTTAACGGTAGTTGTGTTTGACTTAGTCTTTGAATATTATGCCAAGTAAAATTAGTCAAGCCAGTAACTATGGTGCTCCCCTACATTTGGGCTGATGCAGCCTTATCATCGTTCATTCACTCTGTGTCATCCTTCACGACTTTCTCTTAGCTTGTCAAGCATTGATTTCTTGTTGGAGATCCCATACAATATCCAAATATTTCTTTTTAGATGTAAGAATGGATCTTTATATAGCTCCAGAAGCTTCAAGTATACAACAACTAGTGAAGGTTATCGGAAATATCATTTCTCCAACCTGAAAAAGTTATCTGGTTGCTGCATGTGGCCTTTTTCTTTTTCATGCCTCTCATTGGTTTTGAGCTATTGAGTTGATTTGGTAGTGAAAAAAGTGAACTAGATTCACACAAAACTGGATGATTTTAGATGGGTTATTGTCTGACCAGGGAAATTAGGCTTGGATTTTGCTGCTCATTTGTTGTGATTACTCAGATTTTTGATCTAGCAATCACAACTCAAGTATGAAGCCATATGTTTCTGGAAGGCCACAGAAGTTCAGTAATGTACAAGAGGAAGCTAGTTACTGCAGCATTGTATTGCAATTTCCTCTAGATATCATCCTTTTCCTGTCCAATTCAGCTCTGAATCACCTACATTTTGATGCTTGAGTCCTGATTTAAGTCGCACTTTGGCTCCAATCTCAGCTAGGTTCAGAATCCCATCAAATAGAGAAAAATTACTATATGCAGGAGCTCTGCTTTGCCTTTTCTAACTGGTATAGGAGCTCAAGTTCAGAAAAGTTATCCAGTAAAGGCCATGAGATTCTAAATTGGCCATTATAGTCACTACAGCAATCACTATATACCTTGATATATCATAAGAAGGAATCATTAGTGTATGCTATTTTATATGGAGAATGTCATTTGGCCAATTTTTGATTGGCTTCAAGATTAATGAGTTTAAGCAGCCAAGATATATGTTTGGTAAATGGTTTTTGGCTTCAAAAGCTGGCTTACCTGTAGTTGCTCAATCAGTTTTTTAGCCAAAAATGAAAAATTTATTTTAACAGCTAGCATCGAAGAGCTAGTTTACCAAACATCTTTTTAAATAGCTATTTTAGATTGACAAAAAAAAAAAAAAATAGCAATACAAAGAGCTTTAATTGGTCAAACAAGCAAGTCTGCAAGTTTACCAATAACAACTGATTCCTAAATAAGGCCTTTCTCTTATTTTGTGATTTCACTTGAGACCAACCAACAAAGATCCCGTGACTTTACTATGCTCTGTAATCTTAATTGAATTTTGAAGATGATTTACTGAACTTTGCTGACTTCTTTATGACTTGTAGAACACACACTTGTTTTATTTCTCTTGGCTCACTTTTGAAATGCTTCCCCTCTACTTTGATTCTACTTTGTCCATGATACCTAAAATTTGAGCAATTGTAAGCAGAGACAATGTTACTATGTTAGAACGGCCTCCCTTGACTCAGGTTCCATTCAGTAGGTGCTGATCACCACTAAACTACTGGCCTTTTGGGGTTTATCATTCATTTTGTTCTCAATGGCTTTAATAATTAAAGACAGATCACCTGAAAGATGGAGGTCCAACTTCCTGACCAAACTGTGATACATGTGGATCTTGTAGCATTTTTGCGTAGCTGCAATTTGGACTGAAAATAAGATTGATGGAACTTGTATCTCAAGAGTTGTGATAACTGAAGTTGTGCAGAAATGAAGGCTGGAAATGTTAATCTTGGAGCCATACTCATTTATGCTTAATACGTCTAACCAAAAGAAATAATGAGAAGATGACTGAGAAATTAATAGATTATGTGAAGTTTTTATGTTATGCTGCATGAATCTCTAGTTTTCTACTAGTTTAAGAATGGTATCAAAGTGAAAGCATCAACTATATTTCTGATACCCTTGCAGACCCCTTGGCTGGATAATCGTCATGTTGTTTTTGGACATGTTGTTGATGGGATGGATGTTATCCGTAAGCTTGAATCCACGGAAACAAGCAGATCAGATGGTCCTCGCAAGCCTTGCAGAATTATCAATTGCGGGGAGCTTCCTTTGGAGGCCTGATGATTTGGTAAAGACCATCTCTGAGTCGTACTATCATATTCACTTTTGAGACTCAGAAGAGTATGTTTTTAGGCGGTAGTTCTTTTTTATGTGCTGTATAACTTGTTTTTTTTTTTTTTTTTTTTTTTTTTTTTTTTTTATCAATTACCATATGTAGGCTGTTAGCTCTATAAATGATTGAAATTTTGCACCAGAATGATATTCACTTTAGAAGCTTATATATGGTGATTAATGCTATTTTCATTTGCCCAATGTTAAAAAAGACAAACTTTTCTTTGATTTCAGTTGAGACATCATATAATCTTAATTCATCAAGTCTATTTTGGGCTTTTGCTGAATGAAAAAAAAAAAATTTAATGCACTAATAATTCCATGAGAAATGTAAACAATATAATAAACTTATATAGAGCTCAAGTTGAACTGAATGAATTTAAAGTTGCACTATTTGAAAATAAAGTTTTTTTTATATAAAATGAAGTTGTATAACTTATTCAACCCAAGAATCTTTTGAAGGAATTCTAAATAAAATTGTACAATTAGAGTATGAAATACTAGTAGGAAATAAAATTGTTATTATACCCTTAAATATTTATATTGTAGCATGTATTCATTATGAATTTGAATGTCTTCATAATTTCAGGTATATGTCATCCTACTTTTCTGACCTTTTACCATTAGAGGGATGCCCTGTTTCAGTTTTTCTCCTTGATACTCTTAATTTACAAACTATAATTCTCCCGACTAATACATTGTATGGTGTATAATCACATCGAATGTACTTAAAACCAAAGCCTGAATATTCAGTCCAAAAATATATTTAGAAATGTAGAACCTCATATATATATAGTACAAGTTTTTATAAGCACTGCAGTTAATCGCCCCAAGCCAACCAATTAGAAAAACTAGGACTTCCTCAATCATGTACTGCTGCTAGCTTAAACTACGCCACGTATTACAACCTTAGTGATACAGTGTATCTTATCTTCTCATAATGGAAGCAGCAAAGACATCAATGTCAGCTCATGTTTTGGTATTCCCATTTCCTACACAAGGCCATATAAACCGTATACTCCAATTTTCAAAAAATTCTAGCTTCTAAAGGCCTCAAAGTAACCATCATCACAACCCACTCAATCTCCAAATCACTCCTTCCTTGGCCTAAATCTAGTCCGGTCCAAATCCAATCCATTTGTGATGGCCTCAAAGACAGCGAGAAGGTTGAGGACTACGAGGTTTACATAGAGATTTTCCAAAGAGTAGTCCCTCAAAGTCTTGCTCTACTTATTGAGGAGTACAAAACAACTAGCCACCCTGTGAAGTTCATAGTGTATGACTGTTCGATCACTTGGGTCCTAGACTTGGCTCGTACATCTGGGATTGATGCAGCACCTTTACTTACCCAATCAGCAGCTGTTAATTTGATCCACTGCCAAGCATATGAAGGAGATTTAAAGGTTCCCATACAAAGCTCCTTCATCTCAGTGCCTTCTATTCCTTTGTTAAGAGTTGATGAAATGCCTTCTTTGATAGTTGATTCTGGTTGTTATTATTCTATTACTGAGCTTAATATCAATCAGTCCTTGAACTTTCACAAGGCGGGTTTGCTGTTTTTCAAGTGTTTTCACAAGTTGGAATCACAGGTAGGATCTTTTCTACACCCTAAACTAGTCATATAGATACTTTTGCGGTAGTTAAGTTTGTACCAAAAGAATAACTATTTCCATGTATTGGTAATGTAAAAGGGTTAAACTTCTATCAATAAATTAAAATTTTACATTTCTATATACCAAGCAACTTACCTATGGAATTTTTAGCTAAGGATGTCATTAAGGGAATATAGAAAAAGTAAAAGTTTAACCTGCTCATATTATAGGGTGACCTGTTATTTTGGGATGGCTTACATAAAAAGTGATGACGAAAGGGGTATTATTCAAAAATGAAATAAAATGCTGATAACTTGTACAATATTGTGATCAGGTTATAGACTGGATGAGAAGCCAATGGCCTATAAAAACAATAGGACCAACCATTCCCTCAATGTACTTGGACAAACGCTTGGGAGATGACAATGAATATGGCCTCAGTATGTTCAAGCCTGAAACTGATGCTTGCCTCCAATGGCTTGAAGCAAAGGCGAGCAACTCAGCTATCTACATATCAATGGGAAGCTTAGCTTCCCTAGGCGAAGAGAAAATGGAGGAAAGAGCTAAGGGTATAATGAAAACCGAAAAGTATAGTTAGAGGCGTGGAAGAATGCAAGCTTCCTCCAAATTTCAGAAATGAAGTATCAGGATAAGGTTTAGTTGTGAATTGGTGTCCTCAGTTAGCCGTTTTGGCTCACAGAGCAATAGGGTGCTTTGTATCTCATTGAGGGTGGAACTCGACTTTAGAGGCTATAAGTCTAGGGGTTCCCTTTGCGGCAATGGCTCGCTGGGCAGATCAACCTACAAACGCCAAGTACATAGCTGATATTCGGAAAATCGGTATAAGATTACAGGTCAATGAGAGGGTACTGTAACAAGGGATGAGCTAGAAGCCTGCATACGAGAAGTCATGGAAGGAGAATGTGCGGGACATTATCAAAAGCAACGTCGCAAAATGGAAGAAAGTAACTCAAGAGGCTATGGACGAAGGTGGTAGCTCTGATAAGAGCATTGAAGAATTTGCCGCTAAACTGTTAAACCTGTAGGATTGATTTAACTAGGCCGCTTTGAGACCAGTTACTAAATTGTCTTCCGCTGCTTGGTGAGTTGTGGTATTCTAAAAAACTCTACAGTCCTCGGATTAAGGATTGTTGCCTCTAGTGAGTTTTAAAGATACTCATCCTACTCCTTTCGTTCCTTAAATAATTTATAATATGGAATTTCTTTCATGGTTTAAAAAACCAACAAGTGACACGACTGATGAGTGACGACTCACATCAATGCAGTCATATTACGTTCTTACTCAAGGAGTCAAGGTTCATTTCTTTCTAGTTTCTATACCTAATTTGTAACTCTGTACTTCGAGCCAATTTCCAAACGAATAATATTTTGATGAATGTAAATGATATATTATTGTGAAACTGGCTAAAATAGATGAGGTATGCTATTAAGAGAATCGAACGTAGTACCAAATGTTGAGAGAACACTGCGTTTTTTGTTACGCGTACAATAAAACTACATGATTTCTCCCAGAAGAAAATGTACTGTTAAGTACTGGTAAATGCCGCGTTACTGACAAAAAAGAAGAGGTTTACCCCCACTCAAGTATTCTTGCACCAATTGATAGAAATATGTAGATGTACAACAAAACTGGATAATAGCAGCTGCAGAAGAAGAACTAGAATCTAAATCATTAATCGATTTGTACATATCAGGGAGAGTAAGACTAGGGCTAGTGCCTATTCAGCCTACATAAACATAGCAATGCCAACACCATATGAAAGCATATCTCATGCTTACTAATTTAATACTTGTGGTTTGAATGGTAACCTATAAATGGGAGAATTGAAAACATTGATTAAACGTAAAGGCAAGCCTTGATATTAGTTAGTGTCTACTCTCTAGATCAGTTGTGCTGTCGTCCTCAGCTCGACTGCCCAATTTGACAATGTCTTCGACAAGGATATTTCCATCTGGAGCAACATCAGTTATACATGAATTTATCATTAGCTTGATCATTGTTTATTGAAGCACAAATATGTATGATAAGAAAGAGCACAATAACCCTAGAAGAGAAGGGAGACACTAATGAAATGGTGTTTGGACTCTAGCACATGCATTAATCTCCGTCTTATAACATTAATATGTCCTTGCTCTCTTAAATATATTACCTCCATCTTTTGAAAGGTTGCTAATCAGTTCTTCGATACCCTCCTTGCCCAATGTGTGCTTCAGGTACATAGCAGCAGCAATCACCTCATCAGGTGTCACTTTCCCGTCAAAGTCCCTGTACAGAAAAGGTTCAAATTATACAGAGACTTGCTAATAACGACTTCAACTTTTATCCATCTCCAAGTCACCCAGCGTACAAAACCTTGAATAGTAATGTAAATTTTATCCACTTTTTTCAATTTTCAAACGACTTCTTGTCTTCCTCGGGTCTTAGTTTTACATACATATCATCATCTTCTTTAACAGATGCCAGAAGCTCATTTGAATAGGTCATCAAATAAACAGACAACACTTGTTAAATCAGAAGGTTCTACTTTTTCCCAACTAATTTCCCCTTAAGCCCTCTTCCCAATATTCTACTTTTTCTTGAGGGGTCACTAACTTTACGAGAGAAATCTTGCTAAAACAGCCTGGTGTCCACAGTAAGTTGAGTTCTACATGAATGGAATAGGTTCAAATAAATTAAAGAGAACTTGGTTAAACTTCAAAAAGTCTCAGTCTAGCAATATGTTATGACAAGTACTGCTGCATCAGATAGCAAAGTTACATATTTCAATCACCAGCAGGGTACAATTTTCAGAAAAAGCTCGTTTTGAAAACAGTATTATGTGCATTATTCCCGTAATCACGTTCCCTAAAAAAACTAAACTCTTGCACGAAAATCCAATGGAGAATCCTTGATCATCGACATCACATTTCAGGACATGGAGTCCTTCATGAAAGCATTAATGTCAACTGTCTAGCAGGTAGTTCAGTATTTGCAATTACAGTCTCAAGGAAAGATAGCAAATACATGTCCTTAAAAAATACTCTTCATAGCAGGACATGCTATTTTAAATGTAAACAGACTCCAAACAGCAGCTACTTCATTCTTTTTGAATGTATGCAGACTTTAGATAGATACAAAAAGTTAAGAGGAGGGAAAGTCATAAGTTTCAAGAAAAGTGGAAAAAAAATTCAGATATTTGATCTTTTTGCGTAAATACAAATATTGAGAACAAGGTACGTTATCGATCTCGAGAAAAGGTCAAAATATTTACTATAACAGTAACTAAGCATCGACTGCACCTGTCAAGTAGCTGCCAGCGATCGCCAATCTTGGAATCCACATCATCAATTTCTTTCTCCAATTTATGAAGCATTGCATCGACCTATCAGCATTATCAGGACAAACTCAAAGAGTAAATGTGGCCTTATACTAAACTCAGTAGTGGACCAACATGTAAACAAACCAAATTTACCTTGTTTACAAGTGCTGATGAGACCTTGTCCCTAATAGCCACTTCAGCAGCTTGGTCACTTTCTTCTCTAGCAGCCTTGTAAGCTTTTAGAGCATCTGCTTCACCATCCGTACCCTCTTTCTCAACCATGGAGTTATATAGGTCTATCTGAAAGAATCAGTGGACACCAAAAATGAAACAAGATCATAAAAAAAAAATATGTAAGAAAACAGAGAGTGCAACTCCTAAGCAGGTGCTTTCCCAAGTTCAGTAGCTTGATTTCAAGGATAAGTAACAAGTACAATCAAACAGCTAACAAGCCATTCCAAAATCATAGTAAATGTAACTGTAGATGCATGTAATTAGTCATATTTTGTTTTTGTAATGCACAAAATTAGTCAATCATAACGAAATATTGGCTGAAAGGAGAAGCAAAGATGCCACCATCAGCAGGTGTGTATAGGAATAGACATGCTCAATTACCAATAAGCAAGCAGGAAATATCTGATCTAAAGAATCTACAGGATAAGTGCTAGAATTGGTAATACATATTCAGCTGTCAAGTCTTTAGACCATCTCGTTCAGACCATTGAGATACAAAAGCTCCAACTTCAAGCAAAGAAATGTATAAAAAAACTAAGCCCAAACTACATACATCTGATAATGATATTAGGCAATCAAGTTAGTACCAACATTAGATCAAAATAAGAGCAACTAAATTTTTTTGAATTATAACCCAAAGAAAAATTATAACACAGCTCCATTACATGAAACATGAAACTGAAAAGACAGCGAGAGCACTTCAACTGTTGTTGAACCCACCTCCCTTCCTAGTCAAAAGAAAACATTGAGCAAACCAAAATAATTTCACAGACCAAATCCCATGACAAATCAAGGAACACCAGAATTGGATTTTCATCTTCATGATAAAAACCACGAGAAAGAGATCTTTTGCTCAAAAACTGACGTATACTCATGATCTCTGAATACTGTATAATGCATACCTCTTTGTTGACAAGCCTCAGAAATTCCTCACGCTCCCTGCTCACTGACTGCAAAATTAGTTGAGAAATACTCAGTATCAATTCAGTTCATCCCATGCAATAGGACTGATGGGAAAAAGTTTCTAGGATCATTATACAGATGCAGAAGCCAAAACAGCCAATGCACGGCTGAGTGCACAGAGCTGCTCTTGTTTTTCGTGCGCTCTAGCTCTAGCACGCTCTTGTGCTTCACTTGCTGTAGAAATTTTCATCTCCTTCAGTGCAATATCTCCTTCATCCTTTGCATAATCGAAGGTCCTAGAATCTTCTTTCTCTTTTTCTTCTTCATCCTGTGATTAGCAAAACAGATGAAGGAAAATCTACTTGTGAATACCAAAATGGAAAAAGAGAACAGCTACTCTCTATAACCACCCCCCCCCCCCCCCCCCCCCCCCCCCTCTCTCTCTCTCTCTCTCTCTCTCTCTGCCCACCCAAACATACACACCCTTGATACAAACAAGGAACCGGAAGAAAGTTGTTTTGTAAAATGTCATTCAGATACCAGCGGCATACTTCCAACTTTTTTGTTCAGTAAAATGCTAACAAAAGTCATACAAAGCAAGCTTTTGTGAAATGAAGAAGGAAGAGGGATTATATAAACAGCACAGAAAAGGAGTCAAAACCTTGATGAGCTCCTCCTGCATCTCAAGATATTCTAATTTCCTCCTCCTCTTCGAAACAGAATCTTCAGAGGGCAAAGATGTGACACCAACAGTATCTACAACCTCATCTGGAAGTGAAGACAAAGTTGCCTGCATAGCCTCTTCAGGCTTCATCTTTCCGGACACCATAAAAGCCCTGCTTGCAGAAAATAAGAGGATAATTTCATGTACCTTCAAGTTTCACAGAGCTATATGATCAGGCTTCACAATCAACAAGAAAAAAGTTGATCCATATGTTAGGGTACACTACCTGGAAAGGATTAGTAAGGAAGACGGGACTGAGTGATTGAGGGACAAATCCAGCCAGTCATGAAGCTGCAGACATTATTTATTGCCCCTTGACAATCAGTAAACATGTAGAACACTAAGCCTTTTCTTTATGTTTTTTTAGGGGTGGGGGGATGGGGGGTTGAACTCTGGTAAAAGGTAAGCATGACACTTAGCTGAACATTCTGTCCAGCCTCAAAATATAAGATAAAGGTACGAAATAGATAAAAAAAAAATTATCACTTTAATAGTAACAACATGAGCTTGTGAGAGAGATTCATCGTTGCTAAATCAAAGAAAAGTCCTATTCCAGGTACAATCTTGAAATACTGAAGACTTATTTCCACATATAAAAAATGTATGATACAGAGCTTCTAATTGAAAAAAGCATCACTACAAATCATAACAGTATATTGCAGAGTCTCAGCCAAACAAGAAAAAGCTTTTGAATTCCAAAATCAACCCCAAGAGGAAACTTCTACAACCAACAGGAAAAACTTCTCAGATATGCCAGGAGTGAGGCTTATAATATATCACAATACCAAAATTAACAAAATATAATCATAGCCTATATAACAGTTTTGTAGTTAGTAAACTACTTGTAGGCTAGTATTTTAAGAAACATTTGAAATTGACATATGAAAAAATGTCATGAGAAAGGGCTTTACCAACTGGCGCATTTCCTCCACTGAAACTAATCCAAGCATGCCACGCTCTCTACATTCTTTTCGAAGTTCGGCTTCTGAAAGTGACTCTATACCCTCTGCTTGAATCAATCTATCATCAGCCTTAATCCTGTAATTAAAATTTGACCAAGGGACAAGAAAGGAAAACAGTAAATATGATCACAAGTTGAAAGCATTGAATGAAATTCATATGGCATCCGCTCAATCTAGCAAGAAAAGTTCCCAGAGAAGTAAAATTTCAGGTAACTGTAGACATCTGATTTGTAAACACGTGCTTCTCAATTAGACACATATGTATGCACTATCTAACTCTTTTAAAGGTTATAACCATGATATGCCATAAATATTTCAAGTCCTGAAATAATGGTCTTCCAATTAGCACATCTATGCTTTTGAAGTTTGGTTCAGGCAGAAGCCTGTGTAGACAGATAAATCATACAGGATCCAGGTAAAAAAAAGGCATTGGCATGCGCTAATGCTAAACAATGCTGCTCTGAAACCGTAACAGCCTTTAATTGTCAAATTGTGAACAAAAAACAATCAAGTGTTCATATTATATGCAAACAGATCCCCTCTCGTTAGACACCTGTGACGATAAGATTGAAACACAATCATTGACCATTAATATATCTAACACATGACACTCAAAACTGTTTCTGCAATAGATTTATCATAATTGAATGAGTCCAGAACCAGAGCAGAAGAACCACATATTAATGGCACAATTGACTAAAAATAATTCAGACCACGTCTATGATTTCATGCGATCAGCTCTCTAGAATTTTTCTCCATTTTTTATTTCTTTGTTACCATCCTTACAACTTCAACACTCAAACTCCAGTTACTCTTAATAATGGTTTCCAGTTTCAATGATTCAGTCCATATTCCAAATTACTACAAGAAGGTTCTTTCTTGTCTTCTTAGTGGCATACAGTCAATGCCAGTGTTTATACAATAAAAACTCCTTCATCCTTTATTTAATTATAAATCAGATTATTTGATACATCAAAAATATATTCCCAGCACAATGAAGAAATATGTCACAGTTCACTACTTTCCTGCTTCTTCCCCTTATTCAATTTATATTTCAAGAGGATAACCGGCATTGGGCCATAATTACCTGAAAGCTGGATCAACTACCTCAAAAACAATAAACATAAACAAACTGAGTTTATCTTAAAAAGCAAGGAAAAAACTTGTATACATCCCGGTTTTCTGAGTACATTAGTTTTATTTTATCAAGGTAGACGCCCTAGTTTATCTCCTAACTCCTAAGGTCCTTAAGCACACTTGATAATTCCCAGTGATTTATAATTCCCAAAATCTACTACTTGTATTATGCTTTGACAACAGTCTCCGGTTTACAAGAAAGCTACCAAAAATTCTTGTTTAGTGTCTTTTTCATTTCTTTTTTGCATGGCTGTAAAATTGTACACACTAGGAATCCAAACTCCATAGATTACATTGTTGCACCAGACAAGAATCATGAAAATAAGTAACAAAAGAAAGTCACTGCCCACTAAGAAAATTTCTGGCAACATCTTCTTACCTCACTTTACTTGTAGTTCATCTAAAGAGCAACATCCCCAACAAGGACTGTTTTGAAATTCACAAGAAATCCACAATTAAAAAATCAAAAATTTCAGAGACAAGGCTATGAATATAGGGGAAGAAAAGCTGGATCAATGAACTTTTCATGCATACAAAATCCGCTATAAGTAGCTACATGTATCTTTTTCCATGACTGACAACAATTATTTAGTCTGTAATGTTCTGAATTGGGCATTATTGGTCAACACATCCCATCAATGGCAGTTATGTACTACACTGAAAAGATGAAAAAACTATTGATAATATGGCAACAGAACAATAACTTAAGCATGAAACTATAATCATGCCAAGACAGGCTTCGTCTTTACCAACAAAACCTCAAAAAGTCTTAACACAAGATTTCACCAAAGATTTATGTTTCGAAACTATTTTCTCCATCCAATTTCTATTTGACAGATCACTTAATCTGAGGCAATAATGATAGTTAAGTTTACCTCTTCAGTCTGTTACGAAGCCTGTGACGTAAATAAGCATCTGTACCAAAAGAACTGATTCCCATATATTTACACATGTTCACCAAACGCGGCCTGCAATCAGTAACAGAATTGCATCAATAGTAAGGAAGGGGACAACACTAGACAGGTGTTGCACAAATAATTACTGTGTCAAAACTGTTAATAACTACAAAGATTTCACCAGAGGGAAAAAAGGAACCTGCTGATATTATCAAGGGTGAGTTCATCATTAAACAGCTTTGCAAAGCCCAAAATTTCTTCATTTGAGACACTACTACCTTTTCTAACCTAAAACAATATATATATATGCATCAATACAAGATAAAGCACCAAGAGCAAAGAAATCAAAACAATTGAGATAATTATCTTCCCACCTTGTTCAAAAACTCATCAAGGTCTTCAGCTGTTTGCTTCATCTCTCCACTGCGTGTATTTTGCACTTCTTTGGCCATTTGTTTGACCGTATCCTGAAGAAACTTTGCATATTCTATTCTTGCTGCTAGTTTTCGCTTCAAGGCTTCCTATTAGATGGTATTCATTGTTAAAAAGAAAATTTTGCTACTAACTTTTTTCGGAACATTGTCAAATACCAAGCTGAGATGTACACAAAAGTGTTCGTGCCCCGGGTTTATTTATTTTAATTTTTTCCTGATATATAAAAAGATGCATGTGGTTAAGAAATAATAATAGTTGCATAGAGATATATACTATGAGTTATTAGTGTATGTGCAATCCTATTTGAGATAAGACGGGTGTAATACAATCCTAATTGAGGTAGGATTGGTGATGGAAGGTAAAATTTTAATGCCACTAAATGGATCTTGTTTTAGATTAGTCTTCGACATAAATCTAATGACGTAAAAAGCAGCTTTTTGTAAGCTTTATTATGGAAGTTATAATAGATTTCATGCATAAATCATGTCGAAATATAAAACTCTTAGTATTAAAAGTCAATAATAGATGAAATTCTTATGACTAGAAGTCCGTAATACATAAAACTCATAATATTATAGTTTGATCAAAATAAAACCTAATTTTGTTGATTTGGTGTCTTATGTGCTTAGTATTGTTTATTGGATAATACATAACTTGTCACTTGGAAAAAGGTGTGCCACCAAATATTGCTTTCCCGTGTCTACAAACTTCAGCTTTAATTATTAGTGATTAGATTAGATTGCTACCCTAACAATATTTTGCCATTAACCTTTCATTAAAAGAAAATAACCACCCCATGTATGTCATCATTTGCAGAGCACCATCATCCAGTTTGAGAATCAAGTTGTCAAGGACATGTTTTGATGAATTCAAACAAGTATTGTTTTAAAAGGAATTTGTTAACCCAAATATTACTTCAATGTCATACATCTTCCAAGAAAACATAATATATTAACAGTATGGCGCTACACTTCATAAGCAACACAAGTGGTAACTAACAAAGAGGGGGTGTCGTATAAGCCTGCTTTCAGGGGTGGCCAAGTGCATAAATCCTGTTTTAGGTGTCATCACATTAACTATTAAAAAATTTATAAAATATTAAAGTAGCCCTTACTTTACAAAAACACTGAGCAGGAGCCTCGTTTCAAGACATTGGGACAATGAGATTTCATGATGTACCACAGATGCAGAAGAGGAAAGGTGTACATCAAACTTTTCAAGGCTCCTTGTCCATTATGTAATCGCATACAGGAAACAAAAGTGACCCCAATAATCATCACAAATATATGAAGTACAGTTCACAACACTAATAGTTGTAATTTCCATGGTTAAAGAAAGTGAAATCACAGACATACGATCTAAATACAATGTCATTGAAGTCAAAACATTAAGGCATTCTGTAAATATTTAAAATTGGTGTGGAACAGCAAACCTGCTCTTTCATCTTGTCTTGGAAGGTGGACGGAAGCATGTTTGGACACACCTTTAGAAATACTGGTAGTAAAACCTCCATGAACGGGACAATAACAAAAATAGCAAATGGAACAAGTCTAAAAATATCTGCTGTTGTCCTTGTAAGCTGCTGTCTTTCCCTTCGAGAGAGACTCCTTCCACCAGCAAGTTTAAGGAGTAACCTTGAACTAATCCACACATCTGCCCACAACAGTTTGCAGCCCAGCCAATAGTGCTGCAAGAATGCTTTGGCTATATCCTTCCAATGAACCAATTTTTTACCCCAATCCTCCCTGCATCCAGAATCATTACATGATGAACATTTGATAAACCACTCAGATGGCCAATAAAAAATAAGCTAAAAGGAAAGAAAAGAACCCCTAGGATGGGAAAGCTTCACTTTATCATCACAAAAGCCAACAAACCTGCTCATGGAAGCTGTAGCTCTCATAGCAGGACCTATTCCCAAAAGTGTTGCCCAAACTATATGCAGAACACTCTTTGCACCCTTTTGTGAGTCCTGTAAGTTGGCTTTTACTTTTTCTTTGACAGTACTCAAGCCTAATACAGCTTGATCACATTCCTCTGGAGATGCATCCTTTCTCCTCACAACAACTTCTTCATTTTCATCATCATCATACTTCGGTTGTCCTGCTGTGGTGGTTGAGGCATGATGTATGGATTGTAACTTCAACGCAATAGATGTTGGCATCCCATTTTTCCATCTACCATATAGATGAGTCGGTGATCCAGTTCCATAATATGTGGACCTATAAACTCCAAGTGCAGGAAAGTCTGTTGCACGGCTTCTAGGATTAGAAAATGAAAATGCATTTCCCTTATCCACGTGATTTGTCTTAGAAGAAACATGGTTTGCAGAAGAGCTTAAACTCTGAGAATCAAAGAATGGAGTGGACTGTCCAGGGCTAGCATTTTGGTAATTCTGGATTGGCCGAAAAAGAGCATTTACGTAATCTATAAGATATCTTTTTCTTCTCACTATAATTCTGGATGCCATTAGCAAGAGATCACGCCCTCACTCAAGAAAATCACATTCACAATTTCCAAGCCTGCATTGAAAGAAAATTGCTCACAATCACCATTATGAAGGTCCAGCAAGATCATACCTAGGCAGAGCAACAAAAGAACAATTTCATTCACCGAAAATGAAAGGGAAGAAATCATACAGTTCCATTTGGTACTTCCATTTCTTAGTAATGCTATGTGGGAAATGTTATGCATCATTCAGATTCCTTTACTTCGTCAGTAATTTCTCCAAAGTGATTGCAATTCCTAACCGTTTTATAGATCAGAATTGTGTACGCATACTGATCATGCCAAGCACAAAGTTTATAGAGATAATAGATAGCAACAAAAACAAGAAACTTTGTCTAGTATTACCTGATAAACAACATGTTTTTTTTTTTTTTTTGAAAAAGCAATTATCTTAGAATTTTTTTCATAGCAAACAACTACCTAATTAGACAGTTCTTTCTAAAAAAATGAAAAACAGTACCCTTTAAGCACAAAAATACTTAGAATGATACTCAGTTTCTCAACATTTTGTCAACCTAAGAGCAAATTGGTGACAATACTATCCTATGTTGCACGGATTCGTATCATGCAACATTTCACTAGCAATTAAATGATTTTTCCATTTTCTATACTCGTACTCATATCGGAATCCGTACCCGGATTTGTACCAGGGCAAACATAGATACTATCCATCTGTAGGTCATTAAGTGGTCTTTGATTGTCAATTATCCCGATAAAACTAGTAACTACTCGTCTCCTCCGACGCAAGAATGCCAATCAGGCGTACGAAAAGTGTCACCAACCAATCACCTCAAAACACTTAAGTCAAAATTACAAATTTCTGAGTCGTATACTTGAAACACTGAGAAAATAATTGATACCAACAAACTGTGCTCAATGCTCAGGCAAACTACAGGATATGGAGACACTATATCTTATTGAAATCATTCGCATTTGTTTATGTTACACAACACTTCATTTCCCCACAAATACCCGTGTTAGATATTTGACTCTCGATACGTTAGAATGAACGATTCCACGCTTCATTTCTGGATAAAACCACCCTAAGTTTATGAATCAAACTACCTGAGCTGGACACTAGGACTCGTACTCGTATCCGTATCCGTACCCAAAGTAACATAATCCAGATTATTAAGTTCTAATCAGTTGATCAAAGATTAATGGGCAATTTAATATTTCGAATTTAAGAGAAACTGAAATAAGATTGGGACGGGCTTAGTGACTTACGGATAGAAGCAACGAAAACCGTGAGACAGGTCGTACGATGTAGCTGCTGGAGTGACAGTGAAAGTTCTAGAAAGAGTGGGTGATCTGATGGAGGGTTTAGAGGAAGAATAACAAGTGTGACAAATATTTTTGGGGTGGGAGAGATGGAGGGTTTATAAGGGGTTTTAGATGGGAATGAGCAGATAAAACTTGCGGAGTAATTCGTATTATCTGAGGTAAATCCTATATTTGTCGAGCACATTTTACTTTGGTACTGTTCTTTAAGGCACGTCTTTGATCATTGTTTGTTGGTTTATACAAACAAATTCTAGCTATTTTCTTTGGATAAGTTAAACTATTGAACCAATTGATGTTTTTTTTTTTTACATACCATGAATAAATAGAAAGAAAAATACTAGCTTGGAAAATATAGGAGAATAGATCGATCCTCTAATTGTTACTGCCATGTTATGTGTCTTAACAATCTGGTCTCGATTTACCTTGTGAATGCGGCAAAATTCAAAAGAGCTCCCTAATTCCTTGATTTTTAAAACTGTATTTACAATTTAAGAGATCAGCGGCATTTGAAAATATTTGTTGGAGTATTTACTCCCTTGTAAATTTTCTCATAAAATAATTTGTTTTTTACCAACCTATGTTGGTATGGGTTATAGTTTTACTTTGTACACTCTATTAGGTATGGAGTAGTTTTTTTATATTATCTTTAAAGATACATTTGATGTGATGTGATGTGATTGTGAATAATTTATCATTTTTTATTTTCGATCTATATCACTTAGCTTCATGCTCTTTACACCAAATATTATAATATGATTCCCTCATTTTGACGTAATTTAATTTATGTAGGTAAATGGTTGTTTTGTAAACCAATGTCGCCTGAAAACTTACATCAAAATTACATTTATGTTCTAGTCATTCAATATATTTCAGCTTGTTCAATGTTTTATACCTTTCAGAATTCTGATACATCAAACTTATTTAGTACATGCGGCTTTCAGGCAACTCAAGATTTAGTTGAATCCATACGCTTGAGAGTTGAGCCTAAGTATATGTAGAAGTTAGATCCTGTAAGAATAGTTCAATCAAGGCAACTTTATCCATGGCCAATAGTAAGTATTTCGTGGCAAATTAAGCAACACCACAAGTAATATATTTAGGTACCAAATGCAACTCCACACTTAATCTGTTGGAAATGCAACAGAGTAAAGGAATTATGAGACTCAAAGAAAAAGATCATAGGAGAGGAGATGGTGTATATGATACATTTTACAGTTTAGTAATGTGAAATAGAGAGATGGATATATGTATATTTTTACACACAATCATGGAAAGGAGCTGTTCCAGTCCATTCCATAAAAAGATGAACAGATGAAAGGAGCAAAAGAACTACTGATTGAAGAAGTCGCAACTGACTGCAGACAGATCAGTAATCTTAGTTTCAGATAGGTCTGTAAAGAGTCTCAACAGAAAATTATCACAGCAAGTACAATGTGAAAACTCCCAGATAAGTTCTTGTGGGAATAATATGGTCTTCAGCAAAGTATCCCCAGTTCTGCACACATTCTTTTGTTTCCTGCTAGAACAGAAAATTACATTGTTTTAACATCAGCACAAAATCAATCTATACTGTAGCAATGGTATCTTTTGCTACTTGTACTACAGGAGTTGATCTCCGAAACACAAACATTTCTGGGATATATTTAAATCAAGAGCAATTCGGAGACAACAAGACTCCAATCTTCGCCACTTCTGCTCTAGCCAATTACTTGGTTCTTGAACAAAGGTGCCAACCTTTACATGCCAAAAAAATAAAATTTGCCAACCTTCCGGACAAGATACATTTAAATGATGACTTCCTCTGACCAAAATACAGATCTTGTTTCTTAAATCTATAAATGGTATATATGTCAAGAAAAGGCTAGATAACAATAGTTGCATGATATTTAAGAAATGTGGCTGGATAGAACACAATATAATGGAGTGGAGCAAAAAAGTTCAAGGAAGTACAATTTTTTCAAGTAACAGAAGATGCATACCAAATAAAATTTTGAGCGTCATCAACATCTTCCTATAACCATGAAAGCTTAAAGGCACCTTTCCACCTTTCTGGTTTACAACCATTGGCAACCACAGTGTCCAGGCGCAAAATGATCTCAGAAAAGCTTGGTCTAACAGCAGGATCTTCATTCCAGCATAGTTCAATCAATCTGCGTTTGCATTCTAGTCAGATTAGTATGCACATCGGAGGTCACTTAGCAAGTAGAAGTTCTGATAATCCACTAAGTACAATTGACAAAAAACAATGCCAAAGGCCGATCTTGGTCTTCAAACAATGATTTACATTTCTATAATATTAGAAAAGCAGAAACTCCAAATCATCTACTTACACAAAATGATGATGAGAAATCATCAACTCAAATAAGAAAGGTGACTGATAAATACAAGTAATGCTAAAGCAGAAGTAGCCTCCACAAGAGTAGGAATGACACCCGAATTCCTAACCATAGAATCAGCAAAGCAGTAAAGTCAAAGGAGCTTAACGTAAGGGGGGAAATATTCAACTATGTCATATTTATATACTTGTACTAATTAAATACTCCATAGCTATAAGCATCACTATTATCCCAGTTCTACGCTACAGCCATCCCTAGGTCATCAGTATAAATAGGCCTCAACTAGCAATGACTCCAACAATCACCAAGAGAAATTCACCAAAAGCGTAGAGGTTTTCCCCTAAAACTGACAAAAGGCAAAAGAAGTTGGATAACTGTAAGGTTAATTTGTGAAAAATGACCTTTTATTTCACCAAGTTTGTGACATAACACCTTTTTATAATTTTTTTCTTCTGAGAGAAAGCCCCTTATATGACACTTTCTTTCAAAAACGGCACCTTAAGATCAGAACCCAGCCAAAAAGTCAATATTCCAGCTTTTGGCTTTTACATTTTCCGTCTTGTTTGGGCCGTGATGCACATTTTATTTCTTTCCCTTTATAGCCGGCACCTTAATATCAGAAACCAACCAAGAAAGTGATCATATCAGCAATAATCCTTAAGAAAATCCCTAAGAAAGTGAGTATATCACCAATAATTTATTTAAAGATTTAATAATCTAACAAAGAGACATTTATGGCACCCATTTAAGTATTTAACTGTCACTTTCCAGGCATTTGAAGAGAATACTGGCTAAACGTAGAAAATAGAAATAGTCAGACCCTCAGCTCTTGAGTTTTTGTGGTGAATGATGAGTCTTAGGCAACTACTTCAAAGATACAGAAGAAGTTACTTTGTTTTGTGGGATTTGGTGGAAAGGAGAAGAATTTGAGCTGGATAAAATGAGAAATGCAGTGATGGCTAGTTTATGGGCATCTGGCTATAGCAGGATCGAAGAATTTTCAAGGCAGTGCTGTTTCAAGTGATCTGTTGTTGGAACAAGTCATCTTGTTAGCTTCATTATGGCTAAGATGGGTAGAGCTTACTCGATTATTCTACAGGGAGATACAAAGGGCTATGCCATTGTAGCTTTTTTCGATTTTGTTGTGACTTGTGAGGACTCCTTATCCTCTTGATGTAATTTAGTTTCTTGAGTACCAATAGATATTTTTTTAATTGTAAAAATAATTAAGGTTTAGCTCTTGCACGAAATAAACTTACTCTTTTAGTTCTGATGGATAATTTTTCAACTTCTTAAATGCTGGTCGTTTGCCCTCCAAACACATCACTTGGATAGCTTCTTCTGCGGACTTTGGTTGGAACGGATGAACACCTTCAATCATCTAAAGCAAAAGGGAAAATGATATGGATGAGCCAAAACGCAGTTCCAGATCATACGCAATAGCAAATAAGATGACATTTTTTTTATTATCTTCTTGAACTTTCATTTAGCTTCAGATAAAAAATTAAGACCTCCAGAACAACCCAAGATCAAAAGAAATGGGGTATGGAAAAAGGAGCCTACCACTAAATTGGAACCAAGTTCTTCCTTTGATCCCCTAGGAACAACAGCATTAACAGGCAGAGTATACTCAATCTTAGGACTGATGGTCCCTACACTCTATCATATACTGATAACTTTATAATTATTAATAAAATGTGTTTTTTCGTCTTAGAATATCACACCTTTCTGATACAGACAAAAGAAGTAGTGATAAAACTATCACACTCCAAGTGCAAGAAGAAAGTGTTTCTCAAGAATATGACAAGTAATTAGCACCTTCATGGCCTGACCTCTCAAGAACAGCCTCTGGCATATATTGATGCACGACAGAGCAATTCAAGGAAGGTACCATAACATAAAGCCACTTGACTCCATCAGAGACAACAATAATCTGAGTATCCACATGAATATATCTGACATATAGTACATTACATTTGACCAACTTAACCTCTACACAGATATAGGTTGAAGGTGGCTTGACAGTGTGAACCAGTGAATGTATAAGCTGAGGTATGGATGACCAGATTGAAAGTACCTCATAAACAATAACAGCAAAGGAGTATACATCCACTTTCTTGTCAAAAATTTCATTTTTGTAGAGCTCGGGTGCTGTATATATGCCTGAAATCACAGATAAAGGGACATAATGAGAGAGCAGAAATTTTGTCACTCCAGTTAACTCATTGGAAAGGAATATCTCACCAGAAAAAAGCTCTCTTAATCTAATTAACTGTCAAAAAAGTTTGTCCACTTCTATTCGATAATTCGTATATATTCAAGCTGGCCAGTTATAACTAAAAGGCCTTACTGCACACAGTCAACAGCCATTTTAATTTTTATTCTTTTTACTGTACTATGCTAAATTTCTATCCAGTTTATTTATGTCAATTATGCTGAAATATGTCTATAAATTGTCATGAAATAGAGTTATTTTGCAAGGAAAATCCACTGCAGACAGTTTCCCTTACAGTTACTACTTACTCGAATTACGAGTGGAGGCTGCAGGGTCTGCTAGATTGAATTTATCAGCTGATATCTTAGACAATCGTACCAAACCGAATCCAGCTACCTTTAAGTGTCCTCCATTATCGAGCAAAATATTTCTGGCACCTTACCAAAATTTCAAATATTAAACAAATAAAATCACCTTAGTAACTAATAGGAAGTGATCTTTTGCATTTGGTTGTCTTACTTGGGCATTAGTTCACAATGGACAACTGGATCAGGTTTGCACTCATGAAGGTAATTCATCCCCCTGATAAGGAACAGCACAATGAGGGGACAAGATAAAAATGTTCTGAGCAACAACTTGCAACTTAAACTTTCTAAATAGTAATTTCTTGGAACAGAGAAACCTTGCTATATCAAGTGCAAATTTTAATGATTTTGATGGTGACAAACGTCCTTTCTTTTGAAGGTAGCATCCTAAGTCACCCTGAAGAAAGGACATAAACATAAATTAATCAAGAACATATACCAAGCGCAAGCAGAAAAGTTACCCATAAAGTTCAAATCTCCTCTACAGTCATCAACGAATTCATAATAGAAAACAATTGCAATGACTACCAAACAGAACTCCTAGGAAAGAAGGGAAGGATACAATGGAACTGACAAAATACAAGAGCTAAATGGGAAATATAAGTGTAAAACAGCTCACACAGCTTGAAAACTGATTTCCCTTTTTTTTTAAATCTGTCAATTGAGGTCTACTGATTCATTTTCAAGCAACTTGACTCCAACAAGAGGGTGAAAAGCTTATATATAATCTGTGTTAATAAGCAGATAGAAATATGACAGTAGTATATTTTCCATATTTTGAATACACTTGAGATGAGAGACTTATAATACTGCCGTAGGTGCTAATTAAAGGCCCAATATTATTTTGCATTATGAAGAGAGAGTTGTCTTATAAAGGAAGGTGAAATAAGTGTAAAAGAAATTATGCTGATAACAGAATTTTAGAGGGAAAAAAGTCAAACTTGGACCATCAGTTTTGGATCACAGTATACAGACACAGCATATAGTTGTTGTCAGAGAGCCCATGTATTCTAATTTCAAATTTATAAGATGTATTTGTGAATCACACTGCCTACTATCTACAAAAGAGCACTTGTGCCCTTCCCAATAAAATCATGCTTCAAGCCCATCAATACTTGACATTTTCACGTGTTATCATGCCAGAAATCATATAAAGAGGTGCAAACCCAAGAATAAATTCATAGTAGGTAAATGAGTTTTGTTGGATCTTAGGATATGTAATCCTACTCCACTAAGCTCCAACTTGTACATTCTAATTGTCCTATTTTAGCACACAGGAGTTAATCACTGATTATTGTATGAATCTTAGCATAGAGCTTGGAAATTCTGCGACTTTCTTAATAAATCAAGTTTCTGAAACAGGACATGCACAATTAACATTCAAATTTGAAAGTGATACATTATTTTTATCAGACATCAGCTTCTTATAATCGTGGATTCCAGGTTTATCTAGTATGCCTCTTTAGTGCATACATTCATAAATGTAATCTTTGAGAAAATATCTTATTTTTCATAGGTCTACACACACAAGACCTATCAATTCATTTATGCAACTAACCAATAAGAATCAAATAATTTATCCAAAGAGTAGTGCATATACATTGCCATCTGGGTTGAGATCCAAGATACCTTTGGGTGGAATTCTACTACAATCATCATTGGGATATTTTGGGTGACAGCTCCAACGAACTGAATGATATTAGGATGACGCACCTTTTCCATTAATGTCAACTCATTTTTAAAAGAATTTCTGTGAGGCAAGTTAATATGGAGATGATAAAATCAGATAAAAGCATCAAATAGAATTGCAAAAAGATTCCGGGCTACATGACTGCAGAAACAGAAGCACAAAAGCAAATTATAAGTTTACCAAAATTAAATAGCTAATTTTTAATTTCAGAAGATAAAGGAAGGTGTAGGAGTGATGCTATCTGGTAATTTGAGTATGAATAAGCAATACATGATAGATATCCTGAAGACTAAACAACGCATGGAAGATCCTACGAATCCAGTAAAAAGCTAAAGTGAGATGATGATTCAGAAGACTACATGCTTTCTGGATCAGAATAGCTCTCCTTATCAAGTATCTTTACAGTAACCTTGGTACCATTCCACTTGGCAATTTGATATACTCCCTGAAAAGAAACAGACAAGCACAAGCATCAACAAAAATTTGAGAATAATAAGGCAATAGCACAAGCTAAAGGGGTAATCATAGAGAACATACGCATAATAAAACACTTCAAATGTTGCTAAAAACCATAACACAGAAGTGGAACGAGTAAAACAACACCAGCAGGTAAATGCTTTCTAGGAAAAATTAACTGACATTTTGGAAAAAGATCATGCCTTAGCTATACCATCAGATCTGCGTACTTGAAGTTCAAACGGATTAAGTTCGTATTCTGGGACTTGTTTAGAATTTGCAACTACCATTGGAGTTTTCCTAGTTTTCTGAGATTACAAAGGGTGCAAGTTAGAAAGTCCAATTATGATTGATATAGCAACAAATGAAATCAACAAAGATAAAGAGATTGGAGGCCTACTGGAACTTTTGCACCCTGTGCCTTCAGAATATTGTAAACTTCCATATTTCCATAGTATTTAGCATCAGCTGCTGCCTGTGGAATCAGAAACACATCATTAGGACTGAAATCTGTTGTGTTGGACTGAAAAGAAGTACAAAAAAAAAACAGCAACAGATGGAAACAAGAAGTTCACAAAAATTTACTGCCCTTGCAAAAGCCATCAACACACTCTCAAAAAACGGTATAATTTTCCATGTCTGCATATTTATGTCCATTTTGATACAATATCGAATATCCCCTCTACAAAGTGCAAGCATAAAATGGAGGATCCTTATAAATATAGCAGATTCCATCTAAGTGATCGTGTTAGCAAACACTTAAACTACCAGCTGCAGACGCATAAAGGCGTCGCTTTTCATTTCTTCTATTTTCTTCCTATGATCACCGCGGTTTTGAACAATGATCATTGGCGATTCTCAGCTAAAACAAAGGTAGAGCTGTATATATTTACTCAAATTATATTATGTAATCAACAAAATTTTCAAGACGTTGAAAAATCACTCTTACAGTTCTATCAACATTCGAAAAAAAGTGACACTATTTAGGAGTAGGACTCAGTATCTTACAAAAAAACAAATTCCTAATAATTTTAGCATAGAACTCCATTGCTATAAAACATAGTCCATATACTGTGTCAGCATAGAGAAAAGGAATGCGGAGAAAGACACTAATTTAACCACATATTTTCATCCTACTGGAAAAAATAATATATTCAAATGAAACGTATCTTAATATAAATATTTTAATAAATTTTAAAATATATTAAATAAAGCCGTGTTTTAAAGACCCCGTAAAACAACAGAGGGAACAGTAAGTTGGAAACACCGACGCCATGACAGGCAAGTATTTAACCAAGTAACGCATCCAGGTGCCAGTAAGGACTCCAGGACTGTAGTCTCGTGCATCATATACTGTCGATTTTGTACAACATATATACAGTGAATATCATGATGAAAAAGATAGACATAAATATATATATATATATATATTTATATACCGTACTACCCCAACGATCACGAGCATTAATGTTGGCCTTACGACTCAACAAGAAGTTGACCACCTCAACGTGGCCTTCACAAGCAGCAATATGCAGAGCAGTCCGACCATCCAGATCAATACTATTAACATCCGAACCTGCGTCCAACAAATCCTGAATACCATTCACGTCCCCCGTGCACGCCATGAACAACAACTGCATAGTGGCGTCAAGATTATCCGGCACCGTTAACGGCTCCTCCTTAGCCACGCTTCGTCGAATGGGATCAAGAGAAGATTGCCGCCCGAAGCTGAACCTCATTGCGTTCCTATGAGGATCCATTGAGGACTGCCTCTTGAAGCTGAACCTCCCTGATTTCCTCATCGATCCTGTCGAGAACTGCCTTGAGATCCCCCGCCTTAGCTGCGCCACCACCTCCATTTCCTTTTCGGAGGGATATGATTATGATCCTAAGTTGACGCCGGAAGAGGAGAGATACGGGTGTGAAATGGCGGAAAATTGAAGGAATGGAGTGAATAGAAAAAGAAAAGGGAAAGGGAAACTAGAGTTGCTTCTCTGAAAAGACAGTTATTTATCAGTGGTTCTAGGAAAGTGTGGTAGCTGATTACCAGTAACTTAATACCAAACTCTCTTAACTCGTCCTTTAAGAATTATAACCACTTCAATCTTTTTATTTTAACGAAATCTTATATGCATACGATACACAATAAAATATATATCTCCTCGAAAGTTATTCTTTAATATCAAAAAAGTTAGTATTTAAAGTTGATAAAAACTAGATGTGTTATATTGAAAGCTTAGAGTGTAACTTTTGTTGGAGATATATAATAACTACGTCATTGTATCTCGTGTACATACAATATCTTTTGTTTTATTTTCACTCAATTTCTATTTTTAAGTTAAAATTTAAAAATTTTGATTACAAATTCTTTTCATGTTATAAGAAATAATATATTATAGTGAGATCTTGTTTGATATATTTCCATGTAAATTTTTAATATATCAAGTTTTTTTAATTTTTTGTCTAACAAATTTGGAGATAAAAATATTTTAATCGTATCTTGGAAACCATAAAATGAAAAACGAGGCAAAAAAAGTTAGAAACAGATAAATCAGTTTAGTTTATAGAGACGTACAAAGTTACAATATTATGCTGATAAAATTACTAATATAATTTTTTTATTATTCTATCATGTTGCGTACAAGTAAAGTTAGTAGTACTTATTAATCCATAACTATGGTAATAACATTAAGTTCATCGATCATAATGTATTTATGTTAGGATATTCATTTGATGCTTTTACAATTTACTATTTTGTTTTGTACATCTAAATCGTATAAAAAGAGCTTGGTTTTAGTGTACTAGATGTATGTATTTTATGTTGTTGCCTTTACATAAAAAAAAAATGTATGTATTTTATTAGATTATAGCAATTTCAATTGGATGACAAAATTATATGACGTGTTACAGATATTTTCACATTGAAGTATTGAATTTCTTATATTAGGATATTAGCTAGTTTTCTATACCAATATTTTCCTATAAATTGTCGTAGTAACTAGCAAGTCTTTTTCGCTATTAAATTCGGTTTATTTCTCCCGGTTTGGTTTCGACTAACAACCGTATTTGTCTTAATATATTTAAACCTAATGGGCCTATACACGATATTTGTCAATTGGTATGGATGTATATGTGTATATCTTTGCCAAAAGCATGATCATAACTAAGCAATTACACATACTCCATCCCTCCTTTTATATATGTTCAAAATCTATTTATAAAGTCAGAGTTTAAAAAGTTTAACTATAAATTCTCATTATGTTATAAAAAATAATATATTCAAATGAGATCTTATTGAATGCATTTTAACATAAAATAAAATTTTAGAATATCAAGTTTTCATAAATTTTATTACTTATGAATTTGAAGATTATAACGTTTTAAGTCGTGTCTTAAAACCCGTGAAAAATAAAATGGGCCAAAAATAAAAAAAATTAAAAAAAAAACGATGAGATTATCAACATCACGTTGTTCACTTTGAAAGTTGACATATGTAGCAAAATCAATGCTTAATTATTATTACATGAGAACAGCCAACTAGCTAGAACTTCCATAACCCATTAGGGAGTAGCACTTAAAGTCGAGTGATGAAGGCGTGGGACAAAATGGACAAATAATGCTATATTCTATGATGCCTTCGTATATGCAGGTAACTTAAATTATTGTTTTATGATTCTATATTCTTAACAATCTGAGGGTTATCAATTCTCATCATGGGTGTGATTTGACATCTCTTGCGCGTAAACTATCTTATAGTGTAAACTAGTGCTGAATTCTACTACCAGTTGCTACATTTGATTGTTTACAGTCTCTAATACACAACTTAAAATATTTTTTTATTAAAATTTATAAGAAAAAAAATTATAAAAACTTAATATTGTAAAATTTACATCGAGATGCATCCAATAAGATCCCACTTGAATATATTATTTGTTACTATATAATTAGAATTTATGGTCAAAGTTTTTGACTCCCAAAATAGAAATGTAGCAACTAATATGGGACGGAGGGAGTATGTTGTTGCATATAGACATGTATATATGGTTGGGTCAAAATTGTAATGGGTCACATATAAAATGAATTGGGCCGAACAAAAGAAGATATAAAACGGGCTGAGATGGGTCGAATAAGATATATAATGGGTCGAGTCGGGCCGAGCTGTCTAAAGATAATATAGTTTTTACCTATAAAAAGTGATAGTTTATATGTATCACCTCCAATATATGGTAGTGGATCATCGGCAAGTAAGTGAAAATAATTCATTACCTAATAGTGTTTAAAAGTTTTGGAAACTATTGACTCAATTTGACCTATTAAAGACCTAATAAAACATAACTCTTTAACAGATCGACCCATTAAGCCTATTATTGATTAGACCCATTTACAAACGGGCCTTTCCCATTTAAATCGGTCTAGTTGTATATGGAGGTAACATAAATTATTTGTTAATTCTATAATCTTAAGTATCCGGGGGTTCTCACTTCTCATCATTGGTGTCATATGACATATCTTACGCGTCAATTATCTTACAATGTAAACGAGGAAGAATTGGTCAAGATTCTTATAGTGTGAATAATAAGTGTATTTTTCAGCACTTTCAGCTACTAATTAAATACTTTAGTCCTTAAATTAACATAATTAAATCAATTACACAACGAAATAAAATGATTTATACTACATGGAATGGGTCACGACAATAAATCTATAAATTTTTCTTGAATAATTTAAACAAAACTCCACTTTATTAGAAAAATAATTTCAAATTACATAATTGTATTAAAAAATTCATAGATATAAATCAAGAAAATTTAAAACTTGTTCGCATATCCTAAAGATTTCCTCAACAATAGACGATTGCACCTACAAAACTAATCAACAAGATTGTCTGACCAACACAGGTTAAAAGAGCTAAATTAGCAAAAACCTGAAAATACTTAAAGTGATACTTTTCTAAAATAGCTTCGCATAAATCCGAAGAAATAACATTGTCCAAAACTATGCTCATAAAAGCATTTTTATAATAAACTAAGATAACCCTAAAACAAACAATGGTGCAAACTTACATCACTAATCTTTTGAGAAATCATATGTTATTGTGTTTGCAAACTTTGTTTTAAAATTTTAGTTTCTTATTCATAAACATTTTATGAAAGTTTTACTTCTTTGATTCCATTCACCCTTTATGAAATTAACTAAGTTTATAAGTCTTTTTATCCCTTCAACATTAAATTAGATCACCTACGACTCTAATCTTTTTTTAGAGTAGAACTTATCTTATTAAATCGAAATCCAATTAATAGCTTAATTATCTTAATTTTCATACTTGATTAAACTCCTGACGTATTCATAAACTAATTGTACATGAGAATTTTTAGAAATTTCGGCAAAGTTTCCTTTGTATTTTATTTTGTTATCAACTTGTAAACAATCACATCAATCACCTCTGATATAAGAAGTATAACAGTAATACTATAGATCCTTACCTAATATATATATAGCCAATATGGGAGTGGCACATATTGAAATCTCTATATAAATGCTATGATTAGGAAAACCCTAACATGAATTGGATATTAAGAAAGGAAGAAAAAGGCCAAAGCTTAGGACCATAAAAAATTGTATTGATTGATTAGAAATTATTGTGTAAATCACTAGCAAGTGGCTATGCAAAGCTACACGGTACGCCTACACCCATGACATAGACAAATGGAGTTGGTGGCACATAAAGATTGGAAAATTCAAGTCGTGAATGTTGAATTATTAGTTCAAAAGAGGAATAGGGACACATAACATTAGTGATTAGTCGTTAATAGGTAGCTTTACGTCTTATCCATCGTCCGTGACTACTATGAAATGCTAGCGACTTGTGTGACTTTTTGGGACCTATTAAAATTCAATTATTCATATATATTTTATGAGAATTATGACATATAATTATTCTACGAACTTTGGGCTATATATTCTTCTAATAGTCGACTTGATTTGGACAATTTTTTTTTTTTTTTTTTGGTTGTATGTGAAAATTACGCAATTATAGTTGGTATAAACTAAGGATTATATTATGTATTGTGTTAATAAATTTTTTGATTAAGGTATCTTCTTCGATGTAGTTAGGTTTTTCCCGTCGATCTAGTTAGTCATGCATTGATGTTTTTGGTATATGAACAACGAGAGTCTTTGTTTCCCTTTCATTTTCTTTTCGAAGACGTTTCATGTCAAAATTATTGCTCAAACCTAGATCATTGAAGATGATCTATTTAGTAGGGTGTAAAGCTGGCTTTTCCATTTTACGTTGTTTGGTTTGAAGTAAAATATAGGATGTAAAACTTATAATGTAAATTCATTTTACACCATATTGAAAACATTTCCCCCAAAACTGGGAGTAAAACAATTTTACATCCATTCACTCCAAAAAATAATTACCAATTAACAAACAATTCACGCATTACCTACTCACGCATAAAGGTGGGAACAGGTCGTGTCGTGCCCGCCATGGACCATGCCAGCTCGTACTTGGCTTCTTGTCATGTCGTGTCATGCCTAATTATGGTCGTGTCGTGGTGTGTCGTGCTACCTTTCCCTAAAACTCAGTTCGTGGCCTAGCACAGCCCCCGTGCTTAGCGTGGCGTGTTGTATCGTGTCTCGTGTTAGCCTAATTTTTTTAACAAAAAAATATACATATATAATAGAATTGAAAATAATTTTAGATAAATATAATAATATTAAAAATAATAGTAATATTAATTGTAGTAGTAATAATAATATTATTACCAATAATAGTATTAAATAATACTAAATAATAGCATGATTCAGGCCGTGCCTCGTGTCGAATTGGCGTGTTGCTCGCGTGCTCGTGCCTAATTTTTTTACTATCTGTGAATTGGCCTACAGCCCACTTCACAGATAACGTACCATGATCGTACTTGTGTTTAGGGGTGTTCATAACCGGGTACTCAAGTTTTCGGCTACCCGGTAGATTGGGTACCCGCTTTTTCCGTTAGTTTGAAAATCGGCTCATGACCCGACCCGGTTTAAGCAGGTACCCACTTAAGGGTACTCGCTTAAACCAGGTTGGATCATAGGTACCCTGCTTATTTCCTGAAATCTTTTCATTCTCACTAAAGTACCTACTTAAACCGGGTCGAGTCATAGAGTACCCGCTTAAACAGAGTACTCGCTTAGCGGGTACCAACTTAAATCGGGTCGGGTCACAGAGTACTCGACTAAAACCCTACTAAAACAATAAAATTAGATTTAAAAAAAAATATTTCGGGTATTCAGGGACCCGATTACATTTTTTATTTGGCCCATGACCCGACCCGAGTACCCGAATTTTCACCGAGTTGGGTACTCGACCTGAAAAATCAATCATTTTTTAAAACTGACTATTTATTTTCAGATCATCTGGTAATCGGGTCGGGTAGTTTTGAACACCCCTACTTGTGTCGTATTGTGCTAAAAACATGTCTGCTCGGCCCCGTGTGCTGGTCCGGCCCATGCCCTGTTCTACTCAGTGATTCTTCATTTCTCATCTTTTCGAAAGCCTCTCTCTACTCCATACTTCTCTCTATTAATAGTTGGGGAAAAAATCCACAATTTCTTTTCATCTTTTTTGAATATCATCAATTCCGTATGTTTTCTTAGAATCTCATATCTTGATTATTAAATTATCGTACTATATCATGAATACAAACAAAATTTATCTATTTTAGTCGAAAATTAAAAAATCTAGATTTTTCCTTGATTCGATTGAACCATGAAAGTTAATAGGAGTAATTGATTTTCAGTTCAACTAAACAACGGAAAATATTTATATGTAAAATCATTTTCCATGCAACCAAACATCGGAAAAGTTTCATGAAAATGAGTTTTCTACCGTAAAAGGTTTTACATGGAAAACTATTTTCAGTTGTAAACATTATACGCCCTTCTAAACGGAGCCCTAGTGTTGACATCTAATTTAGAAACTAGATCATCTTCTAGGGTTTAGATAAGTTTTAATTAGAATCTATAACGTCTAAGGGAAGATTAATCGATCATTTGATTGCGAGACTTGATCTAATAGGGTTTAGATAAGTTTTAATTAGAATCTATAACGTCTAAGGGAAGATTAATCGATCATTTGATTGCGAGACTTGATCTAAAGGCATGAATAGGAATCAACCAAACCAATAGTTGATAATGTGTCATCATTTGACCTTGACAATGCAAGTTAGCTTTATTAGTTGCTATACATCCTCAATTGCATTCAAGAAACCGAAGCAATTTATGTACATATTTGCTTTGGTTTTCCCTTGAATCGAAGCTATTGCATTGATTAATTTTTTTTTAAAATAAAATGTTTTCATAATATTTTGACTAACACGTTTACCGGAATATATATGATGTAATCATCAATAATATATAAATAGTATTTTAGCAAACTTTTTCCGACCTGATTAGGAGCATAACATTTTTTCTCCAACTTTTTACTCCGATTTTAATAAAAACAAAAAAATCGTAGCAGATATTCCACTTTTTTCTTTTTTCTGAACAGAAGCAAAAAGTTCGATTTTATTTTATTACTATTTTTTGCATTGTTGTTTATATGCCTACATTACTTTATTCTAGCAACCACCTATTTATATACACTACTTACTCTCCATGCCTATGCACCATACCACCATAAATATTTAAAATTCATTCATCCACCAAATTCTCAATCTAAACACATCATCATCCAAAAAGTGAAACAATGCAAGTTTAATTACCAAATTCAATACTATTTACACAACTAAGTTATATTACCATATAAAGTTCTTAAAAGTATGAATTGAGTTACAAATTAAATAACCTACATATGTATTTAGATATAAAAAAAACTTGCTACAACTATAGATATACAAGAAGCTAGCTACCAAATGCAATTATTGGTAAGAAACTATGCAAACTTGTCTCTTATAAATTTCTTTGACTTCGTCAATGGTGAAGGGTTTCTCCCCGAGTGTATTGAAAACCTAATTAGATACACCAATAATGAGTTAGGTTGGAGTGACATATGGACATTTTATCGAAGGAGTCACAATATGGGACACAACTTGGCTTTTGTATGCGTAAAATTACTTTTTTGTATACATGGAGTGAGGTACAATGGGAGGAACCCTTCTCCATTGACGACGTGTTATAGTTCCTTGTCACTCATTTAGCAAGAACATACAATTTTAAAAGACGAATTACGCCATGTTTAAATGCATGAAGCCCAAGTGTCCCTATCACTCCAACCTAACTCATCTTAGGATGTCTAATCCCACTAGTAACTGTATGCCAACTTTCGACTTAGTGAAGATAAAGCAGCATTTCCCTACTAGAACACCCTGGTAATTCCCCCTTTTTGAAAACCAAAATTTGAGAAAACTGCCAGTGTGCTACCGCCACGTGTTCAAACGTTAAGGCTTTAAAACAGAATTTTGCAACGGAAATACCAAACTTATTCAAACATACAATTAGAAATCAGTACTATCCTTATTAAATAATATGAAACACCTATCAAACCAAATCCAAACCAGTGTCAAAATATCTAGAAAACGTTAAGTCAAACAAAGCAAGGACAATAAATTACTCTCCACTCACCCTAGTAATGCATGTAAATCCCCGCGATACCTGTTAGAAATCTGCTCCCCCAAAATTACAAGTTTAAATATTGGATCATTTCAGGATCAATGAAAGGCGAAGGTCAAGATCAAAATATCACACACAAAGCACGTAATCAGCAAAGCTGAGTACATAAAGATAACGAACAATAAAATAAACATGATGATTCATAAGAGTAAATGCATGACCTTCCTACTCGTATAACACAATCCTTTAATCTAATTAAATAATTTTTTAATTAATTAATAATTTGGATTAAGCAACTGACATGATTGTCTCCTCATGTCCCAATCAGAAATATAAAAAAAATTAAATAAACTCATGCACTCTCGTCAGAGAGCATAAAAAACAATATAAATTCATATGATAAACGGGCGTGACTCTGTCACCATAGCTAGATGAGATCTTAACTAACCCCAATTTTAAGTTTAAAACTTTATAAAAGAGACTCATAGATCACACACTCTCAAAGAAAAGCTACGGATAATACCCCATGAAGCCCCAACCCCCAGGTTATTAATACTCTAGACGTGCATTATCCTAAAGTTTTATTGCTTATCCTTTTTTCATTTTATGTGATTTACAATTTAACACTTAAGTTCCAATTCATCAAAGAACACGCACATAAAACATAACAATTACATAATCAACCTCTTTTATATTAAAATTTTAACCCTTTGATTTTCTTATCAAATTTTAACATGTTGAACAAAGTCAACTAACCTCGTCTATTTAAGACTAGAAAATCACCTTTACTCAATTCATACCATTAGTAATAGAGGAGTAATAATAAACAATCTCATGAATTAATTGACAAATTAATTTCACTTGAATCAATTGAGATTCCTCAATCATACATAATCTTTTCCTGATTAGTATTAACAAATCATAATTCATAACTCACCAACAATACCAAATCATGCTTTTAAATAAAGAACAAGGTTAACATAGTATGTCATTATTTAGTTGTTTGTGATTGATTTATGATTGCAAATAGGTTTGAAATCAATTTTTAAAATGGAAATAGTCTATAATACAAAAGAGACTCTGCCGAAATATTTTAAAATGTCTGTATTTAATGAGAATATGATATATGATCTTAAAATCCAGTTGACATTATTAGAGGAACTTGAAGTATCTAGTTTTGGTCATTTTTTTTTCAATTTTATAGTGAGACATGTATGAATTACAAGGTATATTTTCTATTTATGTATATTTGATATTATAAATACATCCACCTCTTATTTCAAAATTTTTACTTAAATAATCACATCTTTTTTTATTTGTTTTAAAGGTTAAAAATAGCAAGTGCGCAATGGAGAAGCAAGGATAATAAGCTTCGGCATCAAATTAGCTTCCACCTTATATATCTATCATTTGATCTAGAGTTATCGTCATTTATGTTTTTTAGGCTTAGTGTTATTAATTGTACGAATTTGATCTGAAAATATAGTTATGGCTTTTCTTGATAGGCTTATATTATTTAGTTGTAATAATTTGTTAACATTTACGATCATATTTTGGACATATATTATTAATGTTATTAAGGGTCTTGACTAATATATATTTATATATGTATTATATGTATGTGTGTGTACGTGGCTACGAACTAGCTTATATTAAATTAGTGTTGAACACGCACGTACATGTACAATACATTTAAAGTTCAAGTATATATATATATATATATATATATATATATATATATATATATATATATATATAATACTCCTAGTCCTACTACTACAAGTAATCCAAATGGGCCGGGATTCGCATGAGTCTTTTCTTTGGAACATAGAAGAGCAGCATGGTATGCCCATTCCATGTACACTCCAACGCACCACAAGGCCCGCTAGCTCTCCACGGCAGTACGGCAGTAAAACATGGCCTGTGCGCAGCTCACATTGACAAAAATCCCTGCTAAAACCCACTTATCATTCTTAAAGGCTTCGAACTTTACACCATAAAAACGTCACCATTCAATCAACAACCCAATTATGGCGGCCGTGTCAACTCACTCTTCAACGAGTTTAACGAGGTCTGTAGAAAAGGGGTTTAGGCAGGAATGCTTGATTTCCAAGGCATTCTCTTTGAAACCCCAGATATTGGGGTTTAACCCCAGAAAATGGAAGAACTTGGACTTCCATAAAATGGTGGTTTCTGCAAGCAGCGTTGATCAGAAGGGCAGTGAGGGTAAATTTTCCTTCAACGGGTCTTCTCCATCCTCTCTTTCAACGTATGTCTTTTTCCCATTGTGTTCTGTATTCTTTGAAATCATCAGTCAATGTTCTAAATTGACTTATCATCGTTATTTGGTTCACTTGTAATGAAATGAAAATAATTGTTGATCACTTTTAAGTGGAGTTTCATGTAATTTGTGTAAAATTTTCTGTTAATTGGAATAATTAGTTGATTTTAATTATGGGTTTTGCTTGATTTGCATAATTAGCTGCATTTGTAAAAAAAATGTTCTTGTTTGTTTGACATCGTTAAGATTTATGTTAATCGGACTTTTCATTTCACCTCAAATACCCTTATCTGATACTCTACACTCGGACATGGATATGATACCTAGATACTTTATTTTGGACTGAATTTCTGCAAGGTTTTCATAAGGGGGTGGAGTCTTACTCTTGGACATGTGCGGATGTGCCCGTGTTTGACCCCTCTAGCTGAGTCCAAGCAACATAGGTTAACGTTTCAATCTGATTAATTGTAGCTAGGAAATGAAGGAAACTATTGAAGGGCTACTTGGTTTGATATTCGGGGCTCCGGTCACATAATTAAGAGAATAGTAATACTCTAAAGTAGCACCAGGAAATTTGTCAGATTTTGAGTGCCTTGTGGCCTACTGTGATTCATGATCCTGTACCTGCTGAGCAGAGTGCTTTACCTACAAAGATAGGGAGGCTTTCTGCTATACAAATGATATGCTTGCAAGTATTATGAAATTTATTTTCTGATTTTTTCGTGTTTAATAAGTGGAATGTAACCTAGATTTAATATATTATCTGCATTTTGATGAACCTTGATATATTTTATCATTAGTTTTCTTGTTGTTCTGTTCTCTCCTTAAAGCTTTGTTGCCTATTTAAGAAGCCTGTGTTTGCTTGTAGAAATACTTTATCACCAGATTATTATTTGTGAATCTTGCACATTCCTTGAGTAATGTTGTATTTAGACTGACTTATTTCAAGGATGATGAACCATAAGCTTGCTTATTGTCGTTTTGTATATTTTCTTAGGGTGAAGAGGCATACGGTATCAGTATTTGTTGGGGATGAAAGTGGAATGATAAATCGAATAGCAGGGGTCTTTGCTAGAAGGGGTTATAATATTGAGTCCCTTGCTGTTGGATTGAACAAGGACAAAGCCCTCTTCACTATTGTTGTTACTGGAACGGATAAGGTGTTGCAGCAAGTGATGGAACAGCTTCAGAAGCTTGTGAATGTTTTGAAGGTTGTCTTTCTTTAAAATAATGAGTATTGTGGCATTCATGTTTCAGAATTTTCTAGAATTGATTCTCAAGACCATCTTTTGCATTTAGGTTGAAGATATATCTAAGGAGCCTCAGGTAGAACGTGAATTGATGCTGGTAAAAGTCAGAGCTAATCCGAGTTATCGTGCTGAGGTACTATATAATATATTATTCAGTACCCAACTTTGCAAACTAATAAATTTTGTTAGACTACCAGATGGTATTGATTAGTTTTTGATTTCTTGCTTAGTTCTGAGGGACTATTTTCTGCTACAAGCTTATCTGTTGTCAGTCTTTCTGCTCAATGAACTATACTAAATAATGTTTTGGCTGAATACTTTTTTTATTATTCGTCCTTGCTTTATTGTTGTTCTTTCCTTTTTCTCTTGCAGCTGATGTGGTTGGTGGACATCTTCCGTGCCAAAATTGTGGACATATCAGAAGATTATCTCACAATGGAGGTGATCATTTAGATATATTATGCAAGCAAAGTTAATTTTGTGTTCATTGTAACTTTATATTTTACACTTGTTCTGATGTTAAAGGATTTCAGACAAATTAAATGCTTCGATTCCATTTTTCACAGGTTACTTGATGCATTTGTCTAATGTTGCTGCTCCATTCTGCCTATTAAATTTTTTTGGGGGGGAACAGGAGCTTTTTAACCTTTTATGTTCTAAGAGCTGTTCTGCTTATGACGATTTTCTTAAAATAGGTTTTGAAGTCTTTTTGTGGAAAAAAAGGAAGGTAGATTGATTCATTCTTGTGTGTGATTGAATTATTGTCTGAGTTTCTCAGAGATTATGTGTTGAACGATAAAAGTTTCATTATGAACTTTGGTTGGTTGTGAGGTTTTATTACCAAATTCTGCATGATAGAAGACTTCTAATATTATCAAAGTATACGGTGCCATAAACTGGCATCTTTATTTGTTGGATCCCAGGGTCAGGCACTGTTGCTGCATACACTGTTTTTCTTGGTTGTTTTTGGTATCATAGCATAGTGGATTAGGAATTTACATGTGATGCTTAGTCTTGTATACACATGGTTATGTTATGATTTGCTAATACTGAAATTATAAGAACATATTGTTGTTTGTTAGCTCTTGGCAATTCGATTTCTGAGCTATTTTCCGTGACATTCAGCAAATTCATTTACCTAGCAAGTTGAAAATGTAGGTCACTGGAGATCCAGGAAAGTTGGTAGCTGTGCTAAGGAATCTTGGCAAGTTTGGAATCAAAGAGATTGCTCGTACTGGAAAGGTTTATGATTTTCAGTTAATGTTGCATGATATAGGCCATTGTCATAGCTTGAAAATTTTTGTATCTTTATCTGGGACCATGGTTTGAATATTGTTTGACTTGATGGTAATTTTCTATTTTAATAGATTGCTCTTAGAAGGGAAAAATTGGGAGAATCTGCTCCGTTCTGGCGTTTTTCCGCTGCTTCTTATCCTGATCTTGAAGAAGCTATGTATGTGGATGCTCTTTCTGGAGTTTCAAAACAAGTTCTTGATGACGGATCTTCAAATCTTACTGTTAAGGTGTGTTTCCATACTGTTCATTGCACTTACTTTTCAATTCTCATATCTGACTACTGAATACAATTCATTTGGATTCCTTTTCACCTTTTTCCTGGTCATCCTATGTATGTATGCATGTATGTAATTAATCCCGGTATCTGTGGTCTCTTTCGATGAAGTTGCTAACAATGTGCTTACTAGGATAATGTGTCTCAAATCCTACAATGAGCTGTAGCTACTGTTTAGTTAGATAATCATCTTTTTGTGTGCTTTTCAAATCCATTCAAAACTCTCAAGGGTAAGCTATGTTACTGCCAGCTTAATGAAATGGTGCATGCAGGCAATATTTCCTACGTTACAGATTTGTAGTGAAAAAAGGCCATTGAATCATGAATAAAACTGTTACGTGCCAAAGAAGGTATACTTCCAGCTGTAGGACCTTTTTCTTCTCCTCTGAGAGATCCTTTCTGAATGACTGAATGTAATGTGTAATTCCAACTTGGACAACAATACAACATCCATTGCTTTAGGACGAAGAGTCTCCCACTATGGATTATGATATCATATCTTAAATGTCTTACAATACTTTCCAAGTATCTCCCTGCCCTTCCCCAAAGGTTTCTCTTTGTTTTGAAATCTGACTGCTAGGTTCACTATAGAACTTTTCCTTGTTCTGTCATCTACCTTTCTGAATATGTTTCTACTCTTCTTCGCTTGAGCCTTTTTAAATGTAATGTGTGAAAAATTTAATGAAATCAATCACAACATCAATTGTTGCATATATGTATATATATAAGAACTTAACATTTTTATTTTTTTTCTTCTTCTTATTTACTGCCCTAAGGGCTGTATTTATTATCAGCTAACTGTAATACACTGTTTTTCCACATAACCCCTCCCCTTCCTCAAATTTCACTGTGGGCTTCCCCAAACAATAGCACTTATTGGTCTAAGCTTTTCATGTAAAAGGCTACTTGTCTTAACCAATGCAGGCCCCTCTGATGATGGAATTATGTGTGGCATAGCTGTTGTTTTGCTGTCCTGACAAATTTTCTTTTTTTCTTTTCTCATTGACTCCAAACAAATTAAACCGAGGAATTCCAGTGTTTTGATGGATTATATCTTCTGTTTATCCAGGGTGATGTTTATCCTGTGGAACCTTTTGATGGTTTCCCAATTCCTCAAGTCCTTGATGCTCACTGGGGTGTTTTAAATGATGAAGATGTAAGCAATCTTCTTATTATTTTCTGGAATTATTATTTTCCATTTGTATTGTGTGTTGTTCGGATTTCTGGTCGATGCACTAGTTACGTTGTTCTGATAAGTGTTTAACTTTACAGCTTGACCCAAAAAAACCTCCCTTTTGGACATGCTTCTCTTTCAGCTTGTTTGGCCATTATTGTAAATTGTGGGGAAGGGAATGGTATCCTAAATTAAAATGAATGCACTAAGAAACATGTATGTATTTCTGATAAATTGTGTGGCGTGAAGCTGGTCCCTGACGTAGAAGAGACTGGTATAACTCAAGTTTGGGTCTAGAAAAAATAAAACTGAAGTGTTTTATAAGAAAAGGAAAATGTATTGAACCCCTCCAAAAAGTTAGTGTGATAAAACTCCTGTTTAGGAAATGCTGAGATTATGGGACTGTAGTATTATTAGGCTTATTTTGTATGTTTATTCTGCTACTCTATGATAGATTACAAGAATGAATTGCTGTAATCATAATATAAACAAAGTAGTAGCACAAGATGTAAAAGACGGACTCTTCTCATGGTTTGATTTCTTCAAGACCTTTGGGAGGTTATCCTATATGTGTATGGATGTGTTCCTTATAGTATATCACAGTATCTATATTCTCTATTCAAAAGGTAACTACAATTCTGATAGTCAAATTGTGGTGGATTATGAATGAGATTTGTCGTAGGCCTCATAGCTCTAATTACCACGCAACAAGATGCTATTGAGCAAGGCTGCAGGTGGAAAAGAAGGTTATCGGCTATGCATTTGGGTTATTTGATCTTTCTGAATTTTAATAAATATTTTAGAAGTGGTCTAGTTCATATAAAATTTTTACTTATTCAGAACTGCCTTCTTTGGCTCCTAAGCTTGCTTAGGTTAATCAAATTAAGTTTACAAGTACTCTTTCGTGATGGCTGAGGAAATAATTTTCTCTTTCTACGTATTTAATGATGCAATCTCTTGTGTCATGCTAAAAATAATGATTTTCTTAGTGCTAATTTATATATATATACATATATATATATATATATATATATATATATATATATATATATATATATGTATATATATATTGTATTTAAATAGTTAATTAACAATTGTGTAAAAGAAATGAAATCAGAAAAGAGAAAAAATGTTTGGGATCGATGGTGTTTGGAGTGATCTTGTCTCTTGCTCTATGTTCTCAGACAAGTGGGATGCGGTCACACACTCTATCGATGCTTGTCAATGACAAACCTGGAGTCCTTAATGTTGTTACAGGGGTTTTTGCTCGAAGGGGATATAACATTCAGGTCTGTAGTCAATTCTTACTCTTTATCATAGTTTGTTTTTTTTTTTTTCCAATATTTGATTGCCTTTGGTTCTTGTTATCAGAGTTTAGCTGTGGGTCATGCAGAAGTTGAGGGTCTGTCTCGCATCACTACAGTTGTACCTGGTACAGATGAATCAATTAGCAAATTAGTGCAGCAAATTTACAAGCTGGTTGATATTCATGAGGTGAGGGTTCTTATCCACTTGGCCTGCTTTTGTTGGCAGGTGTATTATTTTAACATTTCTAACCATGATTTATTGGCTCATTGCTAGGCAGTTAAAACAATGTAAAGATTTTTTGATGCATTTTCATAGTGAATTGTTCCTATTATGGGTAGTTAGGGAAGTTGAGAGTCTAGTAAGCTTATTTTGCTTTGCATATTGATAAAAATCTTGGCAATGTGACCTTATGGTCATTCCAAAATCTAAAGTCCTTTTTTTACGTTTAATACTTTCTTAATGCAATTTCCTGAAGCAACAGCTGCTACACAACACTGAAATTACAACCACATACACAGATTTGTGGACTCCATATTCACATAGTTAGATGGATCATGAGGAATTATGATAAATGGATTTGAACGAAGATCAATCAGTGAAATATTTTATTTTGACAACATTGAAATCAATCATAGTTTGTCTATAAGTGTTGGTGGTTGGGAGGAGGGGGGATCATGGCTGAGAAGTGTAGTGATGTAGATGTTGCTAGGGAGTGGCTTACAAAGCCTTTTAAATGAATTATAATTGCTCTATCTACTTGGCTTAGCTGAAGTTCTTTGGCAATGATTTCTGGTGGAACTGCAGAACGGAGCTCACCAGAAATGTACAAAATTGTTGTTGCAGTAAGGCTGGTGTTTATTAAAGTTTGACTCAAGCTATACACATTTTATTTTTTGGCAATTAAAGTGAATTTTATTAACTGCCATATGAACTTTACAAAACAGAAAAGAAAACCACTCTTACTAGCTCAGGTTCTTGGGTATTGAGGAATGCCCTTCTTCTAGGGCAGTTAACGAAAGCTATACACGCTAACTGTAGTGTAGAAGCTATGTTTAATTAGGTATGAAAAGCAGGATCTTAATTAATTTGTTTATTGTTTACGGTTTGCTAATCACAAACTCATACAAATAGTCAGCGTACAAATATGTATTATTGTTTGATTCATTTGCTATAGCTGAAAAGCTTTTTGGAAAGCTTCTTATCGCGCTATACACTAAAGACTGTTTGTAGGATTACTTGATAAACTTCTAAGAAGTTGAGGGTAAAAGGTGAAGTGAGTGTTAGATTAGTCCACAACAATCTTTCCTATGTCTACGAGTGAATCATCAGTTTTGGTCTCACTGTCTTTCCGATATTAATGAATTGCTGAGTTGCATTCCTTCCACTTGAAGTCATCAAAAAAGATTTTATTTCTGAAACAGGTAAGAGATTTCACGCATCTACCATTTGCTGAGCGAGAGTTGATGTTGATAAAGGTAGCTGTAAATACTGCTGCACGCCGTGAGGTCCTTGACATTGCCAGTATCTTTAGGGCAAAAGCTGTGGATGTATCTAGTCATACCATTACACTTGAGGTAAATTGGGGTGATTTTTAGCTGCCAGTCCCACTTTTTATGCCTCTGAAAGATTTTCTGCTTATAAAGACATCCAATAGCAGTAAGCTCAAAGAAGTGTCTGTATTTATGGATAGATGCATTGCATCCTCTTATAGTCTTATATGATAGCATATGCACTAAGATGAGGTCCATTTCGATTGATCCTGTATTTATATCTGGTGCTTTTCATTCCATTATTCAATTTACCAAGTTTGATTGTAATTGTTGGGCTTCTGACTTGTAGCTCACTGGAGATTTGAACAAGATGGTTGCACTTCAAAGATTGCTGGAACCGTATGGCATCTGTGAGGTAGGACATTTATATATTGGACTGTATATAGATACTGGAATTTATAAGTACTCCATATTAAATAATTAGCCATTTGCATGTTTTCCAACTTTGGTTTCAACAATACCTATATTGACTTTACATCAAGCCTCTAAAGAAGCTTTAACCAGAAGCTTTAACCGAAGGTAAGATAAGAGGGACCGAGTGTCTGTGCAACGCTCCTTGATCCAAAATGCAATGACCATCTGCTAATTTCACTACAATTACTGTTTTCCTGTTCATCCTTTATATTGAGTTTGATGTACCTGAATCAAAACCTTCCAAAAATGTTGTCATATTTATTGCCTTGCATATTTTACCATATCTTTAAGGTTCTTGTTTTTTGTTTTGTTTTATGCGAAATTGCTGAATAATTGGATATCAGCTACTCTCAGACCTGGGAAATATGCTTGTAGCTACTGTGATCAATACTCCTCTGTTAGGTCAATAACTCATATGTTACTTTCATTGATTACCCTGTAATGTTATAGGTTGCACGAACAGGACGTGTGGCCTTGGTTCGAGAGTCTGGTGTGGACTCGAATTATCTCCGTGGATACTCATTTCCCGTGTAAGATCTATGACAAGACTACAGTATCTTGTTTTGGCTTGGAAAATTTTTGTTGTTAAACCCTTTTCAGTTCTCTCTTTAAGGTAGGACTAAAGGACAAGGAGATTTTTGATTGAATGTTAGCAGGTACCCCATCAACAAGAGTTTCAGGACTTAGAAGTACTAGTATCTGATTTCTGATAAATGTGTATTCATAATATCTCTGATGATGTCCTTCACTTCCGGATAATGATTTCTGATAAATGCGTAATTCATAATAAATGTGAAGATGCAATTAGGAAGAAGAGAGCAATCAAGAAACAAAGTCAAATGCTTGAAAACCTCACTTTTCTAACCCTTAAAGAAGGAAAACGACTAACAGGTTACAGCCTAACATAAGAGATTCGTCAGATCGAATGTACCACGTTTTGGCTGCTGGAGTCAGCATGCAGTGGTACGGGCGTGCTCAAGCAAGCACGGACGTGCTGAACTTGCTGCTTACTGCTGCTGTTGCTCCTCACATCAACTTAATGTCTTTATGCTCCTCCTTTCACACACAATTTTGTTGAAAACCAAGTCGAAGTTTAAGCTTCCGAGTGAGAATTTAAGGCACAACACTCAACAATAAGCATCCATGCAAACAAGCTGATTCTATTGAGAAAGTGTTTGGCTATGAAAATGGTTTGTCGTCTTCTGAAGCCTTGTTTTGCAGTAATACTGGTAGTATTGCATCTTCTTTTTGCATCAGGTTTGTTCATTTTAATGATTAATACTAATATTATTTCACACAGCAAAATTAAACAAAAACCTTACTTTCTAGTCTAGCTTAGGAGTGTTAAAAGGGGTAGTTTTATTTAGTGATTCTGTACCATATAATCCTTTTATATAGATGTAGTTCTTATATAAACCTCTCGTGTGTACTCTCTCAGGGGTAGTTTTGGATTGGTTATAGAAATTTCTGTACCATATAATCCTTTTATATAGAAATTTCTTTTTTCAAAACATTAAAGAACCTGTAATGCAGAGAAACAAAGATAGGTAAGAGAACCCATCCTATTTTTATTTATTTAGGAGGCTTTTCTAATTCATACCTGATATAAATTATATTAGGATATTGAAATATCACATATAAGTATTATTATATCAGACATAAAAATACAGAAGATATAAAAATATAAAAAAACTCATATCACATATAGACATTATAACTTAGAAATTTCTCTTTATTTAGTAGTCTCAATAATAAGTTATTGTAAAAATGCGTTGGTATGTATACATAGCAACACATTTTTGCACAACTACCCTTCATAAGATAGCTAGACAGTACACTGCAACATGGATTAATATCCTCAGAACGCCTGAAGTGACAGATCGTAGGCATTGATCCACTTTAATTATAGTAGTAGTGAGTAGTAAAATTATTTGTAGATAAGTAATGTAAATTACTTAATCTACCTTAATAATTCTTTTTGTTACTCATTGTTCATATTCAACTAAATGTCGCCTGAAGTTCGTCAAAGTTCCACCGGTTTATTTTTCTGCAGCCCTGTAGTATGTAAGCTTCCACGGATGTTCCAGTCCTCGCGTCGGAGTGTTTGCAGCTATGTGATTGATGATTTCCATCAAGCTTATATTCAATTTCATCCCAGTTGATTTTGCTAAATTTGCTTTCAAGGCCACAATCCACATAAATATGCTAGAGCAGAGTATGTTAGTAGTGGTTGTCATAACATGATATTGTATAAATAAATTCATAGTTTATACCTGATATAGATATATCATAGACATTTTCGTAGTTTCATTTTTATATATGGGATCATAAGGTTTATACATGATATGCGTTTTTCTTTATTTTTATATTGTATTTCTATATCTGATATAACAATGTCTATATCTAATATTTCAACAATACTAATATAATTTATATCAGATATAAATTAGAAACGCATTTGTTATATATGAAACATATAAATATTGTTCGATACATGATATTGTATATGAACATATGAACAATGTTCAACAATATTCTATGCATATACTTTTAGTAAGTTACAGGTAATAACACAAAGGACACTTGTAGGAGGGTCAATATGGGTCAGGTATCCAGGAAGATATTATTATTAGTTTGGGTCAGTAGTCAATAAAGAACTCTCGGAGTTTTGAATGGGGTAGTTTTGGATTGGTTACGAAATATCTAATATGATACCCTCTAACTTACCCATATCAAAAAATTAAGTTTTTAAAATAAATTATATCTGTCATTGATAATTACCAACTTTTTCATCTGATGTAGGCTCTACATAATCAATACAACTTAACATTTTGTCAAATTATAAAGTGATAATTAAACTATTTAGGGCTTACATTTTCAATGTATTTTTGTTGGGAATAAAGAAGAAGAAAAAAAGTAATTTTCACATTGTTAACAATATCCATTAGTTTTAAAATGATCCATGAACCGAACCATTAGCCAAATTCCGAATTGGATACCCTATTTTTCAGATCTGATATTGGATCGGGCCATTGGGTTCTCAAATTAGCATATTCACCTCCTTTAAATTTGAGAGAAAAACAACTTTTTTAATTGGCTATCTCACAATTTCGAACCAATTACGCACTGAAAATGGCAAGTGTAGACAGAATTTCAAGATAATGGAATGTACAAGCTAGCTAGGGAAGGAATACTGGTATTAGCTCGGTATATAACGAATGCATACCTTCCTGTGATAGTCATTAGAGTCGTCCCAAGCAAGGAGCCAGCCACACTCTATTCCTGCGCAATTCTTGCCTTTATAAATCACTGCAGCTTTGATGCCTTCCTTAGGCATCACACTCGTTGAAAACCGACCCTCCATCAAAAGTGGGTTGGGAAAGTTTTCAGTGACATTTCCTGCCCATGTCTTGCTAGCCGAAACCTTCAAGGGTTCCTTTGTCTTATTTTTCAAGGAGCCATACAGCTGAACTTCACGTTGCCTCCGTAGTTGCACTGCTTCCTTCCTCTCGCACCGAAGTGATGCCATTTCGAGTAGCCCAGATGCTTACTTCACGTACTGTAAATGGACAATGTCATACGCACACGTACAAGTGATCGAAAAACACAAGCCGGGATATTTATATGCTACTAAAATGTCATACGCCACACGTACAAGTGATCGAAAAAAAAAATAAAAGAAAAAATGTTTTAAATTAGGGAGTTACTAAATATCGTCCGCGAATTATTAGGGATCGCCCGTATTTTCATCAGAAAATGACCTTTTTGCTCTTAATATTTTTTTTTAAAAAATACAAATAAAAGATAAATAAGTTCATTTTCATCAGTCACTATAACATTGTAATTCTGTAAAATTGTTTTTCACTATAGTACGGTGTATTTGACATTCAAAACATTCAAAACTCACAATTAGGGAAGATGTACGCGACAAATTAAGGTGTATTTGACATTAACTGTGACAAATTGATAATGTCCGACCAACCGAGAATGCCTTCACCCGAAAATCAGGTAGAATTTCGGATTATACTTGAAAAATTGGTCGTTTTACCGACGTGTTGCCGGGGCGTCTTGGGAAGATGCCACCACTAGTAGAATATTAATTAATTGCGGCTACGAATTTGTGGCGTAAAACCAAAATAGCAGCAATTTAATTATTGAAGTTAATAATACGCAGCGGGTTTCAGCTTAAACCGTTGCTTTTTAATATCTCTAGATTATTATGCGGCGTATTTATTGATGAATCGCCGCAATTTAATTCAACTTTACACTAATATGCGGTGGGTGTGGGCTAGACCCGCCGCATAATAATCTGACCTAATTAAAAAAAACCGACATTGTTTCATATGTTTACTATACTTCGCATTTCTTCACTTCGCTCCCTCAGCTCTCTTCGTGTTCTTACGCCCCCAACGAAATCTTTGTGGTCATTGCTGATATTGCTACCCCACCTTCTTTCCTCCCCTTCACCTTCTTCATCTTTTTGTGTCGCCATCACTTGTGCCGCCGTCGTCTCCTCACTCTCTCCTTTGTGTTGTGTGCATTTGGTTCATTTCGGTCGAGTGTGGTGGTGTCGCCGTCGTCTCCTCACTCTCTCCTTTGTGTCGTGCAACTTTAATTCAAGGTATTGTGTCATTTAATTTGTTCTTTTGTTTATTTGTGTATTTGGGTCGAGTAGCACTAATTAGATGGTTTAGCCAGTAATATGAAATGAAGAACTTGGTGAAAGTATCACATGATGTTGTAAGGCTAAAGTCCAAAGTTGTTGAAACTCTTGTATCTAGTTGCACCTGTCATTTACTTCAACACTTGAAGGCTCGTCGTTGAGTGCTAGATTGTTCCGGGCTTGTCTCTTGCCAATTATAGTGTTGAGCCCAATTTTGGCGTTGGGCGTCTTGGGTTGAGTTGGATTGGCTTCCTATCCTAGGCTAGTTGGATTGCTAGTTCACAACACGCAAGAAGCTCATGACATACTCTTCTTGCATAGTTGTATGTCTACAATAATTACATGCAATCTGATTTGAGCATTCTTCAACACACATTTAATTTGAATTAGGATTAGGGGTTAGTTCGAATTAGGGTTATAGGAAGAGGATTGTTTGAATTAGGGTTAGGGGAAGGGGATTGTTGGATTATTACTCAAAGTTGGGTTATTAATCAAAGTTGGTAATATATTTTAATTAGTATGTGTATTAGTTGGTATTGAATTATGTTAGTATTCATATTATTAGGAATTGAGTTAGTATGTTATTTGAATTACATTGGATATTAATTGGAATTGGGTTATGTTAGATATAGAGTGTTAATATACGAATTGGTTATGTATATTAGTTTGAATTGATTTAGTTACCGCATATGGATTAGTACGTATATGAATTAGTAGAAATTGATTTGGTAATGTATATGAATTAGTAAATGGCATTGTGTGTTAGTTGTGGTTATATATAAATTCATATAAACAGGTTTGAAAATCTATTTTCAAAATTGGGAAATGTTGGATTTACAAAGGAAACTCTGCCAAATTTTTTGTGGAAATTTATAGTGATTTACAAAGCATAGAACAAAAATAATATCGCTATAAGTATTTACCTTTTTAACTATAGAGCGAGTGTTTGTGGGTCATTGTGGAGTTTGCTTAACCTTATTTTCGGTAAGCTACTTGAGGACTCTTTAGGTGCAATTATATATATAACTATGCGTAAATTGAGTATGGATTAGATTGTTATTTAATCTCTTATATGTTAAATAGGGCATAACACAAATTATGGAGCGAAAATGGATGTATGGTAATCGTGCTTCGTTAGAGTTCATGAATGGAGTTGAGGAGTTTTGTAGACAAGTGTTGAAACACCTAAATAACATTGGAGATGATGAGGTGTGTTGCCCTTGTGTTGATTGCGATAATGTGAATACATTTAGTAGTATAAGAGAGTTGGAGGGACCATGTGATCCGGTGTGGGTTTATGCAACAATACCACGTATGGGTATGGCATGGTGAGGTTCCTATTCTAATGACAGGGGGTCATGTTCTAACGAAATTCCCATTCATCAAGTTGAGCTAGACCATCATGGCCAATTAGAATCTGATGACATTGAAGATGTTGATGCCGAAAAGGAAGATGATGGGGAGGATGAATTAGAGGATAATGACCCTAGTGATGAAGATCGAATAAATGAAATGCTTGAAGGGGTTGGGGATCAAATTGGTAGTCAATCTCGTACTTTTGAGCGTTTGTGGGAGGCTGTTGAGAAACCGTTGTACCCTAGATGTACTAAATACACTAAGTTGTCTGCCACATCAACGTTGTTTAACTTGAAAGAGAAATATGGTTGGACTGATACTAGTTTCACTGCCTTATTGAAAATATTAGGGGACATGTTTCCAGAGGGTAATGATTTGCCTATATCCACGTACTATACAAAGAAGTTAATATGTTCCCTTGGGTTAGAGTATAATAAGATTGATGCTTGTCCAAAATGATTGCATTTGTATCGAAATGAGTATGCAGAGTTCATTCAATGTCCTAAATGTGGGCAGTTACGTTACAAACTCCCACATAGGATAGAGCCTATAGTGGGGATTAAAGGTCCTAGTGTAAAGGTGTTGTGGTACCTTCCCATAATACCAAGGTTCAAGCGTTTGTTTTCGATTAAGAGCGATGCAAAGAATTTGAGATGGCATGCAGATAAGAGGAAGAAAGATAGGATGATTCGACATACTGCGGATTCTCCCCAGTGGAAAACAATTAATGAATCTTTCAAGGCTTTTGGCGGGGAAGATAGGAACCTAAGACTTGGTCTCTACATGGATGGAATGAATCCTTTTGGTACATTAAGTAGTTAACATAGCACATGGCCAGTTTTGTTAGTGATATATAATTTTCCCTCTTGGTTATGCATGAAGCGTAAATATGTTTTGTTATCGCTTCTATTATCAGGGCCCAAGCAACCTGAGAATGACATTGATGTTTATCTTGCTCCCCTTATTAAAGATTTGCAGTTATTGTGAGATAAAGGTATTTCAGTGTATGATGCATATGTTGAAGAGACTTTTACACTCCGTGCCATCCTATTTTGTACCATTAATGACTTTCCAGCCTATGGAAACTTGTCGGGGTATAAGGTGAAGGGAAAGAAAGCTTGTCCTATTTGTGTGGATGATATAGACTCAACTTATATGCCTCATTGTGGGAAACATGTGTATCTCTCGCATCGAAGGTTTTTGAATAGGTTTCATCCTTATCGTAAGAGAAAGATCTCATTTGATGGTAAAGTTGAGCAACATAGAGCCCCTATACCGTTAACTTAGAGGATTCACATACTCACTGCTAGGAATTAGTTTGTCTGAAGGTGGATTTAACATGAAAAGAAAGAAAAGAAAAAAAAGAAGAAAAGAGAAAGTCAAGGTGTGAAGGTTGGAGAGGCGATTTATTGATGAATGCTAGAAGTGTTTTGTGGATTTGAGGGGATATGATCTATTGAAGTTCACTTTGCTCCTGTTTTGAACCTTGTTGAGGTTAATGTGTTCTCTAAGCTTACTCGAGGACGAGTAAAGGTTCAAGCATGGGGGAATTTGATAAGTCATCTTTTAATGTGTTGATAGAGGTGTTTTAGGATGGATTTTGATGTTCTTCATGAAGTTTTATTGGTTTTTGGAAGTTTTAGCCATTTCAACTCACTTGGATGCAACTAAGGAAGATTATGGAGTTTAAACGACATGTTGAACTTGGAGGAATGATGAAGAACGATCTACCTTTGAGCGAGGAAGCTTTTGATGATGAATATCAACACAAAGCTGCCAGAGGCAAAGGGGCAGCTTCTAGCGGCTCCTACAACAATCAAGAGAAGGAGAATGTTGCCTTAGCCGCTGCCAGCGGCTAAATAGTAGCTGGCAGCGGGTCTTCCAGAATTTCGCAACTTTAGTGCTTTCCAGCGGCATTTTCATTAAGTAAACTTTTGTTTTGGGCCGTCTTAGGTTAGGTATCTGTAGTTTAGGTTAGTTAAGGGAGGTACCTATAAATAATGATTGTAATCTAGGGTTTTAGGAGAACTTTTCAGAATTTAGAAAAAGCTTTAGTTTGAATTCCTTCTTTGCTCTTTGGTGGAGAAAAACTCTATGGAAGCTTAATTTACATGTTCTTGGTTAAAGATTGAAACTTTTGACTGTAAGTTGTGAGATTTCTCTTCTATTAATATATATTGAATGTTTACTATTCTCTTGTGTTATTTTATGATTTGCTTGAATCAATCACTAGGTTTGGTTATTTGGATTCGCTTGCATCTAGTTAATCTTACCAAAGTAGTGTCTTTAGGTTGTTAATGCATGTTTTATGGTTAATAACTTGAAGGGAGAATAGTATTATTGAAGAAATTAGACCGCTTGTGTTAATTTCGTCAATCCTTGTTGATTTCTTTGCTTGATTGCTTCTTGTGAATGATTTAGAGTGCTTGTCTTAAGTTGTTCACTAGAAAGGGTTAGAAAGGAACGCTCTGTTATTTCTAGCTAATTCATGAGAACAAAGAATTTCTGAATTCTACAACAAGGTGTTCAATGGTGTTAATTGAGGAGACTTCTATGATCAACTTGTAGTTCATAAGTGAATTTCGACTAACCAAGATTACTCTTCTCACTGATTTGTCATTCAATTAGTTTCGGTTATAATTAGGTTACTAAGTCTATCTTGCTATTGCAAACCCCCATCTTTATTTAGCTTATTGTTTTACTAAGATAATTTTACATAGATTTTCAGTTATTAAGTAGCTCTTCTCCGTGGATACGAACTTGACTTCCCTAACTACATTCATTTGAAGTTAGATTAGTTTTGATTTTGTTTGGTAGCATACGACAAGGCTCACCAAATTTTGGCGTATTTAATTACGGACGTTGATTATTATATTAGTTATCTTTTGTGGCGTATTTAATTTATTCACGAGCTAAATTACAAAAATCAATTTTTTCATGCCTCTATTTATAAATTATAATTATAAATTATGAGTTATAAATTTTAAACAGTAACAGATAATAGAATAGTATCGTTGCATATTGGATCTTTCTAATAAAATGTTATTTTTGCTGTATTTATTTGATGGAATAATTTTCTTTCTAGGTAAACCAGGCCAAGTTATCAATTGAAAATTTTCCTTATTGATGATTAATATATTTTTTAAAATTATAACGTAAGGTAAAAAATAATTTAAAACAAACCAAAAAGGAGTGTATAAAAAGTAATATGAGACAAAAGGAGCAGATAATAGCTGTGTAATAATTAGGAATATTGTCTTTTAAATGATGGTTTAATTTGAATACTTAAAAAAAAAATGAGATGATCTGAATATTGAAGGCATAGATATGACATAATATTAGGTTTATACAAATATGTTACGCATGGTAAGCAAAATTCAATACAAAGTTGATAATGATGTGTAAGTGTAACATATTGAGGGAATAGAAAACAATATAGTCCTTTATTTTAGAACATTGATAACCATGTATGTGTGCCAAAGACATAAGCAAGCTTATATTTATGTGCTGACTCGCATCGTGACGAGAAAAGCAATTAAGGGGAAGCAATTAAAGCAATTTCTACTAGTGCGTACACTCCTTATTGTGCGTTGCATGCAAGGAGTTCGTACGTAGTCACTCACGAGCAATTACAACAACCTGCTTTCCAACATTTCTACCTGTGAAAAGACCAATTAAAGCCCCAGGAGCTGCCTCTAAACCTTCAGCAAAGTCTTCGACGTACGAAATCTTGCCTTGCTTAATAAGAGGAAGGATCATTTCAAGGTATTTGGGGTAAAGGTGATTGAAATCAGTTACTAAGAATCCTTGCATCCGTATTCCTTTAGTAAAGATCGTAGACAAGTTGTGGACACCTTCAGGTTTATCTAGATTATATTGCGAAATCATACCACATACCACGATTCTTCCATGGAGTCTCATGTTAAGGAGGACAGCATCAAGCATCCTCCCTCCAACATTTTCGTAGTAGATGTCTATACCCTCTGGAAAATACCTAATCATTTTGGAAGAGATCGAGCAAAGTTGCATATATATATATATGAGATCGATCTATCCATCATGCAATTCATATATATACCTAACAGAAATTGATAATTTATACTTGATATAATTATATCAGGGACAATTACGTAATTTTATTTCTATACCTAAAATTATAATGTCTATACCCGCAGATATATGTTTCTCTATATTTTTATATCTAACATAACAATAGCTATATCTGATATAACAATAGCAATATCTGATATAACAATAGCTATATCTAATATTTCAAGATCTTAATATAATTTTAGGTATGAATTAGGATAGCCCCATATACCTAATGTTGATATATTTTGAAAATAGCTAAGTTGCATAGATGCACGTACGTACGTAGGTAATAATATGTCATTACCTTTTCAAGGCAGCATCCAAATTTTCTTCCTCCTTGTAATTGAAAGCGTCATCGAACCCGAACTCGTTCTTCAAGAGATCAAGCTTTTCTTGAGTGCTAGCAGTTCCTACAACATAGCAACCAGCCAGTTTTGCAAATTGGCCAACCAGTTGACCAACAGCTCCTGATGCTGCTGAGATGAACACATAATCTCCCTTTTTAGGACATGCTACCTCATGAAATCCTGCATAGGCTGTTAGGCCTGGCATCCCTGCATTTTTCATGGAATTACAGAGCGTTCAACATTGGTAAATTCTCACAATTAGCACGGGTATATAAGGAGTTCATAGATCTACGACTACACAAGTCTAAATAATTTATTTCAAGTGGAAATAGAGTAGCTAGGGATTGCCCTGGAGAGATCAAATTTTAATTTGTCATGACCCTTGTTTCCTAGGGTGACTAAGTAGTTTTATTAATTATTTCGAATTTTTTAACATATTTTTAAAAAAAAAATCGAAATATAACCTTATTTAAAAAATTTTAAATAATTTTTTAAAATACTTTGATTCAGAGGTTATATAAAATAATTATTTCCATCACCATACAAAAATTAAATCCAACTTAACCTATGCTTTCATATTTTGCTATTACCAAGCATTCTTCATTATTTCCAATATTGCTTTCCAATCCTGAATAGTTTAATTAATTAATTCCTAAATGCCAAATATTTTACACTTCTAATTAATGTGTAGAAATAAACCATAAAAACTTGAAAAAAAACGAGAATATTTAAATAAATAAAAGTTAAAAAAAAAAAAAAGTGTCTTACCAAGAATACCAGTGTAGTAAGACAAAGGAACGTCGACATGTTGGATTTTGAAAAGGGAGTCAAGTGACTGAAGAAGAGTGTATTGTTCCCACCTAGTAATTCCCCATACTAGATCGCCTTTCTTGTAGCTATGATGGTTTGATTCCAAAACTCTGGCAACTCCGTATCCTTTTACTGTCTACAATTTCAAACAATTCTATCATCATATATAAGGTGTTTTTACTACTTATATACAAGGTGATGATACATATAGTTTTATTATTTTGGACAACATATATTATACGACAAGAATTATTCTTTCTTAATTAATCATCTATAATTCAGCTTCTTAATGAAGATTAGATATTAAGTAAAAACTATTATTTGCTTAGTTGTTTGATTCCCACTCTTTAAACAAAAGTCTTGGTTGGTTAAACTTTAACCTAGCTACGATTGAAATAAAACTAGAAATTTTCTAATTTATATATGATATAGGAGTGTCTATATTTTTATATCATTTATATTTCTATATCTAATATAAGAATACATATATTTGACATCTATCTGAATATTTTAATATAATTTATATCAGATATGAAATTAGAAAAACATCAAATAAAATATAAGATAAGAGGAGAGTAATTACATATACAACATAATAAATAAATAAAAATTAAACTCAGAAATGTTACCGATCCAACTAGGGTTCTATGAGAGGCAGGCATGGTGGTATCATCGTTAATAAGAATTCGAACGTAAGGATCGCAGGAGATGTAGAGATTCTTCAGGAGAATAGTATTTCCATGATAATGAGAAGATTCTGGAATCTTGAGCACCATTGTAGTAGTCTTCACTTCCATGTCTGATTCTTCAGGAACACGCTTAACTACGTAGTTCTTCAATATGACTTGCTTATTCATCACTGCATCATCTTCTCCCGCCATAGCCAGTATTTAATCTGCTGCTTTGAAAAGTACGTTTGTTTCAGATGAGGGATGCTGAATCTCTACTTCTATACATACATACATATATATACTACATACTAATCATGTCCTATTAGTGTAACATCACTTTTATAATACTCATGGAAACTTCCTTCACTTTGGTTACGTTGGTAACGTGTATCACTGCTCACGTCCTCTAGCTTAAGACCTTTCAATTTTAATGTATTTTCATTGATTATAAAAGTTACCATCATTAGAATATAGGTCTTTTCAATTTTATGTGACCAATTATTTTCATGAAATTTGGTCATATTCTCATACATCTGTACTTTTTATCGTTGTCTACTTGTTTGTACCTTAACCAACATTATTGTTTGTTTTTTGTGAAACTGTATTATTCGTGGAGGTTTGACTAACCAAAATCTATCAAACTGTCTTTCAAACAAAATTTACTATGACCGAGTTAGACATGTGCAATGGGTTGGGGGTTAGGGATGGCAATGGGTCGGGCCTAATTAGACTTAAGCTTATACCTATTATTTTCAAATTACACTCATATCCGCCTCCGATACATTGGGTCCTAAAATTTCAGACCCTTATCCAGATCTACTAGATCTGATGGGTATCGAGTCTAAAATGGATCCTTAACCTTGACAAACCCTTTTATAAATGGGTCAGGGTAATTATGTGATTGAATGGATTGGACATACTTGTAAATAATTATAGTTTATTGGTATCAAAGGGTCAAGTCAGATCAATAATGAGTCTTGATTAATAACTAAGGCTCTGTTTGGTAGGGCGCAAAACGTTTTTTTTCCTGAAAAATGTTTTTCCCATTTTATATTGCTTGGTTTGAAGTAAAATATAGGATGTAATTTTATATTGAAAATATGTTTCCCCCAAATAGAGTAGTATAATTTTACATCCATTCACTCCAAAAAAACCACCTAACAAACAACTCATACATTATCAACTCACACATTCTTCATTTCTCGTCTTCTCAATTGCCTCTCTCTCTACTCCACACTTTCTCTCTGTAAAAAATTGGGGGGAAAATCTACATTTTCTTTTTATCTTGATCGAATCACATCAACTTGGTACGTTTTCTTTGAATATCGTATCATTATTATTAAGTTATCGTATTATATCATGAAATCAAACAAATTTTATCTATTTTAGTCAAAAATAAAAAATAAAAACCCTAAAATTTCCCCAAATTCGTTTGAATCATGTAAGTTTCTCTTAAAATGTAGGCAAATTTTAAGATGTGTGTAATTGAAGTAATCGATTTTTACTACATGCCAAAGATTGTAGTTTTGGAACACGCTTAACTACGTGGTTCTATTGTAGTTTGTTTTGGATGAGGGATGCTAAATCTCTACTTCTCTACATGCATACATATATATACTACATACTAATAATTTCCTACTAGTGTAACACGACTTTTATAATACTCTTGGAAACTTCAATTCCTTCACTTTGATTGGTAACGTGTCTGACTCCACAAGTGAAAATACTGTTGGCTAATGTAATGGCTATATCAGCGCTGACGTCCTCTCGCTGTATTTTCATTGATTATAAAACTTACGATGATTAGAATATAGGTCTTTTTTATGTGACCAATTATTTTCATGAAAGTTGGTCATATAGTTCTGTAGTTTGTGTCGTTATCTACTTGTTTGTACCTTAACAAACATTGTTGTTTATTCGTGGAGGGAGATGAAACCCACGCTACTGATTTCATTAATGCTGTTTTTTTTTTTTTGTTATGTTTAATTTACATCAAGAACCTTTATTTATGTTACACTTTGGCTAGTATTTGGCTAATATTTGTCTAACTGTTTTCCTTTGATTTTAGGAACTAGACTCTACTTCTACAATGTACAAGTTTATCCTATTTTTCGACACTCCCCTCAAGTTGGGTTCATAGGATCTCCAACACTCAACTTGCACAACACATCTTTGAACACGTGAATTCAACAACTTTAGTCCAGATGCCAGCCATTTGATCACTCGATCGCACAAACGAAAGACTGATGATCTTGGCCTCTAAATTGTCTTTTATAAAGTGTCTATCAATTTCAACGTGCTTCGTTTGATTATGCTGTAATGGATTCTCAGAAATACTGACCGATACCTTATTATCACACATAAGTTCACAACTCTTCTCTAGTGGGTAACCTAGCCCGATCAACAACTTCCTGAGCCAAAGTGCCTCCGTAACTCCTTTCGCAATTCCTCGAAACTCTACTTTGGCACTAGACATTGCAACTACTTTTTGCTTCTTACTTCTCCATGTCACCAGGTTTCCTCTAATCAGGGCAAAATAACCTTATGTCGATTTCTTGTTATTCTGATCTCCAGCCCAGTCTGCATTAGTGTAGGCTTTAAGATCCTAATGACCATTCTTCCTAAACATCACTTCTCTTCATGGGGTTTCCTTTAGATACCTCAAAATTCTATAAATAGCTTCCATATGTTGTATTTAAGGTTTATGCATAAACCTACTCACAACCTCAACAGCATATGCAATATTAGGTCGATAAATATGTGACAAATAAATCAATTTACCAACTAACCTTTGATATTGACCTTGATAAGTTGATTTTGCATTCTCAGTGGTTTGTAACCCATGATTCACCACCATTGGTGTTTCTACGGGTTTACACCCTATTATACCAGATTCTGTCAATAAATCAAGAATGTATTTCCTTTGAGAAATAAAGATACCTATTTGTGATCTAAGTACTTCAATTCCTAGGAAATATTTTAGGTTTTCTAGATCCTTCATCTCAATTTCCCAAAACAACTTCTCCCTAAGCTAGTCTATCTCTTCCTTATCCTCTCTTGTAATGATCGTATCGTCTACATAGATGATGAGACATGTTGTCAAATCACCTATTCTTTTCAAGAATAGAGTATGATCAGAGTTACTTTGTCTATACCCAAACCTTTTCATTGCCAGGGTAAACTTGCCAAACCAAGCTCTCGGAGACTACTTCAACCCATACAAGGCCTATTGTAACTTGCATCCTTCTCTTGCTGAGAAATCTTAAGTGAAACTATGAAGAGCTTCCATATACACTACTTCAGTTATTTCACCATGTAGGAAGACATTCTTCACATCAAATTGATGCAATGGTCAATATTTATTCACTACTACTAAGAAGAGTACCCTAATTGTGTCGATCTTTGCTACTAAGGAGAATGTCTCTAAATAATCGGTTCCATACACCTGTGTATAATCCTTAGCCAAGCCTTGTCTTGTCACTTAATTTTTCCATCAACTTTGTATTTAACAGTGAATATCCATCTATATTTCCATCAACTTGCTTTCTCTAGGGAAACATACATTTTTCCTAGGGTTTATTTTTATTCAGGACATCAATCTCTTCATCCATTGCTTTTCTCTAAGACTCACTTCTGAGTGCTTCATCTATTGTGGAAGGGATTTTTTTCTTAATATATTTCCACCTTAAAGGCTGCAGCAGTGTGAGACAATGCTTCATCCTTCGTGCCCTCTATAAGATACCTTAACCTCCGATTTTCATGATCTGGGTCGTATTGCTTTAGTGGAACTCCTCTTGTACTTCTTGATGATGGAAATTGATACTTGTCTACATTTTCTTCAACAAATGAGGCTTCTCGTGATACTAAAACATTTTCTCTAGAGAATACATTATTAAGGGTTCAACAAATCATCACTGATAAGATTCTATGGAACTCTTACTTTTGATTGATGTTCGAACAAGGAAAATGGGGGCAACGATGGTACAAAAGTGATAGACTGAACTACATGATCTAAGGAAGTACCTGTATCACCATCTTTATCGACATTGTCGATCTGCTTCTGCTCCGGTGTAGAGTATATCAACCAACTTAGATTGTCTTTGGTATTCTCCCCTAACATTGAAGGTGGTTGAAAAGTAGGTGTTTTCCACAAAAGTCCAATTCATAGTGGTATTTAAATGATTGAATTTAGGATCAGGAAACCTATAACCTATTTTTATTTACACCATATCCCACAAAAACACACTTGACTGCCCTTGGCTCCGATTTCTGTCGTCTCCATTTCGAAAGATAAGCATATACAACACATCTAAATAGCCGAGGTGGTAGAGAATAGAAGGAGGGGACATCCAAATAGGTACCTAAAATAGCAATTGGTGTTCTATAGTGAAGTGTTTTTGTAAGGAGGCAGTTGGTATGGTAATTTATTGTGGCAATTGCTTTAGGCCAAAAATATTTGGAAATACAGTATTCAATCATCATAGCATGAGTCATATTAAGAAGGGTGCAATTTTTTTGCTCTGCCACCCTATTTTGTTGTGGAGTGTCAAGATAAGTGGCTTGATGAAGGATTTTGTGGGTATGAAAGAAGGATTGCATAGCATGATTAATGTATTTCCTTTCATTATCAGACCTAAGTATATGAATCTTTGTTTAGAACTGAGTAAGTATCATGTCGGAAAAGGTAACAAATATATCATACACATTTGATTTATGCTTCATGAAACAAATCCAACTCTTTCTAGTGCAGTCGTCAATAAATAGGACATAATATTAAAAATTGTATTTTCTAAGTTCCGGAGCAGACCCCCATACATCTTAATGAACTAGACTGAAGGGTTTATTAGCACGACTTGTACTACTAGGGTAACGATGCTTATGACTTTTAGCAAGAAAATAAGCTTCACAATTAAAATCTAAGTTTGAGCCAGCAAGAGAAGGAAAAAGTCGTTCTAAATACCCTAGTGATTGATGACCTAAGCGACGGTGCCACGTTACAAGTTGAGTCTCTAAAGAACTAGAAAAAATTGCAGTACCACTTACTTAGGACACCTCATCCGCATAGTACAACCCATTATTTTTAGTACCACACCGAATACTCTTCCCAAATCGAGCACCCTATATAGTGTAAAAATCAGATACCATTAAGACAGTACATTCCAATTGTTTCGTAAGCTGACTAATAGACAATAATTTATACGAAAGTGTTGGAACATAAAGACAATTGTTTAAAGGAATATGAGTTTCGATTTTAACAATCCCGACTCCTTTAACATTTATACATTCTCCACTAGTAGTTAGGATGAGTTTTTTTAGGTGAAATGGAAGTCAAAAAATCTGATTTGTAGTATGTCATTGTATCTGTTGCACCAAAATCAAATATCCACTGGTTTTTATGGTTTGTGTTTTGTCCCAAACTTATATTTGGGTTAAAGCAGATACGTGCGACTGGGCTAATGAACTGGGCTCGTGAGGAGCACCAATTATTGGGCTTGAAAAACACATTGGGCTAATGGATTTGTGCGTATCACAAATTTGGTTAGCAAAAAAATTCATGGATTTGGGCGTGTAACAAAGTGGGTCAGCAAAGGAATTTGGTGAGTGGAGATTTGATGAGTTGGCTGAGTTTTATTTAGGGTTTAGGTTACTTAGTTCCTTTTACTTGTTCTCCTTCTTCTCACATTCGTTCTCACCACCCGTGCTCTCATACTTGCCTGCTTCTTTGCTCATGCATGCCATGGCTAATATAATGCTCCTTTTGTTTCTTGATTTGTGCCTTGAGTATTCTTGTCCCTCCATCCTTGATCATTCTAGAAGTTTCTGAATGCAAGGTAGGGCAGTTAGGGGATTGAGTTGGGGTTGAATTGTTGTAGAAATGGTGGACTTAGTTTGTGGGATATTTATGTGAGAGAGAACAAGTGCGAAAAATGTTGTAATTGACAAAATGATGTAAATGCAATTTAATTTCAAGTTTTAGAAACTTTAATCAATTCAATTAGTCGACATCCAAAAATAGCCCCTAACTCTAAAATCGTAAAACTTGGTGGTATTGTTAGTTGTTCTCGCTTACATGCATACTGAGTACTCGCTTCCATGCCATTCAGTGCGGGCATTTTCACAAGCTGCACAATTCGAATTTATGTGGTATCTTAAATGAAGAAAGGAAGTACAAATTGTATACAAGTATTAGTTTGTTGCGACTTACGACTAGAAAAAATAAAAAAATTTCCATTTGAAAAAACATAAATCAAATGTACCCCTTAAATATATATGAAGCTAGGTTTCTCGATTTTGTAAATTATAATTAGCTTTCATACGGAGTACAACAATTTGCGAAACAAGACGTTAGTTGTACAACTCATTTCTTGCAAGGAAATCACAATAGATATTTATGCAAATAGTAGTCGCAAATTTTGTTCGAGCCCTAATTATATTTATGTACCATTCTTGTCTAAGACCTTGTCATACCAAACCCGTCCTCAAAAAAATTCTATTGGAAAAAGATAAATTCCTAATTTATACATGATATAAATATATAGGTGTATTTTTATACTTTTATTTCTATACTTAAGATCATAATTAATGTTTATCCTTGATATACGTTTTATGTATATTTTTATCTTCTGTATTTCTATATCTGATATAATAATACATATGTTTGATATGACAATAGTTATATTTGATATAACAATAGTTATATCTGATATTTCAATATCCTGATATGATTTATGTTAGGTATGAATTAGGAAAGCGGAAAAGTGTGTAAGTTAGATAAAATTAAAGTGTGTTTGGTCGTGATAATTGTCCGTGTAGTGGAAATTTGTTGACTCTTGTATTGTGATGACTACACCTACAACGTAGAGTGTGATGGACAAACACCATATTAAGCGTTGATTATTAAGTAAAAATAGGTTGTTGAAATGAATTGATGATACAATATGGTCAAGTATTGAGATCTACTATTTTTTTAAAACAAAAAGTATTGTGAGCTACTTGAAGCAAAGGACTTGCTTCTTAGAGATAGCTTAGGTCTTTGTAGAAGCATGATAAAGAAAGCGCTCAGTTTCAAGCTAAGTAACATTCAAAGGAGGTGTTCGAGCTTAAGGATGCCTTACTTTAAGGGGTACTTATTGAGTTGAGTTACTCGCGAGCTACTCAAACTCGAATCAATCAAAACTCGACTTGATTGGACTCGATTGGAGATCAAACTTGACTCGATAAGTTAACGAGTCAAGTTGTTATCGAGTCAAGTTGAGCAAATCAAAGCTCGTCGAAAAGCTCTTCAGAAGCTTGAGTTTTTATTTATAGTATATATTTTTAGAAAAATATACTTAATATATAAATTGAAATAAAATAAAATAAAAGATGGTTTGATATATATAAACCAAAAGTCTCACATTGGATTAAAATGAAAGATGGTTGAAGAGTGTTTTATATAAATTCAAAATCCCACATTGAGAAAGAATGGTAGATGGTTTGAAGTAATTAGTATATATAAACCCAATAGTGTTTTTCACCTAAAACCAAATCAAGCTTATTGAAGCTAAAACTTAGCCTTCTTATTGGTCCAATTTGGGTGAAGTACTTAGGCTTATTGTGGTTTTAAATAAGTTGAAAATGAGTTCCTCGAGTTTAAAACGAGTTTTAATCGAGCTTGAGTTCGATAATTGAGTTTTTGAGTTGAGCTCAAACTTCGGTTTTTAGCTCACGAGCTTTCGAGCTCAAGTCGAGCTTGAGTTTGAGTTATCGAGCTCGAGTCGAGCTTAGTTAAATTTGAACTCGACTCGGCTCATAAACACTCCTACTTACATATGTCAAGAAATAACAATAAGTTGAAGCTGCTGCACTTTAGAATATGTCTTTTGGAACACATTGGTGCAGAGAACCCCTATTTTAGGTCAATACAAGCATATCGATTTATATATATCTATGATAATCCAAATTTTTATGGTGCAAGAAAATTATATTTTCAAAAGATTTTGATAGAGATTATTAAAAGATAATCTTGTCATAGATATAAGATAATATTTTGTATATAAAATTATATTGTATTTATGATATAATTGTGCACATATTAATGTATATATTTGATCAATGGAATACACTCCAACCAAGGAGTTTCTCATAATCCAACATGGTATCACAACTTAGTTTCTAGTCTTTTTCTTTTCTTCCTCTGTTTGTGGGTAGCAGTTTCTAGTCTTCCTTTTTTTTTTTTTTTTTTTTTTCTGTTCGTGGGTAGCAGTCCACCTCGCTCCAATACTTCCGCTGTTTCTCGCCATCCAACACCATGTCTATACACTCCAAGTCTCCAACCAAGGAGTTTCTCATAATCCAACAGATTTATTTTAGTTATAAAAATATAAAACATATTTGTAATTTCCTGATTTTTCTAACTTTATTTAGGTTAATATTGGCCAAAATTTTGAAAAAGATTCTAGAGTTTTTGGATTTATTTTGGTTTTAACTCTATTTGCTAACATAAATTTGATTTTAGCAAAAAAAAGAAAAAAGGAATTTTGGTTTTAATCAAATACATTTATTCTACATGAATATGGACGAATATTTAAGAGTGATGGCTGAACTTTTGGATTTATTTTATTTTGGAGAAATTGCATTTAATGAAGATGTGCTCAACACATTAATAATACACCTTGAAAGACCACTAGCCTCCTGATATGTCCCTCATACATGCTTTGATTGTTCTATGTTAAACTACATTTCTTAAATTTATTATCGTATATAATGTCTATCATATAAATTTCGCAAATAATTCAATATAGAAATTAACTATTTTTGTTTAATTATTCTACATTTTGCTCGTAAAAATTAATTTGATATACATGTAGTGTTGTTAGTATCTTAGATTTATAGTTAGTTCCATGTTTAAATTAGTGATCAACTTTACTCATCTTGATAAATATTGAGCTTATTTGAGTTGTGAAGAAACTGGGTTAAGCCGAACTCGATTATCTTTCTTTCAATTAGGGTTTGTTAACCTCGTTTATCATTAAAATTAATCATTAATGGAGAGTAACTTAATTATATATACTTGCTGCAAGATGTGTAGAGTGAATAACACAAAAGATTTGTAGAACATGAAAACCATAAAAAAAAAAAATTGTTTATCTCATATATATGATCCATATGATATATATGATATGCAAACAAAAACAAAAAAAAAGTTGAAAGTTGGCCATGCATGCAATAAGAGAATAATGACATAGCACCATAAAAAAAGGAGAAAGTGTTGGAGTTTGGGGGGCTACTAAGCCATTTCCAATGGCTTGCGGCTCCCAAATATTCTATTTCACGCACTATTTTGTTGAAGCAAACTGAAAACTTATTATCAATAGTCATTGTAACGGTATACATGTGAATCCCCTAAATCATAGAGATGTGTTGATCGAGCATATCTTTTCTTATCAGCTTATTCTCTTTTTTTGCCCCAAGTACAAAAATCTACTTTTTTAAAATACAATAGAAAATCTTTGGTAGGACAATCTAAAATGAAAAGTTTTTAACCTAATAGGGCAATCTTTGGGGAACGAACCAAAATGAAAAGTAGGGCAAAAAAAAAAGGAACAGTGAAAGTACTTGTTTAGATTAATTAGATATGTATAAGATCCTGTTTCTTCCCTATGCAAGCAAAATCATAGGATAAGTACGCTTTTTATACTGACAATTTGGAATATTGTAATGCAATTGGGGTCACGTACATAGCTTGCTTGTAAAGTTTAGGTTTTTCAGTTGGCCATAGTAAGATAATATTATTAGAGATCATATGGTAAAAAAAATCATAGTCAAATATTATATCGTATGTATGTTGTATTATTTGCATGCCACTTTATGCTAATTACGTACGTATGGAAAGGCCCAATTGCTCTTGCCAAAGATTAAGCTTTAAACAATCAAGCATGCTAATCTCACCAATTCTCTACGCACAGTAACAAATACTTTTAACTGTAATCCCAAAAAATAATTCACAATACTATGATCAACAATAATCAGCTTCACAAATGTTATCTGATATGTGCTCATGTTATTACTACGTATAAATTTCCTACTGATATTTTAAGACGCATGTGCTTATATAAAAAAGAATTATATACATGAGATCATGCATTTTTTTTTCTACACAATTTCATATTGGTTATTGTTACATGATTATATAGAGTATAAACTTTCTTACAATCTCACTTGAGGACAAACTGGATTCATCTAGGCCCCCTTAATCAATTTTTCAAGGGTTTTACCCTAATATATGTAGGTCTATACGTGATTGTTGAGTTGAGCTTCTTGTGGTATTATTATTTTTCAAGCCCCTTATCGCTTTCTAAGTACTATTTAATATCCGAATAAATTCATAATTTATATCTGATATAAATATATTAGGTATTTTTGTTATTATATATATATATATATATATATATATATATATATATATATATATATATATATATATATATATATCTCAATATCTAAATAAGTAGTCAATGGTGTATTCTCCTAGGGATTGGATGCATAGGCGAACACTATGAATTTAGATTTATTTCCTTCAGCATCATGCATGGTGGACTAAGAACAAATCATAGCAATAGTATAGATACAGTACGTAGTCTAGTTTTTTGACATATAGAGATGTGAAATAAAATTTCAATATCCTTACAATATAATAAATATTTTTTGAGTAAGAACAAACTATAGTTTTTAAAGAAATACAAAGAGAATTACAATGGCAAGAATAATATAATATAATGTGTAAAATGATTAGTCAAAAACTAGAAGCAACTTTTAGGCTGAACTGATCCAACGGTCCTTCCAACGGTATTCACACAAGATGAACGAGCTTCTTTCTTATTGTAGGTGAGTTCCACACCATCCAGCTTAATATTAGTGCAGTGGTATTCAGAACTGCAATCAAATTTCACAGCAATTGGTGTCGCGGATGATCCGTGTATGTCTTGATAAGTTACATCACTAATTCTTACGCCAGACACCTGGAGAGGATCGAACTGACAAAGTTAATTTGTACTGTAAATATATAATATGAATTCAGTAGCTAAAGATGAAACTGTCAGACCAGTAAGATTATTTTCGTACGTACCTTTCCTGGGCAACCCTCTTCATTTGGACAGTAGTTTTGATCGATGATGATGGGATTTTGAGCATTCACCATTGTAAGATGTTGGAATAAAACATTTCTTACGAACCCGTTGCTTGGCCTTCCCCAAGATTTGATCCTTACTCCGTTCTCTGTGCCTCTAAACGTAGCGGTCTTCACTGTCACGTTCACTACTCCTTGCTCATTATGCTCTTTTCCTAAACTTCCAATGCTGAAGACATCGTATATATATACATGAAATATATATGTTAAAAACTCTACAAAAATGTTACTATCGATCTCGACCCATAAAAAAAGTCCCTTTTTGACTATTTTTGTGAGAGCTTTCTGATTAAAACGAGGCTTATTTTAGACAATGAGGGAGACAACATTACATGTGAAATGCAAAAACATGCGTATCGTAATTTGGACAAAACTTACACTAAACAACACTTTATTAATTAGACTCACATTTTTGCATTGTGTACTATTACTGTATTACATACCTAATGCCATGGCCAGGTCCGCAAGCCATATTCTCGATCCAAAGATTAGTCGTGCCAGCACCAATGGAAACACAATCATCTCCTGTAGCAATATTAGAATTCAAGATTGTGACTCCACTAGAGAGTTGGACGTGGATGCCATCGGTGTTAGGACTTGCCCCAGAAGCTGCGACCTTTACGCCTTGCACTTTAACATTCTTGCAACCATCTATTGCAATATGATACAATTGGCTATTCACCGATGTTAATCCATTGATCATTATGTTCTTCGAATTTGTGAACCGAACTGTCTGCAAAATATAGAAATAATAAGTTTATATTTCAGCAACAGGCTGTAATTTCCTAATTCATGCATACCAGGTATAAATCACTGTGTATATATACGGGTTATTTTTCGTATTTTTATTTTTATTCATGAGATTGTTATTTAGGGTCATCTTAGTAAATTATTTTTTTCTTTTATTTTTTTTCTTTGAGACAATATTATCTATATTTGAAATACTAACACTTTTATTTGACATAGTAACACTTATATTTGACATAATAACACCTATATATGAGATATCAGTAAATCATTTTTTTTCTTTTGCTTTACTATGATATAAAGTGTCAGATTTATACTCGATTAACCGGTATCAACTAGGAATTTCTAATTTCAGCAAAACATTAGAAAAACCATCATACTATAATGACCTATAATTAATTGTGGGATCATGACTTCATGAGTAATCATATAGTCATTTACGTAGTGTAAGCTAATTAATTAAGGTAGGTAAATACACTTACAGTAGCTCCTGGGGGACAACTCTTTCGAGACCTCTTACAAGCCCACAAACCAGCACCCTGCCCATCAAAGACACCACCGGAGATAGAAACTCCCGTAACATCCTCAAAGGAGAACCAAGTACCGGCGTTCCCGAGCACTCGAAAATCAGGAGAGGCCACCACAGTACCCCTTATGACAAAGTGTATAGCCTTGCTCTTGCAATTCTTCCCACTAAATGTTAGGGCTGAGTTAACTGAGTACCTTCCCTGAGGTACAAAAATTGTGGAAGGGTCTGCCGACCCGCATGCAGCAATCCATGCAGATGTAAATGCCCTTGACGAGTCCGTGCTTCCATCTGGTCTCGCACCAAGGCTCACCAAGTTAATGTTTTTTCGAACGTTAGCTGATGCGAGTTTTCGGTTTACGAGGAAGATTAAGGCCAAGAAAACAATAAGTGTAGGTGTTAAGGATGATGTTATTTTGGTTTCCATTTTTCTCTATGCTCTATAAATTGGTGCAAATCTTAAAAAAGGATGTTGTGTGTGACTTAAGTGAAAGTGAGTAGGGGAATTGAAGGAAGTTTGGAGGTTGAGGATCGATGGAAGAGATGATACAAAGATGGATGGTATTTATAGGATTTAATTGATTGATCTATGATCTTAGATCACTTACATCATATGCATAAGTCGACATAGTTTATATTAAAAATAGAGAAATTCCTATTTTATATTTGATATAAATATATCTATATCAAGGGGTATTTTTATAATTTTATTTCTATACTTGAGATCATAATGTCTATATCTGATATATATTTTTTTCTTCTATATTTCTATTTTCTATCTATATCTGATACAACAATAACTATATTTGGTATAACAATATCTATATTTGAGATCTCACTATCATAATATAATTTATATAAGGTATGAATTTGAAAAGCCTCAATATCCACCTAAATTACCGAAAATATTGTCTATTAACCCTAAAAGTTTCCACCAATTCACTTCTAAACAACTCAGTTATAGATTCCTATGATTATTTAATAGATGCCTCACTTACAACTTCTTTTTAAATTATTTTAAATTTACTTTAAGAAATCTTACTCATGTCTTAATTTCTTCCCTGATTTTAAGTGGAAAGAACAAATTAAAAAAGATCGACAATACTACAATGTATCAAACATACAAATTAAATATTTTTTATTTTTTCCATCGTTATAGCCAAGTACAAACTAATGTTATAGTTCCTTTTATAAACATAAATTAAAATATATAAAAGATTTTAGGATAGCCTTCCAATTCCCTCGTAACCTTGTCTTGTCCCCCTCCTCTTTCCCTCGATTTGTCTACCCCATAACTAATTATAAAGTGGTGTGACGTAACTATAACTGCTGAACTTCTAATTTAAGTTTTCCACTAAAATAATTTATTAGAAAAGATCATATCCATTATGAACTTTGTTGCATTGTACACTCAAGAGTATTATTTTTATTGCAAACTCAAGACTATATATAATTTAGGTAGAAAAAAAATAAGATCAATATGGATTCCACAATGGTTACTTTAGAAGGTTGATTGGTGGAACATGTTCAAATTAAACCACTCAATGTATGAATAGTGTCGATTATAGTTAATGTAGTAGTGATTCTTAAACTTGGGGACAGATATGGTATTAATGGAGCTTATAAACTTTTCTTTTTGTTAACTTTATGGGTTAGTGCACAGAGACTATCAGTGTGTTACCGCCACGTGTTCAAACGTTAATGCTATAAAACAAAGTTTTACAACGGAAAACAAAAAGACTTTTTGAAATAACATCAATTGTAAAACAAACTCCTAACATAACAAATTGGAACCGTTAAGGCCTTATTGTAATGTATCAAAATAATGTTCAACTCAAAATCAAAACCAACAGTAAAGAATCAAATCAAAACTTATTATTATTATTATTATTATTATTATTATTATTATTATTATTATTATTATTATGGTGCTAATTTTAAGGGAGTGGAGTGTTAATTTAATATATACAAGAATAGAGAAAGAATGTGATTAATAGCAATGGAATTATTCTGTTGCAATAGTCCTTCATTTAACCCTTGCTTTATTAATCATTTTTCAACCAAATGTTACTGTAAGCCCCTTCAAAGACGAGGTCGAATTTATGAGCATCTTATGTTGATTTGTCGTCTCTAGGAAATACCCATAAGGTCATAGTTTTGTCAGATTCAAAGAGTTACCACATAAAATTTCTTTAATCCAGGTTATATTTATTCAACAATATTAGACTTAGAGTATGCATCCACACTCCGATATAAGGATCTGGCATATAAAAGTAGATGCAGTAGACAGTTGATAGTGAACGTACAACACAAACTTGTGCAATACATACTACAAACAAACTCGTAGACACTATCATACAAACGGTTCTTGACATGAGCAAGGTGCTCAATAGAATAGGGCCAAATTTAAGGGGCCTTAAAATTCAGATATGTTTATATTAGTTTTGTATAATAAAATAAAAATATAATTGGAGTAGTGATTTGATCTGAACACTTATGCTCTACATGAGAATTCTCAATTTCAAGTCTTTAATCTAACAGGGTCTCATAAATAATATGCAATCGTTGTTCCGATCCTATACTATCACACTATCAAACCTTTGTAAGTGAGCTTTACATCTAATTTCATGTTTTCACACGGCTGTATTGAGCTGCCATCAAATTTTGCGGCAGTAAGATCCAAGAATATCTTGATATATGATATGAAGTTTTCCTAATTCATACATGATATAAATTATATTAGGATATTAAGATTTCAAATATCACATATAAAAGATATAAAAATACAGAAAAAACGCATATAAGATATAGACAATATAATCTCATATATATATATATATATATATATATATATATATATATATATATATATATATATATATATATATATATATATATATATATATATATATATATATAAAATTACTAGGAATTTCTCTTATTAAATGTAAAGTAGACAGATTTTACTAGCTTATAATACTTTGACAATTCATAGCAAAAACGGCTGAAATTATTTACTTAGTAGCTTAGTGTGTGTATGAGCAAATTGTCGAGGAAGCGTAAGAGAATAATCATAATAAAATTCAAGTAGGAAAGGAGGGATGAATGAAAAGATAGTGTGATGCATGGAAAGTTGACCTATGATGATCATAACAAAAAGAAGATGCAGATTAGCGAGAACTCAGGATCCTTTTTTAAGGTGTTGTGTCAAGTCAATGCAAATTTTACATTTATGATGCTTTGAGCACACGTTTTGGCTCCTGCATATGGGATAGATATGTCCAATTGGCCATACGTGATACTCCCAAACCTCCTTTGTCCTAAGACTTTGAATTTTGTTAGGTGTTTTTTTTTATTGTTTTCCAGTTATTTCTTTGTTGGTTCCTTTATGTTTGGCCTCGTAATATACTCTATCTGTTTCTATTTATTTGCCCCGTTTATATAAACTTATTTTATAAATTTTTAATTGGGATAATTGATAAGAGAGAAATTTAATGGGGCTATATATTATTGTTGTGAAACTAAAGTTGATTAATTACTGGTCTAACTTTATCCTTTTGAAAACAACTCAAAATAGTATATGAGGTAATTTTTAGAGATGAAGAGAGTACGTACGCTAGTATGTTGTATGGTTGGACCAAATTTTGATTTTAGATCTATACGGGATTTCAGGGGTGTTTGTTTCATTAGTTCTTTAAAAGTTTGGTTATTAAAATAAGAAATAGAATTAAAAAAAAATATATTAAAAAGCCCATAAGTCAAGGGTTGACCATGACTTTACATGCGCTTGCCTACACAATGTTTTCTATTGTTCTTATCAACTTTAAATTTGATTATCAATAACTTTAATTATCTATAATTGGAATTGGTCGGGCCGGGATTCCTCAGACTAGAACAGGGTAAAGGATATGCTCGATGGTGAAAATCATGGGGTTCATCCTCTGATCTTGATGCTTTTGATGATGATTTGCTTCTATCACCTTTGGGATCAATCCATACCCCTAAACATCAATAGCAATCAAAGTAGCAAGTTGTCAAGATTATGTCAAAATATGTATTTTCATCCTTTACAATTGTAATTAAGAGTATATATATATATACATCAAGAGACCCATGAACCTAGGAAACTCGGTATATATATTAACCTAATCCTAGCTACTTAACCTAGCCGCAAATCAAAATACACTACTCTTGTAGGTTTAGTATCGGTTGTCACTTCTACCAAATCTTAGTAATTTTAATGGGTGCATTTTGACAACATCTATGATGAAAGTTGATGACAATGGTATGTATATGAAACATTCATTGCAAACCTCAGTCAGGAGCATATGGAGATTGGAGGGAGCGGCGGTACGTTGTGCAATTTTAGAAACCTCTAGGATACCATTGCAATATCCCCTTTTGTATTTACCATATGTATTTGTTTGTTTACATCTCCATCATTTCACTCTTGTAGCCTATTTAAAAAGAAATTATTACCCGAATTATGTCAATCATAAATATAATGAAGCAAATAAATGCCTTATCATAATCTCATCAGGTTACATCAACTATCTCTGTAATAAATTAAGTTATACAAAATTTTGTATACACACGAGAAACAATAAAATTGTTATATCCCCAATAAAAGTGATCATTTGAAATAACCAAAGTTACCCTTCAAAGTTGATAAAGATTGACAATATAGTGTTAAGGGGTGATTTTTGTTATGTTGAGGGGTAACTTTTACTGGGGATACAATAATTTTATTATATCTCGTGTATATACAATATCTGTTGAGATCATATCAAATAAGTTGTAAAGATATAAACTTATGAATTAACACACACCATAAGCAAATTACATCGTGACTATTATGGTTGGGTAAACAATTATTTTATTGAAAGACCTATTTTTATTATGAGAAATTTTACGAATTACAAATTTTATATTTTATTACTTTTGCAATTACAATCATTTGAAAATTAAAATTACTTAGATCCAGTAAATAGGTGTTTCATTTAACAATCATGTATGGAAATATTAAATTAGCTATCATTCCAAAAATGCTAAAAGATGTCAAGAATAAATTATTTTATTTTATAATGATTTACATTACATTTTTTTTTTCAAAAGATTGTAACTTGCAAAGCTATTTATTTAAAAGGTTGTAGCTAATTCCTCTATTTTATTAGGTTGAATTTCTTTTTGGAAGATTTTGATGATTAAGCTTTATAGGTTTCGGAGTATACTGCTATAACAAAAAGTATACTAGACCAAGGTGAATGAAGGTAACAATTCTAGATCATATTATGGAGATAAATCTTGTATACTTCTCCATTTTAATTTAATTGTTGCGCTTTCACTATTTATATTCTTATTTTGAGTTACTTTTTTAACATTTAAATTAACATGTTACACTATGAAATGTTTTTGGATTATAATCTTATGATATCAATTTTTTTATGATTTTTTACTATTAGAGATAAATATGCTGATCAAAGTGTAGCAATTAAATTGAGATGGTGGAAGTACAATAGTATGCATTTGATTAGTCACAACTTATTATAATAGGTTATGACAAGCAATTCTATCTGGTTTAAGTATGGTTTGGTCAATTACGAGCAATAGCAGACCATATTGCAAGTTGGGTCAATTTCTATGCGGGCCAATAACGGATGGGGTCAGTAAAGGGTCTCATTATTCATATCGATAATTAGCAGATCGACAAGTGATTCGGGTCGACAAATGAACAAGGTAAAATAAGAAAGGAGAGAGAGAGAGACAAAATTAAATAAATGCAAATAACTATCTATAAATGTTATATTTAAATCATACCTACTTTCTTTATCTAAATTATTGGGTTATTATAATTTTGTGCCACTATAATAAATTAATAATCCTGTTCAATAACAACCCGACCCATTATTAACCCTATCCAATAAAAGTCTTATTGTCATGACCCTAACACTTTAACCATTGGGATATCATGTCCAATAATCAAGTCTTCATATTGACCCAACATGGTGCAGGTGAAACCACTTGGATGACGTAAAAAAAATTAAATAACTCATATTAAGGTACCATTGAGGAACTTTAAAAAAAAAATCTGAAAAGCAGTAAAATGTTCTTGTGATCTTCCACACAGTTGTGCAAATCTCATGTGATTCATGGACTTGACTTGAACCACCTTTATTACTGTGCATGCTGCCTGCATCATACTTGCCAGTTCCACTTTGTTCAATTGTATAAATGTATAATGCAGAATGCAGACATATAAGATAGTAGTACAAGATACGTAATATCACTTTGTATTACTAATTTTTATTACATAAACTGTGGACATAGCAGACATGTACAAAGGCTACTGTGTGATTCATACCTAACTCCAATAACGCGACTATCTTATTTCATGTAATTACAGAAACAAAACAGTAATCTTGTGCTATATTCGTTCCTATCGTAACTTTACCATGTAATAAGTAATTCGAAACTGTGCTTGATCAGCAAAGAGAGCTATTTTTGTGAGGGCCTTCTGAACCAAAGGACTCCTAAACCACCAAGAGTTATGGTTGCAACAAGAGGGATGGCAATAGATACAGAATCGAAAGTACTCCCTATTCTGTCTGTTCTGTTGTGGCGGGATTTCTCTCCAAAATACTCGTGTAGAAGGCTGCTCAGCGTATCCAATTGATGCATAATTTGTAGCTGTCCTCTTGATATAAGCATTACCTGTCCAATGGAAAATAATTAGCAAGATTTCAATAAAGGCTAAACCAAAGCAGCAGAAAGTGCAATTCTTTAGAATTTGCTGGGGCAATGTGAAAAATACTCCAGTTATGTGTTCAGTCAAACCACAAAGCCTTGGATTAACAATGTAACATTGTAACTGTTTAGCAAATTGAGAGACATAACTCAAAGAGTGAAAGTTTACTTCAAGAATACTGAGATTAAAGATACAAAATCAAAGTCAGCTACCTCTTCAATAAATTGAGGATCCTTAGCCAGTTGGGAAGAAGATGAGGAATGTGGTAACAGCCCACCAGTCATAGGACCATTGCTTAATCCACCAGCCAAGAGAAGTTGAGGTGTAGAGCCATTACAGGCTTCAGATTGTAGAGCCAAGTTTTGCTGGCTAGCAGAAACATTCCTAAGGGAAAACCTCGAGGTCAGCGCTTCTATGCAAGATGTTAACTCATCCATCCTCTCATTCAGCGTGGATATTTGCTCAGATAGGCGAGTCACAGCTCCCTGGTGGGAACCAATCCACACATTCATGAATTAATCTAATTACTAACAAATGAAAACAAGTAAAACAAGAATCAGACAGCTTTAATGATATGAGAATATATGTTTATCAGAGCACAAGCCTCAAGTTATTGAGAAAATAAGTAAATAAATTGTATAATCTTTCCTTTTTGTTCCTTCTACATAATATAATGTGAACAACAAATCAAACATCAAAATATGAACGAAGGGTGCACTAAAGTATTATAGGCAGTTTAGACTAACTTGGTTTGCAATGCCAGCGGGTGATTGGGGGACATTCCCATTAAAATTTCTTTCAGCCACATTAAGCCTCGTCAGCTTGGACAGATGCTTCTCTCGATGTGTTGAAAATGAACGTGAAACAGTTCTGTCAAAGTATAAGAGAAGATGTTTCATGTGTGCACCAAAAACTGGAATAAAATAAAAGGTAAAAGTGATAAAAACTTGACTTGTGGCGAGATGGAGGATTAGATTCGTTCAGATATTTGACTCTCCAATCTGCAGAGGCTCGAGAAAGTGCTTCTTTAGGACTAGAAGCTACTTCATCATCTATGCTGAGCTTTGTCTTCAAATCATCTGGCAAAGCCTATACATAATTGGATGTGGTGAGTGGAGAAAAAAAATGTTACACGCCAAAATACAAGAGAAGTTAAATTATAAGTAATACCATGACATCGTTTACAAGTTTCTCCAGCTGGATTTGTTCAATGTAAGTACGTGAAACATATGAACCATCCAAACCCAGCTGCTCTGCTACAAACTTAACGTAAGATCGATCTTTTCCTTGAACCTATAAAATAAGGCATGCAGTGAAGCATAACCAGAGGCCACCACCTTGAATCTAACACATCCAAGCATATAATTCTTTTTTCCTTTATCCAGATAAACCACATGGGTCAAGTAACTAAAAGTAACACTGCATTGTCATATCAAAAGCTCTTGATCCCTTAATCATGATTCGGATAGCAGGCTAGTCATTCATTATTGGCAGCCAAAATCATTTTTTTAAAAATGGACTACTGAAGGTACACGATAGTGAAATGGAAGCAAAAAATTGAAAACAACGGAATAGATAGTTCATTACTAGTCTGCAACATATCTATTAAGTACCAAAAAACTAGGTGTAAGTTTGCTTCCAGGACATGATCTGGTCGCATAATAGTTAGGGTCTTTGGGATGTCCCTAAGCATATTATGTGTACCTAAAATATTCCTCCTGTCCCATATTCAAATTATTGTAAGGAACAAAGCATAAAGATGGAGGGTCCAACTTTTATGTTAAGTAGAGAGAAAAGCTTCCAAAAAAGGTGTATGTCAGCTTGAAATGGGACAGCCAAAAACAGTATGAAGTAAAAATTAACTTACAGAGGAATAAAGGAGATAATAGATTGACATTGGAATTTCTGTAGTTCATGTACCTTGTGTTGTTATAAATAATAATTTTACTTCCATAAAATAACGGAACACTTTTACATGGTCATGCTACATCCTTAAATGATACCTGAATGTACTTGCGATTTAGCTGTTCTAGCCAATCGATTTTCACAATAACCTTCTCATCAGAGAAAACATGGCTTCTTCTTTTCAGGATAGAAGCAATAGTGTACCCCAAAGCCATCAAACCACCAAGAAGACGGACGCTGACCTCAAAACTGATTCTAGGTGATATTATAAACGGAGTGTCTGTAACCCATTCCTGAAATCAGCAAGTAGAACTACTTAAAAATTTTATACCCCATGACTCTCATTAAAAAAATGAGCATTGGGGTGTTATACAAAAAAAAAAGTCCAAGTGACATAGAGAAATAACCATATTGATCTATCAGAAAGTTTTGATAGGTAAACTCCATATTTTCTTAACTTAAGAAGTTGAGGAAATTATTTACCAATTACATCTGTGTATTTTTATCTTTGCCCTCAATGAAGATGAAGATTTGATTCTCAAATTTGAAAGTGCTAAATACAGTGGCCCTGGACAAAGTCATGTTTGGTTCCTAGTATGGAAGTTATGGGCATCTAGCTATAGCAGAGCAGATAAAAAAAATAAAAAATAAAAGGGAAAACTTTGTGATGTTTCACGTTAGATGTCACTCTATATATAAGATCATCAAGAAGTCAAAGTAGTGAGGTATTTAGAGTCACAGCTTTACCAAAACATAGACTTGCATGAAGCAAATGGCTAAACACACAGACAAAACATTTTCAAGAAAGAAAAAGAAAAAAAAATCATCAGGCCAGCGGACAACCAAACCTGCAAGTCAATGACACACCCCAGGTTTGATCAATTTAAACGCAGAACCTGCAACTGAAGACTATCAAACAATTTCTACTTTACTCTGATTCTTGGTTAGATCTATCATCATATGCCTTAACTCACATCACAGTCAGGAGACCCAGACTACAAAGAAAAAAGCATCTAAAATAAATTTAAAACAGCGATCAAGGGAAAAGAAAGTAAGAGCAAAAGAAGCCTCAAACCTCAAACATGAGATTGTACTTTCCATCTCTATTCCTCATTCTCAGGTATGACTGGCAAGCTTCAGGATCTTCACCTGGTGGTAGAAGGTATATATCATATGTTTCCTCCTTACTTTCTTTGTGTTCTTCTGCCATCACTGACTTGATTTGCTCGTCTACCACAATCCTTGTTGACTACACAAAATAAATCTCTCAGTATCAAAGATAGAGATGAAAATATCAATGTAAAAGTACAGGAAAATAATCAATGAGTTAACTGGATCAAAACAGAAGTGAACAGTGAGAACTCAACCTTCAAAATATAAGTGGGGTTCTGAAAGCCAGTAAATGGATTAAATTTGTTGACAATTTTTATATGAGCTGTTTGAAGGTCGGGCTCGATAAATGCCTTATACATAGGGTAGACCTGTTATAAAGGACCCAATAAAGTATCACTGTAAAAAGAAACATTTCAAAACAAATATGACACAAGCAACAGAAACTCAAATAAAGGATCTAATATGATGACCGTTTCAGAGATCTGATGAATAATTTCTTCAGGATCCTGCCCAGCACGTTGAATGTCACGTAAAACACGTTTCACTAAGTCAAAATGTACTCCACCGGTGATAGACACTCGAAGATGCAGAAAAGGCCTCAATTTCTCACTTAATGCATAGATACCCTCAATGATTACTATACGAGAGCTGGGTACTTCAATTGTCCTGCAAAATTGACCAAATGTTCAGCAAAGGTCAGTACCTCAGTCAATCTGAAAGATGACCCAACGTTTTTAGCAAAGAGGAAAAAAGGATATAAAAAGAACCATAGAAAATCAAACTAGCACAGGAATTATGTTTTGATAGGTTTTACTTCACATTTCCCAGAAAGAATAATAAGAAACAGTAAAAAAAAATATGGAATCAGGTAGAACTCAACTTTGACAGAAATTGAAGTTTCTGTTGTTATAAGATGAAGGGAGAAATCAAAGGAGTTTAAATTAAAAGTAGAAGGTCAATAAAACTTTGATAAAATGCCTCTAAGTGTGAAAGTGTTTACAGAAAAGACCTAAAATTTTGTTCAGTGTTATTCTAAAGTCTCCAAAGATGCTATTGGAATAATATAGATCTCGGTACATTAATCCCCAGGATTAAGGTAATTCCCCAAATTATCACAGAGGCAGCAGTGCAGTACACGAGTCAGTCACACAATAGAAATATGGGAGAAAATGATTGAGATAAGAATGAGGGATACGTCTATGATCCATCTCAGACAACTAGTTTGATTTCATTATGAGAGTATCTAAATAACTCAAGCACCCTACAGAACACCTAATACGATGCTATAGAATCAAACAAAAATATCTCCACATGGTCACTAATCTGAAACGGCCAGTGAAGAATCACTTTAAGAAATCATATTGAGGTAGTTCCAGGCTAAGAGGTTAACTATAGGCTATGTTTGAGTTATAATAATACAGAAGAAGGTTATCATGCAAAAGAGTCCCAAATCATGACATTCTCAGGTGGCACCAGGACACATCAAGGATGAACATTGAATCCTTTTCTTTTGCAATTAGTCACACAAGATCTTACTAAGACACTGACAACCACAGGAATGTGTTGTCTTGAATCCTATTCACAATTGAAAGTGTTGAGTCGATAAAACAAAAAAGAGCCAACTAACAACCATTGAGGTTTGCACTGGAGTCAAAAGCCAAACCTGATCTAAACTAAGATGGTATGCATGAACAGTAACTTGAGCATAACAAAAATACCTCAACTCAGCTGTGATATATGCTATCTAGAAAAAGGATTGTTTCAAATACCCAGAATTGATTAGCAAAGGCAATGATGAAATAATCAAAACACCATACATCTCATATATTCTAGGTAAATGAAGTGGCAGAGAAAATGAGAAGTCTAATGCAACAAAAAAATCCAAGTCTACCATTGTCCTGTTTTTTAAAAAATAAAAATAAAAAGGATAGTACAGAGAAAAAGAAAACTATGCTCAATTTTATATCAGCCAATGCAGAAGAACTCTTTGCAACACAGAGGATATCAGTTCAGGTCAATGAGCCAAGAAACTGAAATGTCTCAGCCAATGGCCCAATACATCGCATGTTATATTGTATCGTCCAGAGTGTTACTGCTCTTAAACTGTGTAAGTATAATTTGAACACTACTTGGCACAGAAAATGCAATATGAGAAATCAAAAATGCTGACACAAACAAGATCAGGCATTTCTGCTTGTACGCACAGTAGCAATGAGATAGAAGTGACAAGCTTCTTCATCTATCAACTGTCAATCACATCAAAAGGAAGTTGGTTAAATAGTAGAAAATAAAATCACAAGGCCCTACCTGTAGCCTGTTCGAGAACTAGACTTGAAATCATATATAGGAACTTGAACAGGCTTTCCTGCTTTCAGATCATGTATATTTTGAAGCAGTGTGTCATAATCTGTCAACCGTGGATCTGGTTCAGGATAAAGATATTGTTAGAGCCAGAATTTAAGTGGCTCGCAAAAGATGAGCGAAACAAAAGACAAAAGGATTATAAGAACATTATGAAGTGAAATGATTCACTACATTAACAGACAGTCAGACAACATTCTCAGCTACAAGAAGAGAGCAAAATCATAGAAACCTTCCTTGTACAACTTAAATAAATGTATTTCAGTAATATACCCAACCATATGGTAATTTTATATAAATACAAGGTCTACCCAGTTATCTTTTCTGTCACTGGGAATTCCTTAGAGGCTTACACCACTTATCAGTCCAGGAGTCTTAAGTCAACATAGACTTTTCTATTCCTACTGCCAAATAAGCGATTAGATTTTCATCTAGAATATAACAATGCAATTTCAAAAGTATTATATGTGCAACAAGGTGCAAGATATTATGTACAGAATAAATACACAATTTGATATTTGTGTAAAGATATCATGGAAATGATTATATATCTAAAAATTATAGAAGTCTATGGCCATTTCATTTCATGACCATAAAGCTAAGTTCTACACAACTTTTCAGGCACAGCGTAATAGTAAGGGGCCAGGACACTTCAAAAGCGGTGAAAATCTACAGAAGAAGCCAAGTCCAATTCTCTAAACATGCAAGCTATACGCATTGTGTATATAACTTTAATTGTCCTGGCCCTCTAAAAGAATCAATGGCCCAAAACAATTCAGATCTAAAGAGGATAGATTTGAGGCCTCACCATCAAAATTCCCATCAATTATTCGACTGGAGTCATTATAGTTGTCCATCGGTATAACAGCAATACTAGGCATAAAGTTGAGCATCTTTTCAGTAAACACGGTCTTTCCAGCACCTGATGGACCAGCTACTCCAACTAATATTATTCCGTCATTATTCTGGGCTAACAATTGACAAGCACGAATCACAACAAAAAATCCCTTTTCAAATTTTAACTGGGAAACAATTGGGACAATCTCATAGCGATTTGAGTCCTTTCTCTTCACTAACTGAACTTGATCTCTCAAGAGATTAGACCGTGGCCGAGGTGAATCAAACCCATTTGGAGCATTTTCACCCATTTGGAATAAACACAGAAGCTGCAAACCCAAAGAGATTAGCATGCCAATCAAGTTAATCACAATATTCCGCATCACCTAACTGCCTCCCAAATTACAAACTTAGTACATATTACATACTTCTGTCAGAATTCAGTTCATCCGTGGCCATTCAAACATAGCAGAGGTTATACATAAATGCATCAATTTATGCCACACAAGAATGATATCTAGCATCTGGAAAATACTTCTACTTTCAAGAAATGATTCAACAATTTTAATCAAGGGAAATGACACTGCACGCCATACTGTTACAAGCTGATCAGAATTAGAATAAGCAATGTAAGAGCATCATTTTATTCTCCTAGAAATCACACCAAAATAGCAGATTTTTGCAAGAATCCATACTTATTGCTCCTTCATCCCTTAATTTCTGGCATGGTCTCTAAATTTTTTACAATACTCTAAACAATGCCCTAAAAATCGAACTACGGAAAACTCTCAACTTAACCAAATTACCCTAGTCATCAAAATGAGACAATAAATCCCTTTATGCCAACAAAGATTTGAATTCTTTAACTTTTCATATACATATAATGACCTTTTAATTCCTATCCTTGTTAGTTTACCACTCTCAACCTCCAAGCATTTCTTTCATCCAAATCCAATTTACCCTTGAAGAACCTCAACCCCTATTCACAGTTCATCCACCCACCCCTCTAATGTCTCCTCTACAATAAATTCCCCCCTCTCTCGTCTACCCCATACCCCCACCTTTGGCCGACCAAATTACTCATATCTCATCTCTAATCATCATCTTCCACCTTTTTTTTAAACCTCATCTCCTACAAAAATTTCACAGAGAATCAGACTTAAAAGAACACTGACTGGAATCCAACAACACCATTCAAAAACATCAAGAATCCCACCAAAAATATACAGAAAGTATTCAATCTAATAACAATTGAATTTCCATCAAAAACATAAAGAATTCCATAGAAATTTCTCAGCATGAATAAAAAATCAACCCGAAAAATACACAAATTCAGCCATAAAAACAACAATAGTATTACCCAATAATCTTAAGCTATGAAAAAAACGTAAGAAGTTGTAGGACATACCCAGAAAATTACGCACACAATCAAGAAAAAGTAGACACACACAAAAAATAAAAAAATAAAAAAAACCAGAAAATTTGAGGAAATTATGGTCATTGAAGTGGGTTTGTGATCATTAGCATACCTGAGATTCAGTTTCGGAACTAAGAATATGAAGATGGTTGTTTTGGTCGGAGAAAGAAGGGGAAGTTGACAAGTTGTAAGTTGGAGAAGATTAATTATAGAGTGTGGGTCCACTGAGCAAGTCAAACATTGGTCTTCCGTACGTGCATTAGTGTTAATCCATTCAAAGATTTAGGAACGATTAAACTAACAAATGACACTAACCTTTTGAGTTTTGATTAGAGTCAACTAAAGTCTGAAACTACTTTATCCGTTATATATATATATATATATATATATATATATATATATATATATATATATATATATATATATATATATGAGTGGTTTCTGGTGAGAACCCTTAATATATATAAACTCATTGTATACAAGAACCCATCTTCAGCCTTTAAAATAAGAAAATCTAACGGTTTGGATGCGTTGTATTTAAAATGGCTTAATTTAATTTTTGGCCAGTGATTAATAACTGCAAACCGTATTTATGCAACTTCAATCTAATATTTTAAACTTCCCATCCTTTTCACAATTCTGGTCAAATACCATATATGCTGATTGTTTTAATTCCTAATATAGATAATATAATAAAAAAAATTACTGATAATTGTTTTAATTCATACATGTTATAAATGAAACATGCTTATTAATATATTTAATGTTCTAAACTCATATGTAGTTGTTCTATTTGTTAAACTAATTATTCGATATATATTATGAACACTTATGTTGTTGTTCGATATACAGTTGTTCTAAATTCATATGTAGGTGTTTTATACACGTATGCAGTTGTTCTAAACTCGTATTTAGTTATTCTATGAACGTATGCAGTTGTTCGAAACTCATATTCGATTGTTCTGAACCCATTAACTACACTTCGAAATACGTGTGCAGTTGTTCGATATGGTTGCTCTATACACGTATGCAGTGAATTTAAACTCATTAGTGTTCGAAACATTTCATAAAGCTATTTATACTAATGTTCTAAATCGTAACTATATTATACTGTTTTAGAATTTACCTATTGTTCGAAACTTTTCACCTATTGTTTAAATATATATCTAGTTTTCGAAACATTTTAACTATTAAAACTAGAGTTCGAAAATATTAACTTATTGTTCGAAAGTGTTATACTTAGTGTTTGAAACAATTAACCTTCTGTCAAAACTAAATACGTAATGTTCGAAACTAAAAATTTTAGTTTAAATCATAGAGCTATTTATACTAATGTTTTAAATCATATTAACATGTTGTTCGAAAGTGTTGTACATATTGTTCGAAGGATTTAACTTTATGTCTGGAGCTATATACGTAGTGTTCGAAACTAAAACTTTTTGTTTCATAAAAGAAAACAATATTGTTCTGATTCTGAACTTTAATGTTCTAAACCACAACTCTATTGTTCTGATTATACTACTATTGTTCTGATTTATAATTTTAATGTTCTAAATCATGAATCTATTGTTCTGATTTATAATTTTAATGTTCTAAACCATGAATCTATTGTTCTGATTATAGTACTATTGTTCTGATTTATAATTTTAATGTTCTAAACCATGAATCTATTGTTCTGATTCCGAATTTTACTGTTCTAAACCATAACTCTATTGCTCTGATTCCGAACTTTAATGTTCTAAACCATAACTTTATTGTTCTGATTATGAATTTTAATGTTCCAACCATTAAATAAAAAACCATTTGAACTACTAACTTATTTATTTATTGTTCGAAAAATAAGTATCTATTGTTCGAAACTATTAATTAACTGTTTAACATTATTCAACAATCTCTATACGGTATACTATATGTGTTAAAAAATTGAATCAATTACCTATTTTCCAATGCCAAAACAGTAAAACTATCCATTGAATATGAAATATAGCGAAACTACTGATTTAAATAACTATATTGAATCATTCGAATATTGACAGTTGGTTATAGAGTAAAATAGGAAAAAAAAACTGATTTTGAATATTGCGAATTTTAATGAAAACTGCCCATTAAACACAGAAACTTCCTTAACTAACAAATCCGACTTTATTCTAATTACCAATTTGCCATTAATGTTTATTGAATCATAACCATCAATCTCAACTAAATCAATGGTATTAGATTGGTTCTTATATAACAAAGGTTCTTATATAACTAAGGGGTTCTCACATGATCCCATTTATATATATATATATATATATATATATATATATATATATATATATATATATATATATATATATATATATATATATATATATATATAAAGAGAGAGAGAAGAGATCTAATAAAAGGAGGGCTTAAAAGAAAAAGAATAAGAAAATATCTTAGCTTTTTAAATGGTAAGATCCAACACTAGAGATTTCACGTAAAAAATTATTACTATAACACAATAAAAAAAAATGAGTCACTATAATAATAAAAAGAGTCACTATAACAATAAAAGAGTAATTATAAGTGAAAAAAAATATTTGGTCACTATGTATACGTAAAATATCATCCGTTGAATTTAGGAGATGAGAGTCAAGATATCTTCTCATTCTTCTTACTTTAAGTGTCCTTCTTATTAGTGCTTAAAATAAGAAGAATAAGAAGACATCTTGGTCATTCAAATGATAAGATCCAACGCTATAAATTTTACGTAAAAAAATAGTTACTATAACAATAAAAAAAAATAATCACTATAATAATAAAAAGAGTCACTATAATAATAAAAAGAGTCATTATAAATGAAAAAATTATTTGGTCACTATAAGTTAAAAAAATGTCACTGCGTGTAAATAAAATATCATCTGTTAGATTTAGGAGATATATGTTCTCCGTTTAAGAGCACAAGGCACGACTAAACTTCGCCGTTGTTTGACATATGTTTGTCACCTATGATTTCTAAGAAAATTCTACGATAAAAAATTTACTTTATATTTCATTGAATTTTCCTTTAAAAGAATTTGTAAATAAGGCCTTTTTATAATATGTTCTATTAAAGCAAAAAAATATATAATACGAAGTATATCAATTATCGCAGTGCATTATTAAATTAGTAATTTAGATGAATTTGTGTAGTCCATCGCTAAATTTAGAAGATTGTGTTTTTTTTTGTTTTAGCATAATATTTAAGATATTTTCTCCACAAAAGACATGTGTAAATGTCTATAAAGATGACACGTGTCTTGATATTTAATTTTTTATTATTAAAGATACACATATCAGAAGATATTCTCTTAAAACTTCTAATTATATGCATTACTATATATATGAATGGGTGCTCTATTTGTAAATGCTATAATGCGTATTATATCAAATCAATAAAAATAATACATATAAGTTTTAAATTTTGTATGGTATGAAATCAATAAAAATCATACGAATAAGTTTGTCGTCTTAAACAATGATTGTCTCATTTATTCACTAAATATATATCACAATATTTCTAAATCATGTAGTTTAGAATAATATTAAGAATATATGACTCATAAATTAAATAAAGATTGTCATGTACTATTATCATTCTCGTCTAACTTTTCCTAACGAGTGAATAGCGTAGAATATATGTATCCTCATTTCGAAATCATGTAGTGCCACCAAAGATATGCATGAGCATGGTATATTATAATATGGCATATAATCTATTTATGGGATCTTGGTAATTAGTAGCTCTAGATTAAAAAAAAAAATTTAATTACCCTACAATCAGTCCATGATTTGTACTTCCAACCTATTATTTTAAGGAAGACCTACTACTAATAATAAAAAAAAACAAAGGAATCATGCTAATATTTTATGTATGAGTCATCCTATCAATCATGGGTCATAAGTCATTTGAGCTTGTTTATTAGCCCATGACCGGCAAGCATAGCCAGTTCATTCTCCATACATAGCAAGGGTCACTAGCATGGACAATTCAATAAGTTCATATCACTAACAATCCATCAAGTAGCACATATAAGCTCACACCACTCTTAAAGTCCCTTTAGACAATAAGTACTCATTTATGGACAAATGACTAGAGGTATTCGATTCTTAACTCACGAACATATCCACATTCTCTCTATCATTTATTAAGTACAAATAAAAAAATACAAAGTTCCACGCAATTGTCTGATCATAAGATTAACTAGGCATTGGAGTGGATTTTTTTTTAACATCATCTCCAAGTTAATTTATTCAACTTTTGGCTTGGTTCATTCTACAATAAAAGTTCATGATTGGTACATTGGGATGGTTTGATATTCTTATCGGTTTAGGATTAACGTAGTTTTACTAATCTTACTTGGATTATAATTTCTTGAAATTATAATCCTACCTGGATTTAGAATTTGTGTTGTGTTATCAAAATAGATTAGGAAAAAGTTTTGGAACATTTGACTTTTTCTAGTTGAGTTAGGAAAAGTTTTTTCTACCAATCCTAATTGATTTAGGATTTGTTCTCCTAGTTATGATATATTTTGCTTAAATGGTTTTACTATCCTACTTGGGATAGATTTTACATGTGTTTTAAGTACTTTGTAGTATTGATTAGATAAGAGTCATAATTTACTTGGATTAATCAGTTGTCTAAGGGAACTAAGAAAAGGGATTAATCAGCCGCCTCCTGTAGGATGGTACGCTTTAAACACAGATGGGGCAGCAAAAGGTTGCCCAGGGGAAGCTGTTAGAGGAGCCATCATCCGAGATCATGAGGGGAAGTCAATGGCAGCTCTTACAACAAATTTCGGTACAATAAACGCCTTTAAGGCTAAGCTAATGGCCTTAAGTAAAGGGCTAGCGTATACTTCGAAAGGGGAATCGTGTTGCGAATTGGCTAGCTAATAAGGGTGTTCTTCAACAAGAGAGTATTTTATTTATTAATGCTGCTCCATCTCAGCTCTTCACCATTTTAGAAGGGGATAGTAGAGGAGTGAATCTCCCTATAACAACTAATGTGTAACCTTTTTCTTTGGAGCTTGGGTCCTCTTTAGCATCCAAAAACAAAATAGTTTACTTGGATTAGCACATTGCACCGCTGGATAAGGGATAGAAATAAACCAGTGTTTCTTTTATTGCAAACTTGAGCTATAAATTTGTCCTAAGCCAAGTAGGAATAACACTGGTACCAAGTGACACATGTTTAGACTAGGAAATAACTTTTCTTTAAATTAACTTAATAGAAATTAACAAGATTAGTAAATTTTGTTATTCATTTAATCAAATTTTATAATATGTTTTACATGATTTTCCCATATAAGTTTTTTGATGACGTCTTAGACATCACTATCTCCTCATCTAGGTTTGAAAAAAAAAATACATGTACATCATTTTTCTTTTAGTTTTATTTCAATATCAACCTCTCCCTCCCCCTTAGTTCAATGCCAAATTTCTTTGTTTTACGTTTTAATGTAGATACTACTAGTGAATTTCGGACCAAAGTAGGAGAATGGACCAAAGTAGGGTTTATGTAGAATTAGGTATTTAAGGGACTACGAGTATATGGAGGTTTTAGAGTAATGGGTTTTTTTTTATTTCTTATATGTTATATGTTTATTTTTATTTCAAATCAACATTGTGCAATTCTATTTAAATTACATATAAATGGCTTTGATTTCCTAAGATGATTTTATGATAAAATTTCAAGATTGCAACAGAGAGATTATGCCCAACTAAAAAAAAATTGTGAATTTGAATATTGATGAAATGTCCTTTAACTTGTTTTATACGTGAAAAGAAAGGCTGATTGTTGACCGTTGAATGGAGTCACAGGGCAGGTTGACAAAAGATATTTTCTGAAAAAAAAAATTTGTTGTCATATTTACTTTTTATATAGTTTTTAAAGTATACATTATAAGTGTAATATCTTTAAATAAGTATTATAAAAAACTAAAAAATTATAATTTGAAATGAATCAAACAAGTTAGATTCTATATGAAAATATATTTTAACTTTTATATATATATATATATATATATATATATATATATATATATATATATATATACGAAAAATCATATTTATGTTTCTAACAAAATTGTGTGCGTGGATAGCATAAATTAATCGTATGATTTTAGTGATTTGTTACTTGTTAACGGCAAACTCAAAACTAAAATGCATATATTCAAATTCTAATGATTTGTTACTTGTTAGCTTAATTTTATATGAATTTCATATTTGACAAATTTACGTCATATTTAAGCATCGAACCTAGACCTGATCAATAATGACCCGACAGCTGACCCGACCCAGCCTGACTTAAAAAAGTCCGAATTTTGGTATAAAAAACCAACTCGGAATCAGGGTTTGGGCAAGTTAACTATAGGCCAAAATTTTCTGGAATGGATTTGGATAATAATGCATAGCCCGAAACCCAGCCCAATTGGCAAAATGAATACAAAATCTTAGAACCGAGGGGAACATTTAAATAATAAGTAGTGGTCTACTTATTATTTGTGAGAACTTAAACATCATTTCTTTTTGGTTCATATTGATTTAACATGCCCCCCACCTATACAAAGTAATATACTACATAATCAATGGTGATGAAACTTGTTCTCTATTAAAAAAAGTATTTAGTTCTTAACTTCTTATCAATTGTGCTTATAATGTAGTTATCATGAAGGTCTGGTGTTCCTAGTGAGCATCTTCATAGTATATAGTTTGTGAGAATTTTTTTTACACTCCTAAAACATAATTAACAAAAAAAAAATCTAAATAAGGCCCACAAAGCCTGCAAAGCACGAATCATATGAGATATGAGCTTCAACTTTAGGCTTGAATATAATATCAGTCCGAACCCGACCTGAAGAATGGGTAGAAAACAACCTTTTGGCCCGGCACGTATTTTGATCATCTCTACACAACAATTGCATAAGAAACAAAAAAAAGATTACTTAGCAATACGAGGGTGAAAAAAAACTAATATCATCGTCTTCGATCAACCATGTCAACAACCAATGGAGAAGAAATAACCATAACACCAATTTCTCACCAAATCAAGAAAGTACAAACATAACCTATGACAAGTTCTCATAAGCTTACACGGGTTCAATGAAATATATAAACACACACCTTGTTTGTCTTAGAATGGTACAGACCATACAGGGACATATAAACACAACAGTGCGATAAAGAGTCACAACTTTCTCACCAGTTCCATGCAGCACTTACATAACCATTCATTTAGGACTTCCTCATAAAACAAATTTAGATTATGTTAACTATTTTAGTATACAATGAGATTTGAGATTATTACAAAAGAAGTTGAAACCTTCAGACATCTCAGATAAAGTGAGGACCGTCAATTTCATCAGGTTCAGAAGTGTGATGAGCAATCACATCTGGGCACATTATCACAGCCAAGGTTTTTTTTTTTAATACCCAAAAGCCATATGAAAAGCTCACAAAGATGAAAAAAAATCAAATTATGTCAAGGAAATGGCAGCTATCAAAGAGATGTTAACATTGGAATATCCATATTCCATAATGCTACAACAATAACTAACACAAGGCAACTACAACAATCATTTGATAAAACCATACTGATGTCAAAAGCTACTACTCTGCAAATTAATAGTTGCTCGACTTGGGTTCAAAAACAAAAGCAGGAAAGTACGAACTCCGAAGTTGAAACTATTCAAATGGAATTCCAATTCCATGTCCTAGGGAGCTTTTAACAACTTGATTCAATCAACGTAATAGACTGTCGTTAAGGGATATCAAAATCTCAAGTTCCAGCCGTCATGAACCTCAAATTATGCATGGTTGGTAAATGGTGCCACTTTGTGTGCAAGTATCCTGTAAATGACGTCCCAGAATATACTCACCCTCACAGATAACGGTGGTTTATCCTGAGCTGCAGTACAGAGAATTTTAAAGAAATCTTTAGATTGGATATGGCAGAGAAGCAACTGAAACTTTTGGAAACAGATTTATCTGCAACAGTTTGAATGCCCCTATTAACACTTCTGCTGATTGCTCTTACTTTCAATCATTCATGGAGTAAATATTACTAGATGAAAATTAAGTCATTACTGATGGCCTATCTCATGATAATAAATTAAGTTTCAAGAATTTACATTGCAACATTCAAAAAGCGCCTTTTCCTTCAAAAATGCTCAGCATTCAAGTATGAAAGAAAAGAGAATGCAAGCAAACTGATAAATAACATTGTCACAGGAAAACAAAAAGTCTAGTTTAAAGCATCTTGCAACTTTGATTGTACAAGAGGTGATCATAATTGCAGCATATATCCTCGGTGTAAAGATGGGACAAGTTCACAACAAGATAAAATGTCTAATTGAGCATCATAATCACCCGCATTTAGATGAGCGAAATTGGGCTGTAAAAGAAGAAAACAAGAGCATCATGAGCAAGTTGTAAAAGAAGAAAACATATTGGAAAAGTCTAGTGCTTATACATACATGTTGATAGTTGAAGCTTTCCAAAACCTTCTGAGCTCATGGTATAATGTACTCAATATGAGCCTTATAGCAAGAGTAGACATAACAATGCACAACTTTGAAATCATTAAAGTGGAGGCATATGGTGACTGTGTTCTTACTTCTATTACCAAAGATTATCAATAGCGTATAGTGTATGCCAAAATGGATACTCCAACATCTTTAAAAAGAAAGTAAATCTACTGATTTCAAAAAGTGAAAAGATGATTAAGAATATAAATCAACTTGAAATGTCAATTCTCATGGCATTTAAATAAGTAGTGCGAAGAAGTTAAGAATATAGGTAACCTTATCATAATACTCCATATAATTAAAAGATGAATACCCATTTGCTCGTGTTCATCAACATCCATGGATCTTTTTTCATCAGCCTCGTCCTTCCTCAATCCTTGGGTCTTTCGTTCCGCTTGATCTCAATCCTTCTTGTAAACACATATTTCGATGATTTATGTGGATAAGCGGGGTCTCTTCTCGTCAAGCACTTGTGTACTTTGGGAATTGCAAGAATCGCCAAAATTGGAAATTGTCGTTTGTGATCTTGCAACCACTTAATAATTTGGAAATTCTCATCAGTTTCACGATGGTAGGAAAGATAATTGTTACTAACATAAAGTGAAGAAGTGGATGAAGAAGCCAATGTTTTTGATCTCTTTAGAATTCTAGTAAATTCTAGCATGAATCTCGTATAGGCACTTTCTCTAGAATACCATACATTTTGTACAGGAGTATAAATAATAGCATAATAATCATATAAACCAGATTAAAAAAAGTCTTACATTTCTCTATGTAAGAGTCAACGTCGTACCTAAGACCAAGAGTACTAAAGTAAAGCTCTAACAAATTTTCTAAAACTTCAGCCTCTTAACCAAGGGAACGAGAATAGTCCCTATGCCATATATGACGGGGAATTCCGTGAAGTGAGCGCACCGCTTGCTTAACATACTCGTAAGAATACTCAGGGACCTTAAAATGCTTGCTAATAGTGTTAACGACATTACCACTCTCATATAACTTAATGAATGTTAAGGTCATAGATCTATTACATGGTCAAATAATCCTAGAGCGTCACAAATAAAGGTAGCAATAGTCTACTAGTCATCTGAAATGAGGCCCTTGGGCCTCAACCAAATTTCCTTATAAAGAAGGGTCAAAACCTCATGGTACCTAATGGCGTCCTTCAACAACCTATAGGTTTCTTTCTAAAATAAGAGCTCTTGGGTACATCTCCACCATTACCATCACCATAATTACAACTATCACCTTCATATGAATATTTATACAATAATATTTAAACAAACATTCATATAAACTAACATATGAGTTTTAAACTAACATTAATAAAAACTAAACTAAACTAATACATATACTAAACTAATGTAAGAATCATATAAGTTGTAAACTAACATTCGTAACAAGTGCTAAACTAATTATTCATATAAAGCTTATAACTAAACTACATATAAGTTTTAAACTTAACTAACATACACACTAAACTAAACTAACATTCATATAAGTTTTAAACAAAATTTATATCAAGTTAAAAACTAAAATAACATTCATAACAAGTTATAAACTAAACTAACATTCATATAAAGTTATTAACTAAACTAACATTCATAACAAGTTATAAACTAATTATTCATATAAAGCTTATAAACTAAACTAACATATAAACTAAACTAAACTAATATTTATATTAAGTTATTAACTAAACTAAACTAACATTCATATCAAGTTATTAAGTTAACTAAATTAAACTAACATTCATATCAAGTTATTAAGTTAACTAAATTAAACTAACATTCATATCAGGTTATTAACTAAACTGACATTCATGTCAAGTTATAACATTCAATAAAACTAACATTCATTTCAGGTTATTAACTAAACTAACATTCATATTAAGTTATAATATTCAACTAAACTAACATTTAAACATTCATATAAAGTTTAAAACTAAACTATATTAAACTAAACATAAATTTACAAAACTAAGTTTAGAAATTACCTTGACAATACTAGGCAGTCGCATCCCCGAAGTAAATGTTTGAGGATTTTGAGCACTCGAAGTAAGATCTCCAAAAATGTGTTGCTCCATTTGAGCGAATCGGTGTTCGTTTCAAGGTGTTCGTTTCATGTATTTGAAACGAATCTTCAAACGAACTACTAACATTACTAGCTCTTTCTCTTAAAATCATTTCTTTTGTAGTAGTAAATTAAGATTAAGAAAGCAACTAATTAAGAAAATTAATTAAAATTAAGAGAGTAATTAAAAAGAAAATTAGTAATAATTACTAAACTAATTATATTTAGGAGTAATTAATAGATAAAGAGATTGAGAAGGAATTTATTGAGGATTTGTGATTGAATTGAGAGGTATTATAGGGAGAGGATCAACGACTAGTTTTAGCGGATCGAGTTGGGTCATGCCACTAGTACGAATCAAATCGAATTTTTTTTATCCGAATTCGGCACACCCGCTATTACTATGGTTGTTGAAAGAGTTAGCTTCTCAAGTTAATGGGATAATAACCTAATGAAATTCATAGTTATATTAGGGTATGGGTATATACCAGGTGTGTTAAGGGTGTCTAGCTAATATATTCACAAAGCTGTTCCTTCACCTTTCTAGATATTTTCCTTTTTAGTGTCCATTGAATACATATTAGACTCATATTATAAGTAATCTCTCCTTGGGTTCTTTTATTTATTCAATTGTAAAGATACAAAATATGTTCTCTCTAAAATTAATGAATTGAAGCCAAAGCTTAGAATAGGAGAGTGAAGGCAACACTTCAAATCTTGTGTGTTCTTTCTTCCATGCTTAGCTTTCACAGCTGGTTTCATATACTTCATCACTAATTGTATGCTTTAGTTTCTCTTATGTTCATTTTTTTGGATTTTGAATTTAATCTTGTGTGTAAGTTGTGATGGTTTTTGAATTCATACGTGCAAACTCATGCTACTGAACCATATTTTGGCAAGTAAATGGTATTGACCTCATACAACCTCCAAATTAGCAAATTGATGGCAGGGGAAATAAGAGGGATAATTGTGCATTTATTTCTATTACTAAGCAATTGGACAATCAATTGCATATCGGATATGTCAATGGGAATCCTCTGATATCGTCAAAAAGAGATATATGTCTATTTGATTTCAAAAAGTGAAAACTTGATCTAGCGGAAAAGTATAAAGTAACTCGAGATGTCAACTCTCAATGGCGTCCTAATGAGCTATGGAAAGAAGCTAAAAAAATTTGGCTCCCTTATCATAATGGGAGAATCCATATGATTCAAGAAAACATGTCCATTTACTTTTTTAATATGACTGAAAGTTTAAAAATTTACCCTATAAAAATTATTAAAACCTTCTCCCATGTGTTGGTGTGATGAAGGTTAAAACATAATATTATGTTGATAGTAAAAGTTTATACCTGGGGACCAAATTGACAGAGATGAGGAGTACGTGAATTCTTATGGAATGGGAGTTAAAAAACAAGCTTTTCATGCAGTTGTATGTTTGGATTATATGAAAGCCAATGGTATTTGTTATGTATGTTACCAAAATCAAACTTGAATCATGCTTTGAGTTTTTGTGAAAATGGAATTAGTTGGACTCGATCAGATCTTATCGTAGAGCTGCACTTTCGGGCATCTTTTCTTATCGTAGGACGGCACATAGTTATTTATTTTTATATTCTTGTTAATGACGTTCCTATTTTTTATAGAGAACTCGAACGATGAATCACGAAAGTTAAGTAATCTTCTAGAACCTATTACATCATTCTCGATATGCACTATAATTATTCCAACTGCTTTAAATTCCGTGATAAATTCTTCCATTCTTTTGAAGGGTAATCCGACTTCCTCTATTATACTTTATATTTCTTTAATAGTTTCACTAGTATTACTTCATTGAGTCTATCTATTTGTCAAGTAGTGTTTCGATCAAGCCTTTTGCTGAAACCAAGTTTCATTGACTAATTCAATTGTTTTACCAATATTTCTTATCGTAATTACTATGCGCTCATGTTGATTTTTTTTATTTAAAAATAGGGTCATGAGTCGGAAGAAAAGATGCCCAAAAGTGATCAAGTCCAAGTAATTCCATTTTCACCAAATCTCAAAGCATAATTCTAGTTTGATTTTGGTAACATACATAACAAATACCATTGGCTTTCATATAATCCAAATATACAACTGCATGAAAAGCTTGTTTTTTAACTCTCATTCTATAAGAATTCACGTATTCCTCATCTCTGTCAATTTAGTCCTTAGATACAAACTTTTACTATCAACATCATATTATGTTTTAACCTTCATCACACCAATACATGGGAGAAAGTTTTAATAATTTTTATAGTGGAAATTTTTAAACTTTCAGTCATATAAAAAAAAAATGGACATGTTTTCTTCAATCATATGACTTCTCCCATTATGATAAGGAAGCCAATTTTCTTTAACGTCTTTCAATAGCTCTTAAGAACACAATCGAGACTTGACATCTCGAGTTAATTTATACTTTTTCGCTAAATCAAGTTTTCACCTTTTGAAATCAAATAGACATATATACCTTTTCAACGATATCGAAGGATCCCCGTTGACATACCCAACACACAATTGATGGTCCAATTGCTTAGTGATAGAAACAAATGCGCAATTACCTCTCCCACTACTCTTGCCATCACTTTACTTATTTAGAGGCTATATAATTTCAATATCATTCACTTGCCGAAATTTGATCTCATGGTTCAGTAGTGGAGGATAAAGCAAAGACTATGATTGAACAAATATCAGCCCTTCATCGGGTCCAGAAGTGGGATGAGCAATCACATTTGGGCACATATGAAAGCCATTGACACCTAAAAGCCAAATAAAAAAATCAAGAAGATGAAAATCTTAAACTTTTGTTTAAGGAAATGGCAGCTACCAAAAAAATGTTCACAACTTCACACTGGATATCCATATTCCATAATGTTATAGCAATAACTCACACAAGGCAACTACAACAATCATGTTAAAATTCACTCTAAAGCGGAAAGCATTTGAAAAAAAAAAGAAACTATCAACATCGTACTCATATCAAAAGCTAGTACAACAACTTAATGAAAGTTGTATAACAAAGAAAAACAAACACTGAAGTAAAAATGATCTAAACGGAAATCCAATAACCCCTCCTAGTAACTTTTAACAATTTAATTCACTCGACGTAATAAACTAGGTAACTTTACGGGATATCAAAATCGTAAGTTTTAGTTGTCATAAACCTCTAAATATGCAATGTTTCATTATGTTGGTAAATGGTGTCCCTTTGTGAGCAAGTATTAGTTAATGATGACCCAAAATGTCATCCCACCCTCCACAAAAAACGACAGTTTATCATATGAGCTATATTATTTGCTAAGAAATCCTTGGATTAGATTATGGACAAAATTTTAAATGCCCCTATTATCTGCAATAGTTTGAATGTCCCTATTATTTGCAATAGTTTGAATGCCCCTCTAACAAGCTTTCTAGATGAAGCTTCCGCTTCAACTTGTACTGGATCCTCATAAAAATAGCACCTCTACTGATCCTATTAAAAAAATCACTCCTACCAAGAAGGCATGCACTGATTTAAACTAATAAATATAATGAAAATTACAAAGACTTCTATCACCCTCTATTTTCCAAAATCCTTGCCTTAAAATAAACAGAATAACAAAATGTATGCATACCACATCTTGTTAAACAAATACGTACTTATACATAAATCTTGCCGGGAAAATAGTAGTCAATCTTCCAAATTAGATCACTTTTTAGAGAAACTTGACAACCTAACCTCAAGATTCTAATACTTGTGATCCCAAGCCAAAGTAAAAAGCGGTTCTTATCTTCCCCACTTTCTCTTTAAGGAAGAAAATAATGAATGATTTGCTACTACCTTCCATTCCATTCATAAAAGAATTCAATGTCCAAAGAACATGTTAGTTTCAATCGCAAAACGAGTATAATATGATCTAGAGTTGCCATGCAAGTTTTTTAGAGGCAGGAATGGACAGATGCCAAAATCAGAGACAAGAGCCATCAACCAAGGGTCCTAATATAACAACACAAAAAGAAGTTGCACATGACAAGTGAGAAAAAATATCAAACCCTCTAAGATTGAGGTCATAACCAAGTAAAACAGCCTAGTTGAGAAGGATTTGTCCTTCACATTGAAAAATATTTATGATTATAATGTAAAGGTGATTAGTTTGCCTTTTTTTCTTGGCAAATAGATTAGTCTACCATTTGAAAACATATAAACATGATTCAAAAATAAAAGGGAATGCAAGCAAACAGATAAATTACATTGGCATAGGAAAACAAAAGGTTTAGTAAATTTTGAAAAGTCAGATGCCTCCTAATAAGAAAATAAGAGAAATAATTTTGAAATAAAAAGCGCCTTGCAACTTGGATTTTACGAAAGGTGATTGTAATTGTAACATATATACTCAGTACAAAGAAGGGACAAGTACATAGCAAGATCAAAATGTTTAATTGGGACGGTCAAAAATGGCAGTTTTAAAAGGAAAAACTCACCATCCAACATTTGATAAGTAGTGGGAAGAATGTCGCTATTAGGATCCAGGTCAATTTCAACAAAGAAGAACTTAGCGTCAAAATCACCAGAATTGGGTTTGGTAGTGAAGTTGCAATGATGAAAGAATTGATGGTCTTGAGAAAGACAGATATCGAGAAAGTCCACAAGCTTATAGTCTGTACCCTATAACGTAATCAGGCCAAATATCATGAGAAAGTTGTAAGAGAAAAAACCACATTGCAAAAGTGTAGTGACAATACATACATGTTGACGGTTGAAGCTTTCCAAAACCTTCTCAGCACAAGTGTAATGTGTTCAACACGATCTTTTTTGTATGACAAGGAATGGCAATCCATATGCCCATCAGGATATTCATATGGATAAGTATAATCACGTATCATACTTCCGGAATTAAGCCTAGGGCAATTCAACGATAGTACATTATAACCATTATTTCATACCGTTCCCGGCTCCAAATTCAAAATCAAACCTAATTTGAAAAACTGTTTTCAAAATCCCCCCAATTTAAAAACACAAGCAACCCAATTTGAAAACCCACACTCTGAAACAACCCACTTTGAAAACTAGCAATCATAATCAACCCAAATTCAAATTCTACATTCAAAATCAACCCAATTTGAAAAGCCCCACTCAAAATCCGCATTCAATTTTCAATCACCCATGCAAAAAAGAAAGTGAATTCCTTACAAATCATGATTCCAACCACAAAATAAAAATAACAATGAATATAAATAATAAGAAACACATAAATATCTTACGAATCATCATATTCATAGTCCTCAAATTTCACTGTTCAAGTTCCTTCAAGTCACTGACAATTCCTCTTTAAGTTCCTTCCAATTCGCAGACAATTCCTTCAGTTTCTGTTTGGTCGAAGCATATGTGTACCCCACAAATCCTGAAGTAGGCCTTCCCAGCTCCAAATCCAAAATCAAACCAATTTTTCAGACGCTAAGTCGAATGCTAAACGAATTTCTAGACCCCACCGGTGGCGGTGCCAGAAATTTTGCATTGTGGGTTCGAAATTTGCCAAATGAAACAATACATAAAATAGTCTAAAATTTCAAAGAACATTTCAATGGTCCAATATATTCTCACAGGACAAATCTTATTTTCTTCCTCACTCGTGTGTGTTATCCTGCTAAATCTAATAGAGATGAGACAAAAGGGAATGAAAAGAACAGCCCCAAAACACAAATAATACATCTATACATACATCTTATATTCTTATTCCGATTACACAAGGAGTACTAGGAATAAATAATACATAGTTAGACAAAGACACCTCGAATTGGCGCTCTAGGAATAACAACCAGAGCACTAGTCACTAATTACTTTAATTTGAACACATCTAAGGACTAAGGTAACATCTTATTTCGAACACACAAGGAGTACTATTACCTTTGCATTGAATAGTCTTCCCTAGTTCCCAGCTATTGGAGGAGTTCAAATTGCCATTTTTCTTAAATCTCTCGTTCTCTGGAATCAATGATAGTACATTCAAACAAACAGAGGTTAGTGGAGTTTGGTGGCTGAAGCTATCTCAATAATACTATACCCTTTTGGAAAATTCTGCCATGGGAAGGTGGATAGATATATAGAATAAATTTGAGGCCTACTTTGACGAGAAAAGTCCAACATTTCATTCTCGATACTTCACCATTTCACACAGTCAAACAGACAAACACAAGCCGAAGTGACAGATATTCCAAAACCCAATACGGAGTGCATACCTAAGAGTATTGGCCGAGAGGCGTGAAGGACTAGGTTGGGGGAGCGCCGAGCGGTAGCCGACGGGAGGGGGCGTACGGGCGTGGGGTTAGGGACTTAGGGTTGCGGCTGCATCTGCCTGAGTGGAGTAGTGAGAAATGAGAAAGACTTGGGGCTATGCGAGTGTCCCCAACTCTAGTTGCACCCGAATATATGCTACATGTTATACTCATGAGTCATGACTAGGGTTATTCACCGGGATTGACTAAACTAGATCGGAACTCAGAACACCGTATATCATATTGAATAGGTTAATAATCGAATTGAACCGAACTGAATTGAATTGATAAAATAAGCCCAAAGTCTTAACATGATAGATCTAGATAGGCTTTAGACTTTTTTCTATATTTTGAATTTTTTGTATTAATATATGATAATAAATAAAAATTTAGAAAAATTATTTATGATCTAATATAAATTTTTTATGTGCTAATAAAATCTAAACTAATATGATATATTCCCTCCTTTATTTTTTGTTGTGTTTAGCTTTTAAAACAAGCAATTCCAAAAGTTGTTCATATTAATAACAAAAAAGTTTTCACCTACATTTGCCCAACTTTTCTCACCCTCTCCCCTCTTTAGAATTAACGATAATCAATCATAATAATTTTTCATAATTAAATAATATCCTTGTTATATTCTAATTAATTACCAACTCTACCAAGATTCAATGAGAATCCTATTTTTATTTAAACTTTTTTACTTGATCCACAAAATGAGCAACATATATGATAGGAAGGGAGTATATAATTAAAGTAAGTCATTTCAAGAGAATTTATAGAGAAATAGTAAATTATCAAATAAGATAAAAAAAAAAAATTTACAATTTAATTTAGAATTTCAAAAATGTTCCAATTAAGTAAATCTAGCTAATAAAAACGTCCATGTAGGAAAGCCTACATATTAAAATAATAATTTTACTCCAAAGTTAAATATAAAAAATTACCTACATGAGAATCTATGACTCGAGATAATAGCTTTTCTTCCTAACTTTTGAGATTGGTCACACGTTGCCTATCTATTGCTGATACTCATACTGCAGCAAATGTTGCAGAACAACAGCAAGGGACGTGTGAAAGTCAGCAACAAAAGAAGCTCATAAATAGGATATTAGAAATTATAATAGGATATTAGAAATTATAATAAAAGCCTTGTAATAAACTCTTCTAATTCTGTTACATAACAGAATTCTGTTACAAAGCCATCAGTTGGCTATAAATACAAAAACCATGTATTAGAAAATAAATGAAAGAATCAGTTACAACAAAATCTCCCTAAACTTCTTTCCCACTCCCTCTCTCTCTCTCTCTCTCTCTCTCTCTCTCTGCCTAAGCTTATTCTGTTGTTCTTCATCCGTATGATTTGAATGTATAATTGATCATACTTTCAACATGGTATCAGAGCACCAACATTAAGATTCTGGAAACATTCTGCTGGTAATCACATCTAATATCAGTAATTTCTTGAATTTTGTTTCCGAACCTCGATAAATCATGGTTGCATCATCATCTGTGGTAAATACTCTTAATCTTGATCCTAGCTCACCGTTCTATATTCATCCTTCTGATATGAATTCATTGCAATTAGTCTCAACTAAATTGAATGGTAATGGATATGGAGATTGGAGAAGAAGCATGTCTATAGTCTTATCTGCTAAAAATAAGCTAGATTTTGTAACCGGTGTAATTTAGAACCTAATTCAGAAGATGTGAACTATAGACAATGGGAGCGTTGTAATGATATGATAATATCATGGATCCTGTGCAGTCTAGACCCTATCATTGCACGTAGTGTATTATATTACAACACAACCTTTGAAATATGGAAGGATCTTGAGGATAGATATGGATACACCTCAGGACCTCAGCTATATTCAATTGAGCATCAATTGTATGCGACAAGGCAAGGTAACGATTCAGTAGCTGAGTATTTCACTAAGATGAAGATGTTATGGGATGAGTTAAGAGCAGTTATGCCTCTTCCTATATGCACTTGCAATCAATGTAATTGTAACATAACTCAGAAGTTTTTGAAGATACAACAGGACCAGAGGTTAATGCATTTTTTAATGAAATTGAGTGAACAGTTTGCAAGTGTAAGAGGAAACATTCTAATGATGAATCCATTACCTAACCTTAGTCAAGCTTATAGACTTCTTATTCAAGAAGAAAGTCATAAAGAAATCAGCAACATCCATAATAATGCACACAGTACAGAGAATACTATGGCGTTTATTGTAAACAAAAGATTTCATAAAGGTGATAAGCAACCACAACAATTCAGACAGATGAACAACTCAAAGAACAGTCAGAACAAGAGACAATCATCATTTTTTTTTTGTAATCATTGCAATAGATCTGGACATTCTGTTGATAATTGCTGGAAAATTCATGGTTATCCTGAAAATTACAAAGCAAATGTGTGGAAAAAGGAGAAGAACAATATAGCAGCAGCAGCAAGCCATGAAAGCAGTAGTGCAATTCATCAAGAGAAGCAAACTGATCAGATTATTGCACCAATGATCTCTATTGAAGAATACAATAATCTTCTTGACTTATTGGGAAGAAAGAATGCAAGAGAGTCTTTTGGCACACAGAATGCAACAATCAACACCACTACAAATCTAGCAGGTAGATATTGTTTTATTTCCTCTATGAATGACAAGTGGTTGATAAATAGTGGAGCAACAGACCACATATGCAGTGATTTGAATATGTTCAAGTCTATTAGAAGTCTAGCTTGACAGAACAGTTCAATAACTATACCTGATGGATCTAAGGCAACGGTGGATCATATAGGTAGCATTCAGTTGACTGATCAGATATTGTTGGAGGATGTTCTTCATGTCTCATCTTTCAAGTTTAATCTATTATCGGTACCAAAACTTTGCAAAGATCTGAGAGCTTCTGTCATTTTCACTCATTACTCATGTTATATCCAGGACCATTCTCAGAACACACAACATCTTGGTAGCTTGCAAGGTGGACTCTACTGTGTTCAGGGTCTGGCTCATGAATCAATCATCCCTTCTTGCAATTCTGTACAGCATAATAAAGCCATTAAGCTAGCAGAATTATGGCATCTCAGATTAGGGCATTTACCTTTTAGTTGCTTTAAGCACATTTTGCCTTGGAGTGTAAAAGATTGCAGCAATAATGTCATATGTAAAGTATGTCCTGCTGCAAAACAAACAAGGCTACCCTTCTCCAATAGTTCAATAAAGACTCATAAAGCTTTTGAGTTGATCCACATTGATATTTGGGGGCCTTATAAAGAGTACACTTATAATGGTTTCAATAAATTCATTACAATTATAGATGACTTTACCAGATACACATGGATACATCTTATTAAATCCAAGAGTGATTGTGTAAAAATCATTCAATCTTTTGCTCAATATGTCCAGACTCAATTTGATACAAAGATAATGTAGATAAGATCAGATAATGCTCTTGAATTGACAGAATGACAAATGAAGGAGTTATATATTCAGAATGGTATAATACATCAAACGAGTTGTGCATACACACCACAGCAAAATGGTGTTGTGGAGCGCAAACATAGACATTTACTGGAGACCGGTAGAGCAATCTGTTTCCAATCTAATATTCCACGAGAATATTGGGGCGAGAGTATTCTTTGTGCAGCGTATTTGATAAATCGAATGCCATTGAGATCCATACAATATGATACTCCTAATTAGAAATTACATGGTACTACTGCCTCTATTGAGCATCTTAGACCTTTTGGATGTCTTTGTTATTTCTCTACATCTTAAGTGTCTAGATCAAAATTTGATGCTAGAGCTTCAACGGGGGGTATTCATTGGATATCCACTACATCAAAAAGGATATAAAATTCTTGACCTGGAAACAAACAAGATTCATATAAGCAGAGATGTCATTTTTCATGAGCATCATTTCCCATTTCATCATCAGTCTGATTCCAAGTCTATTATGCCTAATTTCTTTCTACCAAAGTATACTACTATCACTAAGGAGCCTTGTGACATTGCTGATGTATATTCTTCTTCTTCTAATGATTCATGTGAAACACATTCTGCTCCTGTTTCTAACATGATGAATGATAATGACAATCATACTATAGAGCCGAGAAGAACAACTAGAGTTCCACGAACTCTAGCATGGATGGAAGATTATCATTATAGCAATGTACAAGGTAACAAGTGTAATATTATCACTTTTGATTCTCTTCCCAAGAATGCAAAGGCTGCATTAATCTCATCATCACAATTGGTTGAACCGACATCATATCTTGAAGCATCACAAGACCCCAATTGGGTAGAAGCTATGCATAAAGAAATCAGGGCATTGGAAGAAAATTGCACATGGGAAACTGTATTCTTGCCACCCTCTAAAAAGGCAATTGGATGTATATGGGTTTATAAAATCAAGTTGAAGTAAGATGGAAGTCTAGAAAGACATAAAGCACGACTTGTAGCAAAAGGGTTCACGCAGAAGTATGGAGTTGATTTTGAAGAAACATTTTCACCAGTAGTTAAAATGGCAACTGTGAGATGTATTCTTTCTATTGCTGCTACAAATAAATGGCCATTGCATCAACTAGACGTTAATAATGCATTTTTACATGGTGATTTAATAGAAGAAGTTTACATGAGGATGCTGGAAGGACTGCCTAATCCTCAGAACAAAGTATGTAGACTGAAAAAGTCACTTTATGGCTTGAAACAAGCATCAAGGCAATGGTTCTCGAAATTGCATTCTGAATTGCAGAATTTGGGATACACACAATCGAAGAATGATTATTCACATTTCATCAGAAGGGAAGGAATGTGCTTGACAATAGTAGCAGTATATGTTGATGACATTATTGTTACAAGAAATGATGAAAAGGCTATAAGTCAACTCAAAGCTCATCTTGATAAATCATTCAGTATAAAGGATCTGGGTATACTGAATTATTTTTTGGGAATTGAAGCAACACATTTATCTAATGGAATTGTACTCACTCAAAGGAAGTTCACAAAGGAGTTGCTTAGTTTTTGTGGACTAGATGTATCGAAGAATGCAATCACGCCTCTCCCCATAAATCTCAAATTATTCAGTGATAAGGATGATATGTGTGAAGATCCTGCCCTATACAGATCTTTGGTTGGGAAACTAAATTTTTTGACACATATTAGACCAGACCTGGATTTTGCTGTGCAAACACTTAGTCAATTCATGCATCAACCAAGAAAGGGTCATTTTAGTGCTCTACATCATGTGCTGAGATATGTAGCAGGGACAGCAGGACAAGGGATCATGCTTAAAGCAGCAAATGCGCTAACACTACGGGCATATTCAGACTCTGACTGGGCTGGTTGTCCAAACACCAGAAGATCAGTTACGGGGTATGTTGTCCTATTTGGTGATTCTCCAATTTCTTGGAAATCCAAGAAACAAGGGACAGTCTCGAAATCATCCTCAGAGGCCGAGTATAGAGCAATGTCATCTGCAGCTTCTAAGATCACTTGGTTAGTAAGATTATTAGAAGAACTTGGAGTAAATAATCTCAAACCAGTGACATTATACTGTGACAATCAATCAGCAATTCATATAGCCAAGAACCCTGTGCACCATGAGAGGACAAAACGCATAGAAATTTATGTTCATTTTACTAGAGATAAAGTTCTAGATGGGTTGCTGGAACTCCACTATCTTCCTACACAACAGCAGATAGCAGATGTGTTTACAAAGGCAATTTCTGGTCCTCAATTAAAATTTTTGTTGTCCAAGCTCGACCTAACAGATATCTCAGTTACCCCTAGCTTGAGGAAGGGTATTGCTGATACTCATACTGCAGCAAATGTTGCAGAACAACAGCAAGGGACGTGTGAAAGTCAGCAACAAAAGAAGCTCATAAATAGGATATTAGAAATTATAATAAAAGCCTTGTAATAAACTCTTCTGATTCTGTTACATAATTCTGTTACAAAGCCATCAGTTGGCTATAAATACAAAAACCATGTATTAGAAAATAAATGTAAGAATCAGTTACAACAAAATCTCCCTAAACTTCTTTCCCACTCCCTCTCTCTCTCTCTCTCTCTCTCTCTCTCTCTCTCTCTCTCTCTCTCTCTCTCTCTCTCTCTGCCTAAGCTTCTTCTGCTGTTCTTCATCCGTATGATCTGAATATATAATTGATCATACTTTCAACACTATCCACCTTGAGAACTCCTGAAACTCCACAAGGAAATCTTCCATTTTTGTGTCCATGCCGTTAAACAAAACCAAAGAAATACAGAGAGAAATAATTAAATATTAAGAGTTTTACGTATTATCATGGTTTTATGAGTAAAATTTTAAAAGTATAAGAGATGAAAAAGAACCTTGAAATAGAAAATGTGAGTAAATGAAAAAAATTGAAGTATGTGAATGGGGGAGTTATTTAGATGAATGCGAATAAAATAATTACTTAAAATGATAAAATAGTTACAAAAATTTACCTAAAGTATAATAGATTCAAAGTGAGAAAAACTAATAAAATTTCCTAATAAGAAATATGGAAAGAAAGAAAAATGGAGGGAGTAAAATGTTGTTGGATTAGGTCAAATTCCCATATTGTTAAAAATAATATTTACTCCATAGTAAATATCAGTTAAATTTAGTAAAATTAGTTTAAATTCAAAATAATAATGGTTAACCTTGTGCATTAGCATGTAACAATAGGTATCGTTACAGTTGAAGACTTTATTGTATAGGTTAGTCATTCATGAAATTCAAAGAATTTATGTTTTAGCATTGAGGGTATGATGTGAAGATTATTATTGTTCACTTGAATTTCTATATAATATACTACGTATTTTTTTGTGCGTTTTGATTTTAACCCTCATACTTTGTTATTACATTTTAAGACAAACAAATTATATCCTAGAAGTGGGTCAAGTTACCACTGTACATACACAATTTTCATACAATGCATTATGATAGAATATACACGAAGCATAATAATCATGATAGCTTGAAGAAAACACGACAATAGTACACAGGATGAAATAATTGATTCCAACAACCACCTCGGTCTCCAATTAAAAAGATTACGAATACAAGGAGTAGCGTATCTGAATGCAAACAAATCATAACTAATATCATTCTAACACCAGCAGAGTAGAATCCACGCAACCAACCACTAATCTTGCAAAGAATAAATAAACAAAACCAACCACTAAAAGATTACAAGGGTTATCTTGGAATGTGATGCATTGTAAGTGGCTCGTAAGGTCAGGGACAAGCATAGAGGCTTCAACCCAGAGTTTTTGTCCATGGACGAGATTAGAGTATTAGGAGAAAGTTTTGATGTTTTTTCTTTCAATCATATTAGGAGGAAGGGGAATGTAGTTGCCCACTCAATAGCTCATTTAGTTCAACCCGGTGGTGTTGATATTATGCTAGTTTCAAACTTCCCGCAGAGCATTATTTCTATAGAGCATTTTATAATGAGAACATCCTTAGTTTCATAAAAAACAAAAAAGAACCAAACCAATTTTGAAGAAATGGATATAGCTAATGAACCAAATAATTATCAGCATTTTTCATCCTACTTGGTTCATTTCCAAATGACAACAGCCCAACAAAACATTTCAAACAAAAAATTCACAAATTTGCGAAGAAAGTCAACATCTTTTTATATGGGTGGTTTTAGTATGGATTCAGTGGGTTCAGCTGAATCCATACTAAAAAAAACCTTATATGCCCTGTGCAACATATTCCATCACTCATACAACTTTGGCTTACTGGTAAGACACTCTTAGTTTTACCTTAAACACAGGGATTTGAATCCTCATACTCTCTTTTCTTTTTTTCCCTCTTTCTCTTTTCTGATTTTCCAACCCGACCTCTCATCCTTCATTTGGGAACCCTAAGTCCCTAGCCCCATTACCCCAAGCCCTCTTCACTTTACCGGCTGCTGCTCTGACCTCCGACGCTCCCCCTAGCCCCCACCCCAATCCTCTCCTGGCTTTCCAACTCGATGGAATTTGTTGCTCACGTGCTCCGCAGCTTTGGCACACTTATATTGGATCAGTTCTTTTCAATTTGTAAGTTATTTGATTTTAGTTATTTTGGCTCATTTGATTTATGATTAATTCTTTCAAAAACTTGTTAGTAATTTGAGTTCAATTCTCTGCCTTCATTTTTTGAATCAATTCTTCTCAATTTGCAAACAATTTAATTTATAATTTTCTAGGTTTTTCTAATCTATAACTAATTCTCTAAAATTTGCAAATAATAGTGATTAACTCTTTTTAATTTTGCAAATAATTTGAGTTTAAATTTCTGGGTTCTTCTGTATTATGACTAATTCAATCTGAAATTGGTGTAATTTTTAGGTAAATGGAAGAATATGAAAAGAGTGTCACAAAATCAAAGCAAAGATTAGCAAAGCAAGATAGATTAGTTTTGATTGATATAACAAATGATTCTCCAATTGTTGGGCTAGTAAGGGGAAGCTTGAATGGGATACCACTTTCATCATTCTAAAAACAAAGGACCAATGCTACAAGAAAACATTAGGCTCAAGGGAAGCTATGCTTAAAGGCCTAGTGAAGAATACGCTTAGATGGGATAAGTTCACAACAAGATAGAATGTCCAATTAAGACTTTTAAGAATGACAGTTTTAAAGGAGAACTCACCATCAAACATTTGATAAGTAGTGGGAACTAAATTCATACCAAGTTTTGAACTAAATGTCCCCTAATTTCATCAACACACGACCCGTCGATTTCTATTGTTTCTTTCCATCAATCTTGGCTAAATTCTGATTGAGACTTTATAAAATGCATTTCAAAAGAAGTTACAAGTAGGCTACTTTCAACAATAAGGTTATATGCCACTAGCGCTCTCTCTACTATGGAACTTATTATATACAATTAAATTTGAACTCATGATCTCGAGTTAGTCTTAACCATTAGGTACGGTATTTCATATTATATCAAAATAAAAATATAATAAAGGATAATTTGCAAAAAATTATCACATAAGATTACTAATTTATGAGAAACTATCATGTAAAAATAATCTTGTAAGAAATTGTCATTTAAAAAATTCCATCGCTTAATATTGCCACCTAGTGCCTTTGATTCAGTTTTTCATATTTGACTTGTCATGTAACTAATTAACTATATTTTTTTTGTCCTTTTTCCCCCTTTCTTTCCCTCTTCTACTAAATTTTGATATGTGCCTCTTTTATTCAATAATCATGTTAATAATTATACAAAACAACAAAAAAAGTCCCCTTAAATTCATTTCATAGATAAGAAAGGTAGTATATGAAGGCAAAATAGGTTAAAGGAATCATGATGTTTGAACTATTCACTTTCCCACTTTCCTAGAGCCTCAAGCTCCTACCTAAAGCTTAATTCCGTGGTTGTTTGGTTGAAAAAACTTGTCGGTGTAGTTGAGTTTTTTTGATAAAATAGCTTGCTCCCAAGGTTATGAGTGTTTTGTAATAGGTCAAAAGTTTGGCCTTTAAGACGAGGTTCAATGGGTTTGATATTACTTCCATGACTTTGGTAAAATCTGTAAGGGGTATGAATTTGTTTCTTTTATTCAATAATAATTGTATAATTACAATGTTTAGGGTATTATTTAAACAAGTTAATATAATTAATGAATAAAAGGGTCGAGGTAGAGATAAAGAATTTAGTATAAGAGGGAAAGAAAGGGGAAAAAATAGTTAAGTTATCACGGGCTAATCAACGGTTAGAAAACCATTAAGTGGTAGTATCGTGCAAATTGAATTTTGTAAATGGTAGTTTCTCACAAGATTTTTTAATATGGTAGTTTCTTATAAGTTGTGATTTTACATTAGTTTGTCTAAAATCATCCTGTAATATATGGTAGGTAGTTAATAAAAACTAATACAAAATGTTCAATTAAAAATTTCTTGTTTTAGTTAAGGCATATTGAACTTGGGGAATCGCCCAAGTGTAGTTACTCGTTTTTATGTAAAATTATACTCAATACATTCTTTTTTTTACCTTCCCATTTAGAATTGGGGAAGAACCCGATATAATAATTAAGAAGCAGAAGATTATATGAAATGCATTAAACATCGGGAGGGGAGAGATTCTATTAAAAGTAATGCAAGTATACTGATTGCATTTTATGATATTTTGGGAATAGAAAAAGTCATTTATAAAAATAAAAAAAATTACAACTCCCAATAGATCAATAGTGGAATGAAGTTATTTACGTCATAAAATATCAGATAAAAAAGGAATTATTCTAAAAGAGAAAAAATTTTCAAAATTTCCTTCTGAGGAATATAAGAAGAAAAAAAAGGAACGGAGAAGGTAGAAGATATTTGTAGAAATCAATACCATTAATTAAATTTTAAGACAATATATACGTCATCAGGCCACATATTATCATCATTGACATGACACTATAAACTAAGCATGACCATGAACAGTACTGTCAATAAAGAGCTGACAATAACTTACATCCCACTTCTCAAATCAAAAACCAAACTATTGCGTCTGAGCCACAAAACCCATATCATGGCCAAAAATTCTACCAGACGAGGACTATGTTGTCCGCCCGTGCTATAAAAGAGGTGGACTAAGGTTGAAATTCAATCTCTGAAGGACTAACGCTCATTGAAGTTTGAGTTGATTGCTAAATGACTAATCAGCCAAGCCTAAGTTGCGAAATGACAAGACTCAAAAACGTGCTTTGTATCTTCATAGTTTGCACCACACTCTATAATATTCCCCACAACCCCCCTTTTCTAAAGTTGGGACATGATAGGGATTCCATTAAAGATCTTTAAGAGAAAAAATCCATTTTGGTTAAATAAGAATATTCAAGATAATTTGAACGAATCAGTCAAAATCTTGGCTAAAGTAGGCCTCCTGATCCAACAGACAGTTGTTTAGGAGAAATGCATAGGATGACTTCAAAGTCAGATTACCAGAACCATGAAAGAGTTAGTATAAACCGTCTTTCTCCATTGCATTAGGAGGATCTATCGGTAAATTTCCCATCCTCCATCAACAAAACTCACTGTAGAGATGCTAGTGCACACCATGATCCCAACTTTTGCATAGATAGTTAGATTATGTACTTTAAGTCCGCTCTTGATATGTCAAAAAAAAAAACTATCGTAACTCAAAGCATCAAAGCATAAAGACAACATGCAATAAAAAAAAAAAAGTGAAAATGTAAGGTACTAACTGATGATTTAATTACTTTCATATATTTTGTTTAATAATCGGAAAAGATAATAAAAAATATTATGATTAATCATGTGAAACGGTAAATCAAGATCATGAAAGGGAAATCATTGGAAGAGTAAGGAATTTAGTTAATCAATAATTGAGAATGTCATTAAATCCCATGTGAGGTCAAGTAAGGGATGCATGTGCTACTTTGCCAATACTATATGTTAAGGTCACATAGCAAGAAACCTTTGTCTTATTTTTTTTTTATGCATACACAAAAGAAGCATTTGTTATAAAAGTATAGTAATGAATTACACAGCTTATTTGCAACAAGAAGGTTTTTCCTCTTATCTAAATACAATAATGGGCAAGATCAACATGATCGTAGGTCCATAAATTAAGGTAATGATTTCGGTATAAATAGCTAGGAATTAGGCTCACATTATGAGTCAAACATTTTCTTTGCCATTAATCCTTCTCAACCTAACATGCATGATTGATATTTAAATTAAGAAGTATGGCTAAGTCAACAAGAAAAGGGGTATGATGCATGTATGTGATGGCTCTTTTGATAGGTATAAAATACATGCGTGATTTAAAAACCGTAAAAAGTTAAATGGAGCAAAAAATAAAAAATTAAGAAATAATCACCTTTTTTTTCCATATATATTTTTGGGTTATTCGATCTTGAGCTTCCATCGAGGAATCATCATATCAACTTGTTCCCCTAAGATATATAGGTAGACCGAGGGCATATGTCTTTGTTGGAATTTTTTTTTTTAAATTTTTACAAGAAGATATATTCTTTTTTATGTAATAAAAAGTATTGTATATATACGGGACAAAATAAAAATGATCTCTTAATATAACAAAAATTACTCTTAAACACATTTGAGGGGCAAACTTTGTTATATTGAGAAATCACTTTTATTGGGAACGCATTAACTTTATTATATATATAATAACTTTATTGTATCCCACGTGTAATTATAAAGTTGTTTATAACTTATCCAAAAATGTCCACCTTAAAAGGAAATCCATAAGAACACTCAAAGAATTCAAGAATCAACCATTGCACTGTACAGAGGACACATTTATCATAAGCTCAATGATGAAATAATCTTTAAAATATAACTTAATGCTGTCAAGGGTTGCATCATGAAATATACATGAATGTCAACAAGGATCACAAACATCACATGGTAGGCTAATCCCTGAATTAAACCTGGCGTGAAACAAGGCAACGTGATTTCATGTCTACACAAGTAACATCCCTGACATTTTCACGATATTATTGATAATTTGTTCTAAAAAGTTGAAGAATTAGTGAGAACAAACTTAATTTTTCTAATTTAATTACTTGTCTTGATGAATATAATTAGCAATGTTGTGGAGATTACGTACACTGATTTGTCATGTTTTTTTTAAATGGTCTGATAATCTCTTCCTTATTGCAACATTGTAGAGATAACCATGTTGAAATATGACTCTTCATCTAGTCATAATTGCAACAATTGATTTCACCCCAAAAAAAAAAAAATTGTGACAATTGACTTTTAAAGTCAAATTTTTCATAGTTCAACGTTATATTATAAATAATTTGTAATATACACAATAAATATTATCAAATGTAATTTTAATAGATTTATTCGATTATTATTGAAGTCAATATATGTTTCCAATAATGTCAAAACTTACCGAAAATAATTAACAAAATTAGTGATTAAATATGTGTCTTGTAAATCGTGCAAAATCAAATGTTGTAATTAACCTAAAATCGTGGGAGTATGTAATATTTTTGATCGGCAAAGTATTTTCATTATTATTTAAAATTAGAGCTGTCAAAATCAAACCCGACTTGATAAGTTACCCAAAATCGATCCAAACCCGACCTGATTATGACCCAGATCTGACTTGATTATGACCCGTTACAGACCCGACCTAAACAGAACTCGAAACCGATTAAACCCGACACATAACCGATATGACCCGATTTATAACAACTTGTGAACCGAATTAACTGCATATATTAATAATTTAAATATATGATTCATAATCTTGTCCGACCTATTTTTACCCAATTTCTAATAATCTTGAAACCAAACAATTTTCATTAATGACTCGATGCAAACCCGATAAAGCTTAAATTGAATTTCAACCGAAATCAAGGCGACCCATTCCATAATTGATTTGACCCGAAATCTACCCGGACTCGAAATCTACCTCTATAACATGTTCAAGAACCGACCCGATTTTACCTGAACCGACCTTGACCCAAACTGAATACAACCTAACCCGAACCCGAATCGAATACAACCCGACCCGAACCTGAACCAAACCCGAGCACGCAAATAACATATTTAACCTGATCTAATAACGACCTAACCAACCCGACATACCAAATTGACCCGATTTAACCCGAATTGATAAGAACCGACCCGTGATGGGTCAACCCAAAACCGACCCGTATACCCGATTTGACGCCTTGATTTTAAAATCAGAACCTTTTACGCTATCCCATGGCCTTATGTATAGTGGATGTAAGTATGTAACGTGAATTTGTGAATGCTTGAAACTTATACTAGTATATGAAATAATCATATACTACATAAGTTAATTGGTTTCAGGAAATTGTGCCATCACGTCGGGACAGTTGGACAAGCTTTTCAAGCCGGAGGCCTGAGATCGATTCCTATGTGCCATAAGAATCTCGACTATGAGGAACAACTAGTTAGATATAACTTTATGATTAAATTATATCTTTGTGATATGTAATGTATACAAGACATGTGTAACTTTTTAACATATTCATTCCGTTCCTATAAGAAAGCCTCAATTCACTATTTGGATTCAAAGTCGTGTTCTGAAGATCGTAAAAATTAAATAAGGTTTTTTTTTAGAGATTAAGGCTCTATTATTAAATCAAACATTTTTACAGTAGCCCTATAGCTTTACAAATCTCACAGCATGAAAAATGTAACATCATAGTCAATATTAACCTTTTCCATATACAAGGACTTATAGCACTCAATATTAGCCCAAATTAATTAGCACAACAAACACCAAAACATACGAAAGGTTGCGTTGCGGCGCTCTACGTACCTTCTTCACACACTAAAGGCTCCTTTTATGTTTGCTCATTCTCGTCAATGCGTAACGGCAATTGGGTGACGATCCTCATGGTTTCCCTCCAACTTTTCATCTTCCTTCAACTAACATTTCATTTCCCACCCAAGGTCATTTTCGTCATTGCAATCCACCTCATATGCTTCCCTCTTTGATTGATTAAACTTCCACTAATAGAAAAATAAACTATTGTTTTACTTTTAACAACCATTTCCGGTGATGAGTTTGTTTGTGGATGAAATTAGGGCCATGGGAAATTTTGTTGAGTTTGTTTGTGATCATGTTAGGAGAGAAGGCAATGTAGTTGATTATTCGATAGTCAGATTAGTTCAACCTGAGGATGATATAATACTTGTATCGAACTTCCCACTTAACATTTCTTATCCTGTGGAAATTGATCTTTTATTAGAGTCTTGTTATTTAATTAAAAAAAAACAACCATTAAAATCCTATAAATACCCTCGTACGCAATCCCACCCACACCATCCCATACAATATATCATTTGTACTTTTACCCACCAAAACCTCTATATTTTGCACCTCTAGTGCTAAAACAAAATGAGTACAACACTCGCACTTACTCTCTTCACATTGTTTATTCTAAATTTTGTTCACACTATAGTAGCTAGAGGGGGGATCTTGTACAATGTGGCGAATTTCGGAGCCAAACCCGATGGGAAGACGGACTCGAGCAAGGCATTTGTGAATGCATGGGCCGCCGCTTGTGGATCCACAGGGCGGCCAATGATTCACGTACCCCCTGGCCGGTATATGATCCGGAATGCCATAACATTCTCGGGGTCTAATTGTAAGAACAAGGGTGTTAACTTTGATATTAAAGGCACCCTTGTCGCACCCTCGGACTTTCGTGTTCTAGGAAAGTCAAGTACTTGGCTTGCCTTCCAGTATGTCACCGGAGTGTCGATTTCTGGTGGGATGCTGGATGGCCAAGGTGCTGGTTTGTGGGCGTGTAAGGAGTCCGGCAAAGGCGGGTGCACAAGTGGTGTCACGGTTAGTAAATATAATCTATTCATATTATTGTACGTCATGATTTTGATGTGGTACATACTATATGAATTTGGTCAAACTATATGGGAGTGTCTTCATTTTATATTGTACATTTGAAGAAACAAAAGTTATGCACAAAACAGCTAGAAAAGTAGGCTCCATCTGAGTCCAAAATTTTAAGATAACATACGTACATCCTTTATCAATGGAAAACGGAAAATATCAAATACTTACACCGTTTTAGTACGTATATCTAGTATTGAATAAATTACTACTTTGCTTGTAGTTCTAATACCAACACAAGCTAAACATTCGGTGAGTCCGTAATTTGATAGACGGAATTTGATCCTAAATTTTGAATATTACCCGAGTTAAGATAATCGAGTTCAAAATTTTTAATCATTCATTTCCTTAGCTTAACTACTATGATCACGCTAAAACTTACAGACTTTTTTGGACAACCGTTAGAAGAAGCAGGGAGAGTAGCTTACTTGTGATCTGATCCAGATCGCACTAGTTTGAAACACGGATCAATCGAGTATAAGCCATGGAGTGGAACATGCATTATAGCATAGCAATTAAAACCCCGTAAATCATTGATAAAGTAATCAACAAAATTGGACCCGATATGATGACATGTGATTGGATATAAATAAAACTAAAACATTCTGAAAAAATAACTCAGGATTTTGTATTGATTTGATTAATTAGGTTAAAATAACAAAAAATTAGTTTTTTACTTCCCAAGTTTTGTATTTGTTTGTTGGGCATATCTAACATTGCTAAATATTCCATACACTTCTTTGCATATATAATTTCAACTTTGCGTACATAAATTAAGAATTAAACCATTACAAATGAAATTAAATTATCCGGCGATTTTATTGTTGATTCTAACGTGTTAAATACCTCCTTCGTTCTTTTTATATGCCTATCTTCACCCGAAAACAAAAAAAATAAATAAAAAGCTTGCAATAGAAACATGGGAAATGAGAAAGTTTCATGCATTTTTAATGGATCTTCATGTATCTAAAACTTCATACCTAGGCTTATTGTTAATGCCATGTTTCATGCAGAATCTAGGGTTTACAAACTCGAAAAACATTGTGATAGAAGGATTAACATCACTAAACAGCCAACTATATCACATGTTCTTCGTTGGCTGCAATAACGTGAAAGTTAAAGGCGTCAGAGTATCAGCATCAGGGTCAAGCCCAAATACAGATGGAATCCACGTACAATCATCTAGTGGTGTCACAATTCAGAGTACTACCATCGGTACCGGGGATGATTGTATTTCGATTGGTGCAGGAACCACTAATATGTGGATGGAGAACATTAAATGTGGACCTGGCCATGGTATTAGGTATTAGCCCCTTCTTTCTCCCAAGTCTCCCTCGACAATGCACTCGTTTACCCCTTACTAGGTCAATATCGAGTAGTATTTCTTTCATTACTTTTTTTTTTGACATTGGATGAAGAAAAAATATTGACCCTGAATTCGTTTCAATTTCTAAGAAAAAAATATAATCATATATATGAGATCTTATAGATTTATCTTAATGTAACTTTTAAATATCAATTTTTTTATAAGTTTTAAGAACGCAATTAAGATTTTTAAATTTTAAATTTTCTTTGAAAATTATGCAAGAAGCAAATAGCAGCTAGTAACAAGAGTAGTTTTAGGTCTTGTCCGTAAGATTAGTCAAATATTGTATTAAATTATACTTGTTATTCCTAGACTCTATGATAAATATTGCTATCCTATGACACTTGTTATTCCAAGAAAATTATGCTCCATAAATTTAAATGTCACTTATTTTAAAATTGATGGTTATTTATATGATAAATAAACAAGGTCAAGTACCTAAAATAATTTGAATCTGAACAATATGCAGCATTGGAAGTCTAGGAAAGGAGGCTAATGAGCCTGGGGTGCAAAATATAACAGTGAAGACTGCAACATTTACTGATACTCAAAACGGTGTGAGAATCAAGTCTTGGGGAAGACCTAGCAACGGCTTTGTCAAAGATGTGTTGTTCCAACATATTACTATGGTTAATGCTCGAAATCCCATCATTATTGATCAAAATTATTGCCCTGGAAACATTGGTTGCCCGGGAAAGGTCAGAAACTTTTACATATTTTTGACATTTTTCAATTTCTGATCATTTTGTACACATTTCAGGGGATCATAGTGCAAACTAATACTCTCCCTTCTTTTTTTTTTTTTTTTTACTTGCTACGTTTTCATTTTAGGAGTTAAATTTTATAAACTTTGATCATAAAGTCTAATTATGTTATAACAAGCAATATATTCAAATGAGATCTTGTTGCATGCGTCTCTATATGTAAATATCTTACGAATTGAGAGAAAAAACATTTTAGATTGTGTCTTAGATCAAATGTAGCAATTAAAAAGAGACGGGGTATTTTTCTATTTTAAGTTATACTAAGCCAAATTTCGTATACATTTTCACAGGTCTCGGGAGTAAGAATCGATGGCATAACATACCAAGACATACATGGAACATCGGCTTCACCGGTTGCTATACATTTTGATTGTAGTGCAAAAACACATTGTGCAGGACTAAGATTGGAGAACGTAAAGCTAACATACAACCACCAACCAGCCACCTCTATGTGTGCCTATGCTGGTGGATCAAACTACGGATTCGTTCAGCCTACAGGCTGTTTGTAGGGCTACATATTGTTGATTTTCTACTTCTTTTTGTGATTCCCCTTGTTTGAACGAGGGAAAGGCCACTAATTGATACAGAATCTTGAGCATTGGAAGTGCATGTAATGTCGATAGTACATGCCTCCAAGCTTGATCTGATCTGATGTTGCTATCAGATTTGTAAATAGGATGTTGTTGTCATGGTTCGTTTGACAATTTCCAACATTTGGAAAGTGTAAGGTTAAAGCCTTAAAGGGGATAATTACGCCATTCTCTTCTCTAAAGACAACCTTCTTATTAAGTGTATTGTCTTTTATGAGATTCAATAGGAATGTTTGTGTTGTTCTCTTTGTTGTCTAGTACTCTTGTTGCCCATATTTGTTAATCATCGGTTGGTACCACTGTGATTTAACAAATTTGTTAATGTACTATACTCTTTCTGTTTCTTTTTATTCTTCCTATTTGTTTTAAAATAAACTTAAATTAAAATTTAAAAATTAAATTTTAAATATAAAAGTTGATATTTGAAAAATATTCACAGAGACAAATCTTATAAGACTCCATATGATTATATTTTTCACATATATTAGGGAAAACTTATGGTCAAAGTTTGACTTTAAAATTTATAAGTTCCAAACAAGAACAACAACAACAACAAAAAAAAAACAGATGGAGTGTTATTTAACCTTAAATAACTATAATATTATCTAAGACTAGAATTTGTACAAAAGTTACTATTTTGATTTTATATAATGAGATGAATCAAATACGATTTCACATAACTATATTTCTCGATACGAATATATAATCAAATAAAAAAAATGGTAATACAATCAAGAGTTGATATAGTACAAAAAAAAATAGAGGATAGAAATAACAAAACAATTTCCAAAAGGTATAACAATTAAGTTAAAAAAAAAAGTTGGGCTTTTCTCCACGGGGCCCTGGGCTACTGCCCTACTCGCCCCACCCCAGGGACGGGGCTGTGTCACGCTATGAACTATAGCTTCTTAATCCTATTTATAGACGAGATAAGTTCATAAAAAGAATAAACAGTATATATACTTTCTACTTGAATAATAAGAAATTGTTTCATCTGTTGTCTTTAATTCGTATTTTGAATCATTCTTTTTATAGATTATTTTTTTTTATTTAAACTACCCTCAATTTTATTTTATTATGAAGTCTATGTCTCCTTTGTTCACCAAATATGACCATTTTCTTTATTAAAGTAATTAAATTCATCATATTCTTTATTTTTGACAATACATTGATACAAGGTAGCAAAATGTATAACAACTTGATTTATAAGATATTAATTCGCAAAATTAAAAATAAATGGTAATAATTCACAAATTGCCCCAATATTTGTAGTAACGAAGTGAAAAAACAAAGCTAAAAACAAAAGACCACAAGAAATCCACTAAAGCAATCACTTATCAAAAGTTACTATAACTTATTTAAATACAGTATACAAAATCGGAATGTATTTTAACTTAATTGTAGATTGAATTTGAATAGCCCATTTCATAAATTTAAATTTGCAGTTATTTAAACATATTAGCCTTATAATTAAACTAATTGATCGAAATCTATATTTCTAAAATAAAATAATATAAAAATAAGAGGTATTTTATTCATCTAATTTTCACATTGGAACTTATAAGCCTATGAGTTTAGCTTATTAAATATAATATGACTTTTTGTATTGAACACATACATAGTAATAGTTTATTAAAACATATAATACATAGTAATAGTTTATTAAAACATATAAGAAACTAATTAAGTTGTAAATGGAACCTAATGGCTGTAGTTTTCCGTAAATAAATATCTTATTTAAACTTATAAGATATTATTCAATGTCATGAATTGAACTAAATTTATTTTTATCAAATATTCTTGAAATTACTTACACTAATTCAAATTAAATTGTATGAATTTATATGAACTCAAGTAAGTATAATAAAGCCTTACAAAATAAAGTTTGGCAGCAGAAAAACAAAAGCAAAAAAAACTAGAAATCCATTCTAGTTGCAGTAGCTAATTTATACGATGTAATTACATGTACTCTAGAAATTTTAAAGTAAGAGAAGAACAAAAGTCTACTAGCCTACTCTTTGATGTCCTTGACTATATACTGAAGCTCTATCGGCAGAGGCGGACCCAGGATTTTTTACCTGGTGAGTCACAATCGATAATCAAATATATTCAAAGAGTACAAAATACAACCAAATACTTAAATTTTTTAAAAATTTGGTCTTGGTAAGTCACTTGACTCACCATGCAAAGTTGTAGGTCCACCTCTGTCTATCGGGGTCCTGGATGTATTCAAAAGCAAATCCACTGCTACCGCGCTATTTGTACGAAGGAAGCAAGCTTCTCCAAATTTGTAAAGTTCCTTTATACCCTTTCTAATAGCCACGAGTTCAGCTTTGAGTGCCTTAGAAAATTATGATGTTGATGAATGTTCTAAATTTGAAATTCTCATACATACGATATAACTAAGCGCACTAGGACTCTGGGAGTGCAGGCATCCCGGAGCAACAAATTGGGCTGAAATGTTGGGCCACTATTTAAAGCGCATTAGAATTGAACAGTCTTGAAGGGTACCTTTCGCTTAAGCTGTCATCAGTTCATCACTAGTTGGAAATTTGGAATGCTATGCTACCATCACTTACTAAATATTTTTGAACTTTGTAAACCTTTCGACTTTCTTTGTTTAGTTCTTTGTGTTTATTCCAATGGTTAGATTCATGTTTTAGGTTTGATCACTAGGTAAGGAAAAGTATTCTATATATACTTTGTTTGTTGCTATGTAGATCAGCCTATATGTATGGAAAAAAGTAAAAAATTTTAAATTTAAAGTACATACGCTTAAATTTTCTAGAAACATGAAACTATGGTCTATTAATTTCTCTTACAGTGAAAGTAGGCACCCAGACACGTAGTTAAAATCCAACGGTTTCACAAGTGGCATCATACATAGAGAGTTATACCTTAAAACCATATAGTGATAAGGGGAGTAGTCCCTCAACCTTATATAGTAGACATATCTCTATTAATTTATCAAAAATAGAATATTCACGTGTAATATTTTATGAGCACGAAACTATGGCTTTAAAGAAAAATGTGACAAAATTTCGGTCAACCATTCAATGAACACTGTTAGAAGCAACTTTTGGGTTGAACTACACCAAAACTTGACCCTTCGGTATTGTTGCAAGATGATATCGACGGGTGGTGGTTGTGAGATAGATTTATATCCTCCATTTTTATGCCCGAGCAATGATACTTGGCGCTACAATCAAGCTTTACTGCTATTGATGTTGCTGATGATCCATGGATATCTTTGTATGTCAGGTCACTTACTCTCACTCCGGAATCCTGAAAATAATTCAATAATTAAACGTTAGCAGTCATTTCTAAATAAAAGAAAAGACAATTAGCAAATATTGATTTTCTCCTTAAATTAATTGCCACATTGATACTATATATAATATTGTCACATTTATACTATATACAATATGATATAGCAATAGAGAAAAATTTCTAATTTATACCTGATATAAATATATAAGAGGGGAATTTTGTAATTTTATTTCTATACCTGATATCATAATATTTATATTTAAGATCATAATGTCTATGTCTGATATAGGATTTTCAACATTTTATATCTTCAGTATTTTTGTATCTGTTATATCAAAGCTTATATTTAAAATTTTAATATCCTGATATAATTTATACCAATTATGAATTAGGAAAAGTTCCGTAACAATGCAAACAACTAACTCTGGCTTCACATCCTTAGTCACAAATAAAATTTGAGATTTCACAGCCAAAAATTAGCATACCTGACCAGGGCAACCTTTATGACCAGGGCAATAATTTTGGTCAATGATGATTGGATTTTGGGCATCCACCATTGTGAGGTCTTGGAAGAGTATATTCCGAACGAATCCACTACTTGGCCTTCCCCATGACTTTATTCTTACTCCATTTTGTGTGTTTGTAAAAGTGGCTGTTTTCACTGTTACATTTTGTACTCCTGCCTCATGTAACTTTTTTCCTAAGCTTCCAATGCTGTATAGTTGATCATTTTTTCTCAATAGTTGCATGATTTAACACTTTATATATATATATATATATATATATATATATATATATATATATGTATGTATCCACAAAGTAAAATAAAACTATAATATAAAGTGTAATGAATAAGTAATAATGCGTGCCAATTCACATTTCAAGGGACTTATATAAAAATACATAACACCGAGTTCTTTTTTAAATTTAATTATAATATCCTATTTGTCCCTTGGTTTGAAATTTTACTATAAAATCTCCAAAAAATTTGTTTCGATTCCTAACTTATTAAGGATTTGTAATTAGATTTCTTCTTTTGAAAAATAAGCAAAGCATATACTATCTTTTGTAAAACTATATTATATCCTAATTGTGAATATTTGAACAAAAGTTATTATATACAAATGAGATACAATAAATTTATTATGTCTCCAGTAAAAATGACCCTTTAATATAACAAAAGTTACCCCTTAAAGTTTATAAAGATAACTTTTATTATATTGAGAATTCACTTTTACTAAACATACAATAATTTCATTGTATCTCATATGTATACAATACTTTGTGATATTTGAACGATACTACATTTAATTTCTAATAACGAAGTGGATCGAGTATGTCTTTTGCCATAAAAAAAAACTAAAATTGAGACATATGTACCTTATTCCATGGCCTGGGCCACATGTGATTTGTTGAATCCACAAGTTAGTAGTTCCGGCACCAATTGAGATACAATCATCACCAGTTGCAATGTCTGAATTCAAAATTGTGACACCAGTTGACATTTGCACATGAATGCCATCAGTGTTAGGGCTATCGCCTGAAGCGGAGACCTTAACTCCTTGCACTTTCACATTTTTACACTCATTGAAAACTATGTGGAACAATTGACTATTTAGTGATGCTACGTTGTTTATCACAACGTTCATTGAGTTTGAGAACCGCAAATTCTGCATTTTTACAAAACAATTTAATCATTCAATGGTACAAAGAGTAGCCATCAACAACAACAAAAATGATACATTCAGAAACTTTGAAATGCAATGTTTATAGAAGGGTACTCAAGATGATATTTTGGGTTTAATTTTACCCCTCTCTTACACCAACTTCAATAAACAATTGATATATATGTATATTTACTTTTTAGATATTTTATGGTACGTACTTCAATTCATAGGAAATGTAGATGAACTCGATCTAATTAATAACATACTTTACTCAAAAATTAAATTAAGATACATAAATGAGAGAAATCTTGATTTATATCTGGTATAAATTTGACAACTTATATCATGGTAAAAAAAAAAAAGGACCCTTGATATATGCACAATGATTTATATCACGTGTGAATTAGAAAAGTTTTTTATTAATTATAAATTAAATTAAAACACACTCTTGTATATCAATGATAAGCTAGCCATGCAAAACATGGTGAATACGAGTACGTACGTAGTAATATCGAACTTACCGTGACACCGCGAGGGCACCCGCCTTTCCCAGATCGTTTGCAATCCCACAACCCAGCTCCTTCACCATCGAGCACCCCACCAGATATCGTAACACCGTCAACATCCTGGAACAACAACCAGGAATCAGAGCTTCTGAGCACCCGGAAATCGGCAGGGGCCACAATGGTGCCTTCGATAACAAACGCAATCGCATTACTTCGACACCCCTTCCCTGAAAACTTGAGGGCTTTCCGAACCAAGAATCTCCCTTGAGGAATGAAGATGGTAGACGGGGCTGATGAACTACAAGCCAATTTCCATGTCTCCTTTAGAGCATTCGATGAGTCGGTTTTTGAGTCGGGTTTAGCCCCGAATGTTACTACATCGTAGTAGTTGTTTCTTCTAATTGGCCTATGTTTCGCCGTGGCTGATTCGGTATAGAGTAAGATTATTAGGATCATCACAGGCAATGCCACAACTGTGCACTTCATTTTCCTGGATGTGTTGGGTGTAATATAAGCTAGAAAATGAGGGAATTTCAGTGTTTGAAGCTGCACAAAACCAAAGGTTCGAAGAAGGGTATTTATAGTGTACTAATCTTACCGTTAATTTTACGTAATTAGGACTTTTTAGGAAAAATGTTTTATTTCAAGTAAAAGAGGTTTTTCTAATTTATACTTGATATAACTATATCATGATATTGAAATCTCATATATAAATATAGTTATATTAGATATAAGTATTTTTATATCATATATATATACATGTATTGTTATATTAGATATATAAATACAAAATATAGAAAAATATAGAAAAAAGAATATCAGGTATAGGCATAATGATATCAAATATAGAAATTAAACTATGAAAATGACTCCGATATATTTATAGCAGGTATAAATTAGAGATTTGTTTAAGTAAAATAGCATCATTTTTAATTTGTTTGGACAAGAAAAATGAGAACAAGTTGAAGATGAACCAACTCGTTTAGAGAGTCAACAACCATATAGACTAAAGTTTGTTTATCGTGTAAGTACTCCTTTTCTAAAGTTTTTACATTCAACTAATGATATATAACGTGAAAATCAAAAGTTAGTTGCGTCATTTGACAAGTAGCTTACAGTCTTCCCTCAATTACACCACAAAATAGGGAAGATCAGATGATCCAAGTTGGGAAAAAATCAGATTGTTGGGAAGATGGAAATCCAATTTGGAACGACCCCTACCCCATTATCCCAATATCTAGGAGTAGGAGACTGAATTGTACCAAATTTTAGTGGATGTCAACGCCTGATTTCGGAGCCTAATGATATGTTAGTGGTTAAAGATCAACTTTGCAAGATTTTCTACTCTTTTGTATGTAGTAGGGCACTAGCTAGCTAGTGATTTAGAGGAATTTTTCTGAGCATTTTTTTTCTAAAGAAATATTTTTAAAAATAGGCTATATGTTAAAATATTTTCAAAAATACGTTTATCCAAGTTTGCGTCTAAGTCGTTGTCTAGGGCTGAGCTGAAATTAGGTTGAAAGTTAAAGTAGGCGATTTTACGGAAAGGAAAATAGATGTCCCATATAGTGATTTTTCCTTAGTCATAAAAAAAATAAAGTAACGATTTTGGTCTAAATTCCTTTTTTTTAAAAAAAACAAAATACATTTGGGCTAGCCCAATTCAGACTGACCTAATATAGAGCCTATTTTAAAAATACTTTTTAAAAAATTCGATTTTCAAGCTACTTCCATAGTAACATTTTGGAATAAGGGGGAAAAATGGGAGAGGGGGTTAGGAAATTTAACTTCGAATTATATTGCAAAAGTAAGAAGATCTTGTCATCAATTACCTAGTTATAGAAAAGGTTATTTGATTATTCTTTGCTTTTGAATATTTGAACCTGAATACGACTAAGCGTAAATGCATGATTACTTGGATTGGATCTACATCTACATATGCTAAACCAAATATCAAGATTACTTCATCAACCAAATGTCATGCGGATGATTGGAAGACCAGAGATCAAGAGAGAATTTGAGTATGTTTTATTAGTTAGTTGGTTGATAAGTGTTATTTATCCACAATTTATTAGCTATATTTGTGTGCTATTTGTCTTATTTCTCCTTAATTTTAATCTTTTGAGAGTAGTTCTTTATATTCGATAATTTTCTCCTCATGTATATGCTTTTCTATGCTTTGCAGACAATTACTTTAGGTTATGACCCTTTGATATGACAATATTGCCTTACTCATAGCTTGCTGCATTAGTTGTGGTCATCATTGGCGGACCTGCCTTTGTGCCTGGTAAGTCACGTGACTCACTAGGGTCCAAATTTTTTTTAAGTATTTTTTTAAAAAAATATATATATAATTTTTAAGTATTTTATAGTATTATTTGAACATTTGGTTGTATTTTGTACTCTTTAAACATTAGGTTGTATTTTGTACTCTTTGAACATATTTGATTATCGATTGTGACTCATCAGGTAAAAAATAATGGGTCCGCCACTGGTGGTCATCACTAGTTCTCACTTCTCACACTTTACTCTTGCCCAAAACAACAAAGATCACTACTTGGTTGTAACCTAAACATGATGCCATGCCTAGTCCATGGCCTAAACCTAATGCAAAGAACAATGTAAAGCATGAAAGCACGAAAAATAGATAGTGAGCACCATGATTTAGTCGTGGCCAAATGTGACGCCCTAGTTGACCTATAGACTTTATAAGTTATAGTAGAGGAAAACACAAGAGAAAGCCGCAGATCATAACAAACACTATAGCTTGACCATCTCTTAGAGCCTTAAGCCATAGGCAAGTCATGGCTAGCACTTGATGGCTGTTATAGATCGATTTTGAGTAGGTTTAGAGGAGTCTTATTTAGATACCGTAAAACTCTTCTAATGCATTAGAGTATAAATAGGCTTTTGCTAGGCACTTGTTTTGGACGGTTATGGGTGTTTTCAGTTGAGTTTCTTGGACTTTTTCGTTTGGCAATTTGTTGGAACTTTTTTTTTAACCTTTTTAAAAAAAATTCAAAATATAACCTCCGTACTATACTATTTCGAAATATGACCCTGGGGATCGGTATAAAGTCGTTGTTCCACACAACAACTTTCCTTATTATTATTTTGTTAAATGAAAATAACTTTTTCACAAAAAATAAAGTAAATTTTTTTAGAAAGTCGTTGTCCATTTATTTAAGAATAAAATTGAAATGAAAAATACAACCTTTGACCCATCTTGTATATAAAGGCCAACCTTCATTTTATTTATGAAAAAAGCTCACCTTTTCACGTTTTGTATTTTAAATGGCTAAATGATAAATGATAAATGCAATGACATGATGATTACTTCCCCTACCCCATCCTTCATACCCATCCCCTACACTAGCATCCTCACCTCTGTTTAAGCTTCCTTCTCATTTCCCCCCTTTATTGAATTTTCTCATTTTCATGTCTTTTGTAGTTCGGTTGACCTCAAAGCCCCCTTGTTCTTAAATCCTATTTCCGTAATCAATTGCTAATACTTTTTTATGTTTAACACAACTTTGATTGCTCAATCGACGATAGGATATGCATTTCCTTTTTTGTATCAAGTACCACTCTCTCTACTCCCCAATTTTTGTATTCGATTTCCATTTTTTTTGTAATTTCATTCAATTTTTGAAGGAAATCAATGGGTTTTGTTGGGGTTTAACTTTATATTGAGCTATCAACACTAGTAGAAAACAGTTCAATTGCTTCGCCTCAATTGTTGCGGTTAAATACACTTCGAAGCACATAACAATAAGTGTTGCGGTTATTCAAACAATCGCAGCACTTATAAATCACAAGTGTTGCGGTTATTTCAAATAACCGCAGCATTTAATCTTCCCCCCAGGAATATAATATATGACTGATTAAATGCTGCGGTTATTTGAAATAACCGCAGCACTTGTGATTTATAAGTGCTGCGGTTATTTTAAATAACCGCAGCATTTAATCATGGCCTGAAAATGTTAATATATTAATGAACAAGTGCTGCGGTTATTTAAATAACCGCAACACTTGCGGTTATAATTGTTGCGGTTATTTAAATAACCGCAACATTTATTCATTAATATATAAACCCAACCTTTTCTTTTCCAGGCCATTTCAAAACACGAAAACTTTTCCAGACTCCCAACACTTCAGCGCACAAAAAAAACCCAACCTTAACCCCATAACTTAACATCCCACAACCTAAGTTTATTTCCCCAGGACATTTCGTCTCTAACCCTAACCTTATAACACCCACTACATAAGTTTCTCCTCTCGTGCCTCCATGGATATGTATATGCATTTTGAAACTTACTTATCTCTCCCATTTTGAAGAAGTCTACATACTCTAAAGCTCTAAATCACGGTTTGTATATGCCTTGAACTCTAGTATATATTTTTTTTTGAAATTTTTTTGTCCATAATTTGTTAATATATAAATGCGAAGATGAAAAACTCTTATATATTCAGATCTGTATGTTATATGTTGTGTTTATGAAGGAATAAGCCTTAAAAATCGAATTTCATGGATTATAGGGTGTTAGAGGCCTTTTTTGGAGATAATGAGTGGACAAATCCCCTAAAAGGGATTTGCTCCTGTAGATCTCGAAAAATTACCCAGTTTAGACATATTATAAGTCTCATTCAGAGTCCCGTAGCCAATTTTATGGCTTCTCAAAGTTTTTTTTTCAATATCTTAAATAATACGTTACCGAGGCTGCTAAAGAGTAACATAGTTATGTAATACCTCTAAAAGTAGGGGGTTTCAAAAAAAATTACACCATTCGGACTACTGGGCTAAGAGATATGCCTCTTCAAACTTTCCAAAACCTCGGAATAGCACCCGAAATCTATGAAGAATGAATTGGTTGTTTATTTTGAGTATAAAATATTATAGATCGCAATTTTGTGTGCCAAATCGAGTGGTCGTAATAGAATTTTCAATTTATATGCTTCACGGTTGATCATTTCTTAGCTTTTCTTATATTTTATGACATATTATTTAACACATTATGCATGATATTCTTAGCTTAGATCATATTATGTTCTTGATTAAATGTGTTGTGTTGTAATAGTATATAAAAATTTTGAGAGATATTAATTATTAATAATATACTTTTATATGCATGTAAGTTAACACATAAAATGACCTATTAATTTTTTTTTGTTTTGAAAAACATTAATTGCTGCGGTTATTAGAAAAATCGCAGCAAATATATCTATTATTTGTTGTGGTTTTACCAAAAAAAACCGCAGCAAATAATGCTAAAAATATATATTTTTATTTTTTAAAAATATTTGTTGCGGTTTTCTGGTAAAACCGCAGCAACGGTTTTTCTAATAACCGCAGCGGTTTTCTAAAATAAATTTGTTGCGGTTTTTCCAAAAAACCGCAGCAAATAATAGATATATTTGCTGCGGTTTTTCTAATAACCGCAGCAATTGATGTTTTTATTGCTGCGTCTAAAAAACCGCAGCATTTGTTGTTTTTTCATGTGCTTCGCCTATATGTGCTGCGTCATAATAACCGCAGCAAATAAGGTTAAATAACCGCAGCAAATAGACATTTTTCTACTAGTGCAAACTTCAGATTTTTCGAAAAAATTTTACTGCGTATTTTGTGTAATTTTTGTTTCTTTGCTTAATCTGCTATAATTTTGTAGTCATTATTTGTATTTAGCTAATTGAGTTGAATTTGTGGGTTGTGATGCAAGTGTGAGTTGGGTTTGAAGTGGGTTTGACAGGGGAATGTGTTAATAATATTGGGTATTCTAGCTCCTCAAATGTAGCTTCCTATAGATTCACTCATTTAACGTCTCAATAGAGTATACTATTCACCAAACAAAAAGTATTTTATATCAAAATAAAGCGGGTTTAATATAATCAATGGCTACTCTCTATCAAATCAAGATATACATGTTTGAAGGGGAGTTTAATCAATAACTACTCTCTATCAAATCAAGATATTAAAGTTTAAAGGGGAGTTTAATGTAATCAATGTCATTAGAGTTTAATGTAATCAATGTCATTAGAGTTTAATGTAATCAGAGTTTGGTAAATAGTATAATAGAGATTAGTCAATAGAGGTCATGAACTAAGAAATGCTACAAGTCCATTTCTGCTGGAAACTGAAGAAATGAAGGGGATAGAGTTACCAGTTCAACAAGTAACTAGTAAAGGAATTATTTAAAATACAAAATGTCGAAATGTGTGATTTTTCATAATTAAAATAAATGTTACCCTTTATAGACAAGATAGGTCAAAGATTGTATTTTTCATTTTAATTTTTCCTTTTTTAATAATTTTTTTTATTAAATAATTTAAAATAATTTTTAAATAACCTTTTTTAAAAATTAAAAAAATTAAAAAAAAAAACTCAAAGTCACTGTATGAGACAACGACTTTTTCTGTGACTTTATACCGAACTTGGCATAGGGTCATATTTCGATAGTTTTGTGCGAATGTTATATTTCGAATTACTTTTTTTAAAAGGTTAAAAAAAATTTCTTCAATTTGTTGCATGCTGCTGTCCCATTTCGGTGCTGTTGTGTGCGTGGTTTTAAGGCATGTCTTGGCATGGTTTTGGCTGGGTTTTTGGTCTGTTTTGCCGGTGTGTTTATAGGTGGGTTTGCTACCCATTTTGTGCTTGTTTTGTGCGTGATTCATGGCTGTCGTTCAGGGTCGTCATGGAGGCCGGTGTGGTGGTTACTGGCTGCCATTGGTGGCCGGTGAAATGGGGCTGTTGGGCTGGTTTTGGCGTGGCAAAATCAAGGCATGAACCCGTGCATGTCTTGCATGACATGTATGGTTTAATTTGTCCCCTTGTCTTTTCTTGGTATTGTATACATATATATATGTATTTACCCAAACGTATATGTATGTGTACATATATGCATATGGTATTGATTGGTATTTGTTTTTATATGTATTTTTACAAGTATTTTATCCATATGATATGCTTCTTTTATACATATTTGTATGAGTATTTTATACATATAGTATATGTCTTTTGTACATACTTAAATTGTGTGTATCTTGTATGGCAAGAGTATAAATGTATGCATTAGTTGATTAAGTATAGCTATTCCCTAAACATGTTTAAGTTTAGGTTCCTTTGGGTATGATTTTTTTGGTTTGTGTTAATTGATGTTGGAACAATGCCTAAGTAATGGGGAATCTAATTAAGAATTATCTTAATAGTTTTTTAGAGTATGAAAGGGTTAACTTAAGCTACTCTAAGAACGAGTTGAATGATTTCAAAAAAAAAAAAAAAAAGAATGAGTTGAATAAAGTAAAAGTCTCTTAAAAGAAAACTGTAAGGATTTTGGGAAGATCACTTGGATTTGATGGAATCCTCTTAGAAACAATAATTACCATACAAGTATCAAGATAGCTCTACTGGGGGCTTTAATTTGTGTGAAAGAAAATGTAGAAGTCCTAATTATTGTAATGGTGTAAGTTAGGCTTAAATTTTTTGAAGAAACCATAAGGTAAGTGTATGATTCAAGAGAAGATTAAGGTTGTGCAAGAAAGACAAAAGAGGTTATGTTAGTCTTAATAGAAGAAATCATGAGTATCATATAGAAGATAAATTTTAATTAAATTGCTCAAATGAAAAGAGTTTTATGACTTAGAAAGAAAGAAAAATATAGTCTTAAATGCATTGGATCTTATGGCATTTTAGAAAAGTGGAAAAGGTAGCTTACATGCTTAACCTACCAAATGATTTAAATATAGTACACAGTGTATTTCATGTGCATCAATTGAGGAAATATATTCTAGAATTGTATCATGTGTTGCAACTTGGATCCATTGAAAGGATGATAAATTATGAGAAAAACTTGTCAAAGTCTTCAAAAGGAAAGTCTTTAGTACAAGAAATAAGAATGTGCACATTAATATATTAATATAAGGGTCAAAAGGAAAGTCTTTATGCATATTGCATACTTAATGCACACTCTACAATCATGGCATAAGAATTCCAAGAAAAGTTATTTTAAAAATAATTGAAGAGGTTTATAAGAGTTTTTATCTCAAATTAAATGACGAAACTTCTTTTACTGGGATAGACTGTAATACCCTATATTTAGAGTCTCTAGAAAAGTATTTTTGAGTTAAATTAGATATTTGAGTAATTTATTTTTATTTCGAATTAAGTATATTACTCTAGCATGCATTATGTGAGACAATGAATTTAACTTAATTTACCAAAACTTTTTAATAAAGTGAAGTATAATTTGATAATTTTGATGATTAATTCAAAAAAATTATCACCTAAAACAATATTCTTTAATAAGTGAAAAAGTTAATTTAAAACTGAGAGTGTAACCAACTTATGGTCAGAGCTAAATTCACTTAATTGTTTCAATAGTTGACAATTCTATACTCTTTTTAATCTTTTTTTTCTTCCCATTTGAAATCAGGGAAGAAATCAAAATAATACTAAATATCATTAAAATTCAATAAAATAAATTAAATTAATCTAAAAATAAAAATAAATTACATATTAAAAAATTATACAAGTAGGTTGAGCATTAAATAAGTAGTGAATTTTTAAAGTCAATGACAATAAACAATTAAAAAATTAAATAATGGGCTACATATCACATAGATATTGATCCCGACCAAACTTTTTCACCCAATTATAATATTAAACTAAAATAAAAGGATTTCAAATGAGAATAACATTTTAAAATTTATAATTGAAAAAATGGAAAAAAAAAACGATAAGAGTAGTAGTTAACCTAACACAAGAGATATTAAAGGGATTCAAATTTTTTCATTACTAACACAGTAAGTGATAATTACACCTTTTCTCTGATTCCTTCCTCTCTAGATTAGACTTTAGAGAATTCAAGGGTTAGAGGAAATTTAAGATTATGTTATTTTAAAGTTATTTTGTTGAACTTTATTTATTTTTTCTAAACCTTCTAAATTTTTTAAACTCATCTTTTACATTAATTAATTTTATTGCTGTACAATTTATCAAATTTTTACTGAAACTTCTTTCAAAAGTGTGAGGAGAACAATAAAACATAACCTAACTAGAGTCTAGATAAAAATCATTCATCTTATCAATCTACTAAAAGAAAATTAAAAAACACCACAAAATAAATACAAACCCTTATAGACTAGGCTATGTATAAGCATAGAGAAAATTTTTATTTTTAATTATGTTACACATTTTTTTTGGCAAAGAAAATAACAGAGAAAAAACTTAATTTTTATTTTAGTTGTAGTAGCTAGTTTATGGGCACAACTTACACTATAGTTCAAATTAATACTAGGCATATTTTATTTTTTTTCTCCTTAGTAATTAACATTGATCACCTATTGATGCATCAAGTGCAACCTCCATACCCAACTTCTTGTTTATGGTGAGCCAGTGACAGTCATCAAACAAGCATTTAGCTTCGTTTGTTGGTTGGGCCACATTTATTGGGCTCAAGAACTTAGGTCCCCATGCTGGAGTCCCATCCTCAAATGAATTATGGGTCAACCTTTGGATATCGGATCCATCCACCTTTGCAATGAAGATCTCCCCGTAAGGTTGGTAATGGTGTGGATTTGAAATGGGCTCTGCAGATATCCCAGCATAGTCTGAAGTAAACACAATGCTCTTCCCATCTGGGCTAAACCATGGATGATTTGCCCGCCCACCCATACCACTTTGGATCACCTTGTGAAGCCCCGTCCCATTCGGGTGGATCATGAAAATCTCAAAACTTCCCCCACCCGGATTCTCTCGATCGGATGCGAATGCGATCCATTCGCCATCAGGTGACCAGTTGCACATGGTGTCACTCCATGGACCCTCCGTTAGCGTTTGGATCCCACCCATTTCACCTTCCTCGGCGTCCATAATGAATAAGTTCTTATGGCCCGATCTACCTGATCTAAACACGACCCATTTTCCATCCGGCGAAGGCGATGGGAAGGCATTATTTTGGCCTCCATGAGTTAACTTTTTATAACTTAATTCATCATCATCGACGTTGATGGAAATTATATCGACTTTAGTCCTTTCAGATGCAAAATTAGGACCTACGCTAGTGTAAACCACACCTTTTCTAACGGGGTCCCAAGCAGTTGTAAAAGCCATTCCTTTATGAACCAGTCTCTTATTTGACCCGTTATAGTCCACTACATAGAGATACCCATCATCTAAGTCCGCTAAATATGCAATCCGATCACCCGTAGGAGAGAAAGACGGAAACGACCCATCAACCCGAAATAAAGAGATTTCGGATATCGGATTCTTTATATTTTCAAGGAGAAGTATTTGGTCTCTACCCATTTCCCCACCCCTACATTTATGGTACCCGACTCGGATTCTGTCGGGGGAGATAAACGGGTTAAAGTGGTGGGTATGAGGCGAAATGGGCCGGGTCACATCCTTAAACTCCTTGTTCTTAAGATCAAATAGCTCAATATGTCTATAATTGGATCCGGGTCTTCTAGTAGCTACAGCAATAAACTCATTATTATTGGGTGAAGTAGCAGGAGTGAAGACGTGCAAACCTGGTGGGGTGACTCGCTCAACCTTCACTGATTCGGTGCTAACTCGCCCAACTCGTGGTAGACTTGCCTTGTAAATACTCCACCACCCATCATCACCCCTCCGGTGAAAGTAAATCGTTCGATCGTCAACCCAACACGGCCACCCACCGTGCTCCACGACCTTAACTCGGTCTGACCCGTCCCGAGTCAAGAACACATAGATATCCGTACCGAGTTCCTCCACATCTCCATCCCACCCCTCCTCACCGTAAGAGGACACTGCAGTAAAAATCCCGGATGGAGACACGGCCGGGCTAAAATCCGCCACCCCCACAGGTGTCAGCCTCCGAGTCAAACCGGTAAACATATGAGTCGAGTACACAGCTGCCCAACTCGTCCGAGCCACACCCGAGTTCTCATGAGTCGACACGTAAATCAAATCCTCCCCCACCAAACTCGGGCGATCCTTCATCGAAACAGAATCAATCCCAAGTAAAGGAATTTGCTTCCGCTGCAGCACAGAGCCCGGGAGCTCAAGTGCAGACCTTGAACCGAGTCGACTCAATGAGTCATCAAAACCAATAAAAACCGAGTCAAAGAAGATACTAGAAGTCCCATTTCTTTCAGTAACATACACAAGCTGAACACTACTAGATGACGAGAAATTGGGGTCATCGAGGAGAGAGGAAATGGCGGACGAGTTGAGGGGGAAGTGGCCATTGAAATTGACAGATGAGGCATCAGTGAGTCTGAGCTCATGATGATGATGATAATTGGGAATGAAGGGTGATGATTTAGCAGTGGTAATTATTGGCAGAGTGTATATGTCAAATTTGTACCTTGATCTTCCAAGTGTTGTAAAGATTATTGAGGATTTTGGTGGAGATGATAATATATGGTGAAAAATTATGGATAATATTGATAATATAAGTAATATGATATTATGAAATTTTAGCTTCATATTGTTTTGCACTTTGAAAGAGTTTTACAGGGTTAGTGTTCACTAAGGTGTGAAGGTGTGAAGGTTGAAGAGTTTATTTCAGATAAGGTTTCCAAGAAAATGAAGATGTTTCGTTGTTTTATTTAATGGTTGATATTATTAATTGATAGTTTAAAGTTTAATTAGATTCGTGACATTATTCAATTTTAAATTATAAGCAGATTTTTTATTATTATTATTTTTGTCCTCTTCTTTTTTACCATAAAAAACTTTTGTGGAGCATATTATATGTGGAGAAGGTTGATATTTATAGGTGTAAGATAAGAATGACATTTTAAATCTTGGAAAATGACTAAAAGAAAAAAAAAAAAAAAAAAAATAGGTGCCAAAGTTTCCCTTGAGTCATTTGTTATATGGATTTGTAGAATTTTCCGGAGGAATGCATACGGGGTGAATACTCTATCCGTTAATCCAAAATTGCATTTCAAAAATTGAGTTTTGCTCCAAGTACGAAATGTAATTTTTTGACGACAATGAAATTTTTTGAAGACTAAAATTTTTTTGGAGATGAAGGGAGTATTCAGTAAGCACAGGTCAACAGCATTGTAGGTACAGTGGGGTTGAACTTTAGGAGCTTAGAATATTCAGTAAGCAGATGTAACATGTAATCATATACATAATCCATCTTCAAATCTTCCAGAATGAAATTGCTGGCTGCCTTCCAAATGGCCGGCGCCTGATAAGAGCATGAAATCATATTCTGTGTAATATATGTAGGATTGGGCTAAAGAAGGATTGGATTACATGTAATACTGTGTGATAACTCTCTGTATACTCTTAAATCCATTGATGTCCTTCTTTGGCCGAATCCTACATATAATTTTGGTGGATTATGTCATCTGGTTGATATTTCAGATTGGTTGGAGAAGATCAGAATACAATTTCTTAGAGTATACAGAGAGTGATCAAACAGAATATTACTCATGGTTAACACTTAGAAGCAAGAATCAAATACTAATGGATCCTGGAAGGAACAAATAATAATGTTTCAACTGTATAAACAAGCGAGTATAACAGTCCTGCTTGTCTGTGACATTACACTTAAGAAGGTCCATCCTGTGTGGTGCAACAAAGGGGTTTCCGTTCCAGTAAGCATAAGGTTCCCTGTCCTCAAATTTCATCCTTGTGCTACCTTCTTTCAGGTCCTCCAATAAACACTCCCATGGCTTCATATTAATCTCAGTCCTGTTTACAATTACTGTGGAGTCATAATGCAGAAATGAAATTCCTACTTCCTTTCTGGCTTCGACCTTTATAATCAACAAAGAAACTGACAGCTTTAACGCTCACATGAAAGAATTTTTTTATTTTTAAGCTTTTTTTTTAAAAAAATTTGAAAAATAAGCTACTGTTCAAACTATTTTAAAAAATAAGCCGAATTTAGGGTCGGACTAAAAACGCTGCCTCAGGCAGCGTTATACCTAATAAAAAAACGCTTCTCTGGGCAGCGTTTTGCATGGGGTTGAATTTGGATGGAAATTTTGGGTCATATGAAAACGCTGCCCTAGGCAGCGTTATAGGTCAGAAATCTTTAGAATAATTCTGAATGTAGGAGGGTTAATCTGGGTCAGGGGAAAACGCTGCCCAAGCCAATGTTTTTCTTAAAAAAAAAAAAAAAAAAAAAACTGGTTCTCAGTAAAAACGCTGCCCTTCTTAAAAAAAACTGGGCCTTAGAAAAATCCCTGACCAAGAATTCACCCTAAAACCCAGCCTCATGCAAAACGCTGCCCTGGGTAGCATTTTTTTTCAAGCTAAAACGCTGCCTTGGATAGCGTTTTATTTTCGAACCTAAATTGGCTTATTTTTGAAATTATTTTAAACAGTAGCTTATTTTTCGAATTTTTAAACTTTTTTGGCTCAAAAATAAAAAAAATTCCACATGAAATCTGCGAAAGTACTAGTGATACTAGGCGGTAGAGGTGTTCAAATGGGAGGGGCCCGTTAAGGCCCCTTGACCGGCCCATTTGTAAAAGGCCTAATTAATAATGGGTTTAATGGGTCGGTCTCTTAATGAATCATGTTTTATTGGGTTAAATTGGGTCAATAATGGGACAATAGTTGTCAAGGCTTTTAAATACTATCAGGTAATGAATTATTTCCACATACTTACCGATGGTCCACTATCAAAGATTGGAGATGATACATGTAAACTATCACCTTCGGGCGGGCCGAGCCGACTCGGCCTGTTATGTATCTCCTTTGACCCGGCCCGTTTAGCATCTCATTTGGCCTGACCTGGCCCGTTTTGCATGAGACTCATCCCGTTCCTAACCCAACCCAATGCACAAGTCTACTAGACAGAGAGTATCAACCAAAATAAGTACAATCACAAAGTTTCACATGCATCAGAAGTTCTACAGGTTACAATTAGATTATCAAAAATTATCATGTCTGTTTTATTTGTCTTAGAAAATGAAAGGCAGAAACTAATATGGCAGTGCAATTGTGCAACACAAGCACAGCAGATACAGATTGAAGATGTTATCTACCAGACTACAACTATTTTCATAATATGGACATATAACACGATGAACCAGCAGCCAATCACAAAGGATCTTTCATTCATGTAACCTAATTGGCAGTGGTGAAGCCTTGCAGACAAAAAGATAAAACATAAACAGGGTGAACGATTGCATGGTTGCAGGCTTGCAGGCTTGCAGGCCTTCCACCATCTCTCTTGTTGTACTAGTTTTCTCCCAAGGCCGTAAGTACGCCTTCATATATCCACCAAAAGTGTTCAAGGCACGTTGAAGGAAGCAAAGCATCAGGATCCAACTCTTGTTTTTCAAGGTAATCTGCTGGACAAGTTTGTGTGGTGTTATCATCACAACATTGAAGTGGAATTTCAATATTTCTGTAAGCCTTTACCTAGTCTGTGGCATAAATCTAATGCGAAGAACAATGTAAAGTATGAAAGCATGAAAGCATGAAAAATAGTGAGCACCATGACTTAGTCGTGGACAAATGTGACGCCCTGGTCGACCTATAGCCTATATAAGTTAGAATAGAGGAAAACCCAAGAGAAGGCCGCATATCATAGCAAACACCGTGGCTTGACCATCCCTGTGAGCCCTAGGCCTCAAGTAAGTCATTGTTGGAACTTGATGGATGTTATAGATCAATTTTGAGTAGGTTTAGAGGAGTCTTATTTTAGGATAAACTCTTCTAATGCATTAGAGTATAAATAGGCTTTTGCTAGGCACTTTGTTTGTAGAGTTATTTTTCTCCTCTTTTTGGGACAATTTTCTCTCTCTTTTGAGTTTTGTTTGAAGACATTTTCATGAAAACTTGTAATATTCAACATTTGATTGTAGTGTTATATTTCTCTTCCTATTTTATTCTTTTATGTTTTATTTATAAATTCCTTTAATCATACTAGATTAGATTATTAATTTAAGATTTTATTGAACCTTAGCCCTGGATCTAATTGACTTTTTTTTTAACCTTTTTAAAAAAAATCTGAAATATAACCTTTGAACCAAGTATTTCGAAAATATAACCCTAGGGCCAGGTTTGGTATAAAATTGCTGTATAGAATAGCAACTTTCTTTTTATATATTTTTTTAATAAAAAAAAGTTTTCTAAAATAAATATGAAAGTCTTTGTTTGAGACAGTGACTTTCTGGGTTTTTTTAATTTAAAAAATAAAAATAAAACTGAAAGTCATTTTCTTAGAAATTAATTTTTAAATTTTATTTTTTTTAAAAAGGTTATTTTCATTAAAAGACAAAAAAACACACACAACTAAATATGAAGACAACAACTTTCAGAAATTTTTATTTAAATTTTTTTGATAAAAAAATGTTACTTTTATATTTAAAAATAAAAATTATGAAAGTCGCTATCTCAGATAGCGACTTTTCGATTTTTTATTTTTTTAATTCAGTTAACAAATTAATAATAAAGAAAATCGCTATTTGGGACAATAATTTTCACGCAAAACTTTATATTGAACCTGGCTTCGGGGTTATTTTTAGAAATACTTTGATCCGGAGGTTATATTTCAATTTTTTTAGAAAAAATAAAGGTTAAAAAATTGTCAATCTAATTATGTAAATTTTTTCTTTAAATTCTCAATATTATTATTTATTTGTTTATAGTTAATTGATTGTCCTTGAAAATTTGCATTGTTATTATTCCCTTGTCTTTATCATGACGGGAGTCAGGTTTTGACATATTTGATTTCAATTAAGGATATGAATTCACTATGGAAATAGGTAAAATGAAGTATTTAAAAGTTATGAGATTTTTTAAATGTCTCTAGATAACATGAACTTAGTTTTAAAAGGCGTGAGGCACTCTAAGGCGCTAGGGATTCCCGAAGCCTAGGCGCTAGCCTTTGGGTATGAGGCACTCCACTTATGCAAAAAATCAAATTTAACGCTTGTAAATTGTAATTTGTACTCAAAACAACATAATACTCATATAATAAGTGCAAAAATTGATAAGGGGTGATGAACATGCACTTCTTCAAAGCATTCATAACTTTTGGTAGTTTTCCAATGTCCTCCAACATCAAATCCAAGCAATGTGCAGCATAAGGAGTCCAATAAAGATAGGGTCTCTTAGCCTCAAGTAATTTTCCTAGAAAATAAAAAACATGCATATTAGTTTGACTTATATCAATTATGATTAATGACTGGAATATAATAATAAAATACACAAATACTTCCGGGTACCTAGCCATAAATCCCGACTTTCCTTCCCAAATCCCTAGTACATGCAGTAATATAAGGCCAGCTAAGCTAGGTACTACCACTTATAAATACTTTTCTCTTCCCAATTCCCGACTTTCTAGCCACCCAGCCCCAAATCCCGACTCACCAGCCACCCAACCCCAAATCCCGACTCACCAGCCACCCATCCCGACTTCCCAGCCACTCAACCCCAATCCCGACTCACCAGCCACCTAGCCCCAAATCCCAACTTCCCAGCCCTAAATAAAAAAAACCAGAAAAGTAGAGAAGAAAAGGGAGAAGACTAGGAGGAAGAAGAAGAAGACTAGGAGGAAGAAAGAAATCTGATGAAGGAAGAAGAAGATAAAAAAAATTAAAATAAAAAAATTAAAAACATACCTGGAGGGTGGAGACGAAGGCTGGATGCTGGTGGCTGTCGAGGCTGGGTGGCTGGTGTGTGAGTCGGCAGTGATGGTTGTCGGGGCTGGGTGGAGACAAAGGCTTGCACTCCTTGCAGTCGGGTGGCTTAGGTTTAGCTTTAGCACATTCTTTTATGATTTCCCCCGTGCTTAGATTAGGTATTAGTGAGAAATTAAGGTGAAAGCCAGCTGTCCCCCAATAGAGACTCCTTTCCAGCTTTCCCCACAACAAACCAGAAAAGCGTCGCTTCACGCCTAAGCTTGCCTCACCTAAGGCGCTTCAAGGCGCCCGCTTTTCGGACTTGCCACGCCTAACCTCACAGAAGCGTTCCCCCACCCCCTAGCCTCATCGCCTTAGGCGCGCTTTTTAAAATTAAGAACATGAATACATGGATTTAGGTACGATTGTATGATAAGAGTTGTAGATACTCAAGAGAGGTCTTTGGTACAATTTAGTGTGTATCTTTCCTCTTAAACATTTATTTAATTGAATTGGGGTAGATAAAATATATCATTACATTAGACCAAGCTAGTGGAGATATTTGACTCTAGATGTTCACGAAACCTATTTTTGATTGACTCAACTTAATTATTAGAGTCATAGCAATTCGGTACACTGTCCCTCATTTTCTATGAAATTTGATCGTTACTTGCCTGATTATATAATAGAAGAAATAATTAGGTATCTTTAATAGGTCTATGATAATCTCATCACTTGTTATGTAGTGTTATGTAGGGGCACTAGAAATTAAGTTTTTGTTGAAGAAAATTTAGGTATGTGATAGTGATTTGTGCCATGCTAGTGGAAAGGCTACTTAATCTTTAGAGCATTTGTTCTTCTATTATGAGTATAATAAGATTTGTTAGGTAAAGGTAAATAAATATATTATCTGTTCTCTTTTATTTGTCATATTTGTTTTTTGAACAATTTTTAAGCGTGTATTATAGCTAAAATATCTATAAATACATATTATAAAAAAAATATGAAATTTTCATATTAAAAAATTATACTACAAGGAGAATCTTACAAGATAACACATGAATATGTTTTAACTTATATATATCAACAAAAAAAAATCATATTTAAGTTTCTCACTTCTAAAATAAATATTTTAAATAGGATAAACAAAAAATAGTTAAATATAGGGTGGATCTTCTTGTTCATCTTACCAAGTTATAGGTGGATTGAGAGTAGAGCTGACAATGGGTTGGGTTCGGGTTCAACTCAGTTGCGTTCAGATTAAGGTTTGTCAATCCAAATCCAACATGTTTATTAAATGTGTTGAAAATTTCAACCCAACCCAACCTACTATGGGTTGGGTCAGCCCGAACCCAACTGTTCAAAAAGTAAAAGTCTTATAGTTTCTAATTTTCTAAGTTCTAAGCAATACATAATGGAAAATTTGAAATCTTAACATAGTCTAAGTACAATCAAATTGAAAAGTTTAACAATACGTAAGAACTCAATAATAATAGTTTAGTGATGAGATAAAATTTTAGCATAATAAAAGACATTAACACTTTCGGATTGGGAGAATTGAGAAGTCAGAAGAGAAGAACTGTATCAGAGATGAAGAATTGAAGACACATAAATGAAGAATAGAAATTAGAAAGATAGAGCTGCTAAGGTTAACCGGTTAAGACAAAGGTATTATGGTATTATTTAATCCGATCCATAAAGAAAAATTAAGCAAAACCAAACCCAATAAATAAATAGGTTGTATTTTCAACCCGATCCAACCTGTTTAGTTATCGGGTTAGGTTGGGTTCATCCATTTAAATAATCGGGTTGAATATTCCAACTCAATCCTTTATAAATGAGTTAGATTCGAGTTAGATTGACGAATTGGGTCAATTTTTAACTAAGAGAAATGACAATAAAAATTTTAGACTTAGTGTTTGGATTCATACGTTTTACAACCACTTTATATAATCTTGGGGAGCATCGAAAGTTGTTTGGGAGCAGAAAGTGCAGCACCCTAATGTTGTGGTCAAAGCCATTCAGTTCAATGTTCGTGCTAGAATCATTCAAATCATTCCTAAAAAAAACTAATAGGAGTTGGTTTTTCCCTTTAAATTTTGTTTTTTAGGGCGTTTCTTTTGTTATTTCTTGGTTATTGTTCTGTTATTTATATTAACCAATCACTAAAGAGATATATTCGTATTATAGTGAACCATAGACATTTCATGATTAAGTTGTTTTACTTATTGATTTACTAATATGCCTTGGTTATGTCTAAAAATTATTAGGAATTATTAGAATCATCTACCTTTACTATATAGTATATTTCAATAGATTTTAAAAACTCCTATAATATGATCAAAAACTCATTTTTCAGACCTTTGGATAATACATGTATAATCCCATAATTAAAGTTTCAAATATTTTCGGATGTAGTGTTGCCTTTAGATTAGCACAATATAAAATATTTCAAGAAAAAAGAAAAATACTTATATATAATATTTTTTTTATTACATGGACTACGTAATCGTAGAATACTTGTAGAGTTGTCTCAATCTTTTTATACAGTGATCCTGTTTGTATAGAACGAAATACCGCTTGCACCATTCTTATGGTCCTCGATCCGATTCCAGCGATCGGCTTTACCCTTTATCGTCAATATAATTTAAAGATAAATCTCGCTCAATCCTCACAAACTTATCTATAATCTAGTTCTCAACTTTATTCACGATATGTTAAAACTTACAATGTAATTACTCCATCAGTCCTATATTATTTTTGGCTCTATCCTTTTTCATTTGTCTCAAATTAGTTTTTAAACTTCTAGTGTAGGAAAAGACTCATAATTATTTTACTACATATTTCTTCTCACTACCAAAAACTAAGGGAGTTACTAAACATCGCCGCGAATTACCAGGGATCGCCCGCATTTTCATCATAAAATGACCTTTTTGTCCTTACTAATTTTTTTTAAAAAAAACAAATAAAAGATAAATAAGTTCATTTCATTAGTCACTATAACATTGTAATTCTGTAAAATTGTTTTTCACTATAGTAAGGTGTATTTGACATTCAAAACATTCAAAACTTACAATTAGGGAAGGTGTACGTGATGAATTAAGGTGTACTTGACATTAACTGTGACAAATTGATAATATCGGACCAACCGAGAACGCCTTCACTCGAAAATCAGGTACAAGTTCGGATTATACTTGAAAAACTGGTCGTTTTACCGATGTGTTGCCGAAGCGTCTTCGAAAGACGCCACTCACCATGGTGGGGCGTCTTGGGAAGACGCCACTTACCATGGTGGGGCGTCTTCCAAAGACACCTCAAATTTTTTTTTTTTGATTTCTAATATTGAAAATCTTGTTTTTTTTAGGATAATAATGAAGATTACGGTGGAGATGGGATTGATTATAGTGGTATTTTTGAACATGTTGATTTTGCAACATCGGATGAGCTAATTCCGATGTTGCAAAATCATCATGTTTAAAAATACCACTATAATCAATCCCATCTCCACCGTAATCTTCATTATTATCCTAAAAAATCAAGATTTTCAATATTAGAAATAAAAAAAAAATTGAGGTGTCTTGGGAAGACGCCCCACCATGGTTGACGGCGTCTTTCGAAGACGCCCTGGCAACAAGTCGGTTAAACGACCAATTTTTCAAGTATAATCCGAACTTTTACCTGATTTTCGGGTGAAGGAGTTCTCGGTTGGTCCGACATTATCAATTTGTCACAGTTAATGTCAAGTACGCCTTAATTTGTCACGTACACCTTCCCTAATGGTGAGTTTTGAATGTCAAATACACCTTAATATAGTGAAAAACAATTTTACAGAATTACAATGTTATAGTGACTGATGAGAATGAACTTATTTATCTTTTTTATTTTTTTTTAAATATTAAGGGCAAAAGGTTCATTTTCTGATGAAAATGCGGGCGATCTCTAGTAATTGCGGGCGATGTTTAGCGATTCAGAAAACTAAAGGTCCTACCTCTCTCATATAAAAAAAAACTACATTACCTTCTACGAGTGTCACATTTTAAATTAGATTATATACCCGAGAGCATCATACTCACGGTGCACCTAGGTCTATCAATACTCTAGCTGACAGCATGTAATAACATTTTAAATAGAGATCTAATTGGCAACATGCAAAAATAAATTACAAGCGTCTGTTTTTGTTGGGAAAATAAGTATAGAAACCTTTGGTATTATTTATTTTCTTTTAGTGCCGCCCGTTTTGGATTTGAAATATGTTAAGCCTATTTGCATTCCATTTTATGTTCTTTTGATATTTCATTTTGATATACTTTATAAATATACATATGTATATTGTGAAATCAATATGCCTAAACAATGGTCCTCAAATATCGTTTTATTACGTACATTATATAATATGAATATGTACATACCTCATGAGGAACATATACATTACATACATATGCGATGTATATCATATTTATTATGAATTCAGTATGAAAAACTACAACACTGGCAATTCTATCATGTTTTCAATATTACTCACAATTTAAATATAAATTTCATTCTTAGAAATATACATATATATTTTACATTAAACAAACGAACTAAATGTACATGAATATTTAAATATAAATCTTGTACAATGTCCAACTAAAAGAATTATGGTTTACTAAAGTCAATTTTGATACATTTTCAATATATATCTTATATAAGTATGATATATGTTGTATGTAATTTTAATAAATAAAGCATATTGTATATATGGAGAGAGAGAAAACTAAAAAATCAGTGTACTATATTGAGAGAGAAAAGATATGATCAGTAATTTGAATTTGTGAAATAACGATTCATTTCAAAATTAAAAATTAATTGTTGCAGGTAATGAATCCCTCTACTTTTTTGTGGGAAACATTTATTTTTCTCGCGTACATTGCTCAACAATGTCATATACATACGTACAACACAGGTTAAAAACTCTTTACGTTTTTTTCTTTTCAGCATGTGTTTTGTTCTTGGTGCACGATAAGCATGGTACACCCAGTGCACTATCTAAGTGTTAGTATCACATTTACTTTCAAAATAAAGTAACAATTGATAACCACACAATAACTTATCACCTTAAACTATATGTCTCAATAAGTGTCAAAAATAATTTAGGATGGAGGGAATAACGTTTAGGTAATGAGTCTTGATTAACTCATATGCACAATATATTAACTCAAATTATATTTAAATTTTTCAAAGTTTATTGAAACATATAATAAATGGTATCTAATGGTATAAAAATTAAGATTTTGTAATATTAATTGTGAAAGTTACAATAATGCATATACTTTGTAATTTTTTATAAATAAAATATATCATGTTAGTTTTATTTATGGTAAATATGGGGTAATTATGACATTTGGGAAGAACAAATAAAAATGAAGGGAGTAGTAGTTTAGTTTTTTTTTTTTTATTAATAACAATAAACAAAAATGATAATTAACTTCTTTACCTACCCGACACTTCCTGTACTTCTTTTTTTTATTTATTTAGGGAGTATTTAGTTAGATTTAGAGGTATCATATTTACAGAATATTTCATACTTTTTTTATTAGATGATTCGTATTTGAAAAATTTTGAGTAAATTGTGAACATCTTAACTGTTTAGATGTTGTGATGCAATATTTTTTTCAATAGAGACTTCATGTATAAAATTTTAACTTTTACACTATACACAAGAGTTACTATGGTCCCTTTTGGAGAATTATTTTTAAGATCAAGAAAATATAGTTAAACGATCTTATTAGATACGTTTCAATATATCAACTTTTTATAATATTTATGTATAATTAGATATACTAATTATTTAAATTATTCATTAGCAAATATATTATAAATAGTGTCTCAAATAAAAAGAAACGAAGAAAGTAATTCTTAATTTCTTATGCAATAGTTGGTATAATAAGCTCACAATTCTAAGTATATTTTGAACATCTTAAAATTTCCAATTTTTTTTTTGTTTTGGAAATAATTCTTACAGTTTGACTTTTGACCTTTGGTGACCTTGGAGGAAACTTCTGGCGTGCACGGGGTGGGGTTGTCAGAGTACCTACATTTGATGGTTCAATCTTATGGGAGTCACTATCAATTTCCTACTCCCTTTTTATTTTTATTAATTTTAATTTATTACAAATCTTTCTTGCCTTTTACAAATCAATCTTTTTGGCCTGCCATTACTCAAATGGTCATTTCATTGTCTACCTTTGTCCCATTTTATGTTTACGGTCAAATTTTATAAAGCTTGACGGTAAATTTTCATCGATTTATAAAAAATTGTATATTTTATTGGAATTCTATTAGATATATTTTTTTTAATTTTTCTGAATCAATTTTTTTATAATTTTATTTTATGTATTTGGAGATAAAATGTTTTAAAATTTATATTTAAAGATCATTCGATTTTATAGGGAAAAGGGAGTACTACTTACTTGATAAGCAATTCCTTTCCATTTTGAAGGTATTGAGCCTAAATTAGGTTTTGTTCATTTTATCTTTAAAGAAACTTCATTCAATTTTCAAATAATAGGTCACGTTTAAAACTAGGTCAATACTACATTAAATTGACACTTTTAAAATATTAAAATTCTATTTTGGGCATGTTTGTCAAAAATTATTGTATTAGTTATTAGCGGATATGTTTATTAAATAAGACTTAAACTCTATTCGTTTTTAAGGAAAATGATTTTTTCTTTGTTTCTCATTTCCTTTGTTTGTATTGCGAGGGGGAAAAGGGAAAATAATTCTCAAAAGTGGAAAATATTTATTTTCCTTTAGTAAGGAAGGTATGCCACATTTATCTTCCAGCTCCATACTTCTTTAATTCTCTCCTTTCGTCCATCCTTTCCCTTTCCTTTTCCCTATTATTTTTCTTTTTTCTCCATAGCTTTTCTAGTAAGTAGACAAACTAGAAAAAACCTATTTTAGAATTGAATTTTCTTTAAAATTAATTTTCCTTGAAAAAAGTTTATCACCAAAACAAATGTAGCCTTAAGGAGTTTATATTTTGCAAATCCATCCGTTGAATAAGCAAAAGAGCAAAAAAAATGATTATTCTACAGAGGAAACATGAGTTAAGATAACAATTAAGATCTAAACTTTCATCTTTTTCACCATTTGGGACTTGAAACTTTTTTTTTTGACACTTTTAAGAACCTTCAGTTGGCTTTCTGACTAGTTAACTCAACATTAATTCAACTTCAACCAGTTAGAACAAAAAAAAATTGTTTTTATAAAAGAAAAATAATCTGTTGGAAGTATTTAAATCCAATGCAGTTGTTTCACAGTACAAAAAAAAATCTCCAAAAACCAAAAATAATAGGGGAATTCATGCATTGTCCAAAATATATATTATTTCAGAAATCCAAAATCAAAAAAATTAATAAAGTCCAAACTCTATTGAGTAATCATCATCTACTTTTAATCCAACAGCAAACCTCAATTTGCAATTAAACATATATAAATGAAAGAGTTTTCTTAATATTGCTAACATCAACTAACATTGCATGATTATATACTTTAATCTCAATTAGTCTTAGCAATTAGTCTTAGCAGCTACTATTCAAACAAACTGGATCAATAACCACCATAGACCCAAATACTTAATGGACTAGAATATCAGCTCTGCTAACCTTGAAAAACTTCAATAGGTTTTAGTAGAAAGTATCATCGTCAGGTTATCTTAACTCAGGTTTACATTTAGATGGCATTCAATGAGAAGTCCATAACATCTCAAGTAATCCAACATATATAGTCAGAGAAAATTGTTGGGTAAACTAGCTCTTTCAACAGCTATGAACATGATCCTTCTTCCATCACTAGCTAGCTATCTTGTTCCCAATAACTTTGGCCTAAAACCAACTTCATTCATCAAAAAATCATATTCAATAAACTAAACCTTCCCCTTTTGTAACATACCCCTTAAATCCTAAACAAAAAACACATAAAAGATTCAAATTTTCACTGAAATTTCATGAAAAATAAATGTCAACATCATAAAAGCATACAAGATCATAATTCAAACAAACTTACATTTTTAGAATTTTGTCTTTCGAACAACCATGGAAGGTGAAGAGTTGAGCTTGAAAGAAACAGAGGAGACTTCTTATTGTTCTCTTCTAAATTAGATTAATTATTTTTTTAGATTTGCTATTTAATTGATGTTGGGTGGGACCTACGTTTAACCATGGTTAAAAAAAACCCCACCAAAAATTTATTCTAGGTAGCAAAAGGTGCAAAAATAAGTATCAGATCCCAAACGGTGAAAAAATTGAAAGTTTGGGTTCTGATTGTTATCTTAACTCGAGAAAACATTATAGCTACATTCTAGGGCCGCTTTTCTTTCCATAAACACTAACATAGCTTCTTACGAAGAGTAAAATAATAAACACTGCTAAAAAACTGTCAAAGCTCTCTGGTTACTTGAATGTTGTCGTTTAACACAACACACACAAAAAAATGTCATCTACTAGATATGGAACACATCTCGAAATTTAGAAGAAAAAAATGCGAACATGGAGTACAATTTAGAATAAGGCGTGTAATTTATGGATAGGTACAAACTTAGATTTCACATTGGTTAATAATTAATTTACTACATGTCTAATTATTAGTAAAGCAATTAATGTATGATTGTACATATACTCCCTCCATTCCATATTAGTTACTACATTTTCATTTTTAGAGTCAAAGTTTAAAAATTTTGACCATAAAATTCTAATTATATTATAACAAATAATATATTTAAGTGAGATTTTATTAGATGCATCTCGATGTAAATTTTTAAAATATTAAATTTTTCATAATATGTTGTTTTATAAGTTTAGAGAAAAAACGTTTTAAGTTGTGTCTTAGAAACCGTAAAAAGTCAAATGTAGCAAAAAAAATTGGACGGAGGGAGTAGTTGTTAAAAATTGACCCGATTTGAATAATTGACTTGAATCTACAATGATTGGAACCAGATGTGTACACATTTCATATGTGAAAATAGTAACCCTAATCTCACCTAATATTGATTGACAATATATATGACTTGATATTTTATGATTCGAACATGATCCTATACTTAACTCGATTTAAACTGATAACTGATTTAAACTGACTTGACAATGACGCATACCCAAAACAACACTCGACTTGATTGGAAGCCAAAACTGATTATAACTCGACATTGTAACCTAGAACCTGTTATTGACCCAAGTAGTAAGTTTTAAATTATAAAAAATCATTGCATGATGATTATGTCATAAATAATCCTTAATAATCACATAGTACTCTAAAAATTTTTGAAATTCTTATTTGAAATGTGTAATTGTAATTTATAACTTAGTATTAATTATTATTTTTTTTATTATAGAATATTTTTGCTAGAACATTTTGAAACATTTTGTGATGTACGCAATTTTTTTGAAAGTTTAATTTATTCGTCCTAATAGTCATCCATTCCAAATCTAAACTGAATTGATAATTATCCAACTTGATAGTTATCTGACCCAAATATGAATTGGTCCGAAATTCCTCACCACAAATCAGTACAACCTAACATATTACAATCCGAATTCAAAATTAAATTGAACCCAAATTAAGAACTAAACATTAATTGTACCCAAAGAATAAACAATACAACATGACCCAAACAAAACTTAATGAAACTAGAAGTATTCGAATTTACAACTCTAATTATACAATACGGAATACTCCGTAGTTTGGACCTACATGGCTACATTGTGCTAACAGTGCATAACGGATTCCATCATCATTTTAACATAAAAAAAGTAGCATGTGGGTCAGTGGGTGTAACACTACGCTACAAATTTGTCAACCTTTTTTTGCAAATTATATTTCATGCTTTAATTTGCTTAGCTTCAATTTAACAAGTAGTTATAGTCTTTGCCTAACTTGTACTGTGTTATCTTTTGACTAGAATTCTGGGTTTGATGATTGCTTTATCTTTGACTGTTTGAGCTTCAAGGTGAGACCTTTAATTCTCATGAATTCAGTATTTTGAATTGTGTGGTTTGATGATTGAATTTGTGAGTTTATCATGGTTTTTTGTTGAATTGGGGTTGGTGCTACTTTAATCGCTAAATTTTACACTGTGATTGATTCCTGAAATGGGTATATTTGATTGGAAAATAGATGAGTTCTTGAGATTGGAATTGGGGTTTTGTTGGAATTGAGAAATTTTGGTATTGTTGAGTGAAATTGGGGTTGAATTATGGAGAAAGTGGGGAATTCAGGGGGTAAAACAATGGAGAAGCAATCTAGTTTTCGACGAGTGATAGAGAAACAGGTTAGCTTTAGAAATGTGGGGCAGAAGCCCGATGGTTCTGGCAAAACTATTCCTGAGGCTTCTGGCAAAACTATGGAGCGAAATGAGAGTTTTCGAGGTGGGGTTATCGATAAACAGAAGAGTTTTCGAGGTTTGTTGGAGAAGCAGAAGAGTTTTCAGTTGAAGATGGAGAGGCAGTTGAGTTTTGTTGGCAGTGAGAGGAGGAAAAGTAAGGAATCACCCGGTAAGCGAGGCGATTCAGCCCTTCATTTGTATGCTAGAGCGGGTAATCTGAGCAAAATCAAAGAGATGTTTCAGAATTATGAGGCTAGTCAGTGTAGGAGTTTGCTTTGTAAGCAGAATCAGGAAGGAGAAACTCCTCTTTATGTTGCTGCTGAGAATGGGCATGCTTTCGTGGTTGGCGAGCTTTTGAAGTATTCGGACTTGGATACAGCATCAATAGGTGCTAGGAGTGGTTATGATCCTTTTCATATTGCTGCAAGACAAGGTCATATTGGTAAGGCGTTCAGTCTCTTCTTGCAATACTTTAATTCTTCTATGAGTTTATATGTAATTAGCTGTTATGCTTAGGTTTTGGCTGTAACTCATGCTGTTGTATCTCCATTAAATATTGAACCATGTAATAGTGAATGGTATACTTAGTTCAACTTTTGTTTAAGTGAATGTTCATAGCATCTTTGAAAATTGAAATTATTGATCCATTTGTAATGGCGTTTCTGGAACTAAACGTTTGTTAGAAAAGATTATTTAGGGATGGCTGTTGTAGCACAACTTATTTGGCAATTCTAAAAGAGGAAGAAACAGCCTCTCAACTTGTATTGACTAGTTAGTGTCCAATACCCTGGATATGGCACTTTGTACGTTTGGATGGCCTCATATCGATACTAGGCTCTTATTATCCAATAGAAGAAGGAAAGGAATGATAAGATGTACCCTGTATTTTCAGATACAAATTATGCTGATAAGATGCATTCCTATCTAGCCACTTGCTTAGATGATATTTTCCTATATGGCGTTGGTATACGGCTATAAAGGCCTTGTACCATGGTACAACTAGAATGGAGCAATTCAACTTTTTATGGTTTAAAAGGCCTATAAATTTTATGCTTTGAAAGTTCTAAAATTAGGTCCTTACATTAATCTTTTAGAGCAGAAATCAGATAATTGTTGTCTTATTTTGAGAATGAAGTCTGCCTTCCAAGATTCTTTATATCCAATATTGATAGCAAGGTGCGACTTGTAATGAGTGAGCTTTGATTTTTTTTGTTTTTTTCCAGCTTGGATCTTATCAACAAATTGAATGTTTTAGTAGTGTTTGACTGCTTGTGCACAATCTGAATGAAATGTTAACTTTGCACTATTTCCAGACAGTGCTGGTTTGTAATTCTCAGTCCTTTACTGATGCATGCAATTCTTGTTAATCATGCAGAGGTGCTGAAGGAATTCCTCAGTACTTTTCCAAACTTGGCCATGACTACCGACCCTTCTAACACAACAGCATTACACACAGCTGCCACTCAAGGAAACATTGATGTCGTCAATCTTCTCTTAGAAACTGATTCAAACCTTGCCAAGATAGCCAGAAATAATGGTAAAACAGTCCTCCATTCTGCAGCAAGAAAGGGGCATCTGGAAGTGGTCAAGGCCCTCTTACATAAGGATCCAAGTATTGGCTTTAGGACTGATAGAAAGGGTCAGGCAGCTCTTCATATGGCTGTGAAAGGGCTAAATCAAGATATTGTTATCGAATTGCTTAAACCTGATCCATCTGTCTTGAGTCTGGAAGATAACAAGGGAAACACAGCATTACATATTGCGGCAAAGAAGGGTCGCTCCCAGGTCAGTTCTTCATCCTTTCAACTCCCATAGTAGTTCATGCCTTCCTGTAAAGTGTAAACCTCCAATTTCAATTACATATGTTGGTTCAATAAACTGATACACATTGAACTGGCAGAAGGATTATAGTAAATAGTTAAGATAGAATAAAGTGATAAAGAACAAGATATCAATTTGAAATATTTTGCAAATTGTCATTACATATGAATGGCTATATCTGTGATATTCTGGCTTGTGGCAAGCGGTCTGAGGTTGCCTTTTCTAACAAGTTACAACAATTGCATCTTGAAAAACCTTTAAAATATCTGGACATAATCTATCTTCTCTACTCCAATTTTGTGTACTAATTATGTCACTTATCCCTGCAGATTGTCTGCTGTCTTATACAATTTGACAGCATAAACATCAATGCAATTAATAAAGCAGGTGAGACTGTGCTTGATATTGCTGAAAAAATGGGACCACCTGAGCTAGTTACAGTATTAAGGGAGGCTGGAGCACTCAGTTCAAAAGAATTAGGAAAGCCTCCTAGCACAGAGAAACAGCTTAAGCAAACTGTGAGTGACATCAAACATAATGTGAAGTCCCAGCTGCAACAAACACATCAAACTGATGTGAGTGTCCAAAAGATTGCGAAAAAGCTCAAGAAACTCCATACAAATGGGCTGAACAATGCAATAAACAATGCTACAGTTGTCGCTGTTCTCATAGCAACTGTTGCTTTCGCAGCTATCTTCCAAGTTCCTGGCCAATATATGGAGCAACATATGCCTGGGGCTTCTCTTGGGCAAGCATATATTGCCAATAATAAGGCATTCCTTATTTTTTTTGTGTTTGACAGTGCATCATTGTTTATCTCCCTTGCTGTTGTTGTAGTACAAACATCTGTGGTTGTCATTGAGCACAAGGCAAAGAAGCAGCTCATGTTTGTGATAAACAAACTAATGTGGGTGGCTTGTCTTTGCATCTCAGTTGCCTTCATTTCTCTCTCTTATGTGGTGGTGGGCCCGCATGGGAGGTGGCTTGCTATTTGGGCAACAGTCATAGGAGCTGTGATTATGTTCCCGATCCTTGGCTCCATGTTCTACTGTGTGATCGTGCATAGGCTGAGTGATTCCAAATCCAGAAGTTTAAAGAAAGCTGAGAGCAAGTCACTTTCACATTCTCTGTCATTGGCTGAATCAGATCCAGAATTCTTGAGCACTGAATATAAGAGAATGTATGTACTTTGAGAAATTCTGAAGTTTCTGGAAAATTAGCCTTGTATTTTGTATAATTATCTCTGGTTCACCGTGTATTTAGCAAACATGATCCATTTCATTAGCCTGACAAAGACCATTATATATTCGGGCTGAGAAATAGATCACTTTTTTAGCTGTATACTGTAATGTATTTTCTTAATGCAAGTAATCTATTTACTGCTCATCTCGATGATGGCAATTTATCATCAATATGAGGTTTATAAACCAGTTGCATTGTTTGATTTCAATCGGTCAGATCTCAGTCTCTATGAGATAGAAACGTGGTGTCATAGAGTAAGGTAGAGAGAACATAATACGATCAAAAAAAGATGGTGAATATTGTTTTATCATGTCTAGTTACTAGTACAACACTAGTGTGCAACAAAAAGCTCAATTGTGGGAAGGTACATCACTATTCCAGTGTTAATGAAGAGCAGAATTTCGCACCACCTATATCTTTTGTCTTCAACTCTTATTTACACTGAGACAATTAGATCTTCAAATTACCTTTTCATGATAAAAGGAAAATCCTGCAGCGAAAAAAATTACAAAGAATCAAATGAATGAGTGAAGAAATGAATCCTACAACTGATACAATAGGATCGAAGCTCTCTCAAGTGAAGGTATACTCCGACTGGATCCATGTATTTACATACAGATGTCAGGTCATTCTACCTAAAAATTTGCAGATACATTTCCATTAACGCCCCAATGGAAAAAAGAAGGCTTCCGGAAAATCTAATTCTAGAAGTACTAGGGACTTTGTGAAGGAGCCTCCTTTACATCAACCACGATCGACAAAGCCAGGGTTATTGTCACGACGTTGACTGTCTGTGCTGTTATGGTAATTGTTATTTCCTCTCCTACTAGAGCTGTTTGTTTTTGAGCCAATCCAAAGTGTCCTTGTTGAGTAGCAATGGCTTACACGGATATGGTGTGTTCTAAACTCCATTGAGCTACTGCTTCGGACTTGAACTGTCAAAACCACTTCCTTATCTCTGGTATCTTCACTCCACCAGGTTGGAGGAATGTCGTCATCTAATTTTCCTGGTGTATGAAGCTCTGTATGCCGCACTGTGACATCCATGCTTTGTTCAGGGTAGATAGCCCCACATGCTGGTGTGACCTGCACAAATTATTAACCCATTTTGATGTTAGTAAAATGAAAAGTTAAAGAAGATGATCTTCCTGTAAATTGTACGCAACTATTTTATGGCAACCCCAACCTTGACTGCCTTTGGAGTCCCTGCCTGAGAACCATCCCTATTTGTAAAAACTGAAGAAAAAGAATGGTCTATTGCCTGTGACAGTAGTTTATTGGCAATCATATTAAATGTGTGAATATTACCTCAAGCCAAGTAGGAAAGCCGAAGGAGCCTCTAGGACGAAGATCATTGGGTTCCCCATTATTATTGATAGTGCATTGACCTTCGCATATTATATGAAACACAACTCTGTCGTCCTTGCTCTTGTTAGTGATCTGAAGAACAGAACTTTCCTGGCTTTGAAGAGTTATATTGCTTGTGCTAACTATTGTTTCTGGTATCTCAGACAGTTCTCGAAGCAAAGTCTTAACCTCTTCACTATTATTCATAACCTCACCAAACTCTTTCCTCCTAACTGATCTATCTACCCTTGCTACACGCACCTTGAATTTACATCGGACAGGTTTGTGATCACTTTCATTAACATCCATGCAGGCTTCATACCTGTTTTAGGAAGATACAACGTGAGTGGAAGGGAAGAACCCTCTGCAGTTGAGAAAGTTAGACTATGTTCTCTTCACTTGATTCTGAACTGGAATTATTTATACTGATGTTCTTGGCTGATTAAAACTGGTATTTCCAAATCATAAACATTTTTACAGATTATAGTGATTTTTTGCATTCTGAAACTGTTTTTTACAGACTAAAACTGTTAAAACTGAAACTAATTTTTAGAAGTTGAATGGACCAGAGCCTATGTAAAGTATAATTCCAGTGAAACATACATTTGTATGGAGGCAAGTATAGGGCAGTTCAAATTGCACTCTGACACTGGTCCATTACGACAATCACGGTATATTACTCTGTCACACCATGCAGGAATCCGCTTCTTCTCACCAGAATCATAGCCTGGGAAAAATATAGGATGGTGGAATGGAAGGAATAAAACTCGGGAAAAAAACAAGTAACAAAAATTACCTCCTAAACCAGGCACATTCCTTTCAAATTTGTAAGTTGGAGGAAATTTAATCATGGCCTCGCGCATTCCCTGGAAAACTTTCCCAGCTTTCATTTCAGCTCGAAGCTGATCCTTTTCTCTAAGCCAGTCGAAACTTCTTTGGGAAACAAAGTCTCTCGCCTCATCGTATGATACTCCAAAGAGTCTATAATTAAAATCACCGAGAAACACTACCATGTCTGCTTCGGATAAATCAGTCCTTGGCTCTTCAGAGTTCCCACTAGCACCCTGCAAGCACGCCACATAGAGCTTAAAAGCTGAAAACTGCTGCAGTATGGAATCAATTTGAACGAATAGGAGTAATCACATTGTCACATACATTAGCAGTTCGAATCACTTGAGATGCAGAAGACGCTCCAGCTGAAAGAGAGTGGAGCAATGGGAAGCCCGTAGAATAAAGTAGCCAAAATAAATATATGCACAAGGCAAGAGAGTAAAACAAAAGCAGACATCACATACCAGCAGCAACGTTAAGTAAATGAGACTGCCGAGAAAAGACCATTGATCGAAAGATATGATCAAAGTCTGCATTGCGTCGATTCACTGCTTCCAAGTGCGCAGCTAAGTGACAGTTTACAAAACATATTATTCTATCATGGACTCTCAACCTCAAACCTACTCCTCCCTGCAAGTTTGGTTTTAGCAATGAGGTTAGAGGCCAGCCACATTATACAAAGGAAATTCAATGATAATGTTCCATTGTGTGTTCTAATACTTCCAAACAAGTTATAGTCCACAATGAAATGAAATAGATAGCAGAAATTGAAATGGAATACATTAAATTTTCATCCATAGTCGGATTCAGTTACTAATATAAACCAAATGTTTACCTTAATATTAACTTGTAACTGCAATGTGAAATCTACTGCATAAATAGGTACATTTACCTTGTTACCAATTGTTCGGCCAAAACCACAAGCAACTGCTGCAACATCTAGGTCTCCAGCATGCATCCTCATATCCTTTCTTACCCTGAAACAGAGAGATACAGATTATCATGCCTATACAAACGAAGGCAAAGATGCCAATTCAACTACTTTAGCTGGTAAATTTTGGAGGTTGGCACATTTGGGGGTTGGTACCAAGACCTAGGATCAAATCATATACATGATTGTCCTTTGAGGCTCCTTATACACCAAATAACAGAAGAATCAATGATAGATGGGATGCCTGCTAATTATAGATGGGATGCCTGCTAATTATAGAAGGTTAACATCAGGATTATATAGTCTTGCATAGTTACCAGATAGCTATGAGCAAGCCAGCGAGCTGCCTTGAACCTACACGTTCGAAAGCCACTCCTTCATCTAAGATCTTACCAATAGCATCTTGCCAATGTTGCCCAATGGCACTCCCTTCTAGTCCTACCTGTAAGTATAAAAAAGTCAAAAAAAGGTCATGTGACAATAGATGATACAGACAATTACTTTCTGACAGGTAGTAGAATAATAAAAATTGTTGCATGATTTTTTAGACCTTATATCATAATCAGTTACACAATACACAAATATATTCATATCAAATTCTTCTACCTTCTAAACATAGTTACCCACCATTATAACTTATGATTGAAGTTTGAAACACCAGGTTATTCTTCATATAATACAATAGACTTCTATAACTATATCAGACCATAAAAAGAACAGAGGATTCTCACAGTCTCCTTCGCTGCAGACATGGCTAGGAAGCCAGCTCCCATTTCCACTTCTTGCAACCCAACCACAACGATTCCAACATCGGATACTGCAGAACCTAACCATGTTCTGAGTGCGTCTAGGTTGGCTTTCCCTTGACCAACATTCCATGATCCTACTAGTATCTTTATACAATCTCCTCTTGTGTATGACAACTCTTTTGAAGACAATGCAGAGCGTATTATACTGTCTATTGGCCCAGGGGACGTGAGGTGCCATCCACGGATACCACCATGAATTGCCATGCTGAAAACATAACCTCCACCTACAGCCATCTTTATGACTGGACTACTGTGAGCAACCCACCCTGCTAAAAGATTTCCTTCAAGGTCCAACAACTGCACCACACCGCTAGCATATCCTACCCATAACCTAGTATCATGGGTGCAAAAACATAGTATAGTAGAAGGATGATGACAGAAATCTTGGACGCGGTTTCCATTTGAATCCCACTGCAAAATCAATCCATGAGAACCTCCACTCCAAATCTTTCCATCAGAAGTTAACGCTAGTGCCTCAGTCTTCTTATTATCTTCATTAAACGCCCCAGTACCTCTTGTAGCTACTCGGCGTACAGCATCTGCTGCACCCATTATAGCATTACGTGATCGCTGCAGAAAGCCCTGGGACTTCTCCTTCTTGGATTGAGATACAAATTTTACTTTCATCTCATCCTCTATCTGTTGATCTTGCGGCACTGGCATCTCAGCTCGGTTTTCAATCTGACCATCAATGTTAAACACTTTGACAAGTTCCTTTGTTCGAGCATCCCTGCATAAGAAATCAACCATTAGGCTTCTACCTTGTATACTACCAAAATATTCACTATCATATATCATGTTCCTACGTCCAACAGGTTATGTTTCTGATTGTTACATGGCGAGCTAACTTTCATGAAACCTTTGCATAAATAATTGAAAAGAATGTATACATTACCGATGCATATTAAATTTACAGCATAAAGAAGATTTGCAAGAAAGAAAAGAGAAGAAGACAAAGGAATACCATAATGAGAAGGACAGAGAAGTGGCACACCACACCCTTCCTCTGGCATGATCAGACAGGATAGCTTTGATATCTGAAGAAGAGATATTGCATACACCATTCACAGTAACGTTGCTCCTTAAGTCCACATTCGCCCTCTCAACTAGCAGGGCGGCCATGTGCTTCTCCTCTGCTGATAGAGAGAGCGATTTCTGTATCGAGTCCCATGGCCATATTTTAATCACCCCACCTTCTCCACCAGACCACAGGTCACCTGCAGCACCGCATAACTCATATATCATACGAATTTGTACATTGATATCAGATCTATTATACTATTATCACATTACAACAATCCCAACCTCAACCATTTCTTCATTATCTATAATCAAGAATATTGACTTTCTAATTTTGCCTATTCCTTCAAATACAACAAACTTATTTCTTGCAACAATTAACATCAATTTGACATCTGTATACCAATTTGTCAATTCATAAGTTGACCATTCTTTTCAAATTCATCAACCAATTTTCATCCCACCCGAACCCACAACATCGAAATTCAGCACAATCTAAACATTACGATCAACACTACCCCATAAATGAAAGCAAAAAATCCATCTCAAAAAATCACAACAACTAAAATTTAAAAGTTGTGCAATGAGTTTAATTACCATAACAAGACATGATCATGGAGAGAACAGGTCCCTTATGAGCTTGCCAACCAAGACCTTCACGAAGCGGCTGCGATGAATCGTCGGCGTCAGGATCCTCACAGTGATCCATCTTCCAGGACCTGATCTTGCCGTCCTTGTGCCCAGTCCAAACCAGCCTATTGCCATGATCAACAACCATGCACATAGTCGGCGACGTAACAGCCGACTCATAAAACGGCGACGTATCCTCATCCCCTCGTTTCCCTTTCCCGCCAAAACCGGCACCAGCCTGGTACGCGTCACGAAAGTTCCAGAACCTAACCCCATTCTCCTGCCCGGCCCATAGCTGGCTCTCCGTACACCCTATCGTACGTAAGAATTTCCCCACTTGCGTCTCCCTCAAGGGGTGGGGCCGGAGCTCCAAAGCCGGGGGACGTGTCGGGTGGACCGCGGACCGTGACGGAGCCTTGAATATCCCGACGCCGCCGCTGGCGGTGAACTCCGGCAATGCGAGGCGTTGATCGTCCTCGATGTCGGAGGGGGTTGTTGAAGAGGTGGCGGCGGCAGGGAGGGAGAAGGAGTGATCATAGCGCGGGTTAGGGTTGGGGTTGGGGGTGCATGAGGAGGAGGCGTAAGGGAATAACTCCCCGTCGTCGTCGGAGTTGTAGAAGGGACCACCAAGGTGGCGCTGGTGTTGGTGGTGGTTAATGATGGCGTTGGTGATGCGGACCTCGTCGAGGGAGTGGTTTCGAAGCTGGCTGGCCCACTTGGAGGAGCCGGGGTCTTTGGAAGCAGCGTTGGAGGTAGCGGTGGAGCCATGGCGAAGCTGGGAGCTGAGGGAATGGGCTTTACGGCTTTGGGGGCCGTTCTGAATAAGGTATAGTAAGACGTCCCTATCTTCGTCGTCCATCATACCAATACGAATTGCACCGAATCACATCAAAGATGATGATGTTAATAATAATAATAATAATAAAAATAATAACAATAATAATAATAATAGTAAAAAATAATGAAAAGGAGAAAAGTGGGAGGTTTCGGAGAAGAGAAAGAGATGGGAGGAAGAATGGTAAGAGACAGAGAGAGACAGGTGAAGTTTGAAAGGAGGGAGTGGTTTAGCGGGAAGAAAGGGGATGTCAACGTCCACCAACGTTTTTAGTTTTTGTTGCTTGTTTCCCGTAGGATTGAGATATAACGTCCACATCTTTTGGAACCCTTTTTGTAAATTGTCTTAAAACGCTGTTTAACTTCGACCTCGAAAACTTTTAAATTCATCCACAATGAGTCGATTTTAATGTTTAATTTATTTGTATGGATCGAATTTTCCGAATAGAGTAAAGTTAAGATATACTAAAATGGTTTTCATTTAAAGTTAGAGCCAAGTTAGATCAACTCGATCAATGTTCCTTAATTACGAGCCTACTATATAATGTACTCGCATGTATTACCTAGTCATTTACATTTCCTTTTTCACAAGTTATTACTATGAAAAATCTAAAATTATGACGATGTCCATCTCTTATTAGAGGAGTATAAATCTTTATAAGTTGATTGTAAGAGTCATCCAATTGTTCTCAAATAATATCACAATGAAATTCATGTAAAAGTAAAATAATCTACAAATATGGGGTGTTTAATTAACTTGTTAAAAAGATAGGAAGCTATAAAAAAAAAAACTAGCTAAGTCGTCAATGAAGGTTTTATAATGAGAAAGTTGGCAAGTGTGAACCTACCAACCAGGGTGTCATAAAACAAAACTTGAGGATATAAAAACGTTTGACTTGTGATTATGTTGGAAAGTATTGGATTTGTGGAAGGCCATGAACTTGTTAATCGTCGTAATGCCAACGTTTCAACTTACATTAGTTCTGGTGGGACCACTTACTAATTGGATGAGACAAACAAAGATCGATATAGATGGAAACTTAATGAAAGAATATAATCCAATAGCTAGTATTACCCATATAAGTATGAATGTGGAATGTAGCTTGTCTTAATCTATATAATCTATATCCAATATATGCATATATTGAAAAGTAAAATGGTTTTTTTTTTTCTTTTTTTGAAGTTGTACTTTTGATAATTAAAATTGTACTACTTGTAAATGAAAATATATTATTTTTGGCAAAGAAAATGTACGAATAGAATATGAATTTGTACTATTTGAATATGAAGTTATACATAGATTTTATTTTTATTTTTGTATAAGCCCATTTTTTTTCCTTCATTTGCAATAATTTTCTTTTTTAAAATTGTACTATTTGCAAATGAAAATGTACTTATCGAATATGAAATTGTACTAATAAGAAATAAAATTGTAAATTGTTTCACCACTTTCGCGTGTATCGGTTACTTTAATAATCAGCTGGAATCACATCTCCTTTCATGTTAACGCTCTCTGGCTATCTTATGAGTTGTTTTGAGATTGCTGTACACTTTGGCAAAATGGAGTCCTATTTATAGCTAATTGCTTGTTATAAGGAGTGTACATTTTACTGCACACACTTCAGGTGTAAATTTTATTATTTTCTTACACTTAAGCATTGCTTGGATTAGGGATTGGCAGTAATTAGGGGATTAAAAGAGCATATATAGGGGTAACTTTGGATGAGAGAGGTGAAGGTCTTATTCTTGGTATGAGTACATTGCTCTAATATTATCTTGGAAGCAAATAAAACTTGTTTTGGCAAAACCTTCAACCGTTTAATAATATACCAAGATGAACCCATTATTGCTTCAATCAAGTGTGGGGATTATGTTGTAGATAGCAAAAAAATTGGGGTCCTGCTGAATTCCTTTTGTGGTAGAGAAAACCTAATGATGCGTAGATTGGCTAACTCGGACAAGACGAGTTAGGTGAATATTTTTAACAGAGCTCAACAGTTTTTAAACAAATCACTCACATAGTCACATGGAAGGTTCATTTTGAAAGCTAACCCTCATATATTGAAAACGAAGATGAACCACTTCTGGCTCTGTTGTAGACTTGTTTAAATGGATAGGGGTCTGATAAGGGTCTATGATCGACCCGTTTGTAGGGTCTAATCAATAATGGGCTTAATAAGTCGGTCTCTTAAAGGGTCATATTTTATTAGGTTTCTAATGAGTCAATAATGGGCCTATAGTTTACAAGACTTTTAAATATTATCAGGTAACGAATTATTTCCACTTACTTACCAATGATCTACTACCAAAAATTAGAGGTGATATACGTAAACTATCCCCCTTCTATAGTTAAAAACTACACTCTCTTTGGACGAACCAACCCAACTCGACCCGTTATATATTTCCTATAACCCGACCCGGTTTGCATCTTCTTTGACCTAATCCAACCCGGTCCGTTTTGCTTGTGACCCATCCCGACCCGAACCCATCCCAATGCACATGTCTACTCTGTTGGTGTACATACTCCAAAGTCAAAATCAAACACTAATTAACTATTCAGAACCTTAACATGCCATTTACCTTCCCTTGTGAGTTATATGACTTTGCCTTAGGTTGGCCCTAATTAGCTAAGTTTTGAATAAGGAAGTGAACTGGGGCTAAAATCGATCAATCATTGACCAATGGATTTGTTCATCGCGCCTGTTTTGTAAGAGCACTGGGGCTTTAGCTTGGCCATCAAAATGATAATATAAAAACAGAAGCCTACCACAGAACTTACAAAAAGGAGTGGCAACCACTAGTGTATAGCGTACTTAAAACCAAAACATACCCAAAAATGGAACTAGACGTCATTCAAATAAATAAACACTTAAATATGAAATTTTGGAGAGGATTACATGAAATAATACGGCAATTTTCCAACCTAATAACTCTAACATCAATCAATTTCAAGATCTCAACTTCGCAATGTACCCAAAACAGAATCAAACTAGCAACTTTAACAAAACTGATGGCAAGAAAGTAATATCATGGAGCAAGCCTTTGAGGATCACGAGGGAACAATGAAGTCTTCCTAATGTTGTTCAGGTTGCAGAAGAGCATAACAACACGCTCTAAACCCACTCCAAATCCACCGTGAGGCCAAGCACCAAACCTGAATAAAGAAAATTTTATTTAGTTTGGTGAAAGTTCATACAATCCCTAGAAATGAAAGTGTTAAATATGTTGGATGGATCTGAAAGTGTTGAGAGTACATTGAGGCCACATAAAAAACAAAAGGCAGCAACACAACAATATCCCTCTCATAGCACTGACACAGCATTTACTACTAAATACACATATCAATCAGAAACTAATACTCCCACTGCTTGCAAGTTAGAAAAGGCAGGTATGTTTTCATAATTTATCGGTGGGAAATTGACATCTGGCATGAGGAACAAAAAAATTCTACACTGTGGGACCAATGAGATTTACACAGCACACTAAATGACCTGTCCTTTCAAAATTTCAAGATGCTTATCTCATGGATGAGGTCAATCAAATCAAAAGAGAAAGATAAGCTTTAAAGATTTTGGGGGGGGGGGGAAGACTCTACAATTGGATTTAATATCTAAGAATATGTAGTCTCATTCATGACAGAGGATAAGGAGTAAAAACTTATAATTTGATTTAAGATCCAGAAGTTTATTGGAGCCATCGAGCATTGTGGCACCACAGTTGTCTCATTATATATTTTTATGCCTTAGCAGCTCACACTGCTTCTGTAAGTAGTTCTATATACTCTCCCAACTCCACAAGAATAAGTCCAAAGATGTGGTGCGACACAGGGAGCTTTTGAAATTAAGCATTGCAGCACCAGAGTTGTCTCCTAATATATTTCTATGCCTTAGCAGCTCATTTACATTGGACATGGGAAATGAACAAACTGCAGAAAAACAAGAATTTCGTCCCCATCCCACCAAAAGAAAAAACCAGCATATAGTATATCTCTGCCTACGGAAGGTAGGGCAAGAAAAAATCTCATACATTCATAGGTGACAGAAGACAGCTATGTAATGGCTAATTACTCTAAGATGTTTAGTTATGTCAACTTCCTCAGCCAAGCAATATTCAAAAGTTCAACAATCAAGGCCTTGACCAGATAACCCTAAATTTTGACAGCTCCATAACTCAATATTCTTTCAGTCATATCCTAACATTGAGATCTTTAAGGCCACTGTCCTCCAGAAAACTCCCCTAATTTGCCTCCAGTCTTCATTCAAAATCGACAAAGTGGGAAGTGTATGCCTCAACTGATACATTTTGCAATATCAGACACCATACTCGGGGAAAATCTCATAACAGCCTCCAGAAATTCTGTGAGCAGGAGTCTTGTACACAGAGACTTCCAGAAATAAAAGCAAGCAGATTCTGACAACTTATCCAGTTCAAAATGTTGATTACATTTCCTGGAAAAGGACCTGGGAATGCTTTATTACTGCCTCTCAAACACCACCCCAAAGGTGTCCTCAATTGCTTGTTGACATGCTCACCATCACGAACTACATTCCTCCCCAGCTGCCACCATATCACTCAGACCTATGTTACCACAATCAGTATACCAACAATGACTTCAACACCCACTGAATGCCGCCTCCTCAAAACTCTGCCAATGCCCCCTGACACCCACCCACCCAACCCCAAGAAAAAAAGGAAAAGGAAATCTCCAGCTGAATCCTGTTTTTTAATTTTTTTTTTTTTTTTTGGGGGGGGGGGGGGGGGGGGGGGGGGGGGGATTTATCCTCCCTTCATCATCCATCGAGTTTTCCACCAACTCTCTTCCAAGTTCCTAAATATCCCCTATTATTGAGGTATGTGAAACCCATTGGAAGGTAGTTGAGTCCAGCAGTTAAGAGAAGCAAAACAAAAAAGAAGATGAAAAGACAAAAGAGAAGACCCAACAATATCAGAATATACGTCTAAGAACTAAGTTGAAAACAGAAATTCATACAACTGTTCTTCCGTTTTTGACCGGACAATCTGAAACGGATTAGTTTTCTTTTTATTTATCTGAAAGTTAAATCAACATCTATTATTGGATCCCAAAATCCCAAGAGGTCCAACAGACCAGTAAAGATAATTGAGATGATCTGACATGTAGAAAATAAAGTATGTCTACTAATGAAATATTTCTATCAAAGCACAAGCAACTATAGAATTAGAGTAAAATCATCCATTACCAAGACCACAGAATATGCAATAAAAAGAAAAACTCATCTTCAACAAGAAAGCCAGAACTTACTTAAAGGAGTCAAGATAAGTAGCTACTGTTTTGACATCAATACCACACGCTTCAGCACGCATTGTCAAAAATTCGGGGTCATGAACACGCTGAGCTCCTGATAATATCTCCTCGCCTAAAGGGGGGGGGCAGAAAATAAGAAGTCAAAGCAAATAAAAGACAAATACACAAAAGAGGTTTCAAAAATGAGAAACAATCATATTAGTTTCAGAAGTCAGAGATATTACACTCCACTGTAGAAGCTCATAGTATACTGCCTATTTTGTCATATACTAACATAACAGACAACTAACACTCATTAGCAGCATAAGAGCTTGAGGTAAACATTGCATTCAAGGTTTTTTTTTCCCTTTTAAAAAAAGCTTCCTAAATAAATTAATATTATATTGTTCTGAAACCAAAAAACAAAAATCATGAAAAGACAACTTCTAACCACGAAAAATCAGTATATAGCAAGGCTGTATACAACTATAAAAGGAATTAATTTCGTCCAGAAATCTATATTCTGTATTCATCAGCAATTTGTACGAAACTCGGTCCATAACCAAGTCTCAAAACCAACTTCTTCAGCATAAACTAGATCCAAAACAGATGGTAATGGAGAGAGAAAGTAGAGCAGGGCAGGTGCATGACCCTCTTCACCCCAAGACCTAAGCTACCCAGAAATTCCTACAGCCATAAGGCCATATTCAAACTTGCACCTGTAACTCTAGAAATATGATCAGAATTGTTCAAACACATTTATTGAAAGAAGCCATGATAGGGAAAAGTTTAATGTTGCATGGATTGTTGTTATGCCAAAAGTTTTAACAATAAGCCCTCACTTTCCATTTAGCCAAACACATTTTAGACACTCCTCTATCAGACACAGCTCAATTTACCAGGTCAGTGACCAAAAAATAAGGTGAATATTAAAAAAAGAATATGCCACTAACTTTGACTGGTCAATGCTGTACTCACCTCTAGTCGTATCTACAAGGAAATTCCAATTTTTTTTTTTTCCCAACCAGGTCATGAGAAGATATTGTTTAAAAAAATGCATTGAAAATCAAATCAAATCATCGAAATGAAACTGTAATACATATCAATTCACAAGCATTAATGCTGTACTCCTTTACAGGTATGACCTATTACCATTCTACTTAATTTTCTTCTTTTATTTCTATCGAGGCTACAAAAAGATAAATAGAGGTCCCCAACGATCTAAACCCAGCAAGCTGCACCAACCAAGGAACGGTTTACTCCTAACATAAAATGTTTTGAAGGTAGAGATTGAACTCCGCCATTCTTAGAGCAAAGCGATACAGTTAAATAGACGTCCAGTTCCCGATCCCATTGGCTTAGAACCAAAAAGCAGTGGCCCATAGTGGGGGCAAGGCAAGTCCAAGTTAAAAATGGCAAACATTTCACACATGGAATGGAAGTGAGGGCAGGAGCCAAAAGCTTCCTCCATTCAGGCAACCTGTTTCCCCTTCCTAATATGCCCCATATTCGACAGTGACCAACCCCTTGCCATTCCCCGTAGACAGTCTTACCCAAGGGGTTACTTCTGAGAAGTTCACTCTCTCATGTTCACCCACTCTTGCTACTGACATTTATGAAGTTAAACATTTAGAGTAAAAACCAAAGTAATAGCCAAAAAGAGCTACATCATTAAAAGGAAGCAGACAAAATATCATAGATTATCTAACAAAAAAAGGGCATTGTTTTTCCAGGAAAGGAAATTCTCAAATCACAAAACAAGGAAACTCACTTCACAAGCAAGGATATTAATTGAAGGTTTTAGAAATAAGTATAAATTATAGTCAAAATTCAAGACAAAGTAAAAACTCCAAGCAATCAAGCTCACCCCGTATAAAGACATCAAACGAATTGCTATATAATGGGTCATCATAGCAAGGCATGGTGTAGAATGCCCTAACAGCCAATGGATACCGGTGGAGAATGTAAAACTCAGTGTCATACCTGCAAATTAAGAAAGGTTGGTGAATGCATCCATAAAAGAAAAAAAAAACTTAACTAAACAATAGAAATATAATAACATAAACTTGATCAGCAAAGTGATCTCAATGTTCCAACAAGACATCCAAATTATTTAGAGAGAGAGAGAGAGATAGTGTCTATGCGTGTGTAAGTGTGTGTGTGTGTGTGTGTGTGTGAGAGAGAGAGAGAGAGAGAGAGAGAGAGAGTAAAAACAAGGACAATTAAACATAACCAAGTTGAAAAGGCAGATGCAGAAAACAGAAACAGCAACAAAAAAACAACAAAGACAAGCCTCAATCCCAAAAAGACGGGGTTGGCTATATGAAACAAGAGTCTATCTCACGTAATAATCCACAAAAATCTTCCTTCATTCGCTCTTGTTTAGAATCAAATCTTCTTTTAAATCCATGTTTTCCATATTTTTGTTTAACTCCCTTTATGCAATATTCATCTTTGGTCTTACCTCGATCCTACACTTCTCTCATTGGTGCATCTATCGTTTTGAGGGTCTCACATGCCCAAATCACCGTAGGTTCGTAACTGATTTTCCGTTATCTTATCCTTAATATTCGCTACTCTAATTTTCATTCGAATATCCACATTTCTAATTTTGTCCCTAGAAGTGTTCTTATACATCCATTTTAACATATGCATCTCGCTACAAGCATCTTCATAACATACTCCTTGAACGTTCAACACTCTTAACACATACAATAATGATTGTCATCCTATAAAATTTCCCTTAACACATACAATAATGCATCTCAGGTATTTAAAACATTTACTTATAGGTAATTCCATATCGTCTTAAGTCACATTATCTTCACTTGGCCTCCTTCCAATGCTAAAATGACATTCATATACTCTATTTTACTTCTACCGACTCCGCCAGATTTTTACTTGCTAAAGGTTGCGGTAGGTTTGTGACAACCACCATAAAACTTTGTCACGTCTATGAGCATGAACCAAGATGTAGATAGCAAAAAGAGTTCACAAATTGCAATGTTGAACATACTTATGGGATATAGTACCAATTGTTATGCAATTTACATCTTTGTGAAATGATTTCCATGGAGAAGAGAATTCACTAACAACTCAAAAGCAGAAGATATAAGTATAATAGATAAACTAACTTGTCACGGACTATTTCTCCGAGCTTTCTCTCAGTTTCGGTATTAAGGTCCCCATAAGGATCAACTTCAATACCCGCCTCCTGCAAATATAAGTCAATTGCAAATGGAATTCAAAGTGTAGTGCAGTAGAACCAACAACAAATGAAAATGAGATTTATGAATCAATCACTTGATGAAACAAGTTTATCAGAAAGCATATTAGTACTAATTTCAAAGTTTAAAATGTGTATAGTTCAACGGAACTGCCAGATTGCTGCCTAACTTAATACAACACAAAGATCAAAAGAAACCTTAAAATTTGGCAGTAGTTCCATACAGAATTTACCATTCATCATCAAATTATAATCATAAAAAAAAAGTGAAACACTTCCTCACCTTCAGCATTTGAACTCCTTCTGGAAATGTCAGCTGCAATGTCTTACGCAAATACTGCAAGAGCACAAATCCCAAGTGATCAAAAGTCCAACCAGAAAATGCTAGAACAGTGGCACTATATCACCCCTCTGTAACTCAAACAACATATAAGCGATCATGCAAGCACATGTCAACATCATATAATGAAGCTGAACAAAAACAGCCAAAGAAACTTATTTCTTTTTCAAAATAAAAATTATAAAAAAATTAACCTTCAAATGTTTAAATGGATACTGGCTTGAAATAGCTTCCAGTTCTCCTTTGCAGTACTCATTCAAATGGTCAAAAATGGCCACAAACAACCGGTCAATTAAATCCATAACCTGCAGATCACAACCAGATACTTTATTTCAGCTGCAATTAGAGACATAGACAGCAGGACAAAAAGATCTAACAAGCCAGTTCTACCTCTGAATAGTGTTCTTTGATCTCCATTTCTGCATCAAGACCCGTAAACTCACAGAGATGCCTATGAGTAAAGGAATCCTCAGCTCTGAATACTGGACCAACTTCAAAAACTCGCCTAAAATCACCGGATATCGACATTTGCTTGTGAAGCTGAGGTGACTGAGCAAGACATGCAGGCTGGCCTTTGTAGTCAAGCCTGAAAACAGCTGCACCCCCTTCACTTGTTCCTCCCATCAGCTTGGGTGTATGAATTCCCCGAAAACCTTCAGATCGCAGGAATACCCTGAAAATCTGAGGGCCAGCCCCAATTATGACTTCCAGGCATGACAATAGAACTTATATGCGGATGTATCTAAGATTTTAAAAGCAAGTGAAGTAAGAAAATCAACAATCAAGCTTGTATCAATCAATATTCACAGGTAAACCAAGTAAGAAAATCAACAATCAAGCTTGTATCAATCAATATTCACAGGTAAACCAAGTAGATAATATTCCCCATCATCATCACTAAGGGTAGATGAATTGTATAGCATAACCAGTAAACCAATATTTGTCATCAACAATTTACCATCTTCAGATATTTAAAAAAGCTAAATGGAGTGATGATGGGGCAGCTAAACAGGCTCTCTTTGCAGTCTAACGTTCCAATGTGAATGCTCGAGAGTTTTTATAGTAAAACCTAACATATGTTATCCAAAAAATTTACAAATTCCTCAACACCCCCTCTCCCCCCAATAGAGCATCTCAAAGATGGCACTATAAGTTTCCTCTTTCTACATGTAAAAAAATTATTTGCGAAAAAAAAGTTCATATATGAGCCAAAGAACTAAAAGAAGTTTAGGTGAGGGCTAACAAAATTCAATTCACAACAAAAATAAGTGCAAATTTGGGCCAATAAGGAAAAATAGCTTCAGAGAGATATTCAGGGGCAAAGAACAAAGCTTCAGAATGTCAGCTTAAGTTTATTCAAAAGCATTACCATTTACCACTTTATTTTAATACTCAACAAACAAACACTAAAGCAAGCAGATACTACACGATAACTACCCCACTAAACAATTCTCATGATACTCTGTACAAACCAAATACATTTTCAATGTCAATTAATTCTGAAGCAGCTAAACCAATAATGTACCCCCCCCCCCCCCCCCCCAACGAGTTATAATAAACTAATTGGTACTTACGTATTCAACTTCACTTGACAGATGAAAAATGGCCTGATTAGCTGGGGTCCTCAAGTCTAATACTCGATAATTCAACCGCGTGTCTTGGTTAACTCGAACCAGTTGCTTTCCATCCTGTGTACATGCAAATTAAAATGGTAAGCATTATACCTCGTTTTCTTCGTTCAATTTGTAATAAACAAAATAACATTATCGGGAAATGAGAAATGTGTAGCCCATGTACAAAGAAAACTAAGAAAACGTACGAAAGGGGCAAAGTCACACTCTTACAACAAATTAAAATAGTTTCATTTACAGTATGAAGCCCAAAAAATTGTTGCTCACAATAAGCACCAGCTATATGATATCATTTGACTATGGAAAAAAGGGGAGGATAGGGGGTGGCCTAAACCTCTTATGACAAATCAATATGCATTCTTGGAAAGAATAATAAGTGTATTAAAATAAAACTCAGTGATGAAAAAAACGGGAAAAATTACAATGCAGTTAAGTAAATATCACAAATCTAAAAGCTTTGAGAAATAAGAATTGATGCCTAAACAAAGAAGACATACAAGTGCAGGGCTTTGAGGACAAGATACAATAGGTGAATTATTGGCACCAAAGTGATCTCCCTGCCATTACCATAAGGCAAGGTATTGCAAGAAATTAGCAATCCATAAGCAGAAAACCGATTCATCACCAGCCCAAAATAGTTCAATTCAATATTTTTAGACAAGTCCTTAAGGTTCTCCAGTATTTTCAAAACATTGCGGTAAAACCAACTTTTTTATGTAAAATTAAAACTGCAGAATGGGTAATACAAATTGACCCAATTCCTCTGTATATACTATCAAACAATATGGGAAAGCACCAGCCTCCCCTAGCTTATAATGAATAAAGTCACTTTGATCAAGAACTTAGTATAAAATGAGACGACATAGATCACAGTATCAAGGAGCTTCAAAGTTTATCTAGGATTACATCTCAATTACACTGCTGATACTTAAGACTTCTTGGGCTAATTGCTATGGGCATTGATTTTAATGATTTGTAATTCCTTGTCTTTCCAGATTCTAAGATCAAGATTTTGGTTAAAGTTTATATTTCACAATGACAGGAAAACTTTGGTTAAAGGTCCTGATTTTGGATTTTACAGTGTTACTTCTCCTTTTGGCTCTTACTATTTTCAAGGCATCATGCACTACCAAAACTTCTTAGGTAAACAAGATACACATAGTCGATAGACTTGCAAAGTCAAAATCAGCTACCAGGCAATTAAATCACAAAAACAAAGAGATCAAAGCTGACTGATATGGAGGGTCTATACCACCAATATCGTAGCTGGTTCAAAGTATCAGTAACTCAAACTACCCTGCTTATTCACACGCAACTCTGAGAAAAATGTCATAAAAAACTTTGTTAAGTATATAGCCTTATTTTCTTGTTAGTTTATGGATTTGCAATATCATCCACTCTGTCCTTCAAATACCAAATCTCTTTCCTTTCAAACTTCAAATATTAATTCTCATTTGAATTCTTAGGTCATTTTCTTGTAGCCAATAATGTTCATCTCCGCATCTTCATATGCAAGAAAAGCTACATTCCTACGGTGCAAATCTTCTAGATTACCAAAGGTGTAAAAGTATCATCTAGTAATACTGTCAACATCGGCATCTACGACTCACAAATTCACTAAACCTTATTCATGAGATTTTCTTCCCTAAATTACTATCGTGCAAGTATCAAAATTTACTTAACAACGCATCGAATTCTTTAATGTGCCTTTAAACCTCAAAATTCACAGCAAATATATGATAATAATTCACCTTCAAAGCTTCTTCAATCTCGGCTTCACTCCGGGCCGCATCCTCGACATTAATCGGTAACGTCGCCATTGCTCTATTAACACAATAAATCTTCCTCACCTGAATCTCAACCTGCACAATTAAAACCCTCACAAACATCAACAATCAATTCAAATTAAGATGCCACTTAATTCAACTCAACAATCACAACTTAGCACAATCACCTGCTGAGACGTCCCCTTGATAGCTTCACCAGGCACGGATACGAAACCCTCGACATCGACAATCGACTCGCGGCTCAGGGCATTAGCGAACTTCACCATCTGCTCGCTCACCTTCTCCTTCGCCACCATCAGAACACACTGAATAGTATACAAACCCTCTCGAACCACGACGAACGCCATCTTCTTTGAGACGGCGCGAATTGCCTGCACTCGTCCTCTGATGAGAACCTCCTGGTCTTTGAGATCGGAGGAGAGAGACTTCACCTCCGTCCACTTCCGACCGGTGACAGCCTTCGATTGGAGTTCGACGAGAGCTAAGTCGCCGTAGTTGCCAGCAAGCGCGTCGGCGATTGAGGCTTCGGCGAGTGCGGCGGCTGCTGCGGCGGCAGCGGCTTCTTGCTTTTTCTTTAGCTTTTCTAGCTTTGCGGCTTCCTTTTTGGCGGCTTTCTTGCTCAGCTCCGTCGGTTGGTTGGCGGCTTCATCGGCGGCGTTAGGAGGCGGCGAGGGAGAAGCTTGGTCGGAAGACATTCTTAGGGTGGGAGGATGGTGGATATGTGGGAGTGGGATTGAGAAATGTCCAAGTAAAGTGGGAAGAGGTCGTATGAAGCAGTATGAACAATGAAGTATTCGCCCATACAGAATTATAGATTAAATATTTAAATATCGCCAGTAAATTTCTACTTCTTACTCGTATAAATATGTATTTTGTATATTAATTGACCATCTAAAATAAACGATTCCTCCATTTTAGATGGTTCTTCTACGAAGGAATCATTTATTTTGGACGAGTCTTATAAAATTAAATTTTTTATCTTTAAAAAAAATAGTAATTATTAATATATAATTAATAATAATTAGTATTTGAATAGTAGTTATTATTGATTATTATGTTCAATTATGATTATTATACATATTTATTTAGGAATTAATAATTATAATTGGTAGTAATGTTTTTTACAAAATCCAATTTTTTTTACAAAATTAAGATATATAATAATTAATATAAATAAGTAAAAGTAATTAATTTTTGTTTAACAAAATAAAAATAATTAATTCATGTTAATATATTTAGTATTAATTATTAATTAAGAACAAGTTCTCTTAATTAGTATGATTTAGCTATTTTTAAAATTAGTAGTATGTAAAATTGGAAAATTTTCTCAATTTTCCTTTTAGAGGTCTTTTTTTGCAAAATTAGTATGTCAAATTCCTTACGAAAATTTGGGGATGTTGTAAATTTCAAAAATATACTGCTTATAAAAATTTGTGTTATTCGGAGTCTCGTAGCTAAAGTTATGTCCCTTCGAAATTCATGTGGATTATTTTGCAAATTGAATGACGTGAAAACGAGTGAACATAAGATAAATAAAGATTGTATGCAATAAGGGTAAATTTGGTAAAAGACGTACAAAATACAGATGATTGATAGATATTCTCGGCGATGTTTAGCAATACCGTATAAAATAGTGGGATGGTTTGAAGGTCTAAAGACCGAAAGTTTTATGGTTTTTATTAATCCAACTTTCTCATGTTAGTACATCAAAATATACCACACATTTTAATAGTGGATGTTTCATAATTTCATATATTGAAGGTTTTATTGTTTGTGTTAATTTAATTTGATTAATAACTTTTTCTTATAAAGTATCAAAATATAACAAATATTTCAATAGTGGATGATTGAGATATTATGGTTTTTATTGATCCGGCTAGATTAATAACTTTTTTTTCTCATGCCAGAGTATCGAAATATAACACAGTTTTTCATTGAAGAAGTTACAATGGTTTTCTTTTTGCGTAAGACGAGTATTGTGACACTAGCTTTTGATGTTTCTTTTAGAGTTGACTTATATAGTAGAGATAAATCTTAATCGTTCAATTTACCAAAAAAAAAAACAAAATAAATCCTTAGTGTAAATAAATAATGAAAACCAAATAAAACATTTGAGATACATTTCTTTCTACATTATTGTCAAAAATATCTTCTCTTGAGAATATTATTTAATTACCTATATTGTTTTAACCATAATTATATTTCAATTAATGATAGTCACTTTTACCACAATTAAAAAGCATAACTTGTGTGTAACCACTTCCATACCCCGTTTAAGTTCACAACACAAATCAATACATTGCACATTATAATGTAGAGATAGGTTCTTTTTATACTTAAAATAAAAAAAGAAAAGCTAATTTTTTGAGTTTGAATATTGTTGAAAAAAGATAAAACATAATAATATGAATTTATACTAATTTCAATAAAAGTGACAATGTCTCCTAGCTCCAACAATTGGCTTGGTCAATCCCATCATTTTGACGTGAATTAAACTTCGGTTAGAATATGTCATATGAAGAAGCTATCTATACAAACCTTGGACACTTTTGATGGTTTAGATGTTAGGGATTTTATAATTTTTAGAGATATACCTTGGGTAATGATTCTCCAAATAATTTTGTAGCTATACAAATATTCTTATCGAATAAACTACAATAATTTTTGTAAAAAATAATATCATTATCCAAATCTTATACAATAATTATTGTAAAGACTACCATCATTATCTTAATCTTAATTGTGTTAGTTAGGTGATTGGAGGAAACAAAATAACTTTTAAAGTTTTTTGTTATGGGAAAAAAAAAATTTGGTGGTGTGACAAATATGAAATGAAAAGAAGTTTTGTGGTAGGTGTTAAGGCATGGTAGGGAGTTTATAAATAAGATTTGCTTCACACTTGAAACTAATCCCACCCACAAACAAAGGGAGATATTGAGGAATGAGATATGTGGTGGAATATTTTGTAAGTCATGTAGCCTTAAATTGAAATTAATTAGTTCTTATTCATGTAGTTTTGTTTGCAATACTATCTTATCATGTGAATGAAGAATAGGGGGTGGTGGTGGGTATATAGATGGTGGTGTGCAAAATATGGAGTGGAAGGATGTTTTTGTGGTAGGTGTTCAGACATGGAAGGGAACTTATAAATAAGATTTTGTAACACCCCGATAATTTCCGTTTTTTCGAAACCCAAAGCTTTAGGAACTATCGGTGTGATACCGCCACGTATTCAAACGTTAAGGCTATAAAATATAGTTTTGCAGAGAAAAACCAAAAGACTTATGAAATAACATTAAACGTAAATCAAATCCTGATGTAACAAACTGAAACCTCTATGGCCCTTACTATAATGTATCAAATAACGTTTACCTCTAATTCAAATCAAACAATTTAAAACCAAATTAAACCTAACATAATTATATTCCGAAATCTAAATTAAAATAACGTTTTTCTCTAACCCGGCCCATGCATGAATGTTTGTTTAGATACCTGTTAATAATTTGCTCCCCAATAATACAAATATAAGTATTGGATCATTACAGTGTCATTTATAGGCGAAAGCCATGACCAAAGACACACAAGGCACGTAATCAGCAAGCTGAGTACATACGAATTACGAAGTACGACAGTTGAACTGATAATTAAATAACTATAAGAAATGTAAGAACGTATCATGCAACATTTACTCAACTGACACGATAAATTGATTAATGATTTGGATTCTGACACGATAAATTGATTAATGATTTGGATTAAGCAATAGACTAGGTTGTCTCCCCCATGTCCTGATTAGGACATCAAATAAATAAATAACACATGCACTCCCGTCGGAGAACATCAAAATACAGTATAAAAATCCAGATGGTAAACAGGCGCGACTCCGTTACCATAGCTAGATGAGATCTCACCTAACCCTAATTTTAAGTTTAAAACTTTATAAAAGAGAGACTCATAGATCACACAGCCTCCAACAAAAGCCATGGATAATACCCCGTGGACTCCAACCCCTGATTGTCAATACTCTAGACGTGCACTAGCCTAGAGTTTTATTGCTTATCCTCTTTCTCTTTAAGTGATTTACTGTTTAAATTCAATAAACACAATCACCGCAGCACACAGAGGCAAATATTACAGTTATTGAATCTATCTCTGTTATACTGTAATTTTTAACTTTTTAATTTCAAACTCAATTGATAAAACTGTTGAACCAAGTCAACTACATCATCATTAAGACTTATAAAATACACCTTTACTCCAATCATACTATCAGTAATGAAGGAGTAATAATAAATAACCTCATGGATTAATTAACAGTTAATACCAATTAATAAATCACGGTTTCTCACAAATAACACCAAAACATGCCCATAATATAAAGAACATGAATTCTTTCAAATGGGTAACCAAACAATCTCATCCAAAGGGTTCCCTAAACATGATATTATGTTAATGTTTCACCCTAAATCATGCTCCTAATTAAAAATAACGTTCTTCGTAATTTGTACGTATCTGGTGTAAAATGCACGGGTATCCACTTTCTCTATTTATTTAAGGACCTTTTTCAAATTGTTCTCCTACACCAGATAATATATTCTAATTCAATATACCAACAATACCAAATTTACAACAACCACACTAACTTTTCTAAGATTTTAAAACCATCCGAAATACTTTTTTTTTTTAAAAAAATCGATAGCTTCACAAGACCAAAGCAAACCATTGATTAGTTGGTGCAGTATCAAACAATAAATACCATAAATCATCGGTTACAATTTTCATTAAGTAGAAGAAACTCAAGTGGAGAAGTCACTGCCTAATTCTCATAAAAGGAAATTCCAAAGATTCTCCATATACCCATAATCACACGCAAGAATTTGGCAAAATTTTCGAGTGAAGTGATCACTGCCTAATTCTTATAAATGGGAATTCCACTCTTCAAATACTTAATTAAATAATGAAACAGTTAACAATCAAGCCTTCAAAAAATTGAGGAGAAGGATACCATTAACAATTTCTTTAAACAAAAAAAAAAAATACACAACTATCAACTAAGCATCAAACACATATTGAGGATTTGGATATATTTTCTAATATATTGCATAGAACTCTAAATTTATGCACATAATGCGCTTGCTTCTGATCTTCTACACAAATGGTCAAGCAACAAAAGAAAACTATAATAATCAAGTACATAAAATAAAGAGAAAATAAGGGAAAACGAAGAAGATGGAGGGGGCAGCCATGGCTGGTGGTCTCTCACCTTGGCTGGCAGTGGCGTGGCAGCGGTGGCAGGGGGCAGCTGTAGGAGTGGCTGGCAGCAAGGCAAGGGGGGGGGGGGTTCACGGGTAGGTTTTCTTTTCTTTTTTTTTTTTTTATGAAGAGTTTAGACTTAGGTAAAATTATTAGGTTTAGGAAGTATAGGGTTAGTAAAAGTGTAGTACTAGGTTTAAGGTATTTTAGTTTTAGTAAATTTCTTAGGAAAATAATTAGATAAAAACAAAAAATAATTGTAGAATTTCGGGAGATTAAAGATTTGCTTCGCACTTTGAAACAACAAACGTATATACACAAAAATTTTAAAAAATGACATTTTTGTAACACCTATATATGTTATAAGCTAATGCAAATGCCTAATTCTTTTTCCTTATTTTGAATATTTTTTTTCACCTTTAATTGCAACCGACACAAATATATTTTTATATTTTTTGACTTTTGATTATTTGCATCGCACCTTTAATTATAGTTGACATAAACAAACATGTTTTTTCTGACTTTCACTATTTGTGTTGTACCTGAGCTAATAGATAACACTAATGAATTAACTTCCTTGACCTGATTATGAGTATTTGCATTGCATTTTACCTGATAGCCGACACAAATATCTCTTTATTTGTATCACACCTATAGCAAAGGCAAATTAAATGACTATATTCTTATTTGGTCCCCTATAAATGCATCACTCTACATCCGGGATGTAAATAGTTACTTTTGTACTAGTGCCCCAATTGGTAAATAGAGAAGCAAGTAACTAAGAAAGTAATAAATAAAGATAAAAAGAGAAGCGAGTAAAGAATACTCGTTGATAAACATAATGAAACTTCAAATATATATTACTCCAACCAATTTTGGAGCTAAACCATGAAATTCTCACTTTCTCTCTCTATAACTCTCCTTTATCTCTTTAAAAATCTTCACATAGAGGCTACTCTTGAAGAAACTTGGAGTGAGGTAGGGTTAGTGTTGAAAAGTGGAGAAATAGAGTATTTAGTCATAGAGTTAGAAGCCAAAAGACTCATAAGAGGGTGAAAGATCTCAAAGAAACCTGATTGTCTATGGATCGTCCACCACATTTCTCCCCTAATTTTGGGCGCAGTGCACCTGACATCAACAAAGCACGAATGTTTTGACGGGATCAGAGCGATCAAAACTGGACAACTTTCCTTACAAATGTCATATCTCCCTCTCTATTAATTGGATTAGGCCATTTGCAACTTGCAGAAAAGATAACAAGATAATCTATCACCTATGACTTTAATCACCGTAAAATATTAAGTAAGTTGAGATATATGGTCATTTGAATTATACCCTTCTCTCCAAAATATTCTTCCACGTTATGTAAGAGCTCTTAGGGTGTACCTAAAGACCTAACACAAGAGGAGAAATTAATTAATATCAAATATTAAGTAGGTTGGAATATAGTCATTTAAATTAATTTTTTTGGTACTTTTGGATGGAAAAGTCAACACCATCCCATTACAATACCTTATGGCTATTTCTATATTATTTTTGTTTTTCAATATTATTTTTGTTTTTTTGGTAAATTGAACATTGATTTCACCAAATAGATAACCATACTTTGTGGGATCAAACATGTAGCTTTTTAAAATGGGAGCATCAAACAATTAGATAACAACCATACTTGCTTTGTGGGATCGATCAGCCTTCAAAACAACTGAAAAAAGAGAGTGGACCTGCTCAACACCCACATAGCAAGCCTACACCTTAGTCTTACGGTCATACCTCAAATCCACAACCTAAAACACTCCCTCCTAGCTTCTCTAGTACGACTCATCTCATTCACACCCTCCCCTCGCACTTCTTAGTTTAGCTCCAAATAATGGGAGTCATTAAAGACGGGACTGTCAAAGGGAGTTTACCAAGCGAGGAAGTGTTTGCAGTCCACTACCCTGCGTACCCGTCCTCGACGTCCCGCGCTGTCCAGACCCTCGGTGGAATTCACGCTATTGCTAAGGTTTATTTCACGTTTTTTGTGACACGATTGTTAGGGTTTCAACTGTTACTTTTGTCATTGTAACGTTTAATTAATACTGTCACCGGGACTCGTGGACTCGGGTGCGTGTCCAAGTGTCTGACTCGACTATTTTTTTAATAATAAATATTATTTTCTTTTAAAATTTAAAGGTTATATTACTCTTAAAATTAAAGGATAGAGGGAATAATATTTTCTTACCCGAGTTTTCGATTGATATGTAGTTGAAAGGTTTCGTAGTAGTGTGGTGTTATGGAAGTGCTCTTTAGGATTAGTGTATCAAACTTAATATAGTTGCCATATTGTTTTTTTTTGAGGAAATCGAGAATGATTTATGATTCTGCAAACAGTGAGCAAATGGAAGTGACTGATGGGTTAGTTTATGGTTTAATAATCATCTGCAGGCTCGAAGCTCCAAGTTAAACAAATTGGAGCTTCGATTCCGGCCAGAAGACCCATGCTCGCATCCTGCATATGGTCAGATTAATGGTTGTAGTAATCTGCTGTTGAAGATATCCAAGGGGAATGGTGGCGGCAATCAAGAAAGTATATGTTGTAGCAGTGAATTCACGGATTGTAGTACCGGAAACTCTGAAAGGCCTGGTGTACTCTCTGCTGATATTGTTGCTCGAGTCTCAGAAGCTTATAGTTTTACTGGTGACCAATTTATGGTTTCACTAGACATTGTGTTATGTGTTTATTCATTTGATTTTTGGATGTTAGTTTTGAGATTCTTAGATATAATTATCTTGCTCCGCTCTGTTTCTGTTTCTGTTTCTGTTTCTGTTTCTGTTTCGTTTCTGTTTCTGTTTCCGTTTCCGTTTCTGTTTCAGTTTCTGTTTCTGTTTCTGATTTTGTGCTATATAGGATCAATCAATATCAGGTGACACCCCTCTATAATGGTTCCTAGTTACGTTGTGACTCAGCGCCTTAGGTTATCTAATATCCTTCTAAAGGACTATATCTTCAGATTATCTTGGATTTTGCATCACTACTCTTTCCAATGGCATTTTTGAGGACTCCCTTGAGCGAAAGAAGAAAAGAAAATCCTAAGCTAAGGCAACAAAATGAAAAGATAGCCTCTGAGCTCTTTTGGTAGACCTGAGGTTGTGAACAGTTTGGCGGCTGTTTTCTGAATGTCTGTATTTGAAGAAAGAAAGAGACAGAGTTGCCTTCAGTAGAAATATCTCAGCCTGTTATATGGATTTGTTCGACTTTTGAAGATAGATTCAACTGAAAACTTCATCTTTATATCAGCTTTGAACATTTTTATGCTTGATGTGATTGTTTAACACCTTGATTGTTGTGCTTGTTCCATAGCCACTTCAACTTTGTATCTATAAAAAAGCCACCTTGACTTTTGAAGTTGATGAGTAATGGACTTATCCTTTGAAAGAAAAAGGTTTGGCTTGATTGTGAGCATGGTTTCTTATTGGATGATGCAGTCATGTTCCCTACGAATTTTTTTTCTTCATGTAGGAATGGTGGATTATCAGCATGTCCTTGCAGTTCATGCAGATGTTCTGCAGAAGAAGGAAAGGTGTGATGAAGTGAAAGGACCATTTGGTAATGTTGTTTCCTCTTTGAGCTAGTAATAAAATTTTCATCATCAGTCTTTTTTTAATTCATTTCTCTCCAAATTTCCTCCATAGAAAAGGGAGATCTTGATGACACTGAAGCTGAAAATTTGATGATGCTGGTGCCTCCACTGTTTTCACTAAAAGATGTTCCCGAAAACATAGTGTAAGATAGATTTGCTTTTATGAGCATTTCGAAATCAAATTTATAGATGAAGTTGAACAAATTTCTTATACTTCTTGATCTCCATTGGAGGTTTGCCATTGTTGAGCTAGTTCCTAGGCTCTTATTTTTTTTCTTTATTTTTTTTCCTTACAATGAAACTTAGAATTAACAGTGTGACAGATAGTGTAGTGATAGTCTATTATTATTTTTTGATGCAATTTTTTATTAAATTTTGAAATACACTCTACAGATTAGTTTAACATTAATTAAGGTGCATAGTTGTAGGTGATAATTTGTTGTTTGGTTATCAATTGTTATTATGTTGGAAAAGTAGAAGTAACAAAGGTAGTGGGATATTTTTTGATAGAATGTGGAAATGGTGGGACCTTTAATTTTTGGTGGTGTTAAGAGGGATGCATTAAAATATCTGTGAGTCCTTTTCTAAAATGGAAGTGTAAAAACTAATTTGGGATAGACGAAAAAGGAAAATATAAAAATTAATTTGGGGGTAGAGGGAATACTTAAGATAAGCTAGAATATCCTTTGAAACAAGATGCATGAAAAAACTTTGGATGGCCACCTATCTTTAAACTTCTTTTGCAGCTTCTTATGCTGTTGTACGTGTACATTCCAATTGGAAAACATTATGACGTAATTTCCCTTTGATATATGTGGCAAATTAAGGGGAGTAGTGGAAAATGATTTTTCATGGTATTATGACTCAATGATGCTGGTGCATTTCTGTAATGTGCTGGCCATGGTTATTTTCCATATTATTGAGTTTGCTCATTTTGCTGAAAGTTTGAATGTTAAGAGTAAATCAATCCTTATTTATGTCATTAGTTGCTTGCTTATACGTTGTTTAGGTTGAGGCCATCAATCACACTCAGTTCCAAAAAGAAACAGGAGGGAGTTGTGCACCATCGCTGGGAGGTACTCTGTTTTTTATGTTGCCCCTATTCTTATATGATCTGAAATTTAACCAACCAATTGTGGTATTCTGGCTGCTTTTATCTATCTTATATGTATGGAAGTAGATTCCTGACTCTGCCTGCCAGTTCTGGCAATTTGACTGTTGTAAAATGCATTTCTGAAAGGTCTGAAATGCTTTAAAGATTTTTCTAGAAAATGTTTCCCCTCTTAAAATGGTTTGAAGTGATCAACCATTGGATGGATGTGAGCTCACTTTTTTTTTTTTGTTTGATCAGCAACTTTTGGTTCTTCCTTTTGGAGCAAGAATTAGAAAGTAAAGATGTTTGGATAATGAAAGAAGCTCCTCATATTCAAAAGAAATTTTCTGCCCAAATAGGAGTCATTCTGAAGACCTGAATGGTTTAATGTTGAAGTGACTTCTTCGGAGGATGGTCAAGGCAGGAAACTTGTAACAGTTGTAAATCGCATGGCGTGTGGCAATATCATTCGTCTTCATAGACTCTTCTAATTTCACTATAAACTTCTTGGAGCTACGTGATAAATATAGAGTTACTGACACGTGCTCATGTTCTGAAGATTACAATTGGGATATTGACCGCTTCTCTTAATCTCTTATGCAACAGAATTAGATTCCTGAGTCTGCATATCATTTTTGTGAACATTAGGGGTGGCAAACAGATCAGATTAGGTTGGTGTTCAGATCATCTACTTTCAGGTCAGCTGTCCCAAACACGAACTTGATCCATTTATGTTTTCGGGTTGAAACCCCAACCTGAACCTAACCCATTTAATTTCGGGTTGGGTTCGTGTCAACCCATTTAAGTTTTCGTGTCAAATTTCAACCCTAACCCGCTATTTTCTGGTCGGGTTCGAGTTGGGTTTGGGTCGGGTTTCGGTTCGGGTCAGTTTTTGTCACCCATGACATGTGGTTATTCAATAGAGTGATCGAAGAAAAAGAAAAATTTAGAGTTGAGATAAAACAACTGAAGTAGTAGTTTAATTGTCTTTTAGGGTTTTAATTTGGTCTTGGGGTTTGGCTGGGTGGCTGGCCAAGTAATTTTTTTTTAATCTACTTAATATAGTTTGGTTATAAGGTTGGGTTCGAGTTGATCCGACTTGATTTCGGGTTACATGGGTTATTTTCGGGTTGGAATTTTCAACCTTAACCTAATCAATTTGATTTCGGGTCGGGTTCGTGTCAACCCATTTAACTTTTCGTGTCAAAAATCTCAACCCTAACCCGCTATTTTCGGGTTATCGGGTCGGGTTAGTTTTGCCACCCCTAGTGAACATAACTGGTGTGAAACGCATTTGGAAGTGCTTTGAAATGCTTTTTAGAAAGAAATTATTTGAATTAAGGGTGTCATTAGTGAGATATGCAGTTGTATCTGACACTTCTGGGTTAGGAGAATTCATGATGTACATAAATTATATTCTAACTGGCAGATGATCTATTTCTGAATAGACTTCCAAAAACCATGATCAGTACTTGCTTAAACTTTGCAAAAATATTGAAGTTGAGGTTGACATGTACTTCTACATATTGAGCTCTAGATGATGTAAAAGAACATTGTGTATTCTTTTTAAACATCCTATACGCTATAGCTGCTGGGATTAATGATATTGATCTGTCAAGATATCCAAAAAAGCAACTCACAGCTTCTGATTTATCTCTATAAGGTTGCTTTCCTTCAGCGGTATTGTCATTCTTCCAATGGCGCTGATGGAACAAATTTCTGTTGCTTGGAAGTGTATAATTACTGCTATACTGCTTTGTGTCTCTGGAAAGACTTGAACTTGCACTTGCACTTGCACTATGAAACAGTCAGTCCTTTTATTTTGTCTGTGTAGATGGATTTTGTACGACTAATGACAGATATGCTTTTGTCCTTGATGCAGATGGAGATTGAACCATGTCTAGCTATTGATTTCAATATCAAAGATATCCTCACCCATGTTAGGGTTTAGATGGAATGCTAACTATTTGGATGTATTTTATTTTCTTTTTCTACCTCTTTTCTTTCTTGATTGGGGGGAGGAGGAAGAGGTTGATGATGTCATCAATTATTTGTAGAAGTTTGAGTTCTATTCTTTCTACGTCCTTTGTTTCTCTAGAATATAAATGTTCTGATTGGGGGACGGGTAAATTTTTGATAGATGTGAATTGGTTTATTGACCATGTTTTGTTCATTGGTATCCAAGTGGGTAATTATATTCCTCTGATGGCAAGTTGGTCCGATTTCCTCTTTCTATCTTGTTTTCCTTTGTTAGTAAATAAATGTCAACTATCACTTGTTTGAATTTGGGATACCAGTGTTTCTATTACTAAATTGGAAGGTTTGATCAATCTGTTTAATTTACATGATACAGCCTCTTAATTGTGCATGGACAATAATTGAATGTACAAATTATTACCATTCTTTAAATTTTTCTTTGTAGCACTTGACAATCATACAGATTCCTAAAAGGGTTAATTGGGAGGAATATATACCACGAGGATCAGATCAATGGAAATGGCAGATGGTTGTGTCTAAATTATTTGATGAACGGCCCATTTGGCCAAGAAGCTCTATCCATGAACGCTTGTGTAAAGAGGGTCTGAAGTTTGGAGACCATATGCTTAAGAGGTGTGTTATATCATTATTATCTTAATGTTATTGTTTTAATATGGGTGAGACATGAGTTCACTGGACTATATTTCGTGTATGGTGTCTTATTCTGTTGTTTAACCACACAGGCTTCTTTTTCGGAGTGCATACTACTTTGGAAGTGGACCTTTCCATAGGTTCTGGATCAGAAAAGGTTATGATCCTCGAACAGATCCTGAATCTCGCATGTAAGTAATCATTTACAATTCCAGTGCTAAATTACTGTCTTTTCTTTGTGCACTGGGATTTGCTATTCTCTTATTTTTGTTGAGCTTACAAGCCTTGGTGAGCCAACTTTCTTGGATCAAAGAAAGTATGATCTGGATGCAGAAGAGTTGCTTAACAATTTCCATTCACCTGTCATGATATATTGATACTACTCCTATGACCAAAGCTGCATGCATTTCTAATACTCATGTTTTTGGAATAAAATATGTCACTCTAACTTGAGTGTCTTTGTTAAGTGAAACATGGTGTCGTTTATATCGCTTGATAGATGTATGCATGATGTGTTTAAGGAGTAGTAGCACTTGCTTGCTTGAATAGAAATTTTGTGATAAAATGGTTCAGGTCAAAATTTTCTTTTTAAGCAAAAACAATATAATGCAGAAAGCAGATTGCTAGTTGGTGTATTTCTGGCGTTCTGGAAAAAAGTTGCCCTGTGCAGACTTATATTGCAGTAGCTTTTCTACTGGAGAAATTCTGAGGATCTTTCATTTTTGCACCACGTTCTTACAGCGTGATTTGGGCAAAGTGTAACACCCTCCCTCCCATTGGCGGCTGTTTGGTTCAGCTATCTTTCTGTTTTATAGAAAATGATCTTTTCACTAAATTACATCAAATCTTATGAATCCGTTCTGGATTCTAGCTTAGCTGCACCACTACTGGTTTATAAGAACTGAGTTGTCATCTCTGATCTGTTTTTCTTTTTCTTTTTTTTGGATAATCGTTGAAACTCTCTTGGCCATGTTAACCTTTGATGTCATTGGACTGCTAATTGAATGCAAGGACTATGTTTTGGCGTCCTCCTGCCATTTGAACCACTGAAGAAGAGATAGTTAATCTTGGTGAACCTGAATTTTGATTCCAATATTTTTAACTTTTGCAGATATCAAAGAATTGATTTCAGGGTTCCTCCACCTTTGAGAGGGTATTGTGATGCTGCTAGTGGGTAAGTTATCTATTTGATCTGTGGTAGGTTAATTTTTTAGATTTCAGATGTCATTTTGGTAATAAATTATCTAGGTTTGTAGGAACTTAGACTATATTGTGTAGAAGGTTTTTTATCTTGTACTGTTATCATGTAGGGGAATTCATGTGTATTATGCGTGAACCAAAACTTGTATCCTGAAAAGAAATTGTTTCACTCTTGTTTAGACAATATTGGTCTATCTTTTCCTCTAGAGTTGCTGGACATATTTATTCTTACCTCTGCATGCTAGGTTTACTTCACCAGGCAGTGTTTATCCTTTGCATTTCATCGTAAACTGAGAGAAATGACGATAAACAAACCAGAAATGCAGTTAACGATGTCTTAGAATTTGTTGACATCCAAATACATAGAAAGCTAATTCTGAAGAAGGAAAAGCTTGAGTACTTGTTCTGTTGACATGAGCATAGGTAGTAGAAATGGATCCTCTACTTTCCACATTACGGCAGGAGTAGCTTACCTAAGCACCCTTGGTTAGTACTTAGTAGAACTTTCGATGGGAATTCCAACTTCTGATGGCCAACCATTCAATTTCACTCTTTTACTTGAAAGAGAGAATAAAATTCTAGGGATGAGTAAATTCCTATGTGAAAGCAAACGGCCACAGAGAGTTGCACACTACATAGTTGGTTACCCGACTCCCAACCCCCCCCCCCCCCCCCCCCCCCAAATAAAAAAATTTTAACAAGTAAAACAGGTAAATTTAACAGAAACCGTTGTATGCTGTCATGTACAAAAATGTACCCCTGCTTTTGGGACAAAAGTCCGTTCATTTTGTCCTTAATGATTGAAAGGGATTTTTCAACTTAGGCCTTATGTCCAGTCAAGTAAGACTTTGAGAGAGAAAGAGCCAGAGTGTAGGTTTTTTTTAATTGACTGAAATAAATAAAACACACCGAATGTGTTATGAACTTATGATGTTAGAAACAAGCTCAGGTGAGCCAAGACCTCCGAATTTTGGCAATAGGTAATGTTTGTAAATATTAAATGCTTCATAAGGTGTAATTTCCAACTTTTTATTTTTTTGAAAAGGTTGTATGCCTGTTAATGACCCTTCAAAAAGTTAGTACACTAGTAATTGACAAACTTTCTTTTATCTTGTGAACTTTTATTTCACAGAAAGAAACGTAACTGGGAGGATTTGTGCGCATTTCGGGTTTTTCCTTACAAATGTCAGACATATTTTCAACTGTCTGAACTTGCTGACGATTACATTCAAGAAGAGATACGAAAACCACCAAACCACACTGTTTGCACTGTGAGTTCCTTCCCTAATCTTTTGTTAATCGAGATATAGTATTATTTCCGATACCTGCCAGGCTGCCAACTACTTAGTGTTGGCGAAATGAATCCGTTTGTTGTTTGCTTAATTGCTTTCAAAGACTTCAATTATAATGCCATTCTGTATAATTCCTGTGTCTTATTGTTATTTTTTTTTCCTTGGGAAATTCTCAATGGTAATCCCCTTTTTGTCTCTTTATATTTGGTAAACGGCAAATTTTTTTAATCAATGGTAGACCTTAATTATTGTTCTTGATTAAGCTATGGAATTAATGATTACTTTTCTCTAGTTCTTTAGGCATAATAGCTACATTACCCTCCCCTAGCGAAACCTAAACAACCACCACCCCTCTCCTCCTGAGAGAACCACCCTACCCCCCAACTCCAGCATTGTCTGCATGAGCCATTGCCTGTTCTTCGACATTGCTATTACTTGTTGAAGCATTCATATCAATTTACCTAACTCCTCTCTCCTCCTTCCTTCCTAACCACCATTGCTAACTCCCAGTTGAAACTCCATTACAGCTGGAGTGAAAATCATGCTCTCATGATCTCATCCAGCACTAACCAATCTATCATCAACTGACTCCAGCAGAGGTCCACCATTTGTTGAGAGGATGAAGGTAGAAGATGATGAAGAAGAAGGTAGGGTTTTGAAAGGGGATGTAACTTCATTGAGATCGATGTCATAAATTGTACAGTGTTGGTGGTGATGTGAAGATGTTGATGATATTGATGTAAATTGCACCACCATTATCGTCGGTGATCCTGACTTCATGAGTTTCATCAGACTGAATGGGAAGAGGAAAAGCCAGGGATTGGTTGTTCTCTTGGGAGGAGAAGGGTGGCGGTGGTGGTGGTTTAGGTTTAGTAGCTGGGGAGGGAATGAGAGAGAGGGGTAAAGCACTAGTATAGAGGAATATCAGGAATTAGGTGAAATAAATGAGGCTAATGCTGGTATTTTACCTTAAAAACTTAGCAAACGTCATCATTAATGCTACATATAATTAAGGGTCATCATTGATAAAAATTTTTTTTTTTTTGCAGTTTACTAATTATAAAAAGGCAACATACGGAGTTTCCATTGAGAATTTCCCTTTTTTTGTTGTTCTTTAGCACTTACCAAATTGCTCAGCATCCTGGTTGATTTAGCATTCTTAAACGAGGCTAAAGGTGAAGCATTTTTTGGGAAAACTGCCATGTTTATGCAGTATCAGGTCCATTATTAATTCATTAAAACTTAGAAGGGAAGCCTTTGCACTCACTATGGATTCATTAGGATGAAATTATATGACAAACAGCTAAAGAAAATCAGTTTCACATCATATGCAAAATCTCGATCTCGATAATGAGGGCTATATTGTAGGGTATAATTTGGAATTTACTAGTAGCTGTCAGCCAGGCCCATCACCCTTTTTTTCCTAATCACCTTTTCTTGTTATTTTCATTTTCTGAAAAATACTTCTTATGATGCCATTTATTTTCTTTTCATATGTGCATTAGAAATGATGTTCATTGTTTTATCATATTATCCTAAAATCTAAATGCTTTGATGTAGTGTTCAACAGGATGGTTCACATCATATGCTCTTGATAGATTAAGATTGCGTGTTGCAGTGAAGCTTTTATCAGTGTATCCTCAAGATGGCGCTGAATCTTTACTGAAATATTATTCTGAGAAATTTAAGTCAAAAAAGATACGCTCCCAAGTAAACAATTTCAAGCCTGAGGAAGAGGGTGAATTGCTAGTTAATCAAGGTTTAGAATCTTGTTTTTTGCAGTCTAGAAGACTTTTTGTAGATAACCTTTCTTATACTAAGCAAAGTACCCCCTCTCTTAAACAAATTGAAATGATATGCTTTAATCAAAAGTCATTAAGCAAATTGATTCCTGTCCCTTGTTACATTTTGATTAATTTGTCATTGAAGAGATAACTGGTGAAGAAGATAAAGCAGATGATGAGGACGATGATGACGATGAAGAAAACGAAATTGACGAAGAAGATGGTGAAGAGGAAATGGACATAAATGACACTGTTTATCTGGTGAGATTCTGTTCTGTGCTTTTAGTCTGAATTTCCCTAAAGGGTAGACCAATATTGGGATAGCTGATGTTACAATGATGAATGATTCTTCCCTTTTTATCCCCTTTCTGATGGTGTGTTTTGTTCTTTCATAGGATGGACCCGATGCTGATTTCACCCTGCAGTCTGATTCCTGTATCCATATATCGTTCTACTTTTGCAATAGCACTGTAAAATCATACTGTGGCCAATTGGCCAAGCCTTCAAAAGTGAAATAATACCAAATTTTACTACGTGTATTTAACGTCTTATTTTTGCTGTATGTAAACTATTACACCTCAAATTCTCATTCAATACCAGTTGTTTCTCCTTTACATAAATTAGATTTAGGCACAGAGAACAGTTCGACAAACTACTTGCAAGAATTATTTGGAAGCTTTCCATCTACTGGAGCCCCTAATCAGCAGTTAGATGGTGCAGATGTTGGGGAATATCAGATCTATGAACAAGAAAGCGATGGACACTACTCGGATGATTTTTAAGGTTTGCATCTGACCTTATATGGTACAGTCAAATTTTTCATAAGATTTACTTTTGTATATGTTGCTCTCCATGTAACATGCAGGGTGAGATTTGAGAATTGGAGTATACAGTTCCCGTCGTGGCGTCGTCTGCTTACTAAGTGACGGTTCCATAAATTATAGCTTGATGATGCTTGCAAGGGACTAAGGTTCGGACAAAAATTTTCATTTGCATTGCACTGTATCGCTAAACTCCACCCCTTAAACTTTGATGACTAAATATGGGTTTAAGAAGGGCTGGATAAAATTTTAGAGTGAACTAAATAGGACATGTATAGATACATTTTGCGTTATGATTGATGAGAGATTTTCCATGTCAGGGTTAATTGTTTTTTTTATTTTTTTTTTTATTTTTATCCCTATAATGGCTTTCAAAAATCAACCATTTGGACGATTATGTATGTATATGTTCCAATTGTTCAAAAAACAAAAAAACACTAAAACGTTGAGGTTTATCCCTGTCTTTTAACTTCTGCAAATGATTTACTACTATCATTTGATTTCTTTTGATGCTCTAATCGTTTAATGAAATGTTTTAGAGAGGTAAATCACTACTAGTATGGATTTTTATTGTAATTTTTATTATGGGAAGTTAAATATAATGTGTTATATTAAACTAACCTATTATCTTCATTTAATGAAATTATAAATTTATAATTTTTGTATCTGTAGATTAGCATTGTAAACAAGATCTATGTATGAATGATTTGAATAAACCTCGAGAAATTTCCACTATATTCCAAAATATTGTGTATTTGTGTTTAATTAAGACTTTTTACTTAAAAGTTAAATATATTATAAGTTTAGTTTTATCTTAAATTAAGCTAAGATCTGGATATAAGCTAAGGTTGTAAGGATTAGGATATTATTATATATTAATGAGAGGGAGGATAAAAATAGATCAATAGAATCAGATTATAAAATTATATAAATATGATAAAATGATAAAAAAAAACAACTCAAGTAGATTGATTTCAATTTAACGATTCTACAATTATTCTATATTCCCTCTAATAAAAGAAATATATTTTATATATGTATATATCATTTTTTTTCTTGAATTAACCTAAAGGAATTACCAGATCTTAAAGTATTTGAAACTAAATACCATACTAAATATTGGTATTGCACATATCTTATTCAAAGACAATGAAACTGAATGTGGATTTTTGAAAATAAGTTGAAATAGATATTTAAAGTTAAAGTAGATGGTTTTAATTATGACAATATTAGATACTTGGTAAGCATATGAAAGTGTTTCCACATGACAACACTCTGAAATTGTCTAAAATGATATATTATTGAAAGTTATTGTACATTATTTTTGAAATACATTTAGAATTAATAGATACATCATATGGTTTTATAAGAATTTTGGAATAACTCAATACCTTATATTCAGTCTCCGAAGGTCCTCAAAACAAATTTAGGATCCCGTTATAAGAGTTCTTGATATCAATTGAAATGAGCCTTTAAGTTAAAATATATGATTTCTTTCAATCCTAGAACATAATATAACCCTATAAGACCCATTGTAAACATGCTTTTGGCCATCTTTTAATTGCCCTTGGATTAGCTCCGTGGGGGCATACCCACTCAGATATGCCAAAGCAATGTTTGGAATATCCACCGAGTACAATAACCAAGATTGCTAGATGTAAAGTAGGTGGTATTTTGAAACCCGGTAGTACCTCAAAGTGATTATTCCCCTTAATTTGAAGGTTATTATACACTTTTTAAAATATTTTCAAAATCAAATCAATAATATCAGATGCTTTCTAAAGTAATATAAAGAGATTTAGAATCATTTAATACCTTATTTATAATTTATAAAAGCCCTAAAAATAAATTTATAACACAATTATAAAAGATTTGAAAATTGGTTGAAATGAGTTTTTAGAGCCAAAATAAAAAATAAATAAATGTTTTCAATTACTCCCAAGTCCTAATATGACCTGTAAGTCAAAATTGAAAAGAAAAAAAAAATTGAACAACCAATTAATTTTGTTAAAACAATCCATGTACAGTATCCAACTAACTTAACTCTTGTTAACCATTGATTTTGCTTGCATCCAAATTCCCTTAAAACCTAGATTCTTTATACAACATGAATTCATTGCCTAAAGCTCGTCAGGAAATAATATTAGCCCATTTCACCACATTAAATAGGCTCTTTGAAGAAACTGACGACTATATGCTCAAAAAATCAAATGTTGTCCTCTACAGATTATCCCACCCAAGATTTTAAACCATTATCGTCTCTAATACAAATGACTAACATATTTGAATAATTAACAAATGATTTGTAAGCAAAAGAAGGTAGATACAGCAGCTTTACTACTATATTGATGAGGAGCAAATGGGTTCCTCTAAATGTTAAATTCTGCCAAGTGAAAAATTCAATGATTTTCTGTAGTCCCCTATTCTACAATGCTAAACAACCCTTCCTTTCCGATTATCCCAGGGGTTCATCCTCCACAACATAGCTGGACCTGTTTGACTGCAGTCCTGCTCAAAAGAATATTTCTTTCCACCTTCCAAAATAATCTATGGACAGACAAGAAAGTTTTCTTTCCCAAGTTTTCAGTCTAGGTAGAAGAGCGTCACGATCTTCCGTAGGTTCTTTGCTTCTTGACATGTTTCCATGAGTAACTTGCTGTCATGGAATGCGAAACAAATCACCTGCTGAACTTGAGAAATAATGTCCATGTTGCATAACCTGCAATCAAATAGTTATACCAGGTTGCAGCGGTTACACAATTATGGCTTTTCATGATCTGGAAATCAAAATGCAGCTAGCATCTCTTATTTTTATTTTTATTTTAAAATAAGCTAAAATTGCAGAAATTACAAACTACTAACTACGCTACTAGGAAAAGTGTAAACCAAGTTATAAAAAAAGACGTTGAAAAACGAGGTATATCATGCAAATGATAACATATAGAGTTTTAAATAGTTTACAAGTTTTATGTCATATGCCTGTTAAATGAGGAATTTAAAATAGTTTAATTTTTACATGCCACATAACAACAGAAGAGGAGATTACTTTGTCGGTTAAAGTCATAAGTCTCAATCAATTACAATCAAATCAGGTAACTCTTCAGCAAACAGCCCAAAGATAACATACTATCTGTTGTCAAAGAGGAAGACGGTAGTATGGCATCATATGGTATAGTATATGGATTACAATGTCAACCGAAGTCATAAACAAGTATGTTAAAAAAGAATTCAGCATCAAGAATCTGAGTGATGGGTAGAAGGTAACACGTCAGCAATTCCGAATGACTGATCTACATGTGTGCAATGAATGTAATATAAAAGCACGCTTCAATTGGTCTCACATGACCCATTCATTATATATATGCTTGCAGAAAACCACAAAAGTAAATCAGTGACACCTCTTTGGGACTTCTTTCACGAAAATTACTAAAGCCTCAACATGGATAAGCAGATGAGTTTTTCATACCTGCTTGCTTCTATCAAAGGTAAGTGATCATTGTGAGGCTTCTCTATGACATTCTTTACCTGTAAAACAAAACAGTAAAAATGCAGCACATGAATAGGCTTCATAATGAATTTCTTCTGGTAACAGACTTGTTTCAGAAAAGAAACATAAGATATGAGAAAGAATACCAAAAGCCCACCGGAATTAGAAACAGAAAAGAGGAACTCTGATCAAGTTATACACCAAAAGTTGGCAAGTCAGAATGCCTGGGCATGCCCGATGAGATGGGCCCAAAAGAGAGGCTAAAATGCTAGTCTTCCACCAAGAAACTAAACAAGACAATGATGTTTGCTGTCGCATATTATTTTCATCTGACATTTATCATCAGAGTTTCATTCCACCAATGAAAAAACCAAAATCATGGTTTCATCAAAATATCCTTTTGCAATAGCCGTGTCTGTCTAATCATTTCACCAAAATCACTCATTTTAAGTGGGAGTCACCATTTCCTCATTTTAGAGTTGTGACACGGAAACCCCAAAAGACCAGAAACCACACCTCCTACTTGGGCCTTGATTCTTCTGTAAAAGAAAACCCACTCTATCAACCTCAACCCCTCTCCCTTCTGCATCTTAGGGAAGAGTGGAGCCTGCGTTAGCTTGGCCACAATTCATTATCATAAGCAACTCCACAACAACTTTATTTTTGGCCAGACTACTGCAACTTATCTGATTTTTTTCAGATAAAGCTGCTCTTAGTCTCCTAATTGAAGGAAGCCTGGATTAATTTCAACACCTTGAATGTAATCTATACAAATAAATAAATAAAAAGGGCAAAATAGTTTAGAAAGTGAGAAAGCTAGAAAGACTCAGAATCAGTGCCACCAATGACAAATTTCCCCAAAAGAGCTAGAAGTGACATTCTGCATGGGTGATTAAAAGTTATAATCCCTGTACTGATTTTAATTAACAATTTAACATGCACAGTTCATATAATTATGTCTTCCGTTCATGTTTGAAAAGTAAGTGTTAACTTCCAAAAAGAAACTTTTCACAGAGGTAATAACAGAAAGGGTCACAGGGTGGCGGGAATAAAATCAATAAATTAAAAGATCTGCTAATGCCTTGGAAGAGGTAGGTTAATGACACCTGACACACTTTCCAAAGACATTCACATAAGTTGTGTTACCATCTAATCCTCATGCAAAATTCTATACAATAGGAATAGCAAAGAGCATTAAAAGAAACAAAAGTACTATAACAGTGGTATACTCCCCATCTCTTAGCCCAGAGCAAGAGTTTGAGTCCTAATGTGAAGGTTGCCCCGTCAATACCTTCCCCAATCCCTGTTGACTCCCTTACCAACACATATAATTGGGACAAACAGCAAATTGAAAAATACATGTACGAATAAACCATCATTATTGATAGGTACATCAAAAGGAATACAATGAATAAAAGTCTTACTTTAGACAACAACTCCTGGCTTTCTGGAGGTTGCTTTTTCAAACTTTGAGGTAGAATTACAGTAAGCAGTTCTGGTGTCTCAGCTCTTAAAGCCCCTCTAATTACAGCTGCATTAGTTCCTGAGGCACCAGAGGTATATATGTGGTTTTTCTGCAGAAACAGAAAACACCCTTGATTGAGAGGATAATAAAAGTTAAATTAAAATTTAAAAAAAATGGAGCACCTAAACGAAATGTAAGAAATTAAGTACACATACAGTGATAACCATAGCATAACTAAGTATCTCTATAAGCTCTTGATGCATGAAACCCATATTTCTAGTTCCAAAAAATCCAATTGATCTTGGCCCTTGCTGCTGAATAGCCAACAACTCCTGCAAAATATTTGGCAAAGATGAAACACTCAAAATACCAATAATTAATAATGTATAGTGTATCGTACAGGGGAAATACCTTATATGCTCAAAAAATTTCCTCCAAGTGTCAGTTGTTTAAAAATCTAGCATATATTACTTATTAGTCAGCAGTTCTTCAGTACTTCAGTACTTCAAGAACTTTTAGGAAATACTCCGTAGCTAATAACGATTTAACCAAAGGAGCTGAAGATAGGCAGCATTCTACTTCTGATTCCACATTAATAATGGTGGGTCTATCCCATTTACCACCAGAATTACAAGGGTAATTACTTTCACATTATTTTGATAGGCCTGTACATGCTACTCTTGTATCTCTAAATATCAAATCTCTCTTCAGTGCACCAGAACTCAGTAAGTCAGTAGAAATCACTGAACTTAAAGTAGATGCTTCATAATACTTTTTAGATCCAAAACCATTTATACTCATCCTCTCCCACTTTCTCCAATATGAATGGGCACTTGAAGTAATTGTGAGGAATTAGCATGGCAACAATTAACAACAAAGAATAGCATCAGAATAATTCTAATTATCTAATAACAATCTCACATGCTTATGCTAGAATCAAGAAAAAGGAGAATTCAGTAAAAGGAAATGGACCTGTATGTAATCAACATCACGAACAGGTTGTAACTCAGACACCATAACTGAACTTGACCCCTCCACAATAGATTGTGCTTGTGTTGGAATTTTAATGCCAGACTCTTCGTCAGAGCCAAACATGCCAGTGACATTTTCAACGCCCGTCCTTCCATTGTCCATGTTCTCTGGATTCCTCAGATTTGCACCAATCTACTATACCATAAAAACAGTCCCTGGTAGTGAATCATTAGTGAAAATCAAATGTCCACGATGTAAGATGATAGATGAACTCTAGCTAACACGACCTTGACTGCCAAAGACTGAGACATCCTACACAAAGATTGTCTCCATTAATATACTTAAGGCAAGAGTTCAGGACATACAAGTCATACTGTGCACAATGGGTAACTCATTGTTCTTTAAACTCAAGTACCCGAAACACTAGAACAGCTCATGTGCCCAAGTGTACGACTTGGCTATTATTAAAACTTTCTAATGTTAATCCAAAATAGAATGTCAAGTGCCTATATCCATATAAGAATGTCAAGGATCCAACACAGGTGAAAAGAAGAGTCTTGAGTAACATAATAGCAAGCTACTCTATATGATTTGCGTAAACATAACCTAAAATTGTTTCAACCAAGCAAATATACATACAAACACACATTCATCAACTTCATAATCAAGTCCACAATGAATAGAAAGATTTACTTTATTTTAACAAAGTTACGAAGTTAACATAAACCTAACCAAAATCCAATAAAACCCACTTCCGTTATCCAAAAATCCATCAAAAGAAAAAAACACCCATCTCCAAAAATCGATAATTCAAATCAAAATCTCGAAAACAAAAAAAAAGAGCGACTTTGAGAGAAAAAGAGCATACCCCGAAACTGAAAGTAGATCTCTTTGGCACAGACCATCTCCTCCGAAACGACGAAGATGAAAATGAAAAAGGAGAAGGAGAAGGAGAAGTAGAACAAAGACTCCAACCGGAGCTTGAAGATGAACAAGAAGAGGGTTTAAGGGGTGGTGATGATGGTGGGAGAGACAGCAACAGCCGCAATGAGGTGGTGGTTAACATCTTTTCTTCTTCAAATGTGTTTGTGTGTGCTTGTGTGTGCGTGTGTTTTTTCTTTTGCAATTCCCTAAGAAATTTGGGGGTTTTAATTGATTTTTGGGGGGCTTTTTGGCAGGTTTTGATGATGCCAAATTCTAACCCCACTCAGTTTTAATTTTTTTGAGATTCTAAGCGACGAAATTGTATGATGAAGAAAGAGAGATAGCGAATCAAGTGAGCGAGTAGGATATATGCTCCTATGTAACAACACGATTACTTCAATTAAAATTAACCAAAAAGGTTAATGTAAAGTTGAATAGATTACCTTAAATTATTTTTTTAAGGGGTTGAATATTTCCTGTTTGATCAAGTTGAACTTTGAGGAGTGGATTATATATTATATAATTTAATGATTTGATAATATACTTTAATATTATTTTAATTTAATTTAAAATTATATTTTAACATAATGACTTTAATGAGATGAGATTATTTCACTATAGGAGAGAAAAATATGTACAATTGTTAAAAAGATAGTATACACACATTCCTAGCAAAAATGACTCCTTAATATAACAAAAGTTATACCTCATCACAATATACACTAATCTTTATCAATTTTAAATGATAACGTTTGTTGTATTGATGGATTACTTTTTTAGGGGACACAATAACCTTATTGTGTTATATGTGTAAAGAATACTTTGTGAAAGAATATTCTAATTCATGATATCTATCAACAATCATTGTATTGCTTCCCCATTCCAAGTTTTACATGACATCTATCAATATAAGTGTATGGCATAGAATGACTAAGAAAGTAAAGTATAATTAGAAAGTCAAACTTAATAAACTTCTAATTATGTTATACTAAATAATATATTCAAGTGGGATCTTATTGGATACATCTCTATATAAATTTTTAAGAAAATTATGTTATTTAATGTTTTAAGTTGTGTATTGGAGACCGTGAAAAATCAAATGTAGCAACTAAAAAGAAACAAATGGAGTATTATTTAAAGGTTTGGAGTAAAGGATACTTTTCTCTTACATGAGAATTTGGTAAGTGAAGAATGACAATTCCTCAGTGTTATATGTAGACTATTGTAAAATATGCTTAATATGGCGCATTTTAATACTAGCTGTTATTAGAATAGTCTTTGAGTTATTATTACAAGAAGAGAATATAAGGGAAAGATTCTAGATTGATTTTCATAGTATTGTTTTAGTTTCAGCCATTGATTATATTTGATTAATAAAACTTTAATAATGAAATATAATTATAGAAGTTATGTGTTGATCTAATTGAAAGGGTGAAAAAAGCAAATATTTAACTATACAAAGTTCCTTATATGAGATTATCATTAATCTAGAAGAGGCCTCATGCAATAAAGTGGAGCAAAACTCAAAGTTTTAATTTGGGTTTTGAATTACAACATACAACTTAAGACATTTTTCTAAAACTCAACTTAAAACAATATATAGTTCGTACACTCACGAAATACACGGTAATTGGAAAAAAAAATTCTTTGGAATCCAATTATATTTTGCGACATCATCATCATCATAATTGGAGTACTTGATATTGTAGAGAATCTAGGAAAGAGTTTTGAAATACTTTGTAATAATAGAGATAGACAATTTTGCATTCCATATAACTTAGAACAATAAAAAAATGGTAAAAATCATGAAAATATGATATGCCAAAGTCTAAAAAATGGAATTGATTATGGAAAATAAACTCTTAAAATAATTAAATAAAGGAAGTTTTTTTATGTTTGATTCGACGTATTGAATTAAGACTACATTCAAGAATTGGAATTTCCAACTAAAAATGCTACAAAGAGAATGAATTAACTTGATAATTTTCATTCTAATTCGATTAAAAATTTGATCAGGTTGCTAGTACTAAATTATATAATCTCTTCAGAAATATATTCACATACTTTTCAACGGTCACATTTGGCTATGATTATTCTTATACAGTGGGATGCACTAGAATTTAACATTACAAGTCGGATGAGAGCCAATTATGTACCTAGTCTTATTAATTAAAAACTATGGCATTACATTCTATAATATCAACAAATTACACAAGAGTTGTGCAGAAACAATAAATGCCTATTAAGTACATATAATAGCTTCTCTAAATCCAATCTGTAGCGCGTAAAAAAAAAAAAAACTTGCTCAAACAAGGTCATATATCCCACCTCTTCTTCACCCGAAACATCAAAACTGAAGATTTTAGGTCGTCTTGAGGTACTTGAAGCATGAACTGCACTTTCATTTTCATTGGCGCAGTTTTAGCTTTTCCAGCTTCATCTCCAACCTGGAATCAGGAAAACATTACATTTACAGACATTTTTCAGTTATGAATAAAGTAATTCCTCAGTTTAGAAAGGTAACTCTAAGCTCCACTTGAAAGGGATAAATCTGAGCATCTTTGGTAGAGCTTCAAAATTCAATAATAACTAAGTGATGAGGATGCTAGAAAATAACTGTATAAGATTCGAGGCCAGCTGAAGATGAGATTTGCAAAATAGGAGGATCCCTTGGTAGAATTAGGAGCTATAATAATAGTCAATTCTATAAGGGAATCTGTCTACCAAAAGAACATCCAGCATACATATTTATTTTTTGCTGGGTGAAGTGATCCAGATACTTAATTCTTATATATATTTCCATCCCATCTCAAAACGAATAGCTTCTAGCTAGATATTAAACACTAAAGAAGCAGACAGGCATTCTCTCTGTTCTAATTTCCTGCATATGATGGTGTCTGGCCTCTTTTTGTAGTTGCTAAGTCTAGTAGGGATTCTTGCAACTCTCTTTACTCAATAGGTCGTCTCTCCACAGGAATAAATGACCAAGAAATCACACGTTTGAGAAGTAAATCAATTTGGACCTACCTTCACTTCCCAGAAAACAGTACCTTAACAATGCCCCAAGGATAAAAGACACTGCAAGCTCACTACTCACATTTATCTCCCATAAATGCCTTCTCACATTTATCAACGGGCTTCTAGCAGGATCAAATTGCAGCAGTAATTTAAGCAGTTTGAACAATGCAAAAGATTCTGTCCAGGCTATTATTGTTAAGACAATTTAAAGACACTTTAAAAACTTATAATGTGGACAGGTTTTCTCAAGAGAAAGAAAGTATCAACATTATCCTACAGACAAGAGTCCACAATTCATGTTTTACAGCACTGTACATAGCAGAATATCTTACAGAGGAACCATAAGTTCACCATGATTACTGATATCCTATTACATCTGCTTTGCAGCAATTTGTGAAGCTGGTCTAGGGTCTATACAAATCGATGAGGCCCCATCTATTACAATTCTCTTGAGCCATTAAGGATATGAAGGTAGGACTCGGATACAAGTGTCAAACTCAGGCATGAAATCTGACATAAAAAATTCTTAGTCTGAAGATTCGAGGAAATGATTATGAATGCCCAGTATTAGTAGATGGACATGGGACAAGGATATTTTCTCCTATTTTATAACTTGGAAAATTTCATATAAATCACCTTATATAAAAGATCACCACCTATAAGCTTAAAAAGAACCAAATTCGACATTCAATTACATTTCATACGACTCAAAATTGCAAAAGAAGACTAGTTTTCATCATCATTTTAATTTAACCAAATAGTGAGAAAAATTTGATTAAAACAAAACATTTTGTTGGTGGAAGATGGTGTTTTGCAAGGAAAATAACTTAAATGATGGTTTTTGACATAAAAATTTAATCTTCAATTTGACAAACTTAAAAAGTGATTGTTGGCAATTTTTCCTTATAATTAATATGAAGTTCATGAAAAGAAAAGAACCAATTCTTCTAGGCCAAAATTGAAGGGTCCAAATGTCCATACAATTTAGGGTGTCAAGAATCAAATTCCAATCAGGGCAGACCTGTCTTTTTGAAAACGCTTTCTTTTGTTGGAAAAGCCAACATTTTCTTCTCAAAGCAATAAAGAGATCTTCATGGGTACATGAGCTGAAAACTTAAGTCCAAATATCATTGTAGCAAGGTACAGTACTTTTTGTAATAAAGTTAGTGGTTTACTTTGTTTTTGACACATCTAAAACTCATGCAAATCACCTTGAGAAAAGACAATATTAAACAATACAAGAAACGCCACAGCTAATCATATCCCAAACAAAAAGGGTTAAAATTAATTGTGTCTTGCAATTAGTTAGCTCGTACAATAAGAACCAGTAAAAACCATTTGCTCAAGGTCTTTTTATAATTATATTCTAGATCTGGCAATTATATTTCTAAAGGTGATCCGTTATTTAAATCAGATTTACTAAGGATCAAATTTGCTTTGTTGAATTTTACTGTGACTAGTAACGTTGCAACAGATTGAATTGAAAAAAGAAAATGGCTCCTCAATTGATATTTTTTCAAAGTGAAGAAAATGGTTTGAAGTGAGTGGATTTCTATTATATGCTTGATCCACAGCAAGCTTAAGGCACTAAAAAGGAATGAGTCAATAGTGAAGAAAATGGTTTCAAGTGAGTGGTTTTCTATTATACGCTTGATCCACAGCAAGCTTAATGCACTAAATAGGAATGATTCAATACACAGGATCACATGATCTATTTCCATTTCATTTGGAACGTAACACAATTCATCATAGAAATCTTGCCTGTGGTCATGTATTCCTTCTCCCAGATCTTTTCAGTCATCTTTATCACTCAATAAAAAAGTATCCAAACCCCATCCCATCCCCCCCCCCCCCCCCCCCCAAAAAAAAAAAAAAAAAAAAACACAAAACCTCACCCAAAAAAGTGGGTTTCGACTAACTCATATCTGCAAAACTACATTTTTAGACAGAGATCAATAACAGTGGATCAAGATAGGAAAAACTTACCCAAAGTGATGCCCAGCCAAGTCTGACTTCAGAATCATACCCAGCTTTGAACTTATAATCCTTGCCAGGGGTATGCTTGTACGTCGTACTCCAATAGTTTGTATCAAAGTCGTACCAGTAACTGGAAGCAGTTATGGAGAAAAAAAAAACTGGACCAGGTGAGCATTTAGAACATTTGTCATAAGTTTTTTATTGCCAATATAAACTTTGGGTTGGAGGATAATATATAGAGCAAGGATGAACCTCAATTTGTCTGAAGGACCCAAGCGTCGCTTGAATGCAAATGAAACAGCATTTGACGGCAAAGAAATGCTTGGAATAAATGCCATTTCATCATCCTGCACACAGTTCAAAAACTCAGCTCTGAACCACAACATGCGAAAATAGGCATAACAAGAAAGAATGAGGGAACCAACACTGAGCTCTTTCGCATCTTAATTTCATTTTCACCAACAAGCTGATAACATGCAATTGATTATGGGTGATGACGAATATTTATCCAAAAAAAAAGGGAAGTTCCAAACGAGAAACTAGAAACAACATTAGAGCTGGAAACCCACCTTATAAGCGTATCTTAATTTCAAATTTTCATTGTCGTACAAAGCAGTGCAAAGCCCATTGAGAATTGAACTTTTCACAATGGCATTAACTGACAAAACCCTCTTCAACTCTTCATCATCTTTCTCCTCTAATGAAACTTCACCACAAGGAAATTTCAAAGTTGCCTTTGGCTGCAGCATCACAAGGACAGAATAAAGTCATCATCAATCAGTTGTGTTAAGATAGTAATTAAAATGAGAACAGCATGAACCTCAAAAACCTGAAGGATTTTCTCTTCCCTACCCCCTTCCCAACAATTTAGGATAGCACACAAACAAAAGAAGGGCGTTGACATGCTTCTGATACCAAATTTGAAAAATAGTCATAAAAGACGGAACCATCCAGAAAAAGCTTATGAAAATGGTCAATGGCTTAAACCTGACAACCAACCAAAACAGGCAGAAAGGAAAGGAAAAGCCATTAAAAATGAGCTCACCAAACCAATAGAAGGATACTCAGATGCCAATTCAAATCTGTAGCCAGGATCACAAAGATTCGCTGCCAATGTAACTTCTCCCTGTTGTAACTGTAATTATGGAACTTATGTCAGTGCAACAGTCACAACAGTCATTCTTAGATAAGAAACATCATAAAGAAGAAACAATGATTTCTTAAAAAACAAGATGGGCAATAATTGAATAGCCCAAGCAATATTTTCTTTTAAGACTTGAATTGATTTTTTCTTTTTTTAAAATACACATGTGTATTTAAGAGAAGTAGTCAATATTAATTTTACACAAAGAGCCACCTACTCTTTCCTTCATCAAGAGTCACAGAATGGTATAAATAACATTCAGCTTCCACTAAGCATATCACTACAACCAAAAATAGGAATAAGGTATTGAACTCAAGCTATAACTTTCTTGTTAACATAGCCAAAAAAGAGCCCTTTATTAGAAATTACTTTTGTTACTAAAGTTACAGCACATCAAAAACATTAAGGATTAAGATTGACAAAGAATATGACTCTCATACAGTCTTTCTAAATTCCATTTCCCTAAGTATCATACTCTTCAAAAGCAGCAAGAGAAGAAAAATTCTACCATAAAACAACCTCTGGGGTGACGTCAGACAAACACCAATAAAAAAAAACCACCAGAATCGGTCAGGAATAGCGGTAGAATCGAGGATGCCGATCTATTGATGATTATAATTTACCAGATAGTTTTCAAGGCTCTGGAGTTGTCAGAGGTGCCATAATGAATGTGTTATGAAACTGGTGTGCAGATTGTTCAACTTGTGTTGGAGAAGAATCTGATTCCCTAAAGAAATTATGTGCATCCAGCAGCAGATCAAGGTAAGAGTGAGTGAGAAACAAACAGAAATGGTGAAGTGCAAGCAAATTAGTATGGTTCTCTGCTTTCGAGAGGCAAAGATCTCTGCAAGGGTACTGTTGTATTAATATTTTTCAAGTGTCTTTACATTGTGCCATTCCGTTCCTATATATAAGCCCGAGGCATGTAACTAATTGTATTGTGACATTTTGTTGTAACAAACTCCTAGAACATTCCTTTCTTACATTATATATATATATATATATATATATATATATATATATATATATATATATATATATACTATATTCTATTACATTTCGTTACATCATATGTATTATTTCTTCATTTCCCCCACGTGCTCAGTAGACTTATGCTTCGGTTGCTTCTTGTTCTCCCTTCTTCTTTCTTCGTCTGTACACCTGTGTAACAAGAGACTTAGGATGATTCACAGCATTACCCCGGGCCCAAAAAGCCACCTGTCCTCAAGATGGAACTCAGGAAACTGTTGAGCTATTAACTGATACTCCTCCCACGTGGCTTCAAACTCAGGCAGATTCCTCCACTTAATCAACACCTCCCCTTCCTCTACAGAATCCGAGGGCCCAGTTCTTACATTCAGTATATCTTCAGGTGTAGTTTCCATGTACAAATCTGGTGTAATTACCTCAGGAAACACTGGGTTCGCTGACAGTGTCCCAATGGCGTTCTTCAACTGCGAGACATGAAAAACAGGATGTATCCTTGCATCCGGGGGCAACTTAAGCTTATTAGCCACTGAACCAATGCGATGTATTATCTCAAAGTGCCCATAGAATCGGGGAGCCAATTTCTCATAGAGTCTTGTAGCCAACGTCTTTTGTCTGTACGGCTGTAATTTCAGAAAAACCATGTCTCCCACTTCATACTCCACGTCCCTCCTATGCTGGTTTTCCTCGGCTGCTATTCGTTGTTGTGCTTGGAGCAGGTTAGCCTAAATATCATCAAGGGTAGCATCTCTCTCAATCAAATGTTCTTCCAAAGATTGTACAGTTGTAGTGCCCTTTTCAAATCGCAAAAGTGGGGGAGGATCCCTACCATACACTGTCTTGAAAGGGGAACAACGAATGGATGACTGGTATGCTGTGTTATAACAGTATTCGGCCCACGGTAACCACTTGGCCCACTCCTTAGGTCTTCCATTGATGAAACAACGTAAGAAAGACTTTATTCCCTAGTTTACTACTTCGGTTTGACCATCGGTCCGGGGATGGTACGTCGTGCCACGCTTAAGGACTGTTCCTTGTACTCTGTAAAGCTCCCTCCAAAAAATGCTCATGAAAACTTTATCCCAATCCGAACCTATAGACTTGGGAAATCCATGGAGTCGTACTACTTCACGAATGAATACCTCAGCCACCTTAGAAGCCGAATAAGGATGTTTCATGCCAATGTAATGTGCAAATTTGGACAATCGATCTACCACCACCATTACACTGTCTATTCCCCGAGAGCACGGTAAGCCCTCCACGAAATCCATTGAAATGTCCTCCCATATTTGAGTAGGAATGGGAAGCAATTACAATAACCTAGCAAGAGTTAGGGATGAATGCTTCTGTTGTTGACAAACCCCACAACTTTGAACATATTATCACTGCTTGGCGCATCCCCGGCCAATACCATTCGGCCACAAGTCGCTGATATGTTCTAAAATCCCTCTATGCCCTCTCACTGGTGTACCGTGATACTCATATAACAAGGATTGAGTCACCACATGCAAACTAGGAATGACAATCCGGTCTTTATATTTTAACACACCCCTGATAACCCTTAGGCACCACCTTACGAGCTGCTACTTCGGCCTTAATATGAGAGATGAGTGGGTCTTTGTTTATTGTAACCTGTAACTCCTCCCAATTCCCCCCTGACTAACGAACTCAACTTCATGCTCCCTGTGAATTTCCGCGTTTCCGCGATAACCCATCAGCTACCACATTAGGCGAGCCAGAGTGGTATACTATCTCAAAATTATACCCCAACAACTTGCTTTCCCTCTGATGTGTAAGGAATTTCAAGCTTTGGTGATCGGTTTTTATGATAAATTTGCTACCCAATAAGTAATACCTCCACCGTTGTACTGCCAACACAAGAGCCATAAGCTTCTTCTCATAAATGGGTTTAGCCCTTGCCCTTGACCCCAACACCTTGCTAAAAAACGCTATGGGATGTCCCTCCTGAGTGTCCCACCCCAACTCGCATCAGCTTCAATAATAAATGGTTTAGTAAAATTGGGCAAAGCCAATACCGGTACACTCACCATGGCATTCTTCAAATCCATAAATGCATCTGTGGCGTGTTTCATTCCAGCTATGTTTTCTTTCCTGAGTTGTTTAGTAAGAGGAGCTGCCTTTCTTGCATACCCTTCCACAAACTTGCGGTAATACCCTGTCAAACCAAGGAACCCTCGCAGCTCTTTAAGTGTTTGAGGTAATGGCCAATCAATCATCACTTGTATCTTAGATGGGTCAACTAGCTCATTCTGGGGAAATAACATAGCCTAGGTATGCTACTCTTGTCCTCCCGAACACACACTTCTTTTTGTTAGCGTAGAGTTTGTGAGTGGACAGACGCTCCAAAACCAGAGTCAAGTGCGTTCATGCTCTTCCTGATTGGAACTATAGACCAATATATCATCAAAAAACACCAAAACAAGTTTCCTCAAATATGGATGAAACACATCATTCATTAACGCTTGGAACGTAGCTAGAGCGTTTGTTAACCCGAATGGCATTACCAAGAATTTGTAATGTCCATCATGGATTCGAAACGCCGTCTTGGGCACATCCTCCTCTCTCACCCGAATCTGATGATATCCGGATTTGAGGTCTAACTTGGAAAACACTCTAGCTTTATGTAGCTCATCCAATAGCTCATCTATCACTGGTATCGGATATTTATCAAGTACCGTAACCCTATTTAATGCCCGGTAATCCACGCAGAATCTCCACGATCCGTCCTTCTTGACCAATAAAACCGGACTAGAAAACGGACTGCTAGAGACTTGGATGTGGCCCGCTTTCAGCATATCATGAATCTAGCTCTCAATCTCATCTTTCTGCATCTGTGAGTACCTATAAGGCCTCACACTTACTGGATCGGTTCCCGATAACAACCTAATTGCATGCTCATGACCCCTGCTAGGGGGTAATCCCTTGGGTAACTGAAATACTTCAGCAAATTGCTACAACAACCCCGTCAAAAAACCCGGTACCTCGGTTTCCCTCTTATAGTCTTCCTCCCCAGTACTCAAATAATCGAATTCAATTAAATACCCTCCTTTCTCTCGGTACAAGGCTTTGACCATAGCCTTAAGTGAAATAAGAGACCTCTCTAAAGACATATCTCCTTGTAAATTTATGCCCTCCATCTCGAACTTCAATGTTTGAGTTTTCCAATGTGTGGACATGGTCCCTAGTTTTTCCAACCATAGCACACCAAGTATCAAATCCGAATGTCCCAAAGGAAGTACTAAGAAATCTTCTGTTACCTTCAAACCGGGAAGGTGGAGTTTAATTCGCCGGCACTCCCTAGACCCCTCTACTGCATCCCCTGTACCCAACGATACCCCGAACGGTTTCACCTGTTCCACCTGTGCTTCAACTCTCTCCACCGTGGCCCAGGAAACGAAATTATGAGTCGCCCCCGGTCAATCATCACCGTAACCTCATGACCGTTGACTATTCCCTTCAGCTTCATCGTTTTCGGGTTTGAAATTCCAACAACCGAGTTCAAAGAGATCTTCAACCCCTTTTGCTCCAACTCCGATGGTTCCATTTCCTCCATTGCCATGTTTCCTCCTAGCTCCGATTCACCTTCTTCTTCATCCTCCAAGGCTAACATTATACTGAGCTCTTTCTTTTTGCACCTATGCCCCACTGACCATTTCTCATCACAACGAAAGCATAGCCCACGCTCCTTTTCTTGAATCTCCTTATCAGTGAGTCGGCATACGTTTCCCTGGAACCCACCTTTTGATCACCGGTAGTTGTTCACCGAGAAATTGGAACTAGGGCTCGAGCTATGGCCAGTATTGTGGTAAGGAAATGAATGCGAGAAGGAGCCTGGATTACGTACCCGAGGAGCTGGGCTCGAAGAAGCAGATCTAGTGCTTGCTCCTACCCAGTTAGTACCCGAGCCATAATGGAAGGTTCCCTGAGTCCTAAACCCACTTCCCCCATATTCACCGGCCTTTCTACTCAGTGCCTTTTGCTTGTCCTCAACCCTTTAGGCCAATTCCATAGCATAGTCCAAGGAACGTGGCCCATGTAACCTAACTTCAGCCTTCACGGTCTCCTTTAATCCATTAATGAATTGCCCTTTTGCCACTTCTTCCGAAACATCCATCAATGGAGCCATTAGCTCTATAAACCTCTTGCGATACTCATACACGGTTGTACTCTGACGATGTTCAGCCATTATTCGTGTAAGGATCCTCCAGTCGATGCTCTAAATTGCCTCAATAACAACCACTTCATTTCCTCCCATCTTCTCACCAGCCTCCTTCTGTGCTCTCATTGGTACCATAACAAAGCATCTCCTTCAAGAGAGACCACCACCGCCTCCAACTGCTCCTCTTCAATCAACATGTACAACTGGAAATACCTCTCAACCTTCATAACCCACCCATAAGGATTTTCTCCATTAAACAAGGGTAGATCCAATTTCTTTATCCTCCAATTATTCGACCCCCCATACCTCCCCCCCCTGTTTTTGCTATTCAACCCATCAACCTCTTCAAAAGGATGTCTGGGTGGATGTGGTTGTTTGTTTAACAACTCCTCTCCAAGTGAGATTTGTTCCTCCCTCAATTGATTTAGCATTTGCTCTTGAGAGGCCCGTGAATGTTGAAGGCTAGTCACAATTTGTGCCATTTGTGTTGTAGCTTCCCTCAACTTCTCGGAGACTTGAACCCTCAAAGCTTCAACATCCTCTTCAATTTTTTCCATCCTTTGTGAGTGTGATGGTGCCATCATTTCCCTCTTTCCCACACAACTGCTCTGATACCAAGTGCAACAGGTCAAGGTACGAGCGAGTGAGAAACAAACAGAAATTGTGCCATTCCATTCCTATATATAAGCTCGAGGCATGTAACTAACTATATTCTGACATTTTGTTGTAACAAACATTCCATTCTTACATTATATCTTTTATATATATACTATATTCTATTACATTCCGTTACATCGTCTGTATTATTTCATCATTCCCCCCACGTGCTCAGTAGACTTATGCTTCGGTTGCTTCTTGTTCTCCTTTCTTCTTTCTTCTTAGGATGATTCACAGCACATCCAATTAGTCCCCCCCCCCCAATCACCACCACCACCAGGTCCACCCACCCCTCAACAATGAGAAAGAAAGGATTATGTTGCACACATTACTGTAAGAAGACCAAAAATATTTAATGCTTATCTGTACATTATGTACTGAACAATCACAATTGGATAAAAGTATCTTTCTCAGGGTCTCCAAGGAGGTACTACATTTTCTTGATACGTGTGGCATCCTGCTAGAAATAGCAAAACCAATCATGCAAGAAGCAAATCTCTAAGTGTAAGTATAACGAAGAGATAACTTTGTAGAATATTTTTAAATCATTATTGGAAATTCTTGATAGTGCCTTTACATTATTGACTTTTTTGTTTGGTGCAAAAAGAAAATTTTGATAACACATGATACCGCTATACTTTGGATTAAAAAATGTGTAATTGAAAAAAAATGTATACGAAATGGAAAAATAAATAATGACTAATGCTTTTAAGAAATTACTGGCTCTTGAGAATTACTAAAACAAATTACCATCTCATGTGAATTGACAAAAAAAATTTACCACCTCATGAGAAATGACTAAAAAAGTATTATCTTTTCATAATCATGAGAATTGACTGTTTCAAAATTAATTTTACAATTTGAGAAAGGAATGGAGAGAAAGCACACAGGGTATGAGAGACCTTCAAATCATAAGCAGCTCTCAACTGCAATCTGGAACTAATGGGGAATGAACCTTTAACCAGTGTATTCTTCTCTTTCAAATAATAGAGCACAGAGAAGTTCCTTGTGAATAAGCAGAGTTCACTGTATGTTTCACCCTTCTTGTTATTCTGGTTTAATTAACATGGTTCCTAGTCAAATGTCAATTGAAGCTAAATAGGATCCAAACTACTGTTCTCCACATAGAGTACTTTAGCACATTTATCAACTCTAAACTTAAAGGTTACTGCATACTTTATGTGCAAGCAAGCTTTAAGACCAAGATCAACATAGAACAAGAGCAATAAGTAATTACAAGACATGCAGTGATGAACATTCACTATAGCATATTCAAAAGTACACATATCATGAAGAAAAAGGAAGTATAACTCTTAGTTTATATTAGTTGAACCAAGGCAAAATGATCGAGCTTTGAAGTGGACTATGGGTAAGACATGCCAGTTGAAAAAGTCATCATGATTGCTGGTTTTGATTACACACTACATTTTCACAAATGCAAAATCCAATATCACATCTTATAGTTCAAGGTCTAAACATGGGTAACTAGTGTGGTGGAGAAAATCCCAAGTCACATAGCTACACACAAAAACATAATTGAGTCAAAGCTCAAAAGAACTTTAGGAACTAAAAAGGAGCATATGTTGATAGCTAGCATAGATTTATACAAAAACAAAACCACTCTCTTACCAACAGGAAAGGTCCTTGGCAGATGGCCACACAATGTTTCTCCTTTACTAGTTTAATACCTCATTGAGAACACTAGGTCCAAAAATTATAAATGGATTGGGAGACAAGGTAAGCATAGTTTCCAATTTGTGCCTCATTTCACTTAGATATAGCTTAATTCAACTACCTTCTACACTCTCCCAAAGCAATCTAAGACCAAATCCTCAACTTAGGTATCCTACATTTGATATCTTTGCGCCTCCCTTCCCATTCAAACTCTCAATAATCTCTAAAGGAAAATGACACAATTCAAAACAATTATTGAACAATCCATAAAGCTAACCCTACCCCTCAAAATCACCAAATTTCATACAGACAAAAAATCATACCCATACAACCAAGGAGACCAAAACTTAAGTAACTACAGCAAAGAGACTTTTTTATCTGAACATACACCAATTGACAATTTGCTCCCCAAATTCACACCAAAACTCTTTAATTAGCAACAATCAAATGCATAAAATATGGCTACCTTTGTTGGCAGAGCAACAATTCACATGTAGCTCATTAACTCCTAATATCCATTCTTATATTGGTACTAACCTAAAAAGCCCACACTTTATACAATGTCCAACGTTTCGATCACGCTAATTCTCATGTCAAGTTCTTCAGGTTTTGGTTTTGGTTTCAATTTCAAAATCATGGACAGCCAAATACTTTCTAACTTATTCATGAGCAACAATCCAATGCCAAAATTTGGCTACCTAAGCAGCGAAGCGACAATCCTCATACAGCTTGTACATATTCTTACACCTAACAATATTAACCAAAATAAATCCACATTTTATGCCAATCCTAAACAGTATCCAACATTTCAATCGTCCTAACTAACACTTTGAGGTTTTCCAAGTTTCGATTTTGCAATCATCGAAAGCCAAAATCATCATCATCATCATCATCATTATGACAATTTGCGCAATAAATTCAGCAAACTCCAAATCAAAATAGAGAGGAGAGAGATCAACCTTGATATTATGAAGAGCTTTAAGCTTGAGATTAGGGCCAACATCAAGCAAACCCTTAAGCAACGCGTTCTGCTCCTCAACATCATAGTGAACCGCAAGATGCTTCGTAATCAGAGCCAGCTGCGGCTCCGCGACCTCACCCTTGGGATTGTTATGGAAGCTAAACTTCAGCTTCGCGAGCCCATTGAACAGCCTCGACGAAACCTTGTGGAAGAACACTGAGGTTTCGCTGTCGAATTCGGTTGTGACGCGTACTGGAGGGCGTTTCTGGAAGGAGAAGAGACCGAATGACGGTGTTAGTTCCGGCGGAGGAGGGTATTCCGGTGACGGAGGCGGTGGAGGCTGGGGGTGGAAGGAGGAGGCGCCGCTGAAGAGGATGAGAGAATCTTGAGGGTTAGGGTTAGGTAGAGGTTGTTGTGGTGGAGATGCGGTTGCCATTGGTGGAGGTTGAGAGGAGAGGAAGTGTTTGGGGGAGTAGAGAATGGATGGAAAAGTTTGGGAGGTGGGTTCGTTAAAAATGAGAAATTTTGTAACCTGCGCATAATTAGCATGGCGCTCTAACCAGCTGCCCTCTTAATCTTCGTTTTCTATCTCAATTTTATTCGTAACTCAATTAAAAGGTGCAAAGGGAGTTTTGTCAAGTACGAAGTAATCGTGAAGGAGGACCAAGTTCATATAAATTCAGAGTAACTTTAATAAAAATAACCTTAAAAAATTATATTTATTGGATAAAGAAAAAAATTATTTTACTCACTATGTGACATTTAGATGGACACTTACAAGAGAGGGGGTGAACTGGAAGAGACGGGAATTTTTCGATTTTGCGGAATTAAAACAATTAGAACAAAGAAACATAAAGGAATAACATAGATTTTTCACATGGAAACTCTTGTGCCAATTCCAAGAGAAAAACTGCGATCTACTCAGGGATTTTCAACATTTTACTATATGGGCAACACATAATACACTCTGTTAGGATTTCTCCTTCTTGTATTCCACTTTAAACAACGAGTTCCCTTCTCTATTCTCGATCTATTTACACCCCTTTGACTTAACTCTAAGTCACTCACTCTTTACTCTCTTGAACTTAACTTTAAGTCCAACAACTCACTCTCCACCTATTGCATGGCTCTATACAATAAGTTTTTTCAAGGATTACAAATAAACACTAAGGCACGTAGGATAGATTATGATGGAACAAGCTCATCTCAAGAGATGGCAAATGATACTTAAAATATATTCAGTGAAAGCAATAGATACTTGGTCAGTAAAATTGCATTTACGGAGTGGGAATATGAGGTGCTTATATACTCATGGTCATGAGTACTTCTCACCCTCCACTTTGCATGAAATAAGAAAGCAAAAGTACAAAGTTAGTTACCCATTGTGTATAAGTACGGTTGGGACTAACTACTTTTTACTTGGCTAAAAAACCTTGTGCTTTGAAGTCCAAAAATGTCTTTGCTTTCATGGAAGAAATACATGGAGAAAAATGTGTAAACTTTTACTGAAAATCTTCTTTGTTTGATAAAGCCAAGATTGCATAGATTTTTAGTTGACAAATTTCCAAGACAAAATCTCCATTAAAAATATATTTTAATGCAAAGCAACTTTGAACTTAGTTGATCCATCTAGACCTTTCTTACATGCTTACATATACCCTTTATCAAACTCATGCTTGGGCTTCACTCATTGCTCCACGAAGCTTGGGCTTCCTTAGAAGTCCAGTGCATCATTTCAACTTTGAAACAACTCACCGTGACATAATAGAACTCCTCTCCAAGCTCCATTAAAAAGAACGCATAGCTTTTACTTTCCATCGGGTGCTTCAATTTTCTTATGGGTAGACTAAGTATAGTTGATGTAGCTTATCTTCACTTGGCTCCTACTCTGGAACACACAACAATGATCTACATACATCTCGACATAGAAACCCATGATGACTGTACATAGAAACCCATGATGACTACATTCATGTGACTGTGGGTTGGCTGAATTAAATGACAATTGATGACTTGTTGTTTGTCTCACTTGATCTATGTAATTCTGTCTTTGTTTGCTTGTGTTTTAATGGTTGTGGGGAGCTGCTATTGAGATTATCTTTAAGGAAACCTCCAATGTACATCAGTTCACTATACTGCTCTAAATTTGATGCTTGGATATGAAATGTCTAATGGCCATTGATGCTAGGAAACAAAATTCCAAAAGACAGCTCTTGTATTTCTCGATGATGAATATGTTTTGAGAAACAACACAACTGTTTTGATGCTGATTTTTTTTGAAAATCTTATTGTACAATTAGAATATGAGCATCTTCTTGTATTTAAGGCAAATGTAACCATGTGCTCTTCACCTTTGAATGCTTTTGTAAGATGTTTAAACTAAGGTTGAGTGAGTTGGTGGGGTTTTGAATTTTGGTGAAATTTTCATATGAAAATTCCCCCCTCCTTTTTGGTGGGAAAATAGAAAAGGGTTTCACTTTCCCTTGTTTTCTTTGCTCATTTCCCTTAAAATTGTGTAAAATGACAGCTCTTGAACCCACTATCTCTCACTACTTATTGTTTTATTAGTAAAGTTAATGGTAAAGCCATCATTTGCATTCTAGTTCAATCTTAAAAAAGCAACAAAAAGGATGGACAGAAGGAGTAGTCCATGAAAAATCTTGCTGTAAGGGCCACTCACTTTGGGAGAGCCAGACAACGGGCAAGAAAAGAGAGAGAGAAGCAACAAAGGCCCATAAGAAGCCAGACAACGGGCAAGAAAAGAGAGAGAGAAGCAACAAAGGACCATAAGAAGTGTAGTACATAGCTTGCATTTAATTGTAAGTTCTTCATTCACAACTCTACAGGTATATAATCCGAGGTTCTGCTTTCTACATTTTTCTTTCCTTTTTACTCCCCCTTTCTGGAAGAGGGGGTATTACAAGAATAAATAGGCACAATACATCTTCGACTTCATCTTCCGCTGGAAGCAAACGACACTCAAAGCACACTATAGGATTAAAAGCCAAACCAATAGTTTGCTCTAAAACCCTGCCATTATAACCAACACAAAGAGCGGCAAAACTGTCCCTCACAGGCACCCAGCACTCAGCACTCAGCACTCAGCACACAGCCACACACTGAAATTAAGAGGCACACGAAACTGGAGAGCTCAGCAATCATTTGTGAGGAAGGACACTTATTTTTATGCCGTTGTATTGACTGCAATTGGCCTCCCTCTGCCCATAGAAAACCCTCTGGTGCCATCAGGCATACGAGGGCCAGGAGGCTGTTGCTTTGCTACAAATGATTGCTCACCATTGACTCCATTAGTCATCGGTGGGGAGCCCACGTGGATCCCCCTATTATTTTGATGATTATGAAGACCCCTTCCACGTCCCTTCCCGCGAGCCCGATTACGGCTCTTTTTCTGCCCACCCTCTTTTTCCAAGGTTTGCTCTTCCACCTGTTCAAGGACATCAAAACTTACAGATCAGCTCCTTTGAAAAAGAACAGAGACTAAATATCGACAGACAGCAACATCCAGCTCCCACAGCTAGCAAGGAAAAATAACTTTGTGAATCAACACACCAACAATATCACAAAGGTTCTAATGAAACAAAACAGGTTAACAACATTGGACACATAATATACAAAGAATTTCATGTGTCATTTACACTTTACAGATTGATTTCTTCCAAAGCTATATACTTGATCAGTTATCAACTTGAGCACCATAGTGAATTTCACAATTCCAAAAGCACAAAGAAGTAAAAATAGAATGGACAATGCTTGAAAAAGAGTGGAATCACGGGAGATAGGGGTGCAAATTTAGTTTGATAATAAAGTGAAATAAAATCAAAAAGTCTCTACCAAAATAACTATGTTGATATGTAAAAGCAGCAAGCATGAAAGTTGGTATGAGATATTTGGCAAGTATGTATCAATAGATAAATTCTAGAAGCTTGAAGAATATTTTGTGAATTCAAAGTAGGAAAAATAGAACTACATTCTTTTTCCATGAAAAAGGGTTCAAATATGGAGGAACCTTAGTCCCTTGAGGGGATGAAAAAAACCCTGCATTGATTGACTACTATACCCATGGTTTTATATGATCTTGAAGTGGTCATAAGCAAACGAAGGGCAATTTAGGAAACATAATATTAGATAGTATATATGATATCTTTTTTCGAGGGACTTAATGCAAAACAATGAAAAAAATTCACATGCCCAATAATTTCAAATGGAGGGAGCATTTTGAGACAAAAAATATCCAGTCGTTCACAGCACTTGGTCAATGAAAACAATAACTTTCTCTGTTTCCTAAAACTCTAAAAGAGTATTCAGCCAACTCCATTTGTCTGTATGGTGACAACCAACACAACAGCACATGGAAACAATTTATTCTGAGAAGACAAAACACTTACATGCTCATGAGAGTGGATATCAGCCTGTCCAGAAAGGTTTTCGGAATGTTTGTCGTTCAGGTTCTGTTCAGAAGTGGATGCATCCTCTTCTTCACACGTCACTTCCCCTTCACACCCAGATTTCTTTCCACGTGCTTGTGAGTTCTTAGACTGACAACCCGAGAAAAAACAAAATAGATATAAGAAAACCAGGGATATAAATGAGCATCACTAAGCTTGGCATATTCACAAATCACATGATGGAAAGGTCGATATAGCTCATCCATGTTTTAAGTTAGAGGGCACAAAAAATCATAAATTAAAAGAAGCATCTTTTAACTTGATAACCATTCATAAAGTCTGCGAATTTCCTTGTGTATTACAGCAAATCATACAGGAAAACAAGATTTTCTATTTGTAAGTATCCAGCAAAATAAATTCAAATGAGGCATAAACCAGGTAGACAGTGCACTGTAACAGCCAAGTGTTATCAGAGTCCAACCAGTTTTACTACATAGAAGTTTTAAAGACCAACAACAGCCATTGCATATCAGAAAAGTGCAGCAGACTCTGAGCAATTCCAGTTTGCAGTGCAAGTTATCATTTTGCTTAAAACATAATGAGCATGAAAAAACAACCCATAATGTGATCTTCTAAGCCTAGGACCTATGTCCTTCCAGAATAAATCAACCAGAGCAAACCCATCTAGAGAGAAGAAAAAAAAAGAAAAGGTATTGGGAAGTATTACCCCATGTTTAAGCAGTGAGCGAACTCTTAAGCCATTCCTCCAGTTTCCCTCATCATTCAGCTCAGTTATCTGCAAAGATATACAAAGATTTAAAAATTACATCCTTCCAAGCAACTGTAGAAAAAAAAGGGAAAGGCAATTATTCTCCATAAGAGAAAACAAGGCAACCAAATTTCTTACCGCTTTCTCAGCCAGCTCAATTGATTCATATTCCACAAATGCATGCAACTATACGGCAGAAACAAAATTGTTAGTCAGAACAACAATATAGAAAAATACCAGGTCATTTTTAACTTCATAAGGGAACAATAAATCCATTGAACAACCAAATCCTTTCAATAAAGGACTGTACTTTGCAATCTTGAATTGGTGCCATAGACAAAACCTCCCTTATCAATCATTCAGAACAATACTCATTAATGTAGTTATGATGTCAGACCCCTCATTTTATTCTCGCATATTTGTACTTTGGATTAGAAGTGATTGAACAAGTTAACTCAGTTACAAGCTAACTTGGAAGTTGATGTTGCACAGCATAGAACTAGATTTACCAATAAATCAATAAATAAAATATCAAGAGAATACTAAAGAGATGGTAAAAGTAGATTGCATCCCAAATGAACACAAGATGCCCAATTACCTTGTTGCAGTAAAGCACATTATCAGTTTTTGATGACCTAGATGCAGAGGAAGCACCATTGTTGGAAGGTTGAGGCAAACAGGTACGTATACTCTTCACACTAGAGAAATAAAAAAAAAAAGCTCAATTAGATTCATAGACTCTTTACCTTTTCAAAAATACTGTCATTATGAACTTTACACACACTTTCTCTATTAGACATGCTAGATAAGAGTAAGACTATGTTCAATTGATCTGGTTTTACTGATTTGATATAACTTAATAGTATTGTTGTTATTAACTATCACTACATATTATTACTATGGCAATAATTCCCTTTGTCCTTTAAGTTCTTTATTTCATTCCAATTTTGGCAATTCTATTCTCTTTAATACCATTCCTTAACCCACCATGCAGGACCCAAATATATAGCTAAAAAGGTCCTGAAAATAAGGTGTACCAAACATAATAGCCCAAGACTGAACAATATATATACATAAGTGTGTCGTCAATGGGATCCACACTGAGGGTGGTCATTTCCTCGCATACAATAAATTCTAATCTGAAAGCCTTTATCAACTAAACCAGTACCTCCCGACAGTTGAAAAAACCTTCATAAGCTTCTGGTGACAATGATCTTCAGGTAAATTTTCAGCCACAATAATGCGAGCCTATACATGCATGCAAATAGGTCAGATATCAAAGAACCTGCAGAACTCTACCACATGTTCAACAAAAAACAGAAAGTTTCTAATATAACCTATCAATTTATACAAAAATATAAAAAGCATGTAAACAGAGAAATCCTCATGCCATACTTGCAGCTCTTCCATATCAGGCCCAGTAAGAGGTTGCAAGCGCTTCACTTTCTTCCCATCTTCACTAACTACCTGAGGAGGCAGGCACACAAGAAGTAAAGTAGGATCAGTAAATGCAGTGTGGAAAAGGATACAAAATACAACTGAAGGACATTGAATTTAACTGAAGAAAAAAAAATTCCCGTATAAGGTATGGCCAAACATTCACAAAGAAAATAAAGTATCATGAAAGATGTTGGGCTTACAAGCTTTGTTGAGTTTCTTAGTATTGCTGCAAGCTGAGAATTACTGCTTACGAGAGCCTTAATCTTCTTAAAAGATGCAACTACAGATATTGGCACTGCATACAGATTGTAACCAGAAAGTTGTGAACATGATAATTCATAAAAGCATATATATAAACAAGATAATGCAACTAAGGAAAATTCTACAGCACATAAGTAATGAAAGATTGCCATTTTCTGCAGTAAAATAACTTATTGAAGTTGGTAAACTCTAAACTTAGTGGAGAGGCTACAAAGTCTGCAGACCAACTAACCTAAACGCTCAATATTTATGTTTAAGCATTCAAGCCAAATCAAAGTTAGTGGAACAAAAGTTTCATGCAAAAAGATTAATATGAAATTATACACAGAAGGAACCACAGTCATACCAAATCCTTCAGGATCCTTGTTGATGAAACGGATTAGATGATCAGTAGTAGCCAGATTCACATCACTGAAGTAATACTCCACCTAAAAATACCTTCATTAATTAGAATGCGAAAGACTTGAACGAAAAAGTGCAACTGGTTGCATACAGAAATTGCATAGAAACTTATTACGAGGACGAATGGTAATCTTCAAGAGAGTTAAGATTACTCATAGCAAACAAACAAAGTTATAGCAAGTAAACAATTGCAGATGATGACAAAAAATTGTGCAAATATTCCTTAGACTTATGGGCTGAAATATCAATAGTATAAATTACTCTTAATACAACATATCTACTCTGACACGCAGCTTAATACCCCTTAACTGAATAAATTTTGGTTAGCTGTTACTTTTCTATCCCAGTGATGTCATAATACATGTATATAAACTATCATGAGTATCATCCAATATTTTAATTAAGAGTAACTACTATCCAATATTACTTCCATATTTGCTACTTATCAGTGGCTGAGAGAAAAAGTCAATGAGCATCCCCGTAACAGCTTTACCATAATTTCATTAATAAGCTATACAGAACAATATTAGAAAGACCCTAAGGGAAAGCCATCCATGTACAAAAAGAGGGCTGAGGGCAAAAGGCTAATAACTCTTGATCAAAGAACAATTTCTTCTACACAAAAAAGGGCAGGTGATGCTCAGATAATTAGCCTGGAACCAGCTACACAGACGCCACATGACACATATACCCCTTCTAGTGGGATATCAATTTCTATATTTTTAACTCTTCATACTACATATGTCAGATTGGTACTGAAAAAAAAAACAACCTTTTTCCATATTGGTATAAAAACCCACCAACATATTGGTAAATTTATAATGGAAAGCACAGTAGATTTGTCCCTTCATCACCTAGTGTTCAACATGTAGTAAACACATTTCACTTTTTTCATTTTTACCCATCTTCTGCCTCCACTTTCCCAACTAGAACAAAAAATCATGATATACTTCATCTCTTCAACTACACCCCATCACTTGTGTCTATGCCTAAAATACTTCCAAGCCCACCACCCACCTTCTTAGACAAATGATTTCACCACTAGTAAAAGTGGTACAGGAGTACCACTAGCCAAACTCTCAAGACTGAGGCAATTCTTCATTAAGTTTTGCAGCAAAGACCTTCCTTGCTATTATTTTTTTTATAACACAAAAAATGCAACAGAGTCAGCAACAAAAAGGACACTACCAATGGCCTCCTATAGGCTAAAGCAGCCCCAGTTCTTTCCTGCCTACTATCAAGGCTCTTATCACAAGTAAAAAATGCAATTGTAATAGTGAACATATGTTGGGATTACACGACTTTTTTTTCAAGGAGAGAAGGAAAATATGAAGTGTAGTAATCCTAAGTAAGACGGTAAAGGGAAAAATAGGCACATTATTACTGTAAACCTCATGTCAAGTTATTCAAATGGAGATGGAAAAAAGAATAGTTCACAAGTTAGATGATGATGGGGAAAATAGGCATGTTACTATTGTACACCTCATGGTAAGTTATCCAAATAAAATACAAAATTTTCTACATAGTGCACAGGTTAAGCAATTTTTTCAGCTTCCTTTTCACAAAATATATCTTCTACGCCTAACTAATAGGAGATTGTCCTAAATCAAGATCCTATATTAGCTTCCTTTTTTAACATATACTAATACATATCTCCCTTCCACTGACATATAAACTTTGTTAATAAGAGGTTGTAAAATTTAAGGAAGAATCTCCTAAATTAGTTGGGGGTAGAAGATAACAGATATAATTTTAGGGAGAATCTCAATACTCTGTCCATTTTAAAATACCAATCTAATTGGTTAACCAAATAGAAGCATCCTATCTACATTTTGCAGCACAAAATGAATTGTGGACCTATTGGCATTGATTAGTGTATTCTAACTCAAGACTCGCACAACAAAAGGCTTCTAATAATTCAACCTTACGTAGAACCTTTAAAAAATAGCTAACGAATGAAGCACAAAGGTTATGCTAACTCTTCAACAGATATGTCTATCCACCTTTAAGCATTATAACATCTCATCAATTCAACCAAAATGTCCGCAAACAAGTCTTTAAGCCATCCAAATATATGTAACACTACATGAGCACCATCTAACCAATACTTAGGCTATGTTCAGTTCAATTTATTTAAGCAAATATTTGTTTATTTAAATTTTTTTGTCAAAGTTTACATCAAACAACACGAGCTAAATATAGTATTAAGCTTCTTTTTCTCTTGTATCATAATGCATAATGCGTTCTCCCTCCATCCCACATTAATCACGAAGTTCGAGCAACTCATGGCTTTAGGTAATTTAATTAATTTAGTTTCTGTTATTGTAAAATACTCGGTGGTGGGGGTACTATTTTGTAGTATGTGGATTGTAGGTCGTTTGCTTACTGAGTATGTTGAGTGTGGGGCTTTTTAAATGTATTTTTAAAAGTAGTAAGTAAAGGGGGTCTCAAATGGGAATGAGAGAAATAGTAAAAGTATTATGGAGATCACCCCAACAATAAGGCTTATATCCCCGAAAGAGGTATCTAGAGTTGATATATTTATGGAGATCACTACAAAATCTCCAAGCACATCCTCTTCAAGATTCCTGTGCAAAAATGTCATATACACCCATGACGTTCGTGATGCAAAAAAGTAAGTACACAACCATGACATTCATACTCACACAACCGGTGTCCAAAATTGTCGTAGTATAACCTTGAAACTTTTGCTAATATGCCTAGATTTTGAGGCCAAGCATTAGGCTCTAAGTGATTGTAATCCTCACAAAAATTAAACATCCTTATAACATGAACTTTGGAGATATTGTACCATTCAAAGCCTACTTCTCAAGGATCTTAAGCTACGTAAAACAAAAGTGACCATCCCCATGAACAAGATTTCATAGATGTCACATGAAGAATACTTCATATTTGCATGCGATGACAAAAGAAAATGGTTCTGCATGACTGATTTTCACTCCTCCTGCAATCATTTCCACACAAGACAGATTATCTCACATGATCACATCAAACTCTTACATATCAAGAGAGATTAACAATATTACAAGATTATTGCTTCCAAAGTGGTCATTAACAATATGAGCCACGCTAGCTCATTAGCTATTCGGGATCAAAGCACCCAAAGCTCGGCTCCTCAAAATTAGGCGAGCCCGAGCCGAGCCGAGCCTCGAGCTTTACAAAAGCGAGCCAGCTCGAGCTCAAATAATTAAAGCTCAAGGACTCGAAGGGCTTAGGCTCGAAAAGGGTTTAGTTGAAACCAATATTTAAATAGAATAGAGCTTAATTGCTTGAATAAGCCTTCGGTAAGTTTGAGCCAAGCGACGAGCTTAAACCAAGTCGGGTCGAGCTCCGAGCTTTTGTGAAGCCGAGCTTTGAAACTCGATGGGTCACGAGCTGGAGCGCGAGCTTTAGGTGTCCCAGGCGAGTCGATCATATTCCGCATTATACCAGACATCTAATTGTCTCGTGTCTCCAACTTTTTCTCGTCGCCACTTGCTAGATAACATATTCATATAATTTTGATGTGTACTTTCCTATATGGTGATAATTTGTGCTTTGTTATTACTAGCTTCTCGTCACCATGCCCCCACAAACAATATTCAAATGAGTTTGAGAATACTAACTTGTGTGCGATTTTAAAACTAAGGAATAGCGATGCACTTGATCTTAAAAATATTATAACATAGTATAATTTAGTTCAAGATGTTTGATTTATTGTTGGATTTTCACTCTACTACTTACTTGTTTTCTACTCATTGGACTAAAGATTGTCGAAAGTATTTCAACAATACAAATTATGAGCTTAAGAAAGGATTGTTCCTTTACAACACTTAGTCGGTAAACAATTCTAAGGTCTGAAATCAGAAAATATACAAATATGTCAAGGACCCATTTTGGACCCAAGATCCATGTGGATTTGGGTAAGAGTGAAATTTTAGGACTCAATGGATTTGGGGCAGATATGGGTCTAATTTTCAAAAAATGGGTATGGGATTAGACCTAACCCAAATTCGACCCATTAACATCCCTACTCGTGTAAAAAACTTAGCCTAGTCCTAATTAAATTCACTAGTGACAAAATAGTTAATGCCATAAGTACATCCAAATTCAACTCAAAACACATTATTAGGCCAAATCATCCTAATCCATTTCATAACTTAAGTTTAGGGACCCCTTTCTACCTACAAATTCCCAATTTCCAATTTAACCACTCCATCATATTGACTGAAATTGTAACTATACTCAAACGAATCCAACTTCTTAAAACCTCGTACAAATGAGTGAACAGCCTGATTCTCAAATACTTATCTACAAACCTGTACAACAAAATAACACCTAACCGCGTCTGCAAACCGAATCATGAATTTCACAACGCCGGAAAAGTGGAACACAACTGAAAAAGCATACTCTTACCTGCCTCGATGTAATGAAAACCGTACCACTGAATAATACCCCATAAACACATAGATTTTGCCATAAACTAAATCCATACATGATGAATAAGACAACTAAATATAATCAGGGAAAAGTTGATGAAAACGCGAAGAGAAGAGTAGAGAAGACATGCCTGATTGATGAGTTTCTGAATATTCTCATCAGACAATCCATTGTTACTACTACTACTATTATTATTCTTTGCAGAACCATTGCTACTCTGTATATGATCCTTATCCTGCTGCTGACCTGTTCCCTCCTGCTGCTCCACATTCCGATGATGCTTCTGATGATGGTTCCGATGATTATTATTTTGATTCTGATTATTATGAGGCGGCGGTGGAGGCGGATGATGATGATGATTCAAGGGAGGTAGAGGAATAACAGGAAACGCCGAGTTGACTTGAGCCGGAGGAGGGAAGACATGAACCATCCCTGGAGGAGGAGAAGGCGACGGAGACACGATCAACACTCTTGGATCACCAGCAACCGAGCTCGGCGGTGACGGAAGAGGACTCGCCGTCTTCTTAGGGACGAACTCAGGAGCTTGTGCATTAAGCTTACTAAGCGACGAGTTCCGCGACAACGAGCCTGAGTCGCCACTCGCGACGTCGGCGGGAGGATCAGCGGATTGAGGTTGATCGGGGAGTGGAGTAGGAGGCAGATGAGGGGAAGAGTCTAGGGTTTTGTCGGAGGATTGATCCGCCATTTTAGGTCTTTTTTTGTTGAGGTTTTTAAGGGGGAGAAGATCCGAGGATTGACTCCCCCGAGAAGCGGAATGACGAGGGAGGAGAGAGAGAGACGGGGTAGAGGAAATCGTGCCAGGGGATGATTCGACTCCGTGAAAGGTGGTTTTATAGGAGGGGTAAGGACGGCCAATGAGTTGGACGGGGCCGGGGAAGTGGACGTGTGGGGCCTACTACTTTGATTTTGAAATTATTTTTATTTCTAATTTCGAGGAAAATGAAATTACTCCATAATACTTCCTTCGTTTCTAATTATTTATTGTAAATTTGTAATTAACTTTTTACGATATTTAATATATAAATTAAAATATTTTTTTCCTTTAAATTTATAAAATTAAAAATTAAAAAAAATTCAATATTATAAAAATTTAACATTTATATTGAAATATATTCAATAAAATCCTACTTATATATTATTTGTTATTAATTAATTAGAATTTATAATTAAAATTTTTAAATTTCAACTATAAAAATAAAAATATAATAAATAAACAAAAATAAAGGAAGTAATGTATTTAGGTTTTTATGTATTATTGGATTTGTTCAGTGTATCAGATTGATTGGGACAAGTGGGTCCTACTCTTTGTATTTGTGGGTGCATGATCAAGAGGAGAGCAGGTCAGTGCGAAAAAATCTTAAGGGTACTACTGTACTTGTACTAACTACAAAATATGTGGATTTTATTTTATTTTGTCTTAAATAGTTGGGTTGGGATCACATCATATAATTTTATACTATTACTTTTGGATTATTTTCATTATGACTTAACTATGCATTAGTATGAGCCGAATCACAAAGTAACTAGATTTGGGACCAAATCGAAACTAATTATGAACTATAATTAATAATTACAATTTCAGTAATAAACACTTAATATATTGATATTATAGCAACTTATTTTAGCTATAGAATTATATTTTTGGTACTTGAATTAATCCTATGTGAACTTGTTTAAATTTTGTACGCCATCCAAAAAATGTTCAAACAAACATAGTTTAAAATTGGTGTAGTTACTAGTAACTCTACGAAGTACTAAATTAGTACATAGCATAGTACAATTAACTATACTGTAATCATATAAGACACCCAATTCTTCAATTCGAAGTTTTTTTTTTTTTTTTTTGACATTTCAAAAGTGAACAGTACAAATCAAACTTAATTAAACTAGAGAGGTATAGGTCGTGAATCGTAGTAAGGTAGCCCTAGTATGAGCTCGAGCAGCACGATCTCGACATATATATCTCGTGTATCAAGTAAAATTCTAAAAAAAACCTTAATTCTCTAATCCGAGTTACCGCATTTGCTGTTTCGAAGTTTCATTTTAATGGAAAACGCAACTAAGTACCAATTCTTGTACATCACCTTAAATTTCTATTTTTCAAAACAAAAGGTAGCTCACATCGAACTAATTGCCTCAGAACGGAAAGTAACTTCGTGTGACCGATGCCCAATCATCATTGCACATAAAAGATACAAGTATTTGTCTTCAAAGGATCAAAATTTGAGAGTTATGCGATGTTAAGATACGATCACTTGGATTGATATACATACAGTATATACAAAACATACAAGTTGTTTGTTCATGAAATTACTCTGATTCAAGTAAAAGAGGTCTGCATTGTATAAAAGACCGCTATTTTTGTAAGTTTGGACTGAAATCTATATTCAAAGCTTCTCGGTGCACATAGCTATCGGAAATTGGGATGTACGCAAAATCTATACATCCCAATCACTAGGATTGAAAACTGTCAGTCATTCAGCACCAGTGGACAAACCAAAGCGCTGGAGATGAGAGTAGCAGGATAAACCATACATGAAATCACCAGCTCCTTTCTTCTACGTGAAACAAAAGGAAACGGCACAAACATTACCGATACACTAGCGCTCCACCATTAAGAGGGCAGGCCAAATGCATGACAGCTTGAATCTCAAGAGTTTCACATGCACGTCCTGGCATCAACTTGTTGAAGAGGGCTAGTCGTGGGTTGATTCTCCCTAAACTTGTTTTTTTTTTTTTAGTTTTCCATAATGCAGGAATTGCTACATCATCTGACATAATCTCGTACCTGTACCTTCCTGGGTCTGTAAAGGGACAAAAAATATTTTACGGAAGGGATTTCACCCTGATCAATAACCAATTATGAAGCCAAAATAGATAAATGAGTTTAGCAAAAGTCTCTATTGGGTACATGAGGAGGTTTCCCGCTCCTTTGCAACTCCCCTCACTTCAGCTCTAATAGGCTATGAAATAGACAACTGGGTAGACATTACCATCATCTCTGACAATGAAAGGGCGGTCCATGAAAAAAAATAACCCAGTTACCCTTTGATGGTTTGTCTAATCTCCATATATCATAGGGAGTGCATGTGTATCCAGAGAAAAGCAGAAGATAATCAGCTCAAGGAGGATGCAGATTACATGGCCACAAGCCCACAACTATGGGGGTAAGTTTTATGCATAGGGTTAGGGATCGGAATGGGATGTCAACCGTTCGTCTATTTCTAAGCTAGCTTGAACAATCATGTAGCATTTTGTGGAACTAATACTTTTTCCATAGGTGGGGATGAAGACAATACGTATCAAACAGCTGTAGGTTCAACTACAAGTTGTAATGAAATGATGGTCAGATCACTCCATTAAAACAAGTCCTAGAATGATAATTAGGAGTTGAAAGATGAGCAGGAAGCACAAAAACATGGTCTTTAAGTACTCACTACTACATCAAAGCCAATGATAGTAAGATCAAGCTTTCTTCTAAGCCAATTTGCAGCTTTTTTCACAAGCTCAAGGTCTACGGCTTCAACTCCAAACAGATTTTTGTTGGCAGTGGGTAGGGACTCCAAGCTTTGAAAGAAAGTCACTCGGTTTCTATCTGAGTTCAGATTGGAAAACAAGAAGAGAAGAATCACCAGAAGAGTACCCGTCTAACAATAGAGGCTTAAATTGATTAGATTGGGACAATTTCATCAACACATCTCCATTAGGTGTGGACTTCTTGACTAGACCTATACATTAGGTCGGATTAAGGTTGGGATGGATCATATACAAAATGGAACGAGCCAGATCGAGGCAATAAGATTCAAAACGGGCTGAATTGGGCCAAAAAAGATGCAAAAAAGGGTCGAGTTGGGCCAGATCGGTCCAAATAGAGTATATATATATATATATTTATATTTATAGAGGGTGATAGTGTGTACGTCTGTATCACCTCCAATTTTTTGTCGTGAACCATTAGCAAACAAGTGGAAAACATTCATTACTTGATAGTGTTTAAAAATTTTAGAAACTATTAACCCATTATTGACAAAGACCCTTTAAAGACTCATTAAAACATGACTATTTATAATACCAACTCTAAATTCGTAATTGATTAGACTCTTTTAAAAAATTGGCCGATCAAGAGCTCTTATTGGAGCCCCTCCCGTTTGAACTTCTTGACTGCATGGAAGACTCTCTCACCCAAGACATAGAATTTGAATAGTGTGGAAGAATGATCTATATACCCCTGCACTAGTTCGGAGCCTCAGACTTATAGACTAAAGAAAAAGTCAATTAACAGTACAATAAAACTATGATTATGGACATCTAAGTTCTAGGCAAAGCAGAATTCCATCCACTTAAGTAAGACTAAATGTGACACCCTAGTTTAACTCCACGAGCCAAAAACCAACAATGCTAAACATACTAGTAATATGTACTTCGTTGCTTAGCAGAACCGTCTTACACGTACCGTTTTAGGGGCCTATAAAAGTTTACACCTCTAAAAAATGAGGAAGAAAATTAAAAAAAAAAACAAAAAACAAAAAATGACATGCTTTAATAAAGGTTGAGAGGTTTTGAACTAAAGAACTATGCATAATCATCTTTATAACTTAACCACTACACTACTATAGTCTAATTGTATACAAAACTATATTAGGAGGCCCTTTTTATTAATGGACAAATTGGGCCTTGTGTAGTAAGGGCCTTGGCCGGCACTGTTGCTTAGAAATAGAATATATTAATTGTTCTTGAGTAGCAATCTCTCACCATCCAGATAAATAAATCGAAAACTCCACTTTTATGTGATCTAACGTGTTTAACAAAGCATGGTCGTGAAACATTTCCTTTGATGATGGCCCATTAGTTTAACAGCTATATTATTTTATTTGGGTTAATTTATTCTTATTCCTTGTTTATTTTAATGTAGTTTGTGCCTAATCCAATTTAAAATAATAATGTAATTTGCTACTTCTAGAGTATTTTCTAACAAATTTCAGGTGTAGCAAACTCTCTTAAGCATTGCCTTGATTCGTGGATATAGTTAAGCACGTGGACTTTGATTTTGAAGAGTTTGTTTCTAAGTCAAATAGTGAGAAGATAAGACAAAGGTTGAAGCAACAACAACTTCTATCCTATGTACGTGGCTTCTAGAGAAATATCCTTGATCAAATGAAGATAAGACAAAAGTTAACATCTATAACAGTTATTGAAAAAGTTTAATCGTAAACGTACCGTTAAGTAATGGTAACCGATAAACAGTTAACCGGTATTTAACGGTACAATTAACAGTTAACTGCTAATCGTTTCATTCCATTTGTGTGCACTTGTATACCTAATATTGTGAAACTACTTTGTATTATTCCTTAGCTTATTTGGATATTGTATAACAATAATAATATATACCTACACAAGGTTTAATTATGCATAAAAAACTTATAAAATCCATTCATGTTTTAGCCTATTAGATTTAGTTTTTTTTTTTTAATTATCATATCGGTTAACCGTTATAAAAAATTTATTACTAACCGTAACCGTTTATTCTTAATAAATCGATAAAATAACTATTAATATGAACCGGTTATATACGGTTAACGGTTAACGGTTATGGTTATTTTGCATACCCCTAATCATTGGATTTCGTGGACAACCATAATTCGAAACAAGCAACGGTTGATGCTTTTCATTTGAAATGAAAATATTGCTGAAGATATTGTTTGAAGCCGAACATCAAGTATTGGTTTCCCCCCAATTGAGGAAGACGTTGGACTAAATTCTGGGAGATAATTTCTAAGTCCCCAACAACAATGTACTTCAACCATAATTCAAACAAAGATACAAAAACTAGAATTCAACGGCCTAGTGAAGTTCAAGAGCAACAATTATGTCAAGCGTAACGTATCTTCAAGCTCTTATAGATACTTGGTGAAGCTACGAAGAGAAGCACCCTGAGAAAAATCAGTAAAAAAGCTACAGCAATGAATATATATATATATATATATATATATATATATATATATATATATATATATATATATATATATATATATATAAAGTTTTCTCTCTAGCTCCATACTCCTTTACTTTAGGTTTCTAAGGAAAGAAATAAAAGAATTAAATCACATGGGTTGGACACCCTAGGCGAATACGTAGGCGAATTGCCAAACTTCGTAACAAATCCTTGTGCCTTGTCTCTGTCTCTTTTAATTATTTGCTTTTTCGTACTTAAGTTTTATGTTTGTGTTCGTTAAAGTGTTAAATATCTACAACGAAGTCGAAGCCTAGCAAAAACCTTTGAAACTTTTCAATTCTGCACTTGAAAGCCATTTCAATTGATCGCCTAATCAACGAAAAACGACATTCACCCCTTGTAGAGTATATTTGATCATATATTCCTCTCCTATTGATTCTTCATAAATAAAGGGAAGAAATGAAAAATACATATTTTCGCCAATTAATGACGCAGTTTAGTCCTAATAAATCACTGATTAAATGCTTGTCTATCCAACAAGTGAAATCGGCTACAAAAACCATTTGACATCAACAAAACGAAACACAAAAAAAGTAAAAGCTCTGAAGAATATGTTGCAATGGGATCACTGAAATCGAAATGAACTGCAGAAAAGACACATTAAATTCAAGAAAGGAATCTGAGTCATGAACGAAAACAACGAAAGTACACATAAAGAGAGTAAAAGGAAAAGGGTGAAGCAAGTAAAGCATAAGAAATATAGGATGTCTCATGGGACTAAGGCTTAAGGGTGGCTACTTGAAGGCTTCACCTACTGTATTACTGAGTTGGATCCCTTGTGATTATGAACGTTCACTTGAAAAACGCCCCACCTTTTCAATGTTACGGTGGAAGAACAAAATGTGTCCCTCCCCCACGTTGGCCAACCAACATCTTTTACAACCAATTAGGCTCGTTCCTCGTATTTTAGAGGCTTAGAGCGAAATAAAAATCTGGGCTCTAAAATTTAATAGTGAATTCATATAATTCTATTTGCTTGTTTTATAAATAAAAATAATAATTAGTGGTGTTTCACAAAATAAATAAACTATTTAAAAATTTGATTAAAAATAATACTATGCACTATAATCGATCACTTAAATAATTTTTTGTGTTAAAAAATAAAAATCATTAATAAAATTTTTAATTAAAACAATATCATGAGCCATCCACTTCATCAAAGTTTTTATTTACCAAGTTATCTAATTATTATGATAATTTCTCTTCATAATATTAAGAATAATTCTCTTCACAAAATAATAAATATAGTTGAAATTGAAAATATTAGTCCACATTTTAAATACAACGAATTAATAAAATGTCATTGCATTAACAAAATGAATAACAGTGATAAATGTGCACAACTAATATACAAAATAATTGGTTGAAATTTTTTTACATTTCTTATTGGTGATATAAATAGCTATTTTTAGTTAATGGTTAATAATTGATAAGGATAATAGCAATAATATTTTGTATATCGTATTAATTTTAATAATTTGGTGCTTAGTTTTTTTATTCATGTAAAGTGTATAAATACCATTGGGTTAAGAAAAAAAAATAAAATTGAACGAACAATCATAAAATATGCATTAGGGCTAAATGTAAGGCCTTTTACCATTGAGTTACTTCAATTAATATAATAAAATTTACATACATTATATTTATATTCCTTTTATTTTTATCTTAACATTAAAAAAATTTGGGCCTTTTTCCATGGGGCCTTGGGCGTAGGGGTGACAAACGGATCAAGTTGGATCGGATTCGTGTTTGGGTCACCTATTTTCGAGTCAGCTACCCCCAATCCGAACTTGATCCATTTAAGTTTTTGGGTTGAAAACCCCAACCCGAACCTAACCCATTTAATTTTAGGTCGGGTTCGTGTCAACCCATTTAAGTTTTTGTGTCGAAAATATCAACTCTATCCGCTATTTTCGGGTCAGGTTGGGTCAATTTTTGCTAGAGTGACTGAAGAAAAAGAAAACTTTTAGAGTAGAAATGAAACGGCTGACAAGTTGACAGTAGTAGTTTAATTGTCTATTAGGATTTTAATTTGGGCTTGGGGTTTGGGCAAAGTGGGTGATTGACTAAGTAATTTTTTTTAATCTACTTAATATAGTTTGGTTATAAAGTCGGGTTCGGGTTGACCAAACCTGATTTTGACCTGAAAATAATTTCGGGTTACGTGGGTCATTTTTGGGTTGGAATTTTCAACCTTGACTGAATCCATTTAATTTCGGGTCAGGTTCGTGTCAACCCATTTAAGTTTTCGTGTCGAAAATATTTACTATAACCCGCTATTTTCGGGTCGGGTTTTCAAGTCGGATCAATTTTTGCCACCCCTATCTGTGGGGCTGCCCCGCACACCCCACCCCAGGGACGCGACTGCAACCAACAAACACAACATTATTAGTCTCCAAGTCTTCAATTTCACCACACCAATGATGCAATATCTATATTTGACTTTTTGCGGTATATAAAACACGACTTGAAACGTTATTATCTCCAAATTGGTAAGATAAAAAAATTATGAAAAATTGATATTTAAAAAATTTACATTGAAATCCCAATTGCATATATTATTTGTTATAACCTGATGAATATATATGGTCAAATTTTTAAAATTTTAGCTCAATAAAAATGGGCCAGCGGAGTAGAAAATTTCTAATGAAAATGTTGTAGAAACTGGTAGCAAAAAATGTTTGTTTGTATATGTTGAACTTAGACGTCGTTGATATTAGCGTTTGTCTGGTTGGCTAAAACGCATTACCTTATATTAACAATCATCAATCACTAAAAAAAATAAAATGAAAAGCTTAAAAATTTAATAATGACCTTGTTAAATACTTCCCCATAGATTTACTATTCTCCTGTAAATTCCCAATACCCATCCCCCTCTCCTCTCCAGTCTCCTCTATCCCACTTTCCTCCAACTCTCACTCCTCCTCACTTGTCGTTGCTACTGACTCACTGCCCCGTTCCCGCCACAATCGCTGCTACGGACCATCCTCCACCTGAGACCAGCACCCGCCACCACTCGTAAGACATGTCTCACTGGCCATATATTTTTTGTAAGCCTTTTCATGATTAATTGTTCCCTAATCTTGAGATCCACTAGATCAGCTCAAGTAATCTCTTAGTGCTCTGCACTTTGCAGGGGTAGAAATGTAGAATAATGGAAGAGATACTTCCCACATTTTATCAATCTAAAGTCTTGCTCTTACACAAGTTTTTCCTGTAAGGTTCAGACGTTCATTGATTGGTTTACAGTATCATCACATCAATTCAAATTTTCAGGTTGTCAATGGCATCGAACGTGTTCGGAACACCGATCACTAAAGATTACCTAAGGGAGATGAGGGTAGACAGCAGGGAGCTAAGCCAAACAGAGCGTGCAAAACTGGCACTGAGGATGAAAAATGAAGATGGAAAGGATGTGAGTGCAAGAGCATTTGTGGAAAGATTGGTGCCTAGATTTGGTGAAAACCTTGTGAGTACCATGTGTTTAATCTACAATGCCACCGGAGATCCGGTGACTTTCTATGCTGATCATAATTGGGTCGGACGCATATGTGAGTCTCCATACCCAGTCCTCATACAAAATGGACAGTGGGGTGCCTTCCTCCATGGTCAATACTATGGGGGGAATAAAGGGTCCAGAGCAGCTGTCATTTATTCTGGGAATAACTCTCAGGGAGAAGACTGTCTGTGGGTCATGTGTTTTTCGAACAACCCTCATGCTGACTTCAACGAGGTATTACTTCACTGCTCCTTTTGTTTTTTATTAATGAATTTTGTTTTTAAAACATTTTTATTTTTACAGTTAAAATTTAATATTTTAAAAATTTATATTAAAATGTATTTAATAAGATTTTATTTAAATATATTATTTTTTATATTATGATGAGAATTTCTAATTAAATCTTTTAAATTTTGACTTTATAAATAAAAATAGAGTAAAAATATAAATGGATGGAGAGACTATTAGTTTGTATTTTCCTTTCTAACTTACTAAGATAAAATGTTGAGAAGAGACGTCTATTTTAAGTAGTTCCATTGTATAATGATAGTAGGATTAACTTGGGAAAGTATGATTTTTTTTTTAAAAAATTGTCTCATTTTATAGATTTTGTGAAGCTTGATTTTGTTTCGAGTATTTGTTACTCTTCTGTCCTCCAAATATTGCCCCATTTGTATTTTCGTGGGCTTTAAGACACGACTTTAAACGTTTTTATTTCCAAATCCATAATCCGTAAGGTAAAAAATTATGAAAACCTAATATTTTAAAAATTTACATTGAAATGCATCCAACAAGATCCCACTTAAATATATTATTTTTTATAACTTGATGAGAATTTTCGTTCAAATTTTTCGAACTCTGACTCTACAAATAGAAATTGGATAATTTTTGAGGGATGAAGAGAGTACATCAGTTCGCCTCCTGATCTAGTCACCTAGTAAATCAACATATAAAATGACATGGACATATAAAATATATCAAAAGAATGTGACATTATTACAAATATCAAAATAAGGAGATTTTTGATTTTCTTGATGGTTGAATTAATACTGCCCTCTAAAAATAGACTTTTAAACTGTAAAATTTTCTTCCAAGTAAAACTATATAGTTACTTCGGACTTGCGTGCAGGTCTATACACAGGTTTGCAAACCATCAGACTATAATCTTCACTTGAATGAAGGCGCTGACTGGAATTCACTTGAGCACCAATTGTCTTCTAATAATGCAAAGCTGGTGCTCAAAGCCAACCAGAATGGTGGATTGTTGTTTGGTTCCATGGGCAACATCTCTGTTACCCAATTTGAGGGAATTTTTACATTGCCCGAAGCCTTGGGCTAGTAGTATTCTAGATTTTAGGTGAATCCATCCACATATCGATCACTTGTTTTTAGTGTCTCTTTATATTTATAAAGTAATGGGTTTATCTAGTTCTCTATTGTGTTTTTTTTAAGAAAATAAATTCAGATATATTACCTTTTTATGATACTTCCTTCGTTCCTAATAATTTGCACCACTTTTATATGTTAATTTTATTAAATTTTTGTTTTATAAAGTTAATAAGAGAGAAATTAGTAGGACTATAAAATAATGTGTGTTAGGAACAAGCTTGATATTAATGGGCTTGATTGTTAATATTTATAAGGGATATGTGTGCATTTGAATGAAAGAAATATCAATTGAATATTTGAATGTGGAAGCATAAGACCACTTACAGAAGAAATAAAAATTCCATTTTCACTCCATTTTTTTCATCCCACTTGTAACAAATCCAAGAATTTCCTCTTTGATATCTTTCTCCTAATTTTTACCACATCTCACCATATTTTCTCTTCTGCTCATTTTCCAATTTTTTAATCATTACTTGTTAAAATTACCATTTTCCTACTTACATGTGCGGATGGGGTTATTGACCTGTGACTCACTAGTGGGCAAAAAAAAAAAATTTATATGTAATTTGGTGTACTTCCTTACACATTGTACCCCTCGGCTCAACTGCAGAGCTAAGGTGATTCTGCACTCATCACCCAAGTTTGAATCTCAGTAAAAGCAACTCACCTTTTTTTATTTCTCACTTTCTCGAATTCTATTTTGTCTGTCAGTCTTACTTAGGGGTGGCAAAAATTGACCCGACCTGAAAATTCGACACGAACTCGACCCGAAAATAGCGGGTTATAGTTGAGATTTCTAACACGAAAACTTAAATGGGTTGACACAAACCCGACCCGAAATTAAATGGGTTAGGTTAAGGTTAAAATTTCCAACTCGAAAATGACCCACGTAACCCGAAACTATTTTCGGGTCAAAATTAGGTCGGGTCAACCCGAACCCAACCTTATAACCAAACTATATTAAGTAGATTAAAAAAAAATTACTTGGTCAGTCACCCATTCTGTCTAAAATCCAAGCCCAAATTAAAACGCTAAAAGAAAATTAAATTACTAATGTCAACTTGTTAGCCGTTTCATCTCAATCTAAAAGTTCAGTCACTCTATTGAATAACCACATATCAGGGGTGATAAAAACTGACCTGAACCCGACCCGAAAATAGCGGGTAGGGTTGAAATTTTTGACACAAAAACTTAAATGGGTTGACACGAACCCGACCCGAAATTAAATGGGTTAGGTTCGGGTTGGAGTTTTACTCTTGTGTCAATTTCCCTAAGCCCCTAACCCTAATATACAGATATACCCACAACCCACATCCAAGCAGGACTTTGGCAGGCTTGACTCCACGCACGACTCATCGACTGCTCACAACGGCAGGCATGACTGCACGAGACCTCTGTTCGTCTGCTCCATGCCTCCACCCTCCTGCAGTCCTGCTTGGCTGCCTCCACGAGACCACAACAGTGAGGAGGCATTCGTCAGTCGACCACCGGACCACGGCGTGACGAGGCTAGAGAGACCACCGACGGTGACCAGTCGACCACAAGACCTTCTTAAGGTATTGATTGACTTTTTTTTTTTTGAATTTAGGTATTGTTTGAAATTGGGTCGACTTTGTTAATCGTGAGCTTCAGTGAAAGGTGGGAAGTACGAGCAAACACTTGGGGATAGTCTTAGATGATCCAAGTATCATCCTTATATTATACAATATGATCCGATTTTCAGAACATTCAATTGCAAAAATAATGATGAACAAACCATAACAAATACAATTTTAAATAAATGGTTTATTCAAATTGTAATAAGGTATTATTTTTCCTTCTTTAAGAATCAAGCCATAAAGTCCCCATAAAATAAATGCTCCCATTATTTTTTTTAACTGACAGTGAAGAATAAAAGGTACAAGTTGTCTATAATGTACATTTTTACTGCTTTGGCAATCTTCAGAACAAATGAATCTAACTTAGAAAATCTCAAAACGGGTTTTTGGGTATTTTCTGGAATGACGCACGTGAAAGAAAATTTACGAAATAGCATGAGAGATCAAATGTTGAATGCTTGTTTGATTACTTATTTAGAGAATGATTTGTTTTTGAAAGTTAGCATGAAAGATATCATAAATCAATATCAAAACAATTGTAATGAATTTGGAGAGAGAAATAAGGATTTTTAAAATGTATTAAAATATGTCAAAACGGATTTCTATTTATATAGAAATTTTTTTATGACCATTGGTATAATTTTTTTATTAAGTATAAATATAAGAAATAACAGTTACAAATATGTAACAGAGTATATTTTCCAAAAAAAACTAATTGGTTGAAAGTTGTATAGTCTGCAAAAAGTGAGGCGCACCATTTACACAAAAATAAAAAAAAAAAGTTGAAAAAGAGGCGTGGGTAGGGGTGTTCATAAACTGTTAACCTTACCGTTAAGCCTTAATGGTACGGTTAACCGTTATAATGGTTATTGAAAAGGTTAACCGTAACCGAACATTGCATTTTTCTATTGTTTGGCTATTGCTAACTTAGTAACTTGTTAAGTGTTATTCTAGATTATTTAACATACAAGAATTGAAAGGTTACAGCCAACAGTCCCACACTCTACAAGTAAATTCGAAAAAGTTTAAACATTAATTATTGCATGCATTTACTGTTTGATTAATCACAAACTTAGCCAACTCTGTGATCACTACTAGATCAGATGTGGTGGTTAATAAAATATCACAACATACCAATGCAAGGATTCAGTAATGTATATACACTACCTTCAAAAGTTCATTCAGGTATCTATGTACATCACACCTCTATAATAGCATTAGCTAACTTAAGTATCAAACAGATTAACATTTTTTTCCTTATTGCAGCTACTCCTAATGGACTAAGACAAAGCAAATCAGTCCTTTTCTATATGTTACTAAATCTAACTGCCATGAACAAACAGAAGTGATGAAATTCAGTGATATTCCAACTGAAAGAACCTGAAATTTGACGTTCTAGGTGAAAATACCAATATACAACCCAGAGTACTAAGGAAGAAAAGTATGTATCATGCGATAAGGAAGATAAAGCTAATGTGGACAGTATTAATATCCCAACCTCCTTCCCATACCGAAAGTCTTGAACAAGTAGTCTTTGAATTGGGAGAAAACGGGAGACTGGGTGAGAGTTGTAATGTATACTCAATCCGTCGGCTGCTTGAGAGTTGAGGTTAACATTAGGTTTTAACTTTAGCTTGTAGGATTTAGTTTTTTTTTTTTTTAAATAATAATATCGGTTAACCGTTACAAAAATTACATAACCGTTAACCGTTAATGTTAATGGTTTGGTAACCGTTACCGTTAATTCTTAATGGTCAAAAAACCGTTAATATGAATCGGTTATACACGGTTAACGATTACAGTTTTTTTCACACCCCTAGCTGTGGGACCCACAAAAGTTGAGGGAATTTACTTATATAGGATCAGTTTTTTTTTTTTTCAAAATTCTGCATGAGATTCTTTTTCTTTGTTTATTGGGAAGTTATATAAAACTTCCATTAGAGAATTTTTTTTCTCTAGTGGGAGTGCTCTAAGAAAAACACCTTAATTCATTCCCAAATACCAATTCTATTTAATCGAGAAAGGGCACTCGTTGTCTATGGAATTGGTAATATTGCTGGAGATTATCTTATCTATGTACATCTCCACCAAGGACTTTCATCAGCCTTGGACTGTTGTGACCGGTAAAACTGAACGCCTCACTTCAAAAGGTATAACACTAATATGTATAAACTTTATTACTAAAAAAATTAGAAATATGGCCAAATATTATATGAAATACTCCCTCCACTATTTTGTCTTCTTCTCGTATTTCTCATTGGAAAATTTCGAAAAGATTTTCCCATTTAATATCATTCCTTTTTATATGATATTTTATGATGTAAATAACCTTATTCCACTATTCACTCACTGAGTATTGTAATTTTTTTTTTTTTATATAAATGACCTTTTCTATACCTAAAATATCAACAAATAAAATTAGTTCACTTGCATTACTTTTGATGGAATCTCTACCCTTTCACTTGTTTTATATTTAATGTATTTCATAGAATTTTCACCTTTTTAATTATTTTATTGAGTTCTTCCCTGATTTCAAATGGAAAGGGAAAAAAAGAACATAGGGAGTTACTGAAACTCAATTCACAAAATACCGATTAAAAGTTTAAAACTATGAAAAATAATAAGGTATTTTCTTTCGTTCTCAGAAAAAGAAAATTAAAACTTCGAGAATCCCATTTAAAAAATATTGAACCATTTGACTTGTACTATTAATGAGAAACTTAATGGAAAACCTTTTACTAATATGAAACTTAATTTAAAATATCATATATACGAATCAAACAGGAATAAACTGGGTAGTCTAAAAGGATATTTCTTGGTTTTATTAGTTTCTATTTTGAAACTAAATAGAACCTACCCATCTCATAAATTTTAGACTTGTCTAGCGTAATCTATAACTGCAACCCATCTAATGTGAAGAATTCCGAGTGATTGTATGGATGTGTTCATCCTGTTAATAAAAAATGGAGTAATAGTTGGTGGTTGTTTTCGGATTCAGTTTGGGATTCTTGCCCTAACACAAGACGATCTGTGACTGGTTACATTCTGTTACTTGGGAATTCTCCTGTGTCCTGGAAATCCAAAAAGAAATCAATCATTTCTCCTAGTTCAAGTGAAGCTGAGTACAGGGCAATGGCAGCCGAAGCTTAGGAGACAACGTGGTTGGTGAGATTACTCAGAAGAATTGGGTGTAGAAAATCTAAAACCAATCACTCTCAGCTGTGATAATTAAAGCGCCATACACATTGGGAAGAATCCAGTCTTTGACGAAAGATATTTTTCTTGATGTAACAACTTATTACAAGAAGTTAGTTGTTTAGACCCTTGTATAAAATAAATAGGTCTCTACCTGTTGTAAATAATACACAAAAAATACAATCATAATCTTCATGCTCCTCTGCTTTTCTTCTTTTTACATTGTTGATTGCTTGCATCTGTGCTGCAAATATACTGCCATTAATGCAAGCTCGAACACTACTTGTGGATACGAAAACTTGGTGTGCATACACAAGGGGAGGGGTTTCCCCTCCAGAATCAGCCAATTCACCTATGCCGAATATATGTGGATGGGTTCTTATGGAGAATGAAAAAAACCGTTTATGTTGGGCCTTGCAGCCATAAGTGATCCGTATTAGTATGACATCATTGCAATCAAAGCCGATTATTCTAATTCTGAGAGTTTTAAACCTTGAAAGAGATAAGCAATGAGTTGTACTGTTCTGATTTTCCTACCAAGGAAACTTTTCCCAAATTTTGAGTACCCTGATCTGTCCTCCAAACTCTTAACGTGATCGTCTTTCTAAGAATGTGCACTTATTTTGGTTCGGATCCTTGATCGTTTCTCTTGATTTTGTGTATTTATGCATTTTCAATAATATCTTCAAAATGTGACATGAATTCCACAATTTATAGTAAAGAAAAACTCATGATGTATTGACAACTAAAAACATCATCTTTCAAAAGGGTGACTAAATTTCAATACAATTCTTCATTCAGTTCTGATTGAGACAATATTGACCTAGTTATTGACTTGCCTCTTTCAAAGTTTCATAATCAAGTTTATCAACCATTCAACCTAAGCCAAAGGACACTTGGGCAAAGGATTAGATATATATCTGGCCTGGTTAACTGTGCTTCCATCATATCAGAACTTGCATAATCAAGCTTATCTCAAGTTATTTAGTGTATTTCAATGATTTCAGCAAAGGGTCATAATAAGTAGCTTATTAGTCAATTAAGTAACCTATATACCTTTACTATTGTCTCTTAGTAGAATGGAGTATTGGAATGTTTATTGTCTTGATACATTTTGGTGTGTAGTAGTTGTGGTGAGGTCACATTTTGATGTTTACTTTTCTTTAAGCCACTAAGGACTAAACATGTACATTGGGTCGGGTTAGGACCGGGATGAGTCACATGCAAATCAGGCCGGGCGGGGCCAAAAGAGATGCTAAACAAGCCGGGCCGAGTCAAAGGAGATACATAACAGATTGGACCATCTAAAAAGAGTATAATTTTTATCTATAAAGGGTGATAATTTACATGTATCACCTCCAATATTTGGTAGTAGACTATTGGTACTGTGTGGAAATAATTCATTATCTAATAGTGTTTTAAAGTCTTGGAAATTATCATAACCCTTAGACACATTGTTGACCCGACTTGACCCATTAAAAATCCAATAAAGCATAACCCTTTAAGAGACCAATCTATTAGACATATTATTTAATTAGGCTCTTTTTACAAATAGGCCGGTCAAGCCGTCAAGGGTCCTTAACGGGCCTCCTCCTATTTGAACACCTCTTCTAAGAACCCAATCAGTCATAAATGTCCCGTTCAATGTTGTTGAAGGTATATGAACTAGTTTATTGAGTCTTATTTTATGCTCTGATAAATTTATATTCAAGTTAGGTTGTTCCAAATAAGAGAAAAGCATGCCAATAAATATTGTTGTAGTTTCTGAGCTCCAACTCAAGAAAAATAATACGATGGTTCAACTTTCTTTTCAACTGGTCCAAACATACGTTGGATATATACTATCTTAGCAATTTTCAAAGATAAAAAGTCGTGACTCCAACGATCCTAATTGTTCTTCTGAGCTATAAAGAGCCATGAATAGCACTACAGTAGTAAGAAAAATAAGAATACGTTTATTTCATATTCACCAATATACCATATAGAGATTTTCTCAGCTAGACTAGCCGACTAGCCGTCATCCAGTATCATATCCATCTTGGAGCACATGAAATCGAAGTTCATCAGATGAGACGAAGCTTCTGCTCAACATTGACATTTTGCCGGTGTTTAAAATGAAAAGAGATATTCTTACTTTATATTGGATATAAATATATTAGGGGGTATTTCAATAATTTTATTTTTATATTTAAAATCATAATGTCTATATCTAATATACATTTTTCTGTATTTTTATATCAATAGATATATCTAATATCTCAATATCCTAATATAATGCTGTGACTTTTTTATATCGTCTTTTCAACGGGAAAATAGATTAATTCCAGTACTACATGGGAATTATCAGGCAGCTGATCGATCATACTAAACCTCCAAGACTAATTCCAATAATAAGGACTTACTGATTTGATTTTAATAATAGAGATTTACAAATGCCAAGTGTTCTAGATTGAGAAGAAAATGTCATACTCTTTTGTTGGCAAGTTATTTTCGTTATCTAAATAACTAATCCTCATACCCTACCCAAGTATGTAGGAGAGCTTTAGTTCTATCCAACAATTTTTTTTCAATTAGAAATTTGCAACTTATAAGGTATTGATCATGATTAGGTGATGAAATATGAAAAGTTGACAATAAAAAGTAAAGTAATGTTGTATAATTTCACTATTTTGACAAAAGAGTGTATCCCTAGACCAACTGACAAAATATAGAGTATAAGATTACTCCAATCTTCAAACATAGAATAAATAATCAATCAATCAATCAATATTCCCCTGTACGAAGTGCTACTCATATATCAAGTCTGATGATCGAGGACATGTATGTAACTCATGTTACATTTTGTTGACCATACCCTTGTTACAAACTTTCCACTACTATGTAATGATCCTTTTCCTACGACCTTATCCCCACTTACGGAAGTCGATTTGGCTTAATTAATGACACCGTTTCAAAAAGAAAAAAAAAAAAACTTTCATTAATATTACATTTAAAGGTATAGACTATAGAGCATCATATGCTCTAAATGTCATTCAATTATATTTGATACAGTCAAGCTCAAAATATATAATTCCACCCCCACGCCTAAAATTACAAGCAGCCATGTTCCTTTTACAAATTTGCCTAATATTAGTACAAAAACAGTTGGCTCTCTGCTAATCCTGCTAGATTGTATAATAATAATAATAATAATAATCAAATAGTGCAATTGTTAGCTTCCAATTCACATATATAAAATGAAATATATATATGATCTCTTAGCATAAGATCTAAGTCAAATAAATGTCCTTATAATGGAAGACTCACCAAACCCTCCCAACTAAAACAAGATACACATAACATAGAAAACAAAAGGCAGCTCAAAATCCTTAACCTCAAATTAGCACACCACACAGCCTCCTTCCATCATCTTAACTTGGAATTTTGTGTAATAACATCACAAAAAAAAGTGAAGGGTGTCTCAAGAAATGGAGGGCTTAATTCCTATGGTTTTCAAGGTCATTAAGAGACACAAAGTTCGTAGGCAATATAGGTGCCTTTCTGTAGGGGCTTCACAAACATACCAAATAGCTGATTTCCATGGTGCCAGGTTCGACTCCCCTCCGACGGAGACACCCCACGAGGTCGATGGAAGGAGCAACGGGTCTCGGCGGTATGGGTCATCGTCTGCCGCAGAGTATGGATTCAGTGGTGGTTATCACTTCAACTGTGATCATCAACAGGGAAATAGTGTTGGTGGGAATTATGGCTCTCCTCCTAGGCAAATAATTAGGAGGTATAAGAGTCATAGGATGTTCTCTTGCATTACAATTGGTATTTGATCGAAAGTGTTATTTCATTTTTTTTTTTTGGAATTATGTGATAGTATAATCACAAGTGTAAGTTGGTTCACAATTGTATAAATTTCCTATTTTTCAAAATAAAATAAAATATATACTTCCTATATATACGAGTAGTTCGTAAAAGTGTTGTTATATAACGTACATATCACTTAATAAGTCATGATCATGAATAACTGTGTTTGATTAGAGGGAAAATGATTGTTATGTAACTGATTAGGTTGAATAAGGACATGGTTTTGCATTTTTTTTTATGGTTTTTACCCCTTGTTTTTGGGTGTCTTGAATTGTTGTGAATTTCACTTAAAGGTGATCAAGAGTTACGTTTTGGCAAAAATTTGCCCATTTTGAGTCAGGCACTGGGAAGGGTCGGCACGCATAAGACAGAAAAAAAAATATTTGTGTTCCCAAACCCATATTTTCAAACTCAAACAAGGCTTTCGAGTCATTTTCGGATCTGATCAAATTTTTAGTCTAAAATGTTAGTTTTTGGGTCTTGGGTCGTCCAAATCTTAAAAAGGTTAAAAATTTCCGGGCAGAATTAAACTAGGTTCGAAAATCGTGGTTCAAGCCATATTTGATCACCTCTGATCTCAGCTTATAACTTTGAGTAGCCATTTCCAAGCAGTACCAATGTACCAAGTACCATAATGGTGTTGTCTAGCAATTTTGGGATCAAATCAAATAATATATGACACTCCTTTTCATCTCATTTTATCTGTCCTATTTAACCATTATTGTAAGAGCTTTTGATTAAAGTGAAAAAATTATTTAAAAATGAATACGGAGTACCTTTTATTATAGAGTTCATAATGCCAAATTGCCAACCCTAATCCTACAACTTTGATTAGCGTATATCATCTGCTAATCTCTTCCTCTGTTTACTAAACACTCAAAATAGCAGATTGATTGGTCAAAATACTATAAAAACACGAATCATCAAATTGAGCCAAAAATATTTTAATTTCTTTGAAAGTTTGCTAGTAACTCATCTATGACGAAGTCCTTTGATTAGAGGGTTCCATGACGGCCTTGATAAATCTTCTCAAAGACTTTTATCGTCAAAATTAACTTTATTTTGCAATTTGCCATGAATTATAATTGATTAGTACCTCTCATTTCTCATTTCTAGTGCAGGTTTTCTTGTATCTAGCGATTACGTTGGTGTTATGTTAAACAAATCACTAATAATTTCGTTGAATGTAGCTTGAAACTTAGGTGCTCCTCTAATCAAGTGTATAACTTGGACTTCACTTGTGGATGTCAAGTTGGTTAAAATTTTTGAATGGATGATACCCGAGATTTCAATAGAATAGTTCGAATCTTATTTACAATTTGTCACTTATGACTCTATTTACATTAGGTATAATTCTACTTTTTTCTTGAATAACCGAAAAAATGGTTATTTTGAAACAAAATAAAACTAAATAAGAAATCATATAAAAAATTAGACATCATCTATTACATAGTTTTCTTGCATTATTGCTTCAGAAGTGTTTAAAGAGTTCCTTGATGGTTATTGTTCTGCCAACTTTGGAGATGTTCTTCTACCAGAAAAAATGAATGATCTTTGCTGTAGTTGGCAATTTTTTGCGTAGCTAGTTATCTTGGAACTCTGAAATAAAATTTCTGCTATATGGCGTATGCCTAACCTTGAAGGTGTTGCTTTTGTGATAATCTTTGGGGGATGCTAGGTTCGGACTCATTAGTTTTTTTTCTTTTTTGCATTCGTAAAACGAACATAACAAAAGACAATAATTCAAATAATAAAAGACCTAGTCGAAACTCTAGCTACCTTTGCCATGCAGGAAACTCATTTGTATTACTATGTGTCTTTGTTGAAAACAACTTCTAAATGCCAAAACAAACATGGCTTTGTGGTGGTGGGGTGGTGGAGTTATCCACTCCACTCTAGGCTTTGTCATGTTCAGCTTCTAAAAATAAGTTTCTCTAGAAACTAGTTTTACACAATCCAAAATCATTTATCAATCCTGTAAAAATCATGCTTGATTTCAATAACATATCACATTTCAAACCACTTATTAATATTACAATGAACGGTAAATCTATATGAGAACTCCATCATCTAGCCAAACCTCGTCACAATAATTTGACACTGCACATTTAGCTATACCTAACCTACGAGCAACATCCTTACATTCTCTTTTTCATTACTTTTGTCCCTCCCACACTTGTGAATCAAATGCATGAACCCCAATAGTTGGGTGGATAAGTTTTACTTTCCCTAGAAACTACGTGAACTAAAGTTTTCACAACCATCAGTGAATGTTGCCCTGCCTCTTTTCTTCCTTGTTCGGTAATGTTTTTGGTGAGACAGTTCATTTTAAGGGTATTAGGTAAATATTTTCGAACCTTGAGGATAACTAGTGAATTTTCGAAACTATAGAGGCATGGAGCTACTTCATGACTTTGCCTGAAACCACAAGGGTAACTCGTGAAATTTCCTAATCCATAAACAAAATTGCAAATACAAGCAATTGTATGACATCCATCAAAGTTACATTTACAAAAATACCCAAAGTTGGTTCAATAGAAGAGGTGTCCAATGAGATAAATGTTTAAAATGAGAAGGATGAAAAGGAATCTTGACCCTTTAAGTGATAAGATCCAACACATAAGTTTCATCCCTCTCATACATTCAAAGTGTAGTCTTTTTTGTAGGCTGATCCAGTCCCTCCCTGTTCAATCTAGTCAAACTGCACAACTGGCCCAGCTTGCCTGAACGGACACACTGACCAATTTGACAAACACATTAGTAAATTCACTGTGTAAGTGAAAAAACTACAATAATCAAAAGGCAAGAAAGAAAATTTTTCATAGGGAGGAATCTTGCATTTGTATATCGGTAATTCTAAATTTCGAAAATCTCCAGGAGTGACATCCATGAAACTCGCCAGTCACAAGTCATAAAGGCAATATGCCTATAAATTTCGAGAGTGATGCAGTTTGCATGCCAACTTGCTCCAAAAAATTGAGTGTGATGCAATTTGCAGGTCAAGAGCAATGATATTAATGTGCTTGTTGATGTTCATCTAACCACTAGAATTCTATTATTCTCAAGGATATAGAAAGTGACTTAATGGTTAGAGGACCATCAACAAAACATATTCATTGCACAATACCAAGTTTCAGACAAAGGAAAGAAAAAAAAAATTGGCAAGGACAGCTTCAGCTGTGAACTTAAATATAGTCTCAGATAACAAGGAAAGAACAAAGCATAAGGAATCATTCCTTCCTCCAACCAAAGCTTCTAGTACTCTTGAATGAGATGGATTATTGGTTTGGGGTAATGTTTTAATGAAAATCTGTGGACTTGTTCAGTGCAAAAGTGCAATGACATAAAGAACAATGGTACAAATGACATTTGAACCCAAGTTGATGTTACTTCTCGGATGTAGTAACAAGGTGCTTGTGTTCTACAACTTTCACCAACAAGGATTCCTGATAATAGGTAACATTGCATATTCAGTTTCATACCACAGTTATGCTACTCAAATTCATCATATCATGCATATTTGGCCGAGACAAGTACAGTGTGCAACTTTTGTCCAAGCCAAGAGAATAACTAAGGTAAATTATTCAGAGAGGTTGTAATTTCATGGATTACAGATAGTTTCACACTAATGTCACCAACCACAATCCCACATTGTTTTACAGCTTCTTCCCTCAAAGTCTAGTTTTAGCATAATACTTGATCTGAAGGGAATCAAAAACTAGCTTTAGCACAAGTTCCTAATCTATTTAAGTCAAGCTCAAGCATACACCCCCAACCAGGTTTCTTTCCCCTGACTTTTGCCTAAGACAAGGTAAGATCTATTTGTACACTAGGACAGGTAAGGAATCGAATTCATCAATTCGACTATAGTTTAATGCAACCACCCACCCTATTGCAGATTTTGACATAGTGCTTTATTTGATCAAAGCACTGATTAAGCAGTTGAATCATCCACAATGATAACTAGTAAAAGTTGTAACCAAACGAAGGAAACTACCAGTAGAATTTTATTGATTTTAAAATTTAAAATTTTAAAGGGAAAAACGAGGAAAGAACCACACGTGCTATATGCATGCAGATTCAAATACATATGTCTTGATCCTAACTGAAAGGTTCATGTCATTGCACAAAACAAGAGTGAGAAACTAGAGGATCTTCTATCTTTACCTTCGCCACAGTGTTTCTCACTAGGATTCAGTGCTAATTGGGGCTGAGGGAATTGCTTCGTCAATGTTTTCCTTAATATCAAAGAAAGGTGGCTTTGCCGCACCATAATAAAAGAACGCCATGATCTTAGATAATTCATCGGCCGGTCTTATAGCTGTGAAACCCACAAGAAGTTAGAACTACAGATTGCCATCATCATGGAGGAAAGACTTGCAATGAAAATTTATTTGGGGATAAAAAGAATAGGATGATAACCTTTCTCACGATATAATATCTTCCCAGCTTTTGTGAAGATGAGCTCTGGGAAAACAGACACCTTTAAAGCAGAGACCATATCACAATCAACAATGGCATCTATTGCAACACACTGGAATAGGTAAAAAAGGCTGTCAGATTTGCACAAGTAGTTAAATCATACAAAGTCTTAAGATGAAGAGCAAATAAGTTAGAGGGCTGACCCTAGGCGATGGTAACCTGCAGTTCCAAATTATATTCACAGCTCTCTCCAATTCATCTCTACATTGTTCATTTTCTTTTGGTCTGCAAGTATATACATATTCAGATAAAGGTAAGGCCAGCAAGGTTGAGTTCAACGACTTTGAGATGAAGCACTAAAGCATACAAAGCACTCAGACCAGATGATTAAGATTGAAGATATATGGGGTTCATGTTGAATGTATCTCATATACATATTAATTAATGAAGAGTACTAGAAACAATTCTCTACCTCTCTTTGTTGACCAGATATATGATGCATAATAGAGGCAAAATGACCAAAATCACTATTTCAAGAGGAGAAGGTTCAAAAGGTAGATCATTGTTTCCAAAAAAAATTTAAACTTTTGCCATAAAAGATTCATACCACATCTTTGCTGGGAACTTACAGAGGCCTATATACATGACTGATCAGCAACATTGCAATAACTAAACTTTTCAAAAACATTATCACAAAGCAGGCCAAACATAGCATGACAAGGTAAGACAAATTATCAGATAAAGAACTTTGATACTTCCTAGAATTTTCATATATATAACCATGAATTGCTAATAACACAAAAAGTGCTTTAAATTTTGCAGTCTAAGGAGGCATAAAATCAAGACGTACTAGAAGTAGAACAACTTCAAGGGAGAATTATCGACAAATTGCCAATCCACCAAATAAGTGAAGTAAGAAAACCAACAAGAATGAAATATATTATCCACAAATAGCCAATCCACCAAGTTAGTGAAGGAAGAAATCCAACAAGAATGAAACATAGTTCAAGATAACAGTCCAAACCGCAACAGTTGCTATTCTACCAAATTTTCAGAGCACCATTTATTCTCTACATTCACACCAGAAATTATACATAAAATAACACTCCACATCATGAGAAAGAAAGATGGAAAGAAAACCTTTTGTAACGGTTATGCACCAAAATTATAAGAGGACTGATGTCCTTGAACACCGTCTCCTCCCATTCTGCAGAGGTAATATTACTAATATCTTTAATTGGACGAATATAATCATCATCCTGCCACACAATCTCTTTGTCACTATCATAATCCTCGTCATCGTCGTCTTTCTTCTTAGTCTTGATGCTAATCTTATTAAAGAACTGATCTAAACCAAAGCCCCTTCCATCAGCATCCTCAGGCCAATTAGGATCTTCCTCCTCCACAACAAGGGGGTATTCAGCTAAAAGCTTATCCATCTTCCTCTTCCTCTCCTCGGGATCAAGCTCCTCCTGAACATTTGGGTACTTATCAATCACATCCCATATCTTTTTTCTCCATTCGTGCCTCTCTTCATCATCCATGAGACCATCCTCATCACCTGAATTCACTTTCTCTGCATTTCTACCACTTCCACATCTCCATCTTCTGAAATCACAGTGCTGATTTTTCTCATAAGCATGACAACATCAAACGAAACATCCAAGTTTACAATACTACAAAATACAAAAATACAATAGGAAAACAAACCGGTGAAGAAAGAGCTCCAAGATTCGGCAAAGAAAGGCAAAAACTCCCCTCCTTTCCCATAAAAGGAACATGGGTTCTCTTTGATTGTGAAGTACATGCATCACCGCCAGAAATCGAGCACACCTTCAAGCTATTTTCTAGTGCCAAGTGCGAGTACTGAAATCTTGCAGCATATTGCAAAGCCATCTCACCTGCAGCCATGTAATGGCAAATCAACCAAATCCCATCAAAATAAGATTAAATTATCAAACATAAAACAAAGTCGTGTTTTCAAACTTTCCATACAGCAACAATGCCAAAGGTTTGACCCCAAAAGGACGGGTTTGTCTGCAAGACCCTAAAAATATAAATCTTCCCTACATGAATCTTCCTCCTCCATTCACTTCAATCTAGTGTATTACGCTAACCTTGCAAACCCATATCCGTCATCATTATCCAAATAGAAATTATAGTATACTAAAACACATCGCAAGGTATTCAACTTTTTTCTAAAAAAGAAATACCCCATTTGATTAGTAATACAATCAAAAGCACAATATCAAACCAGAAATTTGAGACAGGGAAAAGAATCTAGGAAGAAAAAACAAATGGAATTGAAGGAAAGGAAGCTTTGCAAACCTTACTGTCTACGAATGGCCTATATCCAAGGAAAGGGATTTAAAGGATAAATTGCTTTCACAAATATACAGTGATAAACTGATAACTAATCATTAAAGATTTTAGTCTATGTTTTAAGTCTATATCTTTATGTTTCGTGTAATAGTTTACTAGATAAGTTTTATGCGATGTATAGATTGACAATAAATTATTTTGTTAAATATTTTAAATATAAGAAAATTTTCATTTATTGGTGAAAAACTTATAGATTTTATAGAAATACTGTAAAAAATTTAATTGGAATAATACTTTTATTATAGAAAAAGTAAGAGAGGAAACAAGAAATGAATGAAAAGAAATAAACGTAGTTTTAAATGATTTAAGAATCTATATAGTCATATAATTTTCTATGTATATCATTTTTTAATCTAATATTAATATAAAGTAGGAAAAAAATAGATGGCATCATCTTTAAGAAAAGGTGGGAATTTTTTTTATAAAAGTCTGACATGTGTTAAGTATGACATCAATAGATTTTTGCTTTAGTAATAGTTATATAAGTTTTTATAAGTTTTGTCTATTAGATTATGTTTTTAATTAACTTTTTAGTTATGAATGTATGTTTAATTTATTTATGCTATTAAGTTATTAATGTATTAATTTTTATTTTTTAATTAGCATTCTATTATCTTCATGTTCTTGTTTATAACGTTATGAATTTAATCGTAATTTCAATTTGAATTGAATTAGAATTTTGGTAATTTCATTGCAATCTGATATGCTTTTATCAAACAACCATCAATACCTTTGTTTCTATTAGATGTGTTGTTATCATTAATATTTCTCATTCAATGCTTTATCAGTCAACCATCAATATTTTGTTTTTATTAGATGAGCTACATCATTGATATTTCTTATTCAATGCTTTTATCAGTCAAACATCAATACTTTGTTTTTATTAGATGTGTTGTTGTCATTGATATTTCTCATTCAATGCTTTTATTAGACAATCATCAATGTATTGTCAAGACATCAACGTATTATCAATACAACAATATTTTCAGATAGAAATGCTTCAATGTCTATATAAACATATGTATACCTATGTTATTTCTTACAATCAAACATTCTTAATACTACAAAAAAAAAGTAATTCCCAATATGTTTGAAAAGAGCTCTAGCTAAAGTTCTTCCTCTGAATATCAATATGAAGAAATCGATCACATTGTTGACAATTTTATTGCATATTAGTTGCCAACTTTGTTGTTCCCAACCGATCAAGCCCAAACACAACCTCCCGTTCAAATTGAACGAGCTAATGCTGCAATTACAATGAAAAGAAATCCAAAAGGTCAAAAACACTTGTATAATGATTACTTTGAGGTTAACCCAACCCATAGTGAGACTATGTTTCGGCGAAGGTTTCAGATGAAAAAACCCTTATTTTATCGTATTATGAATACTGTTGTGGAAAACAATGTTTTCTTCCAGCAAAGACTTAATACTGTTGAGAAGCTAGGATTGACAAGATTTAAAAAATATACTATAGCAATTAGAATGCTAGTCTATGGGTTGGCTCCTAACACAGTTGATGAATACCTCCGAATATGTGAAACAAGTGCAAGACGATCATGTAGGGATGATTTACAAAGACATTCTCGAAGTTGTTGCTGATCAGATCAAGAATTATGGATATGGCGTACCTCTTTTGGAATTTTAGGTTCATGTAATGACCTTAACGTTCTTTACCATTCTCATGTGTTTGATAATGTGTTGCAAGGTCGAGCACCTCCTATAAGCTTCATTGTTAAAGGACATTAAGACAATATAGGGTACTAACTAACTGATGATATTTATCCAGTTTGGGCTACTTTCATTCAAAAAATTACTCATCCCCAAACTGATAAGCAAATACTTTTTTCAATGAAGCAATTAGAGGCCCATTAGGATGTTGAGCATGCATTCGAAAAGTTGCAAGCAAGATTTGCAAATTGTCTCTTGCTTAAGAAGATGAAGACATATTGGGAAACATCATGAAGGATTGTATAATTATGCATAACTCGATTGTTGAGGATGAAAGACATACATATGTTCGATACAAAGAATTACGCATTTCTTACGAAGATCAACCTTGACGTAGAACATCGATAACAGGACCAAGTACAAGTGTAACAATGAATACTGAAGAACTTTTTTAATTCAAAACCAGACCACCAACCGACATGAACAGCAACTTGCAAAAGAGAACATCCATGCGTGATAGATAGACTCCTGAATCTCCTAAATGTGATTTAATGAAACACATTTGGCAAAAAACACGACCAAATTAAAATAATTAATAAATGTATGGGTTGGGTTTAATTTCATGTTTGTATGAGTAATGTTTGTTGTTATCTTCCTTAAATTAGTTTGTAATATGTGTTACATTTTGTATTGTTATGCAATTTGGGTTCATTTCATTGAGTTTATTAATTTCAAGTTATCATTGTCTACTTTAATTAATTAGTTTCAATACAAAATAATGAAGTTAAATAAACACTAGTAGATCGAATTATTAAATTCATTTGCGGCTATATATTTGTCGTGTACTAACCAAAAAGCCGCAATTTAATGAAGTAGATAATAATTTGTAGCAGGTTGAGCCAAGAACCGCCACATATTAATAGTCTTGGTATTAATTTGAGGTAGGTTGAACTAAGAACCGCCGCAAATTAATACTAAGATCATTAATTTGTGGTGGTTCTAGCCAAGAACCGCGCGCAAATTAATATCATTAATTTACAGCGGTTCTTGGCTAGAACCGCCACAAATTATTAACTCTCTAATTTAAAAAAAAAAACACGGGCTTCGTTTCTTCATTTCTCTACGGCCTCATCTTCTTCATTTCGCCTTCGCAACATAACATCTTCAATGCCCTAGCAACCAAACCAACACCACAACCTCCTCATCTTCAATTCTCCCTCTCTTCCTCATTGTGTCGAGTCGCCACCTCCTCCTCCTCCTCCTCAATCAATACCACAGTCGCTGCCACCTCCTCCTCTACCGATGGATGCTTTGAAGGTGAGTATTTCAAATTTCATGAATGTGTTTGATATGAATGTTGAATTAGTGTTTTGTATATGAGTTTAGTTTGTTTTGATGGGTAAATAGGGGCTGCGTGTAGTTGATTTTATTTTTTGGATTCCATGTAAAGTGAAAAATTCTATAATTCGTGTGATGAATGGTTGAATTTCGTTCCATGCTCCCCCATCACATCTCCTCCGACTCCAAAATATCCCTCCTCATGTGTTCCAGTTCGATCTCCAACTACTCCTAATTGTCCTCCTCATCCTTTCATAATACGATCTCTAAATATCATGCTTCTCTTTTCCAATGACCAAACACCTACTCCTCATAGACCCATACTACTTTCGAAAGCGGTAGCTAAGTTAGTATAGTGTAGGTTATACTCAATTTAAAGAAGTTCTAATCTAAACATCCAAATTCGAACGAAAATCGAAAAAAAATAAAAAAGGCATTAATATGCAGCGATTTTACCTTAAAATTGCCACCGCCGCAAATTAATGTCCACATTTCACTAAATTGCGCCAGTTTTTAGATAGAACCACCGCATATTAATGTCTTTCAAATTAAAGATATTTATCTGTTGCATGCATATTAACACGCATATAGCTTTATTTACACCGCCGCAAATAGCTAATAATCTACTAGTTACAATTTTGTTATTCTTTTAATTAGTTTGTAATATGATATATTAGTTAATAAGTTTCCAGTAAAGTTAAAAAAATAACAAAAAAATAATGGTTTTGATTACGTTAAATAATACGTTAAACATAATTAATATTGATAATAATATAGTATGTACCAATTAAACAAAAAACTTAATACAATTGTGTTAAATATGTTGGAGAGAGAAAATGTGGTGGAATATGGTAAAAAGTAAGAGAGAGTCTTATGGGAAGTTTATTAGCCTATTGATGGGAAGTGTTATAAATAAAAATTCTTGCCCATGAAAAATCTTATATGAATGAGAGAAAAAGTGGGTAGAGAGAGATGGATGGAGATATTTTTTTTTCCACTATAGAGCATGCTCTTAGGCCTAGTTTTGGTCATTAAATAAAATATGAATTGATTTGAAAAACAAAATAAAGTAGACTTGAGAACATAATGTCAGTTCAAGTTGATTTATGGTTACATGTTAAACACATTTGAAATATAACAAAAATTGCAATACAAAATAGAAAAAAAAAATAATGTTAGCACAATACGTAGGAGGATTTTTTTGAAGGGAACATAAAGACATCTAAATTAGAACTCCCTTTTTTAGGCTCAAAGATTGAATTACACATGTTGCCTATTTAGTCCAAACTATGAGAACATGTTGATAAGATTTCTTAAACTCATTACTGGATGTACTTAGTCCAAAACCTCTTAAACATTTCATAAATGTCAATATATAATGAGCTCATGGTCCTTTAATCGTAAACCAAGCACTGCTTATAATATTCATAAACCTATATAATTATCCTTGAAATTTATTTGGTTGAATAGTCCATCTTACAAGCTTTCCAACAATATATTATAAGTACAATTTCGATTTGAATCAAAAGAATTATAAGCGATTTATTAAAATCGAGCTCAATTTCGATACCTTTTTACTAAATGAGCTCTAACTTTTTCAATTCTTATCAAATGACCTTATTCCAAATTAATTGGTTAGCTCCTAATCTTTTGGTTCCATTGATATGATAAGGCACTGTATGGAGGTATAACGCAAAAGTTATGAATTCTACAAGTAGTTGTCCCAACTGTTGCGCAAAAAGCTTAATTATTCGTGCATAATTCATGGTTTATTTTATATTTTGATTCAAATGTTATGTTTTATTTTATATTTTATTATTGTATATTCATATTTCACTTTTGTTTATTGTTTCAGATAATTATGAACAATATACTTTTTTAATATGATTTTCCAAGAAGTAAGCACCAAATATTTAGTCATTTTTTGTGCATTAGATTAACCCACCATAATAGATTTTATTTATGTTTGATCTTAGGATTTTTAAGATTGATGATTACAAGTCAAGGATTGTGTGCCATATGGTTAATTTGGTGTAGAGCCCCTTGCCCACTTATGAGGGGGTTACGACTCATAGCTTTTTTTATATCTCATTCCTGAATCCACATTGGTTTCATATAAAGAAAACCTTTGCTATTGTTATGTCCCTTCGGTTGATCCCTATTCATTGAATCCTAAGCAAATGTTTATGAACATCCCTTAATAATTAATGGTGACTCTTAGTTTATTCCTTCGATTTTCCCTTTCAAAAATTAATCACGAAACCATTATGTACTAAATACGTTCAAGCATGCAAAAATATCGAACCTAAGCGAATCGATGCATGTGCACTGAAAGTCTTTATGTGACTTGCAATCCTCTTTTGCCTGAATTCTTTCTTTACGACTTCCCTAATGCACCCAAACTCTTTCGTAACAACTATATAAACCTATGTACTTCCTTCTAAACACAAAACCGAAAAATTTCTAAAAGCTTTACCTATTCTCAACAACTCACAAGTATAACCTCTGAGGATTCATAATCGATTAAATTTTATTTTAATCGTTTGTGGGTATGTGAATACGCATTTTTTGGTATGTTTTGTAGATAAATTTAATATTTTTTTTAAGCATAATTATAGGCATGAATATTTATGTGATTCCATGATCTAGCTAATGTGCTTTTTGTGAGGCTTTTATTATTTAAGTATGATGTTCTTCTTGGATTCATGTTTCCATGTAGTTATGAATTTATTGTATATATATTATTTACATGATTTCACTTTTATTGCACTAAATAAGACTTGCACTTTAAAATCACGACTTAATAAGATAATTATGGACAACCTGTTTAGATACCTTTATAATATGCTTATTTAAAGAAATGATCACAATTATTAGTCATTCTTTGTGCACTTAATCAACCAATATTTAATAGATTTTGTGCAATATTAAGATTTTTAATATTTTGGTTATGTAAATCTTGAATTTTGAAATATATGATTGCCCCATCGGAGTAGAGTCATCAAAGGGTGAATGGTTCTATAGCCCAATCTATATTTTATCACCGAATTCCTTGGTTTGTCATTATCATTGGATCCTTAGCAAAGGTTTATGAATTTTCCTTTGAAGATTCATTAGTGACTACTCTTTTGACCCTTGTTCAACTTCTCAAAGAGTGAATTATGTAACATCCATGTGTCAACTACGTTCTCACATGTAATAACAAATCGTAGGCTAATCGATGCCTATACTACGAATTTCCTGCCGGTAAACAATTGATTGGGATCTCTAGATGCTCAATTGCTCAACAAACATAAAGCTCAGCACAACAGACTTATTATCCAAAATTGAATCGAGGTTCTCTTCAAAAAGTGGGAAAGAAAAATGTAAGAAAACAAGTAATCTGGCATCCAATGAATACAACACAACAGCATTCACCGGTGGAATGATGGAATCAGCCAAGAAAAGAAACCCCGCTTTGTTTCTTCCTTCGCACGTATGGAAGAATAATCAGACAACATGTTCCACAGGTCTCCAACAGTCCAGTTATGAGACAAAATCCAGTTACATACCTGCAACAAGTTCCCAAGTAAAAAAAGAAATAAGCAATGGAAACTGCTGCTTTCTACTGCCTTTCCAAGAAAACATGGCAAATGCTGTAACAAGCTTTAAAAGAAAAAAGGGAGGGTGGGTATAAGGGGAAGACATTTGATTGTAAGAGATATCACATGAGCAGAGAGAAACTATGGAATCGCACACATTCTTTCCTGCAATAAGTAACAAAGAAAAATACCTGATCCAATTTTCGCAATGCCTCCAATTCAAAAGTGTAATATAAAATGAAAGGTCTTAAGGCCTGAGAAGAATCAACAAGAACAAAGCATAAGAAATGCATGAAAAGGGAGAGAGCCCAACAAGAAGTAAAGTACATTCTCTCACATGCTTCTAAGTTCTAACACCTCTCTCAAACAAGAAATGATGCACAAAAAAAAGCAAATATAGAGCTTCTATATCAACAGTTTTGAGTTATTGTCAGGCACTTTGATATGAAGCCTTCATATATTTCACTATTCCTGCATTTTGTGCAACGACTTTGTTATGTAAAACTTATTTTATAACCTCAACTATCTATGCCTTGTTCAAGAACTTTAGCCTGTTCCAATTTAGCTAGACTAGTGAAAATTTTGGGAAAACGTGAGTACATTCTAAGCATGTATCACGATATTAACTAATCAAAATAAATAAACGTGGTAGAAGCAGAAGGTAGAGGGTTCACAAAATTTCCTAAGCTAACCACTACAATTGTTGGTCATCCTAATGTGATGAATTGTTATTTCACTATTTCATGAAAACTACCTTTCACAGGATGAGCAACTAAAAGAATCAATCTTATGCAAGAAGGTAATATTTTCCAGTATTAGTTACAAGATTGGTGATGTAGTAATTGTACGGGAAGAGTTAGAGTTCTGAAGGATAGGCTACAGAGAAAGTCAGGCAATTGAGAGGTAATAAAAAAGGGGGGTATGCAGCATATTGAGGGTTATAGAGAAAAGTTGAGATAAACTGTCACTTAGGGGAGCACCAACCTCCCAAATGTTGGTTAGGCTGTAATTGGGGATTCTTATCTTAATTACTAAGTCAATTATGTCATAACATACTATTTCACCTGATCTACAGTATCTTCTGAACACTTCTTAAATCCCTACAAGCATCTTTTATAGTGAGAGAACAGCCAAGGATGATCTTGATTTTTTGATTCAAAGTATGATCTTGATTGTTAGCACTAAATTTCAACTATCAGAAAAAGCCACTAAATAGCACCAGAAGTGTGAGTCACCTGAGATGCAGCTAGCCACTGTATCACAGTCTTAACTTCAGGGTCTCCACCAAAAGCACCACAACCCCAATTCCCAGTAGCAATCCCAACATCGCTATGATGCAGTTGCAGCTCACTGTTCATACACTCAATTGTTTTTCCTTTATCAGTGTCCAGAGAGGTCCCAGAGTCTTCAAATAACTGGAGATGGCGAAAGCAATAACTTGATCAGATTGATATTGAAAATTTCCAGCCTAATATGATATAGAAAATACAAACTACTACATCACACTAGCAAAAATCTTCTATGAATCAGAGGGGCCCAACAACGAAAGAATAGAGAAAAATGGATGGTACAAGAAATTAGTGTTCTTACAGTTGCTTGGATCTCAGAAATGGTATCGGCATCCATAGACTCATTACCAGCTTGAACTTCACAAGAGCCATGACATTGAAACAGGATTTGATACTGCAGATCATTTGACTGATCCAGAAAGCCACAGAATGCCTTGTTAACCTCCCTGTCAAAATTATACAGTCATCATCATAACTAGAAAATGATTTTCAACATCTAACAAAAGGAAATTCAGCAAGGTGTGTCTACACACTAATTTTAAAATAGTCAAGTAACCTACGGCATTAAACCATTGCTTAATACAACTCCTTTTGACAACCCAAAATTGACTACATAGTCAAAAGCCCCTCAAGCCTATTGATACATGCATATGAAACACTGATCTAAATTAGAAATTTTTTCGGTGCATCAAACTTGTAATGTCAACCAAACCCGACCAAACCAAATGAAAGCTAAGCCTGCATTTGGAAGAAACTGTGCAAGTTGCAACTTGATAGACGGAAGTCGTCCTATACCTTACCTAGACAAAGCCCATATATCACGGTGTTAGTTAAAGTCTAACTTAATAGTTAAAGAAAAAACAATAACAAAGTGGTTGCTTGGAACTTCCTTCACAAATAAGCAATCACAGGATTCTTTTTGTATCAATTTGGTCAGAAGCAGCACGAGTCATCCAGGTTCATCACATCCTTCTTATAGCTTAGCATGATTTTTATTAACTAATTCATCATGGTAACTGGTAAGTCTCTCTTAGTACACTTACAATTCTTTAAATTGGATAGGATATGAGAAGAAAAATTCCAAATGTATGCCTGTCATCAACTTTTAAAACATATTGGCAAAGAAACCTAACCTCAAGAGGTAGTCAACTCTGTATTGTCTAGCTCCTGGGTTGGACAATGCATCTATCGCAACAATTTTTGTCTTACGTCTTCCCAAGGAATCTACTTCTCGTAAGTCGACATGGTTGCCAGTAAAACGAAACGTAGAAGCATATCTACAGCAAATAAAAAGACGTGATAAGAAGATGCATAATAATGGAGCCCTCTAACAAGCAAAACAATGCCAATAGAACTTAAATTTGCCATTAGTATAAAAGCATAGCTATCAACCACATATGCATCAAATAACCAATTTTTTTTTGAAGTGTAGTGGAAATAACATGAACCTAAATTCAGGCTCGTTACTAACATTTTAGAGGCCTATGGCGAAATAAGAAATTTGAGCCCTAAAATTTAATAATATATTTCGTATTATTTTATTTTCTTGTTTAACAAATATAAAAAAATTAAATAGGGGTTTCACAAAATAAATAAACTATTAAAAAATATGATTAAAAATAATACTATGCATTATAATCACATGAATCATTAATAAAAAATTAAAATTTAAACAATATCGTGAACAATCCACTTCATAAAAGTTTTTATTTACCAAGTATCTTATTATTATGGTCATTTCTCTTTATAATATTATAAATAGTTCTCTTCACAAATTAATAAATATAGTATACATTCTAAATTCAATGAATTAATAAGATGTTATTACACTAACAAAATGAGGAACAATGATAACTGTGTACAACTAATAGATAAAATAATTAGTTGAATCTTACATTTTTTATAGGTGACATAAGTAGCTATTTTGGTGACAATAATATTTTGTATGTTGTATTTAGTTTTAGTAGGTTGTTGCTTTTTTTTTTTAATTCATGTGAAGTATATATATAGTATGGGGTTAAGAAAAAAGGAATCTAACGGACAATCATAAAATATGCAAGTAAAGGGAATCGAACCTATACCAAATTACATTAAATACTTTATACAAGTAGACTCTTTACCATTGAGATACATCAATTAATAAGATAAAATTTACATACATTATATTTATATCCCTTTTATTTCCATCTTAGCATTAAAAAAATAAACCTTATTTAACGGGGCCCTAGGTGGCTGCCCCGCTTGCCCCACCCCAGGGACGGGGCTGCCTAAATTCATAATAAGATCCTAATAAGTTCAACCTTGAGAAGATGATTAGTATCTATAATCAAGAAAATAATGCAAAAACCTGCACAATTTGCTGACCATTTTAATCAATGTATCCAAATGGTAGAAAAGGTTAACATCAGGTTTCATCAGCACTAACCCTGAGTAGTTTGAAAAACGTTCTGCACCAACAACTTCTATCGCTTCATTGTCTGACATGGAAGGCAAAAAAAGCATGCCAGCAATCAGTTCAGGATTGATCATGAAACGAATCTCCTCCTACAAAAAGATTGACTAGCAATGAAGTAGGCAATTTCCTCAGACAAGACTCCGACTATAATTCATCTTAAATTAATGTAATGCAGGGTTTATGAAAACATCATTCAACAAGACATCAACAGTTGAGTTTTCCACATAGGAGCTCAGACAGAAAAAGCTTGAGTAGGTTTCTAGTGCCGTAAGTTTTTTACTAAAAAAATTAATAATAAGGCCTCTCCCTATTATCCTCCCTCCCCAAATTACTTCCCAGTGAAAAAAAAATTATATAAATAGACTTCATTTATCAATCAGCAAAGTTGTAAATGTTAAGTGAAACTTGTGATAAACAAAAAGATAGGCACCTCATAGGGAGGAAATAGAAAATG